>JASPKZ010007169.1:0-732500 GCA_030220185.1 Diploptera punctata
ACTATGTGTTTATATAGGTCAAAATGCGATTTATGATAAAAAAAACAAGGTTGAGCCTTGCGAGTACAGCACTCTGTGTATAAGGTCAAATGCAGCTTTATGATAAACACAACAGTGAGCCTTGCGCTATACAGCACTCTGTGTATCTAGGTCAATGCAGATTTAGATAAACAAACAGGTTGAGCCTTGCGCTTACAGCACTCTGTGTTATAGGTCAATGCAGATTATGATAAAAAACAGGTTGAGCCTTGAGATTACAGAACTCTGTGTATATAGGTCAAATGCCGATTTATGATAAACAAACAGGTGAGCCTTGCGATTACCAGCCACTCTGTGTATATAGGTAAATGCAGATTTATGATAACAAAAAGGTTGAGCATGCGAAGTACAGCACTCTGTTTGTATATAGGTCAAATGCAGATTTATGATAAAAACAAAAACAGGTTGAAGCCTGGCGAGTACAGCACTCTTGTGTATAAGGTTCAAATGCAGAGATTTATGATAAACAAACAGGTTTGAGCCTTGCGATTTTACAAGTACTCTGTTATAGAGGGTCAAATGCAGATTATGTAAACAAACAGGTTGTGAGCCTGGCGATTACAGCACTTGTGTATATAGGTCAAATGCAGATTATGATAAACAAAACAGGTTGAGCCGTTGCGGTTACAGCACTCTGTGTATATAGGTCAAATGCAGATTATGATAAACAAAACAGTTGAGCATTTGCGATTTACAGCACTTGTGGTATATGGTCAAATGCAGATATGATAACAAAACAGGTGAGGCCTTGGATTACAGACTATTGGTATATAGGTTCAAATGCAGATTATGATAAAAAAACGGTTGAGCCTTTGCGATTTACAGCACTCTGTTGTCTATAGGTCAAAATTGCAGATTTATGATAACCAAAAAACGGTTGGCCTGCGATTACAGCAATCTGTGTATATAGGTCTCAAAATTGCAGATTATGATAAACAAAAACAGGTGAGCCTGCGAATTTACGCACTCTGTGTATATAGGTCAAATGCAGATCGATTTTGATAACAAAAACAGGTTGAGCCTTGCGCTTACAGCACTCTGTGTATATAGGTTCAAATTGGCAGCTTTATGATAAACAAACAGGTGAGCCTTGCGATTACAGCACTCGTGTTATATAGGTCAAATGCAGAATTTATGATAAAACCAAAACAGGTGAGCCTCGATTACAGCACTTGTGTATAGAGGGTCAAATTTGCAGATTGATGATAAAACAAACGGTTGAGCCTTGCGATTACAGCAACTGTGTATATAGGTCAAATGAAGATTTATGATAAACAAACAGGTTGGCCCTGCGATACAGCACTCTGTGTATATAGGTCAAATGCAGATTATGATAAACAAAAACAGTTGATGAGCCTTGCGATTTTACAGCCTCTGTGTATATAGGTCAAATGCAGATTATGATAAAACAACTGGTTGAGCTTGCGGATTACAGAACTCTGTGTATATAGGTCAAATGCAGCAGATTAGTTTTAGGATAAACAAACAGGTTGAGCCTCCGTGCGTTACAGCCACTCTGTGGTATATAGGTCAAATTTCAGATTTATGTGATAAACAACAGGTGAGCCTTGCGATTAAGGCACTCTGTGTATATAGGTCAAATGAGATTGATGCAAACAAAACGGTTGAGGCCTTGCGATTACAGAACTCTGTGATAATAGGGTCAAATGCCAGATTATGATAAACAAAACAGGTTGAGCCTTGGGGATTACAAGCACTCTGTGTTATAGGGTCAATGCAATTTATGATAAAAAAACAGGTTGAGCCTTTGCGATTACAGCACTCTTGTATATAGGTTCAAATGCAGATTTATGATAAAACAAACAGGGTTGGAGGGCCTGCGATACCAGCACTCTGTGTATATAGGTCAAATGCAGATTTATGATAAACAAACAGGTTGCAGGCCTTGCGATTACAGCACTCTGTGTATATAGGGTCAAATGCAGATTTATTATGATAAACAACCGGGTTGGAGGCCTGTGCGATTACACAACTCTGTGTATATAGGTCAAATTGAAGAATTTATGATAAAAAACAGGTTGAGCCTTGCGATTACAGCACTGTGTATATAGGTCAAAACAAAAGCAGGAGATTTTGATAAACAAACAGGTTGCGCCTTGCGATTCAGCACCTGTGTATTATAAGGTAAAAATTGGCAGGATTATGATAAACAAACAGGTGGATGAAGCCTTGCTGCGATTACAGCACTCTGTGTATATAGGTCAAATGCAGATTTATGATAACACAAAAGGTTGATCATTGCGATTACAGGCACTCTGTGTATCTTAGGTCAAATGGGGGGCAGATTTATGATAAACAAACAGGTTGAGCCTTGCGATTACAGCACCTGTGTATTATAGGTCAAATGAGATTTATGAGAAACAAACAGGTTGAGCTTGCGATTACAGCACTCTGTGTTATAGGTCAAAATTGCAGATTTATGATAAAAACAAAACAGGTGAGGCCTTGCGATTCCAGAACTAGTGTATATAGGTCAAATGCAGATTTATGATAGAAAAAAAAAACAGGTTGAGCCTTGCGATTAAGCACTCTGTGTATATAGGTTCAAATGCAGATTTATGATTAAACAAACAGGTTGAGCCTTGCGAGTACAGCACTCTGGTATATTAGGTCAGAAAGCAGATTTATGATAACAAAACAGGTTGAGACTTGCGATTACAGCACTGCTGTGTATATAGGTCAATGCAGATTTATGATAAAAACAAACCAGGTTGAGCTTGCGATTACCGCAACTATGTGTCTATAGGTCAAATGCAGATAGATTTATTGCCTAAACAAACAGGTGAGCCTTGCGATTACAGCCACTCTGTTGTATATAGGTCAAATGCAGAGATTTATGAAACAAAAACCAGGTTGAGCCTTGCGATTACAGCACTCTGTGTATATAGGTCAAATGCCGATTATGATAAACAAACAGGTTGAGCCTTGCGATTACAGCCACTTGTGTATATAGGTCAAATGCAGATTTATGATAAACAAACAGGTTGAGCCTGCGATTACAGCACTCTGTGGTATTTATAGGTCAACTGCAGATTATGATAACAAAAGGTTGATGTCCTTTGCGATTACAGCCACGATTGTATTATAGGTCAAATGCAGAGTTCTGAGAAACAAACAGGTTGAGCATTGCGATACAGCAATCTGTGTATTGTGATATACGGTCAAATGCAGAATTATGATAACAAACAGTGAGCCTTGCGATATACAGCACTCTGTGTATATTAGGCAAAGCAGAAGAATTTATGATAACAAACAGGTTGAGCCTTGCGATTACAGGCACTCTGGTCTATAGGTTTACAATGCAGATTTATGATTAAAAAACAGGATGAGCCTTGCGATTACAGGCACTATGTGTATTTATATAGGTCAAATTGCTCTCTTTAGTTGATTATGATTACAAACCGGTTGAGCCTGCGATTACAGCACTCTGTGTATATGGTCAATGCAGATTAGATAACAAAACGGTGCGCCTTGCGATACAGCACTCTGTTGTATATAGGTCAAATGCAGATTTATGATAAACAAACAGGTTGAGCCTTGCGATTACAGCACTCTGTGTATATAGGTCAAATGCAGATTTATGATAAACAAACAGGTTGAGCCTTGCGATTACAGCACTCTGTGTATATAGGTCAAATGCAGATTTATGATAAACAAACAGGTTGAGCCTTGCGATTACAGCACTCTGTGTATATAGGTCAAATGCAGATTTATGATAAACAAAACAGGTTGAGCCTTGCGATTACAGCACTCTGTGTGATAGGTCAAATGCAGATTTATGATAAACAAACAGGTTGAGCCTTGCGATTACAGCACTCTGTGTGATAGGTCAAATGCAGATTTATGATAAACAAACAGGTTGAGGCCTTGCATTACAGCACTCTGTGTATATAGGTCAAATGCAGGATTTATGATAAAAAAAAAAAGGTTGAGCCGGGCGATTACAGACACTCTTGGTCTATAGGTCAAATGCAGATTTATGATAACAAACAGGTTGAGCCTTGCGATTACAGCACTCTGTGTATATAGGTCAAATGCAGAGTTATGATAACACAAACAGGTGAGCCTTGCGATTACAGCACTCTGTGTATATAGGTCAAATGCAGATTTATGATAAACAAACAGGTTGAGCCTTGCGATTACAGCACTCTGTGTATATAGGTCAAATGCAGATTTATGATAAACAAACAGGTTGAGGCTTGCGATTACAGCACTTGTGTATATAGGTCAAATGCAGATTTATGATAAACAAACAGGTTGAGCCTTGCGTATTACAGCACTCTGTGTATATAGGGTCAAATGCCAGATTTATGATAAACAAACAGGTTGAGCCTTGCGATTACAGCATCTTGTGTATATAGGTCAAATGCAGATTTATGATAAACAAACAGGTTGAGCCTTGCGATTACAGCACTCTGTGTATATAGGTCAAATGCAGATTTATGATAAACAAACAGGTTGAGCCTGCGATTACAGCACTCTGTGTATATAGGTCAAATGCAGATTTATGATAAACAAACAGGTTGAGCCTTGCGATTACAGCACTCTGTGTATATAGGTCAAATGCGATTTATGATAAACAAACAGGTTGAGCCTTGCGATTACAGCACTCTGTGTATATAGGTCAAATGCAGATTTATGATAAACAAACAGGTTGAGCCTTGCGATTACAGCACTCTGTGTTATATAGTCAAATGCGATTTATGATAAACAAACAGGTTGAGCCTTGCGATTACAGCACTCTGTGTTATATAGGTCAAATGCAGATTTATGATAAACAAACAGGTTGAGCCTTGCGATTACAGCACTCTGTGTATATAGGTCAAATGCAGATTTATGATAAACAAACAGGTTGAGCCTTGCGATTACAGCACTCTGTGTATATAGGTCAAATGCAGATTTATGATAAACAAACAGGTTGAGCCTTGCGATTACAGCACTCTGTGTATATAGGTCAAATGCAGATTTATGATAAACAAACAGGTTGAGCCTTGCGATTACAGCACTCTGTGTATATAGGTCAAATGCAGATTTATGATAAACAAACAGGTTGAGCCTTGCGATTACAGCACTCTGTGTATATAGGTCAAATGCAGATTTATGATAAACAAACAGGTTGAGCCTTGCGATTACAGCACTCTGTTGTATATAGGTCAAATGCAGATTTATGATAAACAAACAGGTTGAGCCTTGCGATTACAGCACTCTGTGTATATAGGTCAAATGCAGATTTATGATAAACAAACAGGTTGAGCCTTGCGATTACAGCACTCTGTGTATATAGGTCAAATGCAGATTTATGATAAACAAACAGGTTGAGCCTTGCGATTACAGCACTCTGTGTATATAGGTCAAATGCAGATTTATGATAAACAAAACAGGTTGAGCCTTGCGATTACAGCACTCTGTGTATATAGGTCAAATGCAGATTTATGATAAACAAACAGGTTGAGCCTTGCGATTACAGCACTCTGTGTATATAGGTCAAATGCAGATTTATGATAAACAAACAGGTTGAGCCTTGCGATTACAGCACTCTGTGTATATAGGTCAAATGCAGATTTATGATAAACAAACAGGTTGAGCCTTGCGATTACAGCACTCTGTGTATATAGGTCAAATGCAGATTTATGATAAACAAACAGGTTGAGCCTTGCGATTACAGCACTCTGTGTATATAGGTCAAATGCAGATTTATGATAAACAAACAGGTTGAGCCTTGCGATTACAGCACTCTGTGTATATAGGTCAAATGCAGATTTATGATAAACAAACAGGTTGAGCCTTGCGATTACAGCACTCTGTGTATATAGGTCAAATGCAGATTTATGATAAACAAACAGGTTGAGCCTTGCGATTACAGCACTCTGTGTATATAGGTCAAATGCAGATTTATGATAAACAAACAGGTTGAGCCTTGCGATTACAGCACTCTGTGTATATAGGTCAAATGCAGATTTATGATAAACAAACAGGTTGAGCCTTGCGATTACAGCACTCTGTGTATATAGGTCAAATGCAGATTTATGATAAACAAACAGGTTGAGCCTTGCGATTACAGCACTCTGTGTATATAGGTCAAATGCAGATTTATGATAAACAAACAGGTTGAGCCTTGCGATTACAGCACTCTGTGTATATAGGTCAAATGCAGATTTATGATAAACAAACAGGTTGAGCCTTGCGATTACAGCACTCTGTGTATATAGGTCAAATGCAGATTTATGATAAACAAACAGGTTGAGCCTTGCGATTACAGCACTCTGTTGTATATAGGTCAAATGCAGATTTATGATAAAACAAACAGGTTGAGCCTTGCGATTACAGCACTCTGTGTATATAGGTCAAATGCAGATTTATGATAAACAAACAGGTTGAGCCTTGCGATTACAGCACTCTGTGTATATAGGTCAAATGCAGATTTATGATAAACAAACAGGTTGAGCCTTGCGATTACAGCACTCTGTGTATATAGGTCAAATGCAGATTTATGATAAACAAACAGGTTGAGCCTTGCGATTACAGCACTCTGTGTATATAGGTCAAATGCAGATTTATGATAAACAAACAGGTTGAGCCTTGCGATTACAGCACTCTGTGTATATAGGTCAAATGCAGATTTATGATAAACAAACAGGTTGAGCCTTGCGATTACAGCACTCTGTGTATATAGGTCAAATGCAGATTTATGATAAACAAACAGGTTGAGCCTTGCGATTACAGCACTCTGTGTATATAGGTCAAATGCAGATTTATGATAAACAAACAGGTTGAGCCTTGCGATTACAGCACTCTGTGTATATAGGTCAAATGCAGATTTATGATAAACAAACAGGTTGAGCCTTGCGATTACAGCACTCTGTGTATATAGGTCAAATGCAGATTTATGATAAACAAACAGGTTGAGCCTTGCGATTACAGCACTCTGTGTATATAGGTCAAATGCAGAATTTATGATAAACAAACAGGTTGAGCCTTGCGATTACAGCACTCTGTGTATATAGGTCAAATGCAGATTTATGATAAACAAACAGGTTGAGCCTTGCGATTACAGCACTCTGTGTATATAGGTCAAATGCAGATTTATGATAAACAAACAGGTTGAGCCTTGCGATTACAGCACTCTGTGTATATAGGTCAAATGCAGATTTATGATAAACAAACAGGTTGAGCCTTGCGATTACAGCACTCTGTGTATATAGGTCAAATGCAGATTTATGATAAACAAACAGGTTGAGCCTTGCGATTACAGCACTCTGTGTATATAGGTCAAATGCAGATTTATGATAAACAAACAGGTTGAGCCTTGCGATTACAGCACTCTGTGTATATAGGTCAAATGCAGATTTATGATAAACAAACAGGTTGAGCCTTGCGATTACAGCACTCTGTGTATATAGGTCAAATGCAGATTTATGATAAACAAACAGGTTGAGCCTTGCGATTACAGCACTCTGTGTATATAGGTCAAATGCAGATTTATGATAAACAAACAGGTTGAGCCTTGCGATTACAGCACTCTGTGTATATAGGTCAAATGCAGATTTATGATAAACAAACAGGTTGAGCCTTGCGATTACAGCACTCTGTGTATATAGGTCAAATGCAGATTTATGATAAACAAACAGGTTGAGCCTTGCGATTACAGCACTCTGTGTATATAGGTCAAATGCAGATTTATGATAAACAAACAGGTTGAGCCTTGCGATTACAGCACTCTGTGTATATAGGTCAAATGCAGATTTATGATAAACAAACAGGTTGAGCCTTGCGATTACAGCACTCTGTGTATATAGGTCAAATGCAGATTTATGATAAACAAACAGGTTGAGCCTTGCGATTACAGCACTCTGTGTATATAGGTCAAATGCAGATTTATGATAAACAAACAGGTTGAGCCTTGCGATTACAGCACTCTGTGTATATAGGTCAAATGCAGATTTATGATAAACAAACAGGTTGAGCCTTGCGATTACAGCACTCTGTGTATATAGGTCAAATGCAGATTTATGATAAACAAACAGGTTGAGCCTTGCGATTACAGCACTCTGTGTATATAGGTCAAATGCAGATTTATGATAAACAAACAGGTTGAGCCTTGCGATTACAGCACTCTGTGTATATAGGTCAAATGCAGATTTATGATAAACAAACAGGTTGAGCCTTGCGATTACAGCACTCTGTGTATATAGGTCAAATGCAGATTTATGATAAACAAACAGGTTGAGCCTTGCGATTACAGCACTCTGTGTATATAGGTCAAATGCAGATTTATGATAAACAAACAGGTTGAGCCTTGCGATTACAGCACTCTGTGTATATAGGTCAAATGCAGATTTATGATAAACAAACAGGTTGAGCCTTGCGATTACAGCACTCTGTGTATATAGGTCAAATGCAGATTTATGATAAACAAACAGGTTGAGCCTTGCGATTACAGCACTCTGTGTATATAGGTCAAATGCAGATTTATGATAAACAAACAGGTTGAGCCTTGCGATTACAGCACTCTGTGTATATAGGTCAAATGCAGATTTATGATAAACAAACAGGTTGAGCCTTGCGATTACAGCACTCTGTGTATATAGGTCAAATGCAGATTTATGATAAACAAACAGGTTGAGCCTTGCGATTACAGCACTCTGTGTATATAGGTCAAATGCAGATTTATGATAAACAAACAGGTTGAGCCTTGCGATTACAGCACTCTGTGTATATAGGTCAAATGCAGATTTATGATAAACAAACAGGTTGAGCCTTGCGATTACAGCACTCTGTGTATATAGGTCAAATGCAGATTTATGATAAACAAACAGGTTGAGCCTTGCGATTACAGCACTCTGTGTATATAGGTCAAATGCAGATTTATGATAAACAAACAGGTTGAGCCTTGCGATTACAGCACTCTGTGTATATAGGTCAAATGCAGATTTATGATAAACAAACAGGTTGAGCCTTGCGATTACAGCACTCTGTGTATATAGGTCAAATGCAGATTTATGATAAACAAACAGGTTGAGCCTTGCGATTACAGCACTCTGTGTATATAGGTCAAATGCAGATTTATGATAAACAAACAGGTTGAGCCTTGCGATTACAGCACTCTGTGTATATAGGTCAAATGCAGATTTATGATAAACAAACAGGTTGAGCCTTGCGATTACAGCACTCTGTGTATATAGGTCAAATGCAGATTTATGATAAACAAACAGGTTGAGCCTTGCGATTACAGCACTCTGTGTATATAGGTCAAATGCAGATTTATGATAAACAAACAGGTTGAGCCTTGCGATTACAGCACTCTGTGTATATAGGTCAAATGCAGATTTATGATAAACAAACAGGTTGAGCCTTGCGATTACAGCACTCTGTGTATATAGGTCAAATGCAGATTTATGATAAACAAACAGGTTGAGCCTTGCGATTACAGCACTCTGTGTATATAGGTCAAATGCAGATTTATGATAAACAAACAGGTTGAGCCTTGCGATTACAGCACTCTGTGTATATAGGTCAAATGCAGATTTATGATAAACAAACAGGTTGAGCCTTGCGATTACAGCACTCTGTGTATATAGGTCAAATGCAGATTTATGATAAACAAACAGGTTGAGCCTTGCGATTACAGCACTCTGTGTATATAGGTCAAATGCAGATTTATGATAAACAAACAGGTTGAGCCTTGCGATTACAGCACTCTGTGTATATAGGTCAAATGCAGATTTATGATAAACAAACAGGTTGAGCCTTGCGATTACAGCACTCTGTGTATATAGGTCAAATGCAGATTTATGATAAACAAACAGGTTGAGCCTTGCGATTACAGCACTCTGTGTATATAGGTCAAATGCAGATTTATGATAAACAAACAGGTTGAGCCTTGCGATTACAGCACTCTGTGTATATAGGTCAAATGCAGATTTATGATAAACAAACAGGTTGAGCCTTGCGATTACAGCACTCTGTGTATATAGGTCAAATGCAGATTTATGATAAACAAACAGGTTGAGCCTTGCGATTACAGCACTCTGTGTATATAGGTCAAATGCAGATTTATGATAAACAAACAGGTTGAGCCTTGCGATTACAGCACTCTGTGTATATAGGTCAAATGCAGATTTATGATAAACAAACAGGTTGAGCCTTGCGATTACAGCACTCTGTGTATATAGGTCAAATGCAGATTTATGATAAACAAACAGGTTGAGCCTTGCGATTACAGCACTCTGTGTATATAGGTCAAATGCAGATTTATGATAAACAAACAGGTTGAGCCTTGCGATTACAGCACTCTGTGTATATAGGTCAAATGCAGATTTATGATAAACAAACAGGTTGAGCCTTGCGATTACAGCACTCTGTGTATATAGGTCAAATGCAGATTTATGATAAACAAACAGGTTGAGCCTTGCGATTACAGCACTCTGTGTATATAGGTCAAATGCAGATTTATGATAAACAAACAGGTTGAGCCTTGCGATTACAGCACTCTGTGTATATAGGTCAAATGCAGATTTATGATAAACAAACAGGTTGAGCCTTGCGATTACAGCACTCTGTGTATATAGGTCAAATGCAGATTTATGATAAACAAACAGGTTGAGCCTTGCGATTACAGCACTCTGTGTATATAGGTCAAATGCAGATTTATGATAAACAAACAGGTTGAGCCTTGCGATTACAGCACTCTGTGTATATAGGTCAAATGCAGATTTATGATAAACAAACAGGTTGAGCCTTGCGATTACAGCACTCTGTGTATATAGGTCAAATGCAGATTTATGATAAACAAACAGGTTGAGCCTTGCGATTACAGCACTCTGTGTATATAGGTCAAATGCAGATTTATGATAAACAAACAGGTTGAGCCTTGCGATTACAGCACTCTGTGTATATAGGTCAAATGCAGATTTATGATAAACAAACAGGTTGAGCCTTGCGATTACAGCACTCTGTGTATATAGGTCAAATGCAGATTTATGATAAACAAACAGGTTGAGCCTTGCGATTACAGCACTCTGTGTATATAGGTCAAATGCAGATTTATGATAAACAAACAGGTTGAGCCTTGCGATTACAGCACTCTGTGTATATAGGTCAAATGCAGATTTATGATAAACAAACAGGTTGAGCCTTGCGATTACAGCACTCTGTGTATATAGGTCAAATGCAGATTTATGATAAACAAACAGGTTGAGCCTTGCGATTACAGCACTCTGTGTATATAGGTCAAATGCAGATTTATGATAAACAAACAGGTTGAGCCTTGCGATTACAGCACTCTGTGTATATAGGTCAAATGCAGATTTATGATAAACAAACAGGTTGAGCCTTGCGATTACAGCACTCTGTGTATATAGGTCAAATGCAGATTTATGATAAACAAACAGGTTGAGCCTTGCGATTACAGCACTCTGTGTTATAGGTCAAATGCAGATTTATGATAAACAAACAGGTTGAGCCTTGCGATTACAGCACTCTGTGTATATAGGTCAAATGCAGATTTATGATAAACAAACAGGTTGAGCCTTGCGATTACAGCACTCTGTGTATATAGGTCAAATGCAGATTTATGATAAACAAACAGGTTGAGCCTTGCGATTACAGCACTCTGTGTATATAGGTCAAATGCAGATTTATGATAAACAAACAGGTTGAGCCTTGCGATTACAGCACTCTGTGTATATAGGTCAAATGCAGATTTATGATAAACAAACAGGTTGAGCCTTGCGATTACAGCACTCTGTGTATATAGGTCAAATGCAGATTTATGATAAACAAACAGGTTGAGCCTTGCGATTACAGCACTCTGTGTATATAGGTCAAATGCAGATTTATGATAAACAAACAGGTTGAGCCTTGCGATTACAGCACTCTGTGTATATAGGTCAAATGCAGATTTATGATAAACAAACAGGTTGAGCCTTGCGATTACAGCACTCTGTGTATATAGGTCAAATGCAGATTTATGATAAACAAACAGGTTGAGCCTTGCGATTACAGCACTCTGTGTATATAGGTCAAATGCAGATTTATGATAAACAAACAGGTTGAGCCTTGCGATTACAGCACTCTGTGTATATAGGTCAAATGCAGATTTATGATAAACAAACAGGTTGAGCCTTGCGATTACAGCACTCTGTGTATATAGGTCAAATGCAGATTTATGATAAACAAACAGGTTGAGCCTTGCGATTACAGCACTCTGTGTATATAGGTCAAATGCAGATTTATGATAAACAAACAGGTTGAGCCTTGCGATTACAGCACTCTGTGTATATAGGTCAAATGCAGATTTATGATAAACAAACAGGTTGAGCCTTGCGATTACAGCACTCTGTGTATATAGGTCAAATGCAGATTTATGATAAACAAACAGGTTGAGCCTTGCGATTACAGCACTCTGTGTATATAGGTCAAATGCAGATTTATGATAAACAAACAGGTTGAGCCTTGCGATTACAGCACTCTGTGTATATAGGTCAAATGCAGATTTATGATAAACAAACAGGTTGAGCCTTGCGATTACAGCACTCTGTGTATATAGGTCAAATGCAGATTTATGATAAACAAACAGGTTGAGCCTTGCGATTACAGCACTCTGTGTATATAGGTCAAATGCAGATTTATGATAAACAAACAGGTTGAGCCTTGCGATTACAGCACTCTGTGTATATAGGTCAAATGCAGATTTATGATAAACAAACAGGTTGAGCCTTGCGATTACAGCACTCTGTGTATATAGGTCAAATGCAGATTTATGATAAACAAACAGGTTGAGCCTTGCGATTACAGCACTCTGTGTATATAGGTCAAATGCAGATTTATTTGTCGGATTAGGAATGGAGTCTTCTGCTTATTTTCTTTGTTTGAACTCGTGGCACAGATTTTTGTATTATATTTCAACATCCTTTCGGCATCAATCCCACAGCACATACATTTTTTCTTGTTTATTTAAATAATAATATTTTATAGAAGTTATTATTTCTTTATGCTTGATAATCCTATGTTTATTTTTAATACCAGATAAGAGGAGGGATTGCATTTTAATTTATAACAGTATCAGCTAATACCCGGTGTGCGCTGCTGCGCCTAAATAAATGATGTGTTTTTACGTTTAGTTGAATAACTTGTTATTGTAAGCCCATGTTTCCCTTAACAGAGATTTAGGCGCTCTCCCCCTACAGGGAAGAATTTAAACCATACTAATTTAGTTATACTTGTTTCCGTACAGATGTCATTTGAGTGGTCCGTGGTCAGTGTTCCTGCCTCATACTGACATCTAGGAAACCAAGGTAGTACTAGGATTTTTAGAATTATCAACAAAAAGAAAATAATTTTTCCATCAAAAGCGTGGGGTGCTTTTTACGATTTTTACATGTTCTTCTTAGAGACTTTATTTTATCAATATCTGTTTATTATCAAATATATTAATTGATGTAAAGCACCCCACGCTTTTGATGGTAAAATTAATTTCTTTTTGTGGATTATTCTAGTTTTATTCTATATGTGTTGGAGATGATTTTTTTGTTGACCACTTTAAATTTATCCCAAGCGTGTTGGAAATTAAAACAATTTTTCATTTTTGAGTTCGGTTTTCTAATAAAGCGTGTTGTTTTAGTTTTTTAAAACTATTATTTATTTAAACTTTTAATGAAAGGTCAAGATATATAATTCTAAGTGATTTTTCATCTTCATAGTGTTTTTTAATACAGTATTAAACATAAATTTAATACTTCCATTGTTTTCCTAATGCGAACACCAAGTAGAAGACTCAATTTACTGGATAAAATGAAATTTTTTAAAAAAATATCATTAATACGTTTTTAAAAAGTGGGCGGATTGTTTTTCAGTAAATTTTAATACAGTTCATAATGGATGTTGATAAAATATAGATTTGACTTTATCCTGCTCTTTCTGTAATTCAGCCATTTTCCTGAGTCTATAAATTCTACAAGAGTGATGAATATCTACGCAATTAAACACAACCACACATAGTTGTGACATTGACGGCAGAGACAGTTGACACAGAAACTACGTTGCACCATTCTGGAACATTTCTAATTCATCCTAATTTATTTTTGCACCGTATCTCTACTCCACATTACGTCATTTTCTTATTGATGAAACTGCATGCAATATTTTATTATAGGCTGCACTTCAGCTTTTTATAATAAAGTATTTAGGTATCAAATGCATTATATATATATATATATGTCCACCGCTGTGGTCTCAAGGTAGCGTGCTGCCTTGTCACGCAGCGGGCCCGGGTTCGATCCCCGGTCGGGACAGTTTTTCTGGGTGAGATTTTTATCGGGGGTTTTCCTCACCTGTAAGACAAATGTCAGGAAAACTTTAAGGCCTAAACTGTCCCCGAAATCATATGGCCATCATCATCCTTATCATTATCATCATCATCCTTCACCGGTGTGGAAAGCAACGGGAAGCTACCACACCTACAATTCCCTAGTAAAGCTGCAGAACATAGCATTAAAATGTTATGATTGTAGTGAAAGACCTGCCTTCGGGCAGAATTACTATCGATGGATATATATATATACCCAAGAGCAGGTACATCACGGCAAACTGAGCATTCTCCACTCTTTCCTTCACTCAGCTTTCCTTTTTGTATCTGCATACAAACCATTAATTTTAATACCGTCTATCAACTGATGTATTTTTTGCCTCTAAGTTTCTTTCCGTTGACCATTCCTTCTGAGGCATCCTTCAGCAGGCAGTTTCTTCTTAGCCAGTGGCCAATCCAATTTATTTTCATCTTCTTTATGAGTTCCAGCATTATTCTTCCTTCACCCACTTTGTCTAGCTTATCTTTATTTTTTATTTTGTCTGTCCTTTTTATATGTTCCATCCTTCTCCATATCCACATCTGAAAAGCTTCCAGTCGCTTTTCCTCATTCCGTCGTAATGTCCAAGTCTCGGCACCATACAATGCTACACTCCACAAAAAGCACTTCACTAGCCTCTTCCGTAATTCCTTTGCCAGTAATCCACGTATTTGAAGCTCTCCACTTGCTCAACGGCTAATAACTAATTTAAGAGGTTTATGTTTGGTAGCGAATAATATAATAGGAGACATATAAACTAAGATACAACTCTAATATGCATGGATCTTAAACTAAAATGTTCCGAAATATATTAAAAGTATACCATAAGATAAACATGTCTTATATATCACTAGAATCAGAAAATTACAAGGATTAGGGAAAGTCGTATCAAACATGTTATTAAAATTAAATAAATCAATGAATAATGAAAATATAAAATATTACTAATATCGCTATAAAAGACATAAGTGGAAAAGTAAAAATATGTCCAGGTAAAATTCCATCTACATTGTCTAGAATAAAACACTGTTAAAAAGCTACCTGCTACACAATAACAAATAATAGAATAAAGAGGTATTGTTAGAACTCTACCCGACTACACAAGTTACAAATAATATAGGAAAACAAAAAGGGTATTGTCAAAAAAATAAAACTAACTCCATTTAGCAGTCTATACAAATAAAAAGAAATATTCATTCCTTTAAGAAAAGATTACATTAGTTATCTATTAAAAATATCAAAAATCAATTGACCCAGTTCTTAGAAACTAATCAATGCTAATAACCAAATTCCAAGAAATAAGGATATAAAGAATTACTATCTGACTAATGCAGACAACAAAATACATTCATCCCACCTTTATAAAAGATAATCTCCTAATATTGACAGTTTACAAAACTGAAGAAACTGAAAAACATTTATCTAACATATATCAAAGAAGTAAGTGAAACCAAGTTCTTAGAAACTAAATTAAAGCTATTAACCAGAAAACACCCCCTTCCAAGGAAACATATACTAGCAAATACGATTATTGTAACATATATATATATATATATAATTGTAACGAGTGGAATCGAAAGAAGTGGGAGGAGCTATCGTCTTTATAATCGAGAACATATATCAAAATACTCTCACTCTCAGTGATTCTGTATTGAGTGTTAAAACATCGTAGATCTATAGACCGCGAACTCCGATTCAGTTACAGCATTCTCGGTCACTCTGTGTTCAGTGTTAAAACATCGTAGATCTACTGACCGCGATCTCCGATTCAGTTTAAATTTAGATTCGTCCGAGAACTTGTGAAATATTAAAGCTGTCTAAAACTTTATAAAAAAAATTGTCCGTTAAGCATTTGGACTTGAAAAATATTTGATTCAAGCACGTGGACCTCTACGTACTTCATCGACTCCACTCATTAATAAAACTTGATAATTGTAGTAACACAAGTGTATATTTTCGTGAAAACATTTTTTTTTGATTCGTAAAAAAAATTGAGTGTAAAATTGAACGTTGTTTGTTTTTCTTATAAAAAGTTCATAACCCTGAGATCTCTTGCCTACCACTGAATCGCTCCAGTTTCTTGGTTTCCTTTCTATAGTCTTATTTATGTTTATCTTCATCCCATAATCCTCGCACTTATCATGTAGCTCCATCAGCATGTTCCTCAGTGTTACTGCATCTTCTGCTAAAGCCAAATCACCAACAAACATTATGCACTTTATTCTTCTTCCTCTCATGTAATCACTGCACACCTAATAGACTAATGTTTATACTATATAGACTAATTAGTTTGTACCCTGTTCACTGCTGTGATCTGGCAATATTATCGTGGCCTTAGGCGCAGTGAGCCAAGGTCCGGACCAGAGAAGTTGCCTGAGTCAAGTTTTTTGGAGTCCCTTTAAGACAAATGCCAGAAAACTTTGAGGCCCTAATGGTCTCCGAACACCATCTGGCCATCTCAATCATCCATATCATATTTGCTCTGTTTAGTATGAATGTCTACGTGAATCTAGTCTTAAATTGTCTTGTTGTCTCGGAGATGGCCCTGGTATTGAGCTCATCACTCATCCAAAGAGATCATTTTTTGTGAGGTCAAGAAAGTATCTGAGTTATGAAGCTCTTATAAAATCGTGTCCCAACGGGCCATGCCCCTGTATGTCCTGAAAGGCATGGGTACTTACAAAGGGAATGATTCTTTTCTTCTTCTTCTTCTTCTTCTTCCTTCAAATTATTAGGCCAAGGCCTGTTACGATACTATAGAAAAATTTCCCTTCAGCGTTTCATAGGGCGGCCCAGAGATCTTCGTCCTCTTAGTATATAATTGTAAACAGTTTTGAGGATCCGATTTTAACGCATTCTTTCAAGATGGTGTTTTCAATTTAGTTGGCACTGTTTAATATATTCCAAAATTGGCGTAGTCTTCAATTCTTTTAAGATAACGGTGTTCCTTTTCCGATCCCATCTGGTGTAACCCGCTGTTCTGCGCATCAATCTCATTTCACAAGCCGTTATTCTGCTTTCATGTTGTCTTTTTAGTGTCCATGCTTCACTACCATAGGTCAACCAACACTGGTCTAGCCAAAGTGTTATATAAACGTAATCTGGTGTTTTTTTTGTACAAGGGATGGTTTCATAACTTAATTAATAATTCCAAAACTTTTATTACTTACTTACTGACACTATCGACCCCGTAGGTTCATGGCCGCGCGGACATAAGCTCTCCATACATCCCTATCCTGAGCTAATGCTTTTCAATCATTCCCTGTATAATCTACTTCCCTCAAATCATAGTTAATGTTATTCTCCCACCTCATTCTTGGTCTACCAACTGGGCGTTTTCCCTCTGGCTTTCCTAAATATTTTATTATAACTAGTAATTTTTTCAGGGATATCCTTTTCATCCCAGATAGAGAGATGATATCCAAGATATTTAATTTGGAGGGAAAGATTAAACGAAGTCGAAGGAGGGAAGGAAGGACGTTTATAAGGTAATGTGGGGAGTTGTGTGATACAAAGCACGATAGCGTCTGTTGTTTCGTTATTATCGAAAACAACGCCATCTATTAGCTGATGATACGTAAGTGAGCGATTATCCACTTCCTTAAAAAGCGAACTGAATATTTGTAACGCTGGGTTTTTAGAAGCGAGCTATGTAATATGTTTAAGTCACGGACCATATCGTTAATTCTCGCATATTATGATTCGGCACGTTTTCAATTCTCTGAACCCATTATAATATCGTCCCTGGTATATCTTAAACTACTCGTTCCTATTCATTTTTGTAATAACATTTGAACGCTTAAAGCGAACAATTTATATTATTGTGTGGAAGATTCAAAGTCTTATATTTCCAATTAAAAACAAACATTAACCGTTAGTTCTATTAATCGTGTAATGTTAAGGGGGGATAGGAGAAATTTCTATTTTCTACATTTTGTGAGCTACAGACGTGAATTTTTCTACAAACATTCACTGCATGATACATAATGATGTGTTTAAGTTTCATTCTTGTGAGACATTTATTTTATGAGTTATTAAATATGAGTTATAAAAATGTATCCATCCTCTTAATAGAAAAATAATTCAATGTTTAGTGGTTAAGAAGCTAAAACAATACTAAAACGAAACAAGAGGATACAGAATTGGTTTGACGTAAAATATGAATTCGTATCAAGTATGTAACCTCCTCTCGTTGTATTGATTAAAATGAAATAATGTAACAAGGAGAGAAAATCTGACGTGAGAATAAAAACATAAAGCCAAGGTAAAGAAAATACCAACAAAAGAGCTTATCCCGCTCGAGAATAGAGAATTAATGTTGTTTTAATCCGACGTCCCAGCTTGTTGAACGTTTGTGTGAACTCTAAAACAAAATCAAAACTGTAATTCCAGTGCATATAGAGAAAACAAAAGCATGAAAAATATCTGTATCACGCGCTTCTTAAAATGCATTTATTCATGTCACATGTGTTTCAATATCAACATTTCAATTACTGCCATTTTATATAAATACATGTATCGAATCCTATAGCGAAGCTCTTCTGTTCATATTATTGACGAGTAAGCAAAAAAAAATAGGCAGGTCACTAAGGTCTTCTTCTTCCTTCCAAGTATTAGGACAAAGCCTGTTATGATTCTATAGAAAATTTTCCCTCCAGCGTTTCATAGGACGGCCCAGTGATCTTCGTCCTCTTGGTATATAATTATTGGGGATCCGATTTGAACTCATTCATCCAAGATGGTGTTTCCAATTCAGTTGGTACTGTTTAATATATTCCAAAATTGGCGTAGTCTTCAATTCTTTTAAGATATCGGTGGTAAACCTGTTTTCTAATGATTATCATAAGTAATGCCACGAGTGATTTCCAAATTATCGATAAATTCACGACTCACGAAGCGAGGAGTGAATTTATCTAGAGAATTTGGAAATCAAGAGAGGCATTTGTTAGGACTATTTAAAAAATAAAACAAAGCTGTTTACTCACTAACCATTATTTAACTATAGTTATTTTAAAATATTTATATACTTAATGTAAACAGCGATGTTTGAAAACAAATAAGAAACGATTGGTACGCTTCATTTGCTTATTTTGTTCATCACTGCAATCAGATCATAATATTTATTGCCAAAGGATCGCACTGTTGTAAGAATGCACCCTAGTGGAGAAATTTATAACCAACATTACAGGTATTAATTAATTTCTGAAGTCCTATTGTAAATATGTCAGTTACATTTTTCTGGAACGTCATTTCCTGGAAAATAATTCCTTTAAGAAAGAGCAAACAGTGTTTTTTTTTGTGGTATAATCAATTGTTACAAATCTTTGTATATTATCTCTCGTATGCGCTTTCTGCTGACATTCCATCCGTCCATAATAGGATGGGCAGGTCCTTGGGTACAATCATGGCATTGCCATACTATGCTTGCAGATTTACTAGGGAATTATAGATGTGATAGCATCCTATTGCTTTCCACACCGATGAAGGATGATTATGATGATGATGATGATAAGGATGATGATGATGATGATGATGATGATAGCCATATGATTTCGGGGACCGTTTGGGCCTTAAAGTTTTCCTGACATTTGTCTTACAGGCGAGGAAAACCCCGATAAAAATCTCGCCCAGAAAAACTGCCCCGACCGGGAATTGTCATTCATGCACTATATATACAATCTGGTAGCAGTATTTCTTGGAGAGTCAGTCACTGCAAAATAATGCTATGACCTATTCAGAATGTTAAGAAGGAGATGCTTTCTTTATTATGATAAACTTTAGTTGGTAAATTCTAGTCGAAACACGACTGTGATTGGTTATAAATAGAGAACTATTGAAATGTGATTGGTTATTGACTCCCATTAGGGGCATGAATTAAATACTCTATTTAAATTCGTAGCTGAACAGGGCACCAGGGAACTGTGGGAAATGAACGTGCTGATCAACTAGCTAAATCCGCAGCATCTTCTGAGCTTCATTATTCATTTTCAAAGTGTCCAATATCCTACGTTAAAAATGAACTTTTGGACTATATCATCGCTAATTGGAATGAACATTGGATAAGGAATGCAAATGGTGCTTTGACTAAAGAGCTCTTCTTTCCTACAGTACACCATAGGCTAAATACAAAACATTTTATTCCAAGTTTCATTTTAACACAATTTATGACTGACCATGGAAAATTTGGAGGTTATTTTAGAAGATTTAATCTTAACGCAGACAGTGATCATAATTGTAAATGTCAAGAATCAATACAATCTGTAAAACATGTTTCATTTTATTGTCCTGTATTCGAAAGACAACGATTCTGGTTAAACTTACTTTTAAATGACGATGAGGCTTCTGCCCCAATGTGTGAAGTGATTTTTAAGAACCAAAATATTATAAACATTTTATGAACTTCATAACACACATTCATAACAATATGTAGTATTTTCTAAGACACTTATAGATGATTTATGTAACTCATAACACTCATTCAAAACCATAAGATAATATTTCTGTTTCACAATGTATAGTATAATATTATTATAGTAAGCTACAACCCTAACATGCCTTGGTGGCGAAATAGGGTTTCAAAATATTTGTAGATTCAATAATAATAATAATGAACCATAGAAACAATAATAGCTGCTAAAATGAGTTTCTGAATTATTATTTAATAATATTTTCATAATTTACTTTTGGCCAAACGTAAAAAAAAAATTACAATATAAATTATTTTCTTGATGCGTGGAACTGAACCTGCATTTATTTCTAATAATCAGGTATTTCTCTCCTCGTTTAGCCTAAGGTATATACAAATTCATAACCTTAATAAAATAAGACCAAAATAAATATAATCACATCCAAAAAAAATCCGTCCCCCTCAAGCATTTTTTACCGCTTTCTCAAAACCAATATGAGCATCTTACAGAGGTGACTTTACTATACATCATCATCATCGTCCTTTCAAGTATTAGGCCCAGTGGCCCGTTACTGTCTCCCGCCATCTCCGAAAAGGTCGACCCACAGATCTTCTGCCTCGAGGAATGTAGTGAAGAATTTGTTTTGGTATTCTGTGACGATCCATGCGCTGAATATGGGCTAGCCAATTGTTTCTATATTCTTGGAAGTATTCAGATATAGGTACGATGTTTAACTCTCTGGTTATTGTTGAATTTCTTTGGTGGTCTAGAAGGCTATAACCTGCAGTTCGTCGCAGAAATTTCATCTCCGTGGCTGTAATATGACGATCATCCTGAGTTCTGATGGTCCAAGCTTCACTGCCATAACAGATTATGGGTCTAGCGAGAACTTATAGATTTTCATTCTTGTGTGTCTCTGCACTTTTGATGGTTTAAAAACTTGGTTGATAATTCTTAAAGCTTTATTATAGTTTTGTATTTTAAAGGATATATCACATTCCTCATTATAAGTTAGATTATAACCTAAGTATTTAAATGAATTAACCTGCTCTAATATTGAATTCTGAATACAAATTTTACTTCTTACTGGGAATTTCCCTTGAAAGGCCATAACTTTAGATTTTGTTGTTGATATTTCCATGTTAAATCGTTGGGCTATTATATTAAGATGATGAGTGGAATATTGTAATTCATCTTCATTATTGCCGAAAAGAGCCTGATCATCTGCATATAAGAGTGTGTCTAAAATTGTGTGTCTTGAGAGAGGAATATTACCATGAACTGTCAATCTCCAGTGTCTGATGATAGCATTAATGTATACATTAAATAGAAGTGGTGATAGAGGGCATCCTTGTCTGACTCCGCAATTTATATGTTTCCAATCTGACAATTCTGTTCCTATTTGTACTGCTATGATGTTATTTTTATACAGATTAAAAATTGTTTGGATCAGTTGATTTGGTGTTCCATCATCAGTTAAGATATCTAAAAGTTTTTGTCTGTCAACTCGATCAAATGCTTTGATAAAATCTATAAATGCTACATGTAGTTCTTGATTGAATTCTTTGTGTTTTTCGATAAGAAGTTTTCAGGTGTGCACAGGATCTTGCCTTACGAAAACCACTTTGTTCTTCCCCTAATAAGTTTTCATAGTGTTTTTGTAGACTTTAGTATACTATGATATCAATGTCGTCAGCACATGTAAGAATTTGGATGATTTATAAAATATATTTCCTGTAGTGTTAATATGTGCATTTATAATTATTTTCTGCAAGCCAATATTAAATAGCAAGCTTCAGGGGCATCTCATTGTCGAACAGCACTTACGGTCACTAGTGGCCTTGAATGCGTTGCATTACTTTGATGCGATATTTTGTATTTTCCATAGAAATTTTAATTAAGTAATTTGTTTTCTTGGTATTTTAAACTATTTCATAGTTTCGTATATTCTACTTGTTGTTGTTATCGACCTGAAGTCTATAAAGAGATGGTGTGTTTCTATTCGAAGTTCCTTTCTTATTTCAATTGCCTATCTCAAGTCAATGTTGCTTCAAAATAGGAATATAACATTTTTAAAAAGTTAGAGAATATATTATAAACAACATAGAACAAACTAATTCCTCTGTAGTTTGAACAAGACATAATGTTCATTTATTTAAATGCAGTGGCTTTTGAAATGTTTCATTAGCCAATAATGACTGGGGAAAACAAACAATAACAATAACAAGAAAGATTTTAAAATCTTCATCATCTTTTCCCTGGCTTCCCAGTATCTGTCCACAAAACTGCTGGTTGTTAGGGTTGGGCAAGTTCGGATGTGATCAGCATCCATATCTTCCATAGTCTTGCAGAGGATACATTGTTGAGTTGGTAGAAGACCGAGGAGATGAAGGCAGTTGTGTCCTATTGCAGTACGGAATGATGCAATGGCTACTCTTCTGGGCCAATCAGGCGGTGTAGTTTGGATGGATACTTTCCAAGGTTTGTCAGTCATTTGGAGCTCTAGGAAGGTTCTGAAGGCTTCTCTCGCTCTGAAGCAGATGTTCAAGACAAAATGTCATCGTTCTTATAAATGGAACACAGTAAGCTTAGATTCCAATTTCCAATTATTATTTCATTGCTACATATTTTTAAAGAAATCAAATAGACAGTTTTGAAGCCATTCTACAGAGGTTTTTAAAAGTTCTGCCTGTACAAGATCGTCTACTGGTACCTATTTTTTTTTTAAATTTAGCTATTGCTTCTTCTACTTCTTTGGTTGATGACGATGGTTCGTTTCTAGTATCACGAGGAATTATTTCTATTGTATCGCTATCTTCATTTTCTAGTGAATTAATATTATTAATGTGGCATAGACTTAGTCAAAGCATGCATTCCTTTCAAATATGTTTTTATTTACTCTCAGTGATACAGTTCTGCATTCTTACCAGAGCTACATTTTCAACTCTTCTATATTACACAGTAATATAATGTAGGGTTAAAAACTATAATATAGTTTCCTTGTAGGTCCGTCTCATCAACTTAAGTTCTTTTAAAACTCTGTAGGCCTTTCGGGACTAGTCCCATCATCAGTAGAGTGCATTAGGTCCGTTCTTGTTGACCTTTGTTGAAGCACTGACTTGGTTGTGAGAATTTTGTACAGAGGATTGTGTGGATTTGGTGTGTATTCATTGAGAATCAGGTTGCTGTTGATTTCACTTAGGATTGCGATTTCCTCCGGTATATTTATTCTCGTTGGAATGTTTTCTCTATGTACTATTGGTAGCTGGACACCATATGCATAACATCGATAACACCCTCGCAATAGTACATAGAGAAAACATACCAACGAGAACAAATATACTGGAGGAAATCGCAATCCTAAGCGAAATCAACAACAACCTGATTCTCAATGAATACACACCTAATGCACACAATCCTCTGAACAAAATTCTCACAACCAAGTCAGTGCTTCAACAGCGGTCAACAAGAACGGACCTAATGCACTCTGCTGATGATGGGACTAGTCCCGAAAGGCCTACAGAATTTTAAAAGAACTTAAGTTGAGGACACGGACCTACAAGGTAACTATATTATAGTTTTTAACAGTACATTATATTACTGTGAACTAATACCTCAACGGAAAATCACCATGAATTTTACTAGTATCGATCTTCTATATTATCAGACCCCATGAGAATAACGTACTGTTCCCATAGCAACCATTCATATGAAATGAAGTAAATAAAATATTTACGCTACTGAAGAAAATAATTATGTTCTAAAAATAAGAGAAAAATTAGCTTATCATTTAACAACACTACTAACAATCACACTATCTGTGTAATAGCGACTTGAAAAGTTATTATTTGTAAAATATTTATCTGGAAGTATTGAATTTGATGTATCCGAGTATTTCAAAGAAGAATAAATTTTAGGATTTCTTCGTGTTGTCCTAAAATCCATAACAAAATGTATGCAGACATTTTAAATGGAAAATTCAAAAGTTTCCGCGAAACATTCCTTATGGAATGTCAAAATAGATTTAGGAAAGGACGATCTTGTATTGATTCAGCATTTTATGTTAAACTGTTGTTTGAAAAAACAAGATAATTCAACTTAGAAACACACTTTGCTTTCATTGATTTTGAAAAAGCCTTCGACACAGTCAAGAGATTAAAACTCTTCAATATATTGCAAGACAGAAATATACCAAACTTAGTTCTGCAGAACATACAAAATATTTACAAAGACAACACCTTAAATATTAAATTAAATAACAGATTTTCTGAAGATGGAATTATAAATCGTGGTGTGAGACAAGGCTGCCCCCTATCCCCAACACTCTTTGCGATTTATATCAACGAAGTAATATGTTGCTGGAACAAGAAATATAAATTTGGAATAATAATATCAGAAAATGCTAAATTAAACACCCTATTGTTTGCAGATGACCAAATAATAATTGCAAATTCAGAAGACAATCTGCAGAAAGGTCTGTATGAATTTAACAAAATTACAGAAGAATACGCATTGAAGATATCTACAGAGAAAACAAAAATTATGACATTTCAAGGTGTAGATCCTGTCAGAAGTATAATTGTACTTAACAATAAAATTGTAGAGCAGGTGAATAATCTTACTTATCTAGGATGCAATATCTCATATGAAGAAAAAAGGACGAAAATGCAAAAATATCTAAATTTTTTATACTTTTGGGGTTAATAAATTCTATCTTGAAGCCACAGTTAGTCCAAAAACATGCAAGACTAAAAATATATAAAACACTGGCTCTTCCAACTCTTTTGTATGGTAGCGAAGTATCGACGTTGGAACAGAAAACAACATTTCTGATTATACGTCAAGATGGATGCAACATGTTCATCGAATGGAAGACCACATACCCAAACAAATGTTAAGATATCAACCTGCAGGAAGAAGAAGACCAGGACGTCAACTCATAAGACTTCTGGATGGTGTTTCTCTTGAGGCCGAAACATGTCAACAAATGGCCTATATTCGTGAATGTACTGTTACGATGATGAATACATTTTAAATTCACTGCGTTACGTATAAAAGAGTTTTTTAGGAGACCGAATGGTGAAAAGGTTGAAAAAATCACAAAAAAATGCAATTTTTGTTTATTTGGTTTTTAATAACTCTGATTCTTTAGGATCGTGTTCGTGTAATTTTTGTTTACTGTAAGAGCATAATTGATCCGTGACGTAAGAGTTTAAATACCCCTGCACATGTGATCAGCATTACAACTTAAACTTGAATATGCGTTTTGTTGTCAGTTTCCATTTTTTTGTACATTTTCCAAAACGTAAAATGCTCCTTATGATGCAATTTTATGCTATCAAAGTGAAATGTTGTGGTTACACTCTTGAATATATGCTAATTTAAATTTGTTGTGCAGTTACTAGTGTAAGACACACGTGGTATTTTAAATTGAGATGGAAAAAATAATGAGAATGATAAAAATGATCTTGAAGATTTTCTCAAGACAACCCTTGAGGATGCCGGACGCAGTCTCTGGCGAAACGTCGGGGAACTACAAGCCTCACGACCATGGCCTACAGCCCGGAAATCTTCTTCAAGATCATCACAGCAACTCCGGCCGTGAAAGTCTACGTGAATACAGATAAAAACATGTTTTTGCTTTCAAAAAATGAAAACAAAATTCAGTATCCTCCCCTTATGAATATTGTTTGCATAGCAAATGTGTCCTGTGGAATCATAAAGACTCTGAATCACAAATTTCATTACAAAATATTTAAAAATGCATCGTAAGGAGCATTTTTTAGAAAACATTAAAAAATAGTTTTAATAAAACATAATTCTGAAACTATTCTACTTATAAACACTAAAAGTCACACAAACGTTTCTATAAGAACATAATGTGTGTGATAAAAATTTCAAAACAATCAGATGAGAACCAAAAATAATTAAATTCATTAGTCGGTCCCCTTAATACGATTATATTATTTGTTCTTTCTTTTCTAATGAAAATATATTTATACTATATCAAATAGGTGAAAACGTAGCCTATTCAAATTTTAATTATAACTTATTTTGAATTTTAGCTGCAAACAGAGACTTAAGATCTGCTGAAATGAAATACCTTCGGAGGACTGCAGGATACACACTACTAGATCACAAAAAAAAAATGAAGACATCTTAGAATAATTACACATGGAACCTTTAGAAAACAAAATTTCTGATTATAAGTCAAGATGGATGCAACATGTTCATCGAATGGAAGATCACAGGATACCCAAACAAATGTTAAGCTATCAACATGCAGGAAGAAGAAGACCAGGACGTCCACTCAAAAGAATTTTGGATGGTGTTTCTCTTGAGGCGAAACAGGTCAACAAATGGTGTAAATTCGTGAATGTACTATGATGATGATGATGATGATGATGATGATGATGATGATGAACATGGTACTTTATTCCCGTTTAAATTTATTTTTCTAATTGTTTATTTCACTGTAAATATGATTTCATTGCTAAGAGCGACTGGTTACTTAAGAACAGACAATAAAAGGAATTCTGAGATTCTCAAAAGAATTACAAACAGAATCAGTCATGGAATATGTACAAAAAACAGAACCAACTGGAAATCTCACGTAAGAAGAATGAGCAGATTAAGAATACCACGTAAAATCTTAAATTACCTGCCACCAGGCAAGAGATCTTTGGGCAGACCCTTCAAACGTTGGATTGAGACCATAACAGACCACTAGGTCTATCACATGAAAGGAAGAAGAAGAAGAACTTGTATCAGTTTAACAATTCCATGAATAGCTAGAGCTTATTAAAATATTGAAATAGCTATTCAAAAACCATGAGACAGATTTTAAATAAAAACATATTTTTGATACCCCTGCAACGATACGCAAGGATCTACTAAAATTGGCTATAGCCGGAAGAATTTTATCAATTTATTACGTAACTGAACAAAGCCTTTGAGAAAAAGTCTCGGGTAATCTGAGAAAAAAAGTCTTTGTGATTGATCAAAGATCTCCTACAGTTAACTCAATATATTAAGGAGATATTCTTTACACTGAATACCGGTGCGAAAATAACTCCAGGAAAGATTTTGATTTTCTCTCAAATAAAGATTCTGAATTACGTAAGAAATGCTATCAGATTTTGCAACTGGAAAGAAAATGGAGTTATCGAATTATAAAAACCATAGTTAATTATATACTGTTTTGTTTAATGATCGTATAAAGTGGCTAAGAAAAACGTTAAACTGAATATATATAAAACTACTAGATGGCCCGGCGAACTTCGTATCGCCTTTAACTATTTTTACGTTAAATTTTCCGTACGGTTTTGTTGATTGAGATGAATTTATGTTGTCTGCATTCTCAGTATCATCCATAAGTGTATCATAAGGATTATATACATTTATTGATGGAATATTTTGAGGAGGCTTGCTGATTTCATTATACTTTCGTTTTTTTTTCTACGAACTTGTTGGCAGTTTGGATTCTCATCTTCATCAAGAAGTCTCTGTATAGTAATATCATCTCATGGTATATTATAGCCATCTTGTTTTTTATTTAATTGAGGCATGGAGATTGTTTCTGTAATATTAGGCATATTATTATAACTAACAGACTTACTTACAGTTCTGTTATTCCGTTCCTTAGGACCTTCATATGTTTTTAAATTGACATTCTTCTTAAATGTAAGATTTATGTCACATAGGCCTATACCAATTTGCGGAAATTCACTTGATATCTTATCATTCATGGTCTCTAGAAGTGATTCGCCATATTGTTCAATGTCCCTTCTCGATCCAGTTAAATTTAAATTAAGTTGCTGTCTTTCAGCCAGATTACTTAAAACTAATACTTACATACGAAATTAATATTATTATCAATATATTGAAAATAAAATAAACACTGAACACACTTAAATTATGAAATAATCAATATTTGTAATTCAATTGAAAATCGCGGTTGCAACAAAAAGCACAGCCACCTGGATATCTCTTTGTTAAATAATAAAACAATGACCTTACACCGTCATCTGTTAGAATCGTATGACTCTCACAGATAATTATAACTCTTTGTTAAATAATAAACAAATAATTTGCAATAAAAATAATGCGACTATAAATTTAGTTATAAACAACCGTAGGTCTCAAGTTGGATCAAACAGCACACAGTGTGCAAAATTTTATTAAAATCGGTTCAGTAGTTTAGGATTTCATCGCGGACAAACAACGTGACACGTATTTTTTATACATTAAGATTATTCTACCAGTTATATTATATGGGAGCGAAACATGGATTCTTACTTTAAGGGAAGAAAAGAGATTACAAGTATTTGAGAATAAAGTTCTTAGGACTTTTTTTTGGACCAAAGAGAGATGAAGAAACAGGTGAATGGAGAAGACTTCATAACTATGACCTACATGGTCTTTATAGGAAGCCAGATATAATAAGAACAGTCAAGTCTCGTAGACTACGATGGGCAGGACATGTTGCGCGTATGGGGAATGAAAGACTTGCATGGAAGCTTCTTGTAGGAAAGCCAGAGGAAAAACGTGCAGTTGGTAGACCAAGAATGAGGTGGGAGAATAACATTAACTATGATTTGAGGGAAGTAGTTTATACAGGGAATGATTGGAAAGCATTAGCTCAGGATAGGGATGTATGGAGAGCTTTTGTCCGCGCGGTCATGAACCTACGGGTTCGATAGTGCCAGTGAGTAAGTAAGTAAGTATTAAGTAGCTAAGATAATAACACTGGTCAACATGATTTTTGTCTCATGAGTACCAATAGTTGTACTTTTTTTATCGTGTTTTCAAATATGTATTCGGAATTTCTCCATCACCCACAGTTTTTTTTATTTCAATTTCAATTAATGCATTTAAATAATTATTTTTTTAATAAACGTGTTTTTCGTCCATTTGTCCGTTGCAAAATAAAACCAAATGAGCTAACTCAAATGATTTCAGCTATGTAAAAGAGAATGAAGGGAAATGGAATCCTAATATGCTGGCCGATTATTGTTGGACTATCAAGAGGGATGCTCCGCATGCGAAATATGACAGAAGATCGTCATTTCTTACTTTCTAGGTGAGTCCGAATGTTCGAATATTGTGTAGTTACGAATGTAGAAAATATTAAAGTGTTTGAAATTATAAATGCCTGTCTCTCGGAAACCTTGCGTATTGCAGAAAACCCGATATATTTAAATTCAGGAGAAAAAATACTATCAGAATCACATATTTTTCTTTCTGAGACAACAAAAAAAAGTTTATTTTTTGTTGCTCTGTGTTATTGGTGTTTTAATTTAAATTTTGTAAGAAACATAAACGTATTAATAAAATATTGAAATTTTGAGACTTTCAATATTACAGATTTATACAACAAACCCTGCTCAACTACGTACTAAAGGATTACAGTGATCGCCACCAGGATCTCTGATTTACAACTGAGTTGTCGTTACTTATGGAATGCCAGGTGGTGATCAAATAAACAGCGTTAATTCTACGGATATGAACTTTGTACAAGTCTCGACTGTAATATCAATAATTTAAAATTTTATACGTCAAAGTCCATCTGCTGTAATCCTATTATCTGATATTCACCGCTGTTTTTTGAATGAACATACAAATCAAATAAAAAGAACATAACATAAAATACCATGTTACTAGTTTATACTGTAAAATGCAGTCTCTTAACACAGGAACTGAAACGAGCTGTATTTTACTGTTTTTATATCAAAATAACTCTTTTAATGTTTAATGAAGTACAGTTACGACTACTTAAAATTTATGAAGATATTTTGTGGCTTTTTTAAAGATAAGAGCAAACATTTTCAAGATAATAAATTAGTTGTCTGTAGTCTTTGAGAAAACCTATTTAAAGTTTATGTGGATAGCATTTATGATGGTTCTTCGTCAGTTGTTTAATGTCGAGAGAATGAAATTATTTTGCATACTTACCTACTTACTAACTTGCACTATCGAACCCGTAGGTTCATGGCCACGCGAACATAAGCTCTACGTACATCCCTATCCTGATCTAATGCTTTCCAATCATTCCCTGTATAATCTACTTCCCTCAAATCACATTTAATGTTATTCTCCCACCTCGTTCTTGGTCTACCAACTGGGCGTTTTCTCTCTGGATTTCCTACAAGAACCTTCCATGCAAGTATTTCATTCCCCATACGCGCAACATGTCCTGCCCATCGCAGTCTACGAGACTTGACTGTTCTTATTATATGTGGCTTCCTATAAAGACCATGTAGTTCATTGTTATATACACTTCTCCATTCGCCTGTATGTTCATCTCTCTTTGGTCCAAAAAAAATCCTAAGTACTTTATTCTCAAAAACTCGTAATCTCATTTCCTCCCTTAAAGTAAGAGTCCATGTTTCGCACCCATATAATATAACTGGTAGAATACTAGTTTTATATATTTTTAGTTTAACGTTTTTCGAAAGGAGTTGGGACATCAAGAGTCTCTGTAATGCATAATAGCACGCATTTCCAGAATTGAGCATATGTTTAATTTCTTTGTGCATCTCATTCCTATTTGTGATTATTGTTCCTAGGTGTTTGAATTCAGCCACTTTCTCAAAATTATTTAGCATAGGAAAGATAAAAATGTTAAATATCTAGCTTTCGTGTTTACGAACACGACCACTCGTATTACAAACGTCTTCCCTTTCTAAGTGCAGAGTATCTGGTTCTATTAACACGTTTTGATAAGTAACTCTTCCGTTCAGCTAAATGCGTTGAATTTATAAGATGATAGTTTTAATCAACTAATAACAAGACAAAAGTCTCCTGTTGCGATACGCTTAGAAGGCTGTTCATCTACCGGTCACACCCACGTGTTCTTCATCATTATCATCCATGCAAGTATTAGGCCGTGTGGCCTGTTACGGTCTCAAAGAAAAATCTGTCATCCAGCGCTTTTTTGGACGTCCCAGCGATATTTTGCCTTGGGGGCAGTAACGAACCATGGCTTTTGGAATTCTATGAGATGGCATTCGTTGAAGATGGGCTTTCCTGTTGTTCTGGTAGTACGGAGTTAAAGAATATTAAAGAATAAATGTAGGTATTTTACTTTATCAACCCAAATTCCTCACCTGTCCCTTACTGGTCACAATTTCATGACGTAGTTTCTTCCCTCATGTGGGTTGAATCCAGTACACATCTCATAGCACTGCGCTAAGGCATGATAACTCAATAAGCTCGGAGACGACTTCCACTTATTGATAAGAAGGAAGTTGAATTAAAATGTGTGTAAAATTTCAATGCGCTAAAATATAATAATATAGATATTTTGTCAAAACCATTCGCGGATTTTTTCTCCTTTACTGTCCATTTCGACAGTCATTCTAAACCAAGTTCGTTATTCTTTTTACACGCTTTATATTAGCTTGACCTGTATCTATCTATCTACGTAACGGAATCTTTCAACGCGATTTTCACCCACTTAGAAACATTGGATCGACTTGAAACTTTGTATACTTGTAGAGGACCCGTGACAATACAATAATTTCATATTTATTTTCTAAAATCCTGGCCATAATCATCAGAAAATCAAAAAAAGTGTTTTTGTATCAAGGTAACGGAATCTTTCTACGCGATTTTAACCCACTTAGAAACATTGGATCGACTTGAATCTTTGTATACTTGTAGAGGACCCGTGACAATACAATAATTTCATATTTATTTTCTAAAATTCTGGCCATAATCAACAGAAAATCAAAAAACGTGTTTTTGTATCAATGTAACGGAATCTTCCAACGCGATTTTCACCAACTTAGAAACATTGGATCGACTTGAAACTTTGTATACTTGTAAAGCACCCGTGACAAAACAACATTTTCATATTTGGTTCTAAAATCCTGGCCAGAATCATCAGGAAAAAAAGGGTTTTTGTATCTATGTAATGGAATCTTTGAACCCGATTTTCACCCACTTAGAAACATTAGATCGACTTTAAACTTTGTATACTTGTAACGGACCCGTGACAATACAATAATTTCATATTTTGTTTTCTAAAATCCTGGCCAGAATCATCAGAAAAAAAATGAAAACTGGTATAATAGGTTGCGGACTAGTAGACTCTTTAGTCAATTGTTGTAAGAGCTCAGTTGGTAGAGCGGTGAACTCTTAGTGGAATTTAATTTCAGTAACCCATAGGTCGCTGGTTCAAATCCGGCTGGAAGGATTTTTTTAGAAGAGTATTACTTTCAGCTCATACTGCAATAGTATCGAATTTAAAGATATTTGCATTTATATCTTATTCTGTAAAATATTAAAACTAAAAAATAAAACATAAATAATAGTTTTAAAAACTAAAACAACACGCTTTATTAGAAAACCGAACTAAAAAAATTAAAAATTATTTTAATTTCCAACGCGCTTGAGATAAATAATTTTACCATCAAAAGTACCATCATTTTTACATTTTCTTCTTAGAGACTTTACTTTTACCAATATCTGTTTATTATCAAATATATTAATTGATAAAGAGCACCCCACGCTTTTTGATGGTAAAATTATTTATCTCAAGCGTGTTGGAAATTAAAATTATTTTTAATTTTTTTTAGTTCGGTTTTCTAATAAAGCGTGTTGTTTTAGTTTTTAAAACTATTATTTATTTTTATTACATTTGATTGATTGTGCATCCCTGACACACTAAAAACACTCAGAAATAATTGCATAAATTTCACATTGAACTGGTTCGTAATTGGAAAATCAAGTAAGCGCTTATCTGAGACCATAATTGTCACTTTCCTGATAGCTCCTATGCACTTAAAACACTGCAATATACTTTATCATTTGTAAAACTGGTCTACAGAGTTGAACACAACACTGCTCAACATGGTTTTTGTCTCACGAGTACCAATAGTTGTACTTAACGCAGATTTTTTATCGTGTTTTCAAATATGTATTCGGAATTTCTCCATCAGCCACAGTTTTTTTATTTCAATTTCAATTAATTGATTTAAATAATATTTTTTTAACAAACTTTTTTTCGTCCATTTGTCCATTGTAAAATAAAACCAAATTAACTAACTCAGGAGATTTCAGCTAGGGAAAAGAGATCTCAAGGCAAATGGAATCCTAATATGCTGGCCGATTATTGTTGGATCGTCAAGAGGGATGCTCCACAGACGAAATGTAGCAGAAATCATAATTTCTTACTTTCTAGGTGAGTCCGAATGTTCGGATATTGTGTAGTTACAAATGTAGAAAATATTAAAGTGTTTGAAATTATAAATTCCTGTCCCTCCGAAACCTTGCGTAATGGAGAAAAACCGATATCATATTTGAATTCGGGAGAAAATATACTATCAGAATCACATATTGTTCTTTCTGAGACAAAAGCAAAAAGTTTATTTTCTGTTGCTCAGTGTTACCCTAAAATATTAAGTTGTCTTAATTAGCAACTTGCGCCTATAACAATACTCACTTTGCGCACCAATGATTAGGCCACATAAGTAATAACATGGTATATTTTGAAAGGACCTGACATGTTCAAACTTAACGTTTTAAAAATGTAGGCCTGCTATTAGAATAGTTGCGGTATGTTAAAATGTAGGTACACATATTTTTTATTTATTCACAAATTTCCTTTCCCTTTATTTCTCTTGATATCTCCTCTTCCCACATCACTTTATTTTCAAAACCTGGCATCAAAGGGGGATAATGTTGGTAGAGTAATTATTAGCCCAAGGGAAGGTGGAATCACCCACAAATAATACACAGGCCTATGTACTATCAGCATTTATGTAAGGGATAAAAGAAATTTCATGGCTGAGAGATCAAAGAACCAATATCCGCTTTTACAGTCTATTCCGCAGTTTTCTGCGTATACTTTTTTTTTAAGTGAAATTACCATTCGCTGATATGTCGGCAACTTAATTGCAACGTTAAAAATGTTACATACGAATGTCAGAACAAAAGAATGACTTCTCTTTGAGCGATCTACGCTGTTATATCAGCCTTTTCATGCGGATCTCAGATTGACTATTTTATTTTAGCCATGTTTGTATCTAACATATTCGTTAGTTACATCCCGGTATAAAATCTTGATATGAAACAGATAGCAGATTCATAATTCATCCCTTATTCCTTCCGGAAGAATATATTCCTACGAAAAACGAGAGTATATAGGCCTTACTTAGTTACTCACTGGCATTATCGAACCCGTAGGTTCATGGCCGCACGGACATCCCTATCCTGAGCTAATGCTTTCCAATCATTCCCTGTATAATCTACTTCCCTCAAATCATAGTTAATGTTATTCTCCCACCTCATTCTTGGTCCTCCAGTGCCCCGCTATTGTATAAAGTCCTAACATTCCATGTTCCTAGGAACATTCCCTGTGTTTGAGCCTTTGGCATGGGTTCCCTGAAGTAGTCCCCGCCCGGAGAACCGAATGGGGGACTATTTGACCTCCGGAAAATTTTACCCCAGTTGAACCCATGTCTGCATTTGTTGACGGTTGTATTTTTACGGTGAAAGATCGTCACTCTTTCGACCCAGGTACTTATTTCGTCTGGCTTATCACCTTCGACCAGTCCGGCATGGGTAACCCTATCGGCAGCAATGCTACCGCCGGCATAGCTCTCAGGATCATTTAAGCACACAAGCCACTCCACCACGATAAGGTAAAGATACCATGGAGGGGAGTATATAGGCCTATCTTATTGAAAAGTGTTGCAAATATGGAAACACATTTTAATAAAATACATATTCCCGGATTCATGACTCTGCAATATATATTTCCATTTTATGAACATTTAGTCCACGCTGTGGTCTCGAGGTAGCGCGCTGCCTTGTCACTCATCGGGCCCAGGTTCGATTACCGGTCGGGACAGGCTCCTGGGTGAGGTTTTTTTCGGGGTTTTTCCTCACCTGTAAGAAAAATGTCAGGAAGCTTAGGGCCCAACGGTCCCCAAAAATCATCCAGCCATCATCATCATCATCCTTATCATCATCATCCTTCACCAGTGAGGAAAGCAACGGGAAGCTACAACACCTATAATTCCCTAGTAAAGCTGCAAAGCCTTGCATGAAAATGCTATGATTGCAGTGAAAGACCTGCCCTCGAGCAGAATTACTATGGATGAACATTTCAATTTATGTATAAAAAATTTAATAAAATTAAATATATGGTCACACGTAGGAATACATTATATAATGGAAATGGACAGCTAATGACAAATGAGGGAAATTTTGAGGAAGTGGCTGAATTCAAATACCTAGGAACAATAATCACAAATAGCAATGAGATGCACAAAGAAATTAAACATAGGCTCAATTTTTGAAATGCGAGCTATTATACATTGCAGAGACTCTTGATGTCCCAACTCCTTTCAAAAAACATTGAACAGAAAATATATAAAACTATTATTCTACCAGTTATATTATATGGGTGCGAAACATGGACTCTTACTTTAAGGGAGGAAAGGAGATTACAAGTATTTGAGAATAAAGTACTTAGGAAAATTTTTGGACCAAAGAGAGATGAACAGACAGGTGAATGGAGAAGACTACATAACAATGAACTACATGGTCTTTATAGGAAGCCAGATATAATAAGAACAGTTAAGTCTCGTAGACTGCGATGAGCAGGACAGGTTGCACGTATGGGGAATGAAAGATGTGTCTGGAAACTTCTTGTAGGAAAGCCAGAAGAAAACGCCCAGTTAGTAGACCAAGAATGAGGTGGGAGAACAACATTAACTATGATTTGAGGGAAGTAGATTATACAGGGAATGATTGGAAAGCATTAGCTCAGGATAGGGATGTATGGAGAGCTATGTCCGCGTGGCCATGAACCTACGGGTTCGATAGTGCCAGTGAGTAAGTAAGTAAGCAAGGAAAAATTTCTCTAATATACTTTCATGCTTCGCCCTGTGTTTTGTTTGAAAAGCAATAATTTGAGTTGAATGAACTTCTTTCATGCTGAATCAGGTCATTCCTGAAATTCCTGTAATGAGGGAAATGTGATCAACACTCAGAAAGTCTTTCTTCTCTGCTCCTTTAGTGAGAGGCAGAGAAAGAATAATGTGTGAATTAGCTGGTAAAGTTTCAGTTTTCACGTGAAAATAGACACTTCAAACGAGTGGTAAGTAATGTTGAAAAAGAATGTATTCTCTCTCTGCCCTCCAAGACAACTCTATAATTCAGAGATGCTCCACTCCTGACACCATTTCTGGTTGCACCAGTTGTGTTGGCTCTCTAAAGTGCTATTTATCTTATTGTTAGGATGAAACGAAGGGTTAAAATATCTATTGAAGCTAGTTAGAGGAGTACACTAAGATCAATAGCTGACGGCCCTTCTTCGTTCAGGGCACGTTCTCGGCTTCCACCGTACATTTCTCATCCTTCTCGCAAGGGATGCCCATACCTTTCTACAAAAGGAATTTACAGAAAGCTGATGATTCACTTAAATTAAATAAATTTCCAGATTCAATTGTAAGAAATATATTTTAAGATGTTAGATTATATGTGGAAATGCGTGCTATTATGCATTGCAGAGACTCTTGATGACCCAACTTCTTTCAAAAAATATTAAACTGAAAATATATAAAACTATTATTCTACCAGTTATATTATATGGGTGCGAAACATGGACTCTTACTTTAAAGGAGGAAAGGAGATTACAAGTATTTGTGAATAAAGTACTTAGGAAGATTTTTGGGTCAAAGAGAGATGAACAGACAGGTGAATGGAGAAGACTACATAACAATGAACTACATGGTATTTACTAGAAGCCAGATATAATAAGAACAGTTAAGTCTCGTAGACTGCGATAGGCAGGACATATGGCACGTATGGGGAATGAAATACGTGCATGGAAGCTTCTTGTAAGAAAGCTTTGAAGACGAGATACATATATTAGGAAAATGTAACGATTTAGAATATTGGAGACGTCAGTTATTACCGGAAAGATTTCTAAATTCAAATCGGGAAAGATTGGCACGCTATGAGTTACTGGTAATCCCAGAAAATTGGATAAACTTGGGTAGATTTCTGGACAAAACGCGGAAAATAAGAACAACACTTATTCAGTAATAAATAAATATGTTAACAAATTGCAATACCATTAATTCTTAATAATTGTACACAACTAAGTTAATGTATAATGTAATTGTATTGATATCTAATTGTAATATTATTGTTTTTTCTTTTTTTGTTTTAAGTATATTATTACCAAACATCAACTTATTGTAACGGACTGTCAACAGCACGTACGGCTTACTGCCCGTGCGATCCATATTTGTAAATAACATTGTATGTATCTTACTTTTAGTCTAATAAAGTCTTTATGTATGTATGTAATAATATATCCAATATGAGAACAGTTGAGGTTAGTTATCTCAAGCATTAATATCTTTACATGTCGTAGAATTCAGCAAAAAAAAACATAATTTCTGTAAGTTTTGAGTTATGGTAATCAAAAAATAATATTAGAAAAAAATTGACCTTGTTGGCAAACAGAATGGAACGAAATAGATTATTGATTTCCTGAACAAAACGCAAACAACGTAGTCAATAAATGTGTCTCCTAGAATATGACAATTGACAACAAAATGTAAGTGAATAAATAATCAAAACACAGATTACTTCAATCTAATAAACACATTTTAATTAATATGCTAAGATGTAAATATCAATAAAACTAAATATATGGTCACACTAAATTAGTATGGTTCAAATTCTTCCCTGTAGCCTAAATCTCTCTTAAGGGAAGCATGGGCTTACAAGATACAAGAAGATATTCAAAAATGGTATTTAACATATCGTACCACTAATGTAGCAATTCCAAACTGGGGGTAAAAAGGTCGACAGATTTTGTTCCTTAACTATGAATTGAATGTGGTACGTATTTACTCATGAAAATCGTAATCGGAGGGGAGAATGGTAACAATTAATCTAACAGAGGCCATCAGTGATTTCCATGTAACGGTTCTAAAATATTTACTTTACGTAACAGATACGTGATCAACTGAAATAGACTATATATTTCTAAATATATTTGATTATAGATTATTATCTTCTTTATTGTTATGTGTTTACCTTATATCAATGCAATGGTATATAATATCTATATGCTTAAGCCATTTACTTAACTATGTTCGGTTCAAACACCATTTGAGCTAATTGATGAATATTAATTAATCAGAACCCTGATATTCTCACCCACGTGCAAACATAACCTCCTAATTAAAATATACTTGTCTAGCTGTAATTAAAAATACTGAGATACTTTCTAGTCTATTTTATACAGTAGGACTTATAAAATAAGACATGGAAGAGAATTCTGATGAATAATTACCGATAATTATCATAAGTAATGCTACGAGTGATTTCCAAATTATCGATAAATTAACGACTCACGAAGTGAGGAGTGAATTTATCTAGAGAATTTGGAAATCAAGAGTGGCATTTGTTAGGACTATTTAACGAATAAAATTTAGCTGTTTACTCACAAATCATTATTTAACTATAGTTATTTTAAAATATTTATATATTTAATGTAAACGGCGATGTTTGAAAACAAATGAGAAACGATAGGTACGCTTCATGTGCTTCTTTTGTTTATCACTGCAACCAGATCATACTATTTATTGCCAAAGGAACGCAATATTGTAAGGAGGAGCTTTCTTTAATATGGTAATTATAACACTGATAAATATTTGGTGAAACACGACTCTGATTGGTTGTAAAACAGAAATCATTGAAATGTGATTGGTCATTGACTCCCATTTGGGGCATGAGTTAAATAGTCTAGAGAATTTGGGAATCAAGAGTGGAATTTGTTAGGACTATTTAACGAATAAAATTAAGCTGTTTACTCACAAATCATTATTTAACTATAGTTATTTTAAAATATTTATATATTTAATGTAAACGGCGATGTTTGAAAACAAATGACAAACGATTGGTACGCTTCATCTGCTTCTTTTATTTATCACTGCAACCAGATCATACTATTTATTGCCAAAGGAACGCAATATTGTAAGAATGCTCTCTAGTGGAGAAAAAAATGAAACACATCAAACTGTATATTAATTCATTTCTGATGTCGTATGATGTAAATATGACAATATTTTTCTGGATTGTTACCTGGGAAAAAATACATTTAAGAAAGTGCAAACAGTGGTTTCTTTTTTTGGTGGTATAATCAATTGCTACAAATGTTTTTATATTAACTCCCGCATGCGGCATGTGTTGACATTCATGCACTATATATACAATCTGGTAGCCGTATTTCTCATGGGCTCAGTCACTGCAAAATAATGGTCAGACCTGTTCAGAATATTAAAAAGGAGGAGCTTTCTTTAATATGGTAATTATAACACTGATAAATATTTCGTGAAACACGACTCTGATTGGTTGTAAAACAGAAATCATTGAAACGTGATTGGCCATTGAGTCCCATTTGGTGCATGAGTTAAATAGTGATAGATAATATAAATTTAGGTTCAATCTCTTTATATTCCTCTCATCCATCTAGCAATTGTACAGGTATTTTCAAAAACAAATCTTCAAAATGGTGTCTTCAAACTATTGTACCTAAAGAAATGTATTCCCTTTGTCTCTGAAAAGTATGTGGTGTTACAGAAATGTTTGCTCGAATGCTGAAAGCGTATGTTCTCAAAAAATTGTATAGGCACAAGCAACCCTTCAAGGTGTTAAATATATACATATAATAGATTCCGAAGATAGCTTACAAATAGCAGCATATCAATTATTCAAAATTGCCAGCAAATATAATATGAAAATTTCCACTTCAAAGTCCAAAACATTGGCAATGTGTGGAAAAAACATACAACGGGTGAAAATTGAGATTGATGGAAAAATTATAGAACAAGTGTCAGATTTCTCTTACTTAGGAAGTGTATTTGCAGAGTATAAGAGTGACATTGATTCAAAATTACAAAAATACAATAAAATGAATGGGGTAATACGAAGACATTTTGGTAAACAGATGAGGACAGAGATAAAACTAAGATTACATAACATCACATCAAAAGCTACTCTAAAATACGGAAGTGAAATTTGGATTTTAAATAAAAGAAACTCTCATAAACTTCAAGTAAGCCAAATGCGCTTCTTACGATCATTGTTAGGAGTTAATAGACTGGATCACCAAAGGAACACTATTATCAGAGGAAACTTGGAGTAACAAGTTTAAATGAAGATATACAAAGATACCAACAAGAATGGAAAAATCATCTGAGGAGAATGGCAAGAAATAGACTTCCAAAATTGGCATTCCAATATACCCCAACTGGACATAGGGACCAAGTAAGACCAAAACATCGGTGGAAAGATCAAGACCATCTTCGCTAGGTTTACCGTACAGGCCACATGGCCTAAAACGAATTTGTTCATGATGATGATGATGATGATATAATCGGTTACAAAGCATTTTATTATATGCGTCCGAAACCTGGACAGTAAGTAGAAAACAAGCCAAAAAGCTATTAACAGTAGAAATGGATTTTTGGAGGCGATCGACAAGAATTTCGAGAAGGGATAAAGTCAGAAACAGCACAATAAGGGAAATTATGCAAGTTAAAAAAAAACATAATAGGAAAAATAGAAGAAAAACATTTCAAATGGTATGGACACCTCATTAGAATGCAAGAAGAGAGAATACCAAAGAAGACCCTTAATTGGAAAGCTAATGCAAGAAGTGGAAGAGGCAGGCTTTGAGATCGATGGATGGATAGATGGAGTGAAGAGAAGTTTTATGGAAATTTTCCTATTTTTCTATAAAATATTAATTACTTCTCTACCGTAGTTTTCTATCTGACTCTCTTGTCTCAAGGTTGTTCTGCTGGTCTCTGGTGCGGACTCAAACCCATCAGAGTCGGTGAATTATTAATGCCATAAATATTGAGTATGGCTTCCTTAGGAAGGGAAGTAAAGGGTATCGCAAATTTACGGCATTAAAAAAACCTTAACTCTGAAATAAGAAGTATCTGGGCAAAATGTGTCAGCACTTTCAAGCGCAGATGTGAATTGCGACACTAATGACCTCCGATTGAGGGTCTTTCCACTTTTCAGCGGTTGCCCTTTTACCAGCCGGCTGCTGGCCCTTCACATCCACATGTGTCAAATCACAGAGGTAGATGATCAACAGCCAGTGTAGGGGTGACATGTGGTTAGCATGTCGAGTCCCCCAGCCGTTATAGCTGGTTCCTCAACCTGGAGCCGCTACTTATTGTAGCTACCCAATTGCCTCACGATGCTGGGTGGGCACCGGTCCCATACTGGCCGAAATACCATGAGAAAATTTCTTCCCCCATGGAGACTCGAACCAGCGCAAGTCCCGTAGCTGTGCGCCAAGGCTTCCTACCTTAACCGCTCGGCTACGGCGCGGGACACTAATGACCTAAGATGTTAAAAGAATGTCGCTAAATAAAAATATTACTACCTACTTTGAGTTTTCTCTTTGCACATTTCACAATCATAAAGAGTAACCTACCAGACAATGTCATGGTTTTGTGCAACCTTGGTACTCATGGGTTTTTCTCTCTTTTTCCTGCAAGTAGTGACCTTCTAGAATAGTGTGTGTGTGAACCCCTAGAGATTGGAAAATGCACCTCTTTCTCTGTCCATAGTGTCATCGATCTCACTTTCCTGAGCGGTGTAGTTTCTTTTTTTCTCTCCAAGTATCCTGCCGGCTGTTTTCACAATTTCTACATTTTCTTTCCTCTATTTTACAGTTAAACTCTTTGAACTTCTTTAAGTTTCTTGGTCCACTACACAGATTTATCTTTTATTTTGGTATCACTGAAATGTTTTATCTTCTTTGATCCTAAATTAAAGTGAAATGTGACTGCTGGTATCCTTAAGTAGTTCAATCATACAGATAGATAGATAGATAGATCATCGGTTGATTAATGTCTTTGACATAGTCCGATTCCTAATAGCCAGTTTTGTCGGTCCATCCAATCTCCTTCATATATAAACATATTCCCTGACTCCAGGAGGTTTTAGGTCTTCCTCTGCTTCGTCTTCTCTCAGGTTTCCATTCCAAAACATATTTTGGTAGTCGATCCTCTTCCAATGTCCGTACCATCTTAATTGCTGAATTTTAATATAATCTAAAATAGTATCTTCAATCTTCATTTTCTCCCTTATAACTGAGTTCCTAATTTTTTCCCTTCTTGAAATTCTTGCGGCCCTTCGTATAAAATCCATTTCCGTTGCCAAAAGGTACTTATTTGTTTTTGTTGTTAATGGCCAAAGTTCTGCTCCATAAGTAATGATGTTTTTAACAATTGTATGATATATATTCAATTTATTTTTATCCCACAATATTCCATTGAGGCAAGCAATTGCAAATTTTCCTTTATTATTTCTATTTCATAAATCCTCTTCATAACTCCCATTTTTATTTAATCATACAGATACCTTATTTAATCATACAGACACCTTATTTAATCATACAGATACCTTATTTAAAATACATTCACTGCAATGACTCTATATAAACCTATAGTTACATCAGGGATAACATATTTGCCTTGGATCCAGGGGGCTCAGGATGGCAAGATAATCAAAGCGTAAGTCTTTAAGAATGTTCAACTACTTACAAGAAAAATGACAGGAGCCGTTAAGGCACACTTGCTCCTGAACTATATCTGTCCACCATAATTACTCATATTATGTTTGCTTTATTGAGAATCAATATATAAATGAACAATATTTTACCTTAAATGTTGCCCGCTGTGTGAGAGAGGGGCCAGGAATTGAGCTGATATTCATCTAGAAAGGCTCTGAATCTTCTTGTTGTAAGCCCATGTTTCCCTTAACAGAGAGTTAGGCACCCTCACCCTACAGGGAAGAATTTGAAGCATTCTAATTTAGTTACACTTGTATTCGTATAGATGTCATTTTTGAGTGGTCCGTCGTCAGCGTTCCACCTCATAATGATAGTACTAGGACGTGAAAATTAGGAAAATTTTGCTTAGACGCCATTTTCATTCAGGCTTAAGGATTTTTTACGAGCCTGAAAATCTTGAGACCCTGGATCCACGGCTTAAAGTCCCTCCTGGAGGACTTGCTCCTTGGATTCTTCCATAAAGGCTCTCAATACCTTAATTTATTAAAACAGTATGAACGCCCTAAGAGATTCTGAATTTAAAATCACTCTCCCAATACACTGCAGCTCGAGCTGAGCAGCGATGAGCATATAGCAGTAACTTATACAAAAATGGAGGGAATAAACCAAGGAAGTGTCCACTATGTGGTGTATGCAACTAACATAATGACACATCAAACCAGGAGATTCTTGGCCACGTAAATATAAATTATCGAAACGTCCCTATCTTGACCTAATGTTTTCTACTTGTTTATTATACAAATCACTTTGCTCAAATAATAATGTTTAATATTACATTCGAATGGTTTAGCTACCGGGTACTTTCATACAGATTCTTCTCCAAGAAATTTCCTTCCCAATGTCTCATAAATAACAGAGAAAACTTATTTTCTGCAAATCGTATGTTATTATATTACAGTTACATTTGAGTTTCCAAAGGAAATCCTTTCGTACTTATGTGATCTCATATGTTCCGATTCTAGTACTAAAATAATATCCATCCATCCAACCATAGTAATTCTGCCCGAAGGCAGGTCCTTCACTGCAATCATAGCATTTTCATGCTATGTTTGCAGCTTTACTAGGGAATTGTAGGTGTGGTAGCTTCCCGTTGCTTTCCACACCGGTGAAGGATGATGATGATAATGATAAGGATGATGATTATGGTCATATGATTTCGGGGACCGTTTGGGCCTTAAAGGTTTTCTTACATTTGTCTTACAGGTGAGGAAAAGCCCCGATAAAAATCTCACCCAGAAAAACAGCCCCGACCGGGGATCAAACCCAGGCCCGCTGCGTGACAAGGCAGCACGCTACCTCGAGACCACAGCGGTGGACCTAAAATAATATAAAGAAATATATTTTTCTACTTGCTATGAACTGCAGAGAAGTCTGTATGAACTTAACAAAATTACAGAAGAATATGGATTGAAGATATCTACAGAGAAAACAAAACATTATGGCATTTCAAGGTGTAGATCCTGTCAGAGGTAAAATTGTACTTGACAATAAAATTTTGGAGCAGGTGAATAATGTTACATATCTAGGATGCAATATCTCAAATGAAGAAGAAAATGATGTAAATGCAAAAATATCTAAATTTTTAAGAATTTTAGGGTTAATAAATCTTCAAGCCACAGTTAGTCCAAAAGCATTCAAGACTAAAAGTGTATAAAACACTGGCTCTTCCAACTCTTTTGTATGGTAGCGAAGTATGGACATTGAAACAGAAGGATATACAGAGACTTAGATCTGCTGAAATGAGATACCTTCGGAGGACTGCAAGATACGCACTGCTAGATCACAAAAAAATAAAGACATCTTAAAAGAATTACACATGGAACCTTTAGAAAACAAAATTTCTGATTATAAGTCAAGATGGATGGAACATGTTCATCGAATGGAAGATCACACGATATCAAAACAAATGTTACGATATCAACCTGCAGGAAGAAGAAGATCAGGACGTCCACTCAAAAGACTTCTGGATGGTGTTTCTCTTGAGGCCGAAACAGGTAACAAACGATCTAAATTCGTGAATGTACTGTGATGATGATGATGATGATGACGATGATGAGTTTGAAATGAAATCATCGTTGTTGCCGTTGTTAGAGAAAAATGATATTTTGAATGTTAGACGGATTAAAGCTAGAGGACAGATGCTTTTTAATATGAGAGACCATATTTCACTGAAGTTAGTTCAACCATCGTCTTTGCGTATCCATCTGATTTATTGACAGGTGCTTAGAATATAAACTGAGGAAGGAAGGTGGTGCTTGTTGACATCACAGCTCATCTTCTTAGAACAGGATTTCAAAGTAGACTTGCTCTTAAGACAAACAAAACTTGATCTGATTAATGACAACACTTGAAGCTTCTCAGAGCCTGCGCTCCTTACATTATTCTCAAGAGACACTTCGATCCATTCACATCACATCTTCCATGACTCCATTTTTTTATTTAATAGAACATTATCAAAATTGTAAGGTCTTATATTAAAATAGGCCTGTACTTAATAACGCGTGGAAGATAATTTACTAAGACATTCAACATGTAAGGGCAATATAATTGATGTTATACATAAAATAAACCCGTGATATACTTTAATGGATAAAACACAAAGTGAAGATACCCGTAAAGAATTAAATATATTCAGTTTGACAGATAAAATAGAAGAGTATAGCAGAAATGGCATTAACATGTCTGCAGAATGGATACCAACAGATTGCCTAGGAAAAGTCTGAACTATCGACGAAGAGGAGAAAAAAGAGTTCGGGGACGCCCACGAAAGAGATGGACACAGCAGCTATAATACTTGGAGCCGGAACGAACCAAAAAGGTTTCATCCTTGCAACAAGAAGAAGACAAAAAATAAATTTTAGTTACTTTCGAAGTCACGAAGTTCAAACTCTTGCAAATACAGTGCATCACCTTCAAAGATGGTAATCCTTGCTCTCGCTGCCCACCTTGCCATCCCCAGAACAGCGAAGAAAATATGAAGAAAACCATGGTTGGGCAACATGGAGTGTGGTCGACGCTTGGAGAGTGTACAGTTTCCGAAACGGACCACACTGAAAACTGAAGGTGTTTAACTACATAAGAACGAAACCTTGGATGGGTGTACGGCTTCGGAAACGGACCACAGCGAAAACACCGTGTGTCTAATTATATAAGACCCAAACCTGTGACTCGAACTTATCATTCCTTGATAATGGCATGTGGGATCATGCAGAAACGTTGGAATCAGTGGCCAGAGGCCGAACGTGAATCCATGACGCGGAAAACCCAAGAAAACGTTCTTAAAGAATATATATATATATATATATATATATATATATAACACAGAGAGAGAGAGAGAGAGAGAGAGAGAGAGATATACAAAGTATTATAAATTAATTGAAAAATTTAAATTATATGTTCTAAAAATGTATACAAACTTATTCCTTTCTTCATTAAAAAATTACCAGGAGAATAATATTAACAATTTAATAACTGTATGAAGAAGAAAAGGATGTAAATGCAAAAATACCTAAATTTTTAAGAATTTTAGGTATAATAAATTCTATCTTCAAGCCACAGTTAGTCCAAAAACATTCAAGATTGAAAGTGTATAAAACACTGGCTCTTCCAACTCTTTTGTATGGTAGCGAAGTATGGACGTTGAAACAGAAGGATATACAGAGACTTAGATCTGCTGAAATGAGATACCTTCGGAGGACTGCAGGATACATACTGCTAGATCACAAAAAAAATGAAGACATCTTAGAAGAATTGCACATGGAACCTTTAGAAAACAAAATTTCAGATTATAAGTCAAGATGGATGCAACATGTTCATCGAATGGAAGATCACAGAATACCCAAACAAATGTTAAGATATCAACCTGCAGGAAGAAGAAGAAGACCAGGATGTCCACTCAAAAGACTTCTGGATGGTGTTTCTCTTGAGGCCGAAACAGGTCAACAAATGGCCTAAATTCGTGAATGTACTATGATGATGATGATAATAACTGTATGGTACCCAGTAAGTAGTTCGATAAGACACTGAGATAGTTAGTTGAATATCAATTATAAACGTTACCACATGGTAATTCTGTAATGAGAAAATAAACTGAATAAACATTTTAATATGTTACAAGTTAAACTTCTGAATTATAACACTTTGAACCACTCTATACATACCGGGTAAGTAGTTACACTGATAGAGGGATTGAATCACTCTATATATACCGGGTATGTAGTTACAATGATAGAGGGATTGAATCACTCTATATATACCGGGTATGTAGTTACAATAATATAGGGATTGAATCACTCTATACATACCAGGTATGTAGTTACAATGATAGAGGGATTGAATCACTCTATATATACCGGGTATGTAGTTACAATGATAGAGGGATTGAATCACTCTATACATACCAGGTATGTAGTTACAATGATAGAGGGATTGAATCACTCTATATATACCGGGTATGTAGTTACAATGATAGAGGGATTGAATCACTCTATATATACCGGGTATGTAGTTACAATAATATAGGGATTGAATCACTCTATATATACCGGGTATGTAGTTACAATGATAGAGGGATTGAATCACTCTATACATACCAGGTATGTAGTTACAATGATAGAGGGATTGAATCACTCTATACATACCAGGTATGTAGTTACAATGATAGAGGGATTGAATCACTCTATATATACCGGGTATGTAGTTACAATAATATAGGGATTGAATCACTCTATATATACCGGGTATGTAGTTACAATGATAGAGGGATTGAATCACTCTATATATAGCGGGTATGTAGTTACAATGATATAGGGATTGAATCACTCTATATATATATACCGGGTATGTAGTTACAATGATATAGGAATTGAATCACTCTATATATACCGGGTATGTAGTTACAATGGTAGAGGGATTGAATCACTCTATATATATATAGCGGGTATGTAGTTACAATGATATAGGGATTGAATCACTCTATATATACCGGGTATGTAGTTACAATGATAGAGAGATTGAGTCACTCTATATATACCGGGTATGTAGTTACAATGATAGAGGGATTGAATCACTCTATATATACCGGGTATGTAGTTACAATGATAGAGGGATTGAATCACTCTATATATACCGGGTATGTAGTTACAATGATAGAGGGATTGAATCACTCTATACATACCGGGTATGTAGTTACAATGATAGAGGGATTGAATCACTCTATATATACCGGGTTTGTAGTTACAATGATAGAGGGATTGAATCACTCTCAAACCCTCTGGCGGCACTATGGCCCTGGGGTTGACTCAGCCTGTAACGTAAATGAGTACCAGACGCTTGTTCTGGGGGTAAAGGCGGCCGTCACGCAGGGCTGACAACCCGGCTGACATAAAGTGCCGATTGTCTAGAAAAAGTGGGAGCCTTAACCTTCTACTACCCCAAGGACCTCCGAGTCTGTTGTGGGATCTCTTTACTTTTACTTTACTTTACTTATCGAATCACTCTATACATACCGGGTATGTAGTTACAATGATATAGGGATTGAATTACTCTATACATACCGGGTATGTAGTTACAATGATAGAGAGATTGAATCACTCTATACATACCGGGTATGTAGTTACAATGATAGAGGGATTGAATCACTCTATATATACCGGGTATGTAGTTACAATGATAGAGGGATTGAAACACTTTATACATATCGGGTATGTAGTTACAATGATAGAGGGATTGAAACACTCGGGTATGTAGTTACAATGATAGAGGGTGTGAATCACTCTATATATACCGGGTATGTAGTTACAATGATAGAGGGATTGAAACACTCTATACATACCGGGTATGTAGTTACAATGATAGAGAGATTGAATCACTCTATATATACCGGGTATGTAGTTACAATGATAGAGGGATTGAAACACTTTATACATATCGGGTATGTAGTTACAATGATAGAGGGATTGAAACACTCGGGTATGTAGTTACAATGATAGAGGGTGTGAATCACTCTATATATACCGGGTATGTAGTTACAATGATAGAGGGATTGAAACACTCTATACATACCGGGTATGTAGTTACAATGATAGAGAGATTGAATCACTCTATATATACCGGGTATGTAGTTACAATGATAGAGGGATTGAAACACTTTATACATATCGGGTATGTAGTTACAATGATAGAGGGATTGAAACACTCGGGTATGTAGTTACAATGATAGAGGGTGTGAATCACTCTATATATACCGGGTATGTAGTTACAATGATAGAGGGATTGAAACACTCTATACATACCGGGTATGTAGTTACAATGATAGAGGGATTGAATCACTCTATACATACCGGGTATGTAGTTACAATGATAGAGGGTGTGAATCACTCTATATATACCGGGTATGTAGTTACAATGATAGAGGAATTGAAACACTCTATACATACCGGGTATGTAGTTACAATGATAGAGGGATTGAATCACTCTATACATACCGGGTATGTAGTTACAATGATAGAGGGTGTGAATCACTCTATACATACCGGGTATGTAGTTACAATGATAGAGGGTGTGAATCACTCTATATATACCGGGTATGTAGTTACAATGATAGAGGGATTGAAACACTCGGGTATGTAGTTACAATGATAGAGGGTGTGAATCACTCTATACATACCGGGTATGTAGTTACAATGATAGAGGGATTGAAACACTCGGGTATGTAGTTACAATGATAGAGGGTGTGAATCACTCTATATATACCGGGTATGTAGTTACAATGATAGAGAGATTGAAACACTCGGGTATGTAGTTACAATGATAGAGGGATTGAAACACTCTGGTATGTAGTTACAATGATAGAGGGTGTGAATCACTCTATATATACCGGGTATGTAGTTACAATGATAGAGGGATTGAAACACTCGGGTATGTAGTTACAATGATAGAGGGTGTGAATCACTCTATATATACCGGGTATGTAGTTACAATGATAGAGGGTGTGATATGGCAAGAGGTAAGTGGAGAGGACATGTCATTACAAGCAGCTGGAGAGAGATGTCCAGTTGGTCTCTAGGGCCAACTTTGTTCCCATCGCCCTCAATCATTACCAAGATAAACTACAACACTCCACCAAGGAACGTCTGCTGCAGCCTTTATTATGAGTATAATCTCCTGGCTTCCTCAGCCCACATTTATATCATTGCATACTTATACTAAAAATCTCTCCTTTTATTATTCACCCTTTATGAATATCTGTGTCTCCAGACTATATCAGATTTTAATATATTCACGATAAAACATTATTTTATTCTCTAATTGGAATTTTTAGACTTACTGGCTGATGCTCTCGAAAAGCTAAAACTTTTGTTTTTTAGAGAAGATATTTTCAAGTTGTACGTTTCACATATTTTACTTGATTTGTAAATTGCTCGTTGTAAGCCATCTTTTACGGATATCTCACAATAAAAATTTTTGTCTTTCAGCTCATTCTGGTCACGAATATCGGGATAAATAGATTCCCAGGCAACGCCAAGTAATCAGCACGGGGTAACTAAAATAATTGCGATAAAATGTATAACCATTTTTCTTTTTACTTATTCAACTAAACAAAACACGTTCAATAATTTATTTAGGTGTAGCAGGTCATGTCGGGTATGAGGTAGTTAATTATAATTGCCTTTTTAATTAATTATACCTACTTACTCACTGGCATTATCGAACCCGTAGGTCCATGGCCGCTCGGACATAAGCTCTCCATACATCCATATCCTGAGCTAATGCTTTCCAATCATTCCCTGTATAATCTACTTCCCTCAAATCATAGTTAATGTTATTCTCCCACCTCATTCTTGGTCTACCAACTGGGCGTTTTCCCTCTGGCTTTCCTACAAGAAGTTTCCATGCACGTCTTTCATTCCCCGTACGCGCAACATGTCCTGCACATCGCAGTCTACGAGACTTAACTGTTCTTATTATATCTGGCTTCCTATAAAGACCATGTAGTTCATTGTTATGTACTCTTCTCCATCCACCTGCCCGTTCATCTCTCTTTGGTCCAAAAATTTTCCTAAGTACTTTATTCTCAAATACTTGTAATCTCCTTTCCTGCCTTAAAGTAAGAGTCCATGTTTCGCATCCATATAATATAACTGGTAGAATAATAGTTTTATATATTTTCAGTTTAACGTTTTTTGAAAGGAGTTGGGACATCAAGAGTCTATGCAATGCATAATAGCACGCATTTCCAGAATTGAGCCTATGTTTAATTTCTTTGTGCATCTCATTCCTATTTGTGATTATTGTTCCTAGGTATTTGAATTCAGCCACTTCCTCAAAACTTCCCTCATTTGTCATTAGCTGTCCACTTCCATTATAAATAATGGATTTCTACGTGTGACCATATATTTAGTTTTACTGATATTTACTTCCAGTCCTAATTTCTTAGTGTTACTCAATAGTGTGTGCGTATTGTCCTTTAGTATCTCCTCGCTATCGGCCAATAGTACTACATCATCAGCATAAACTAACAGTTTATTAATACCATTATTAATTATAAATACATTTTTTATATAATTATTAAGATCTTACACACTTTGATTCCCAATTATTTATCATCTCGTTTCCAGTATCTATCCTCAAACCATAACTTAAAAACAAGATCACAACATAGTCTCTTGCTTAATATACCGCAACATAGGACATCACATCACTCCATGTCATATACCATCTCCACTTCTCGCAACTGGAATTCCCTACCACAAGAAACAAGGGGCTGCCGGACATTGGCATCTTTTAAAAGAAATCTAAATTTATATTTGCTCTAAACTCGACTTCATTATTACTCAGTGTAAGGTATATATATTAATTGGTGTTTCTCGTATAATTTATCATATTTATATTATTGTTGTTATTATTATTTATATCAGTATTATATTATTATTATTATTATTATTATCGTAAGTATCATTATTGTTATTATCGTATAAAATGTTGTTTGTACATGACATTTACATTGCTACATTTAATGTATCTTTAACAGTTTATAATTAGTATAGTGTACATCTATATTTGTCAAATTTTCTTTTTGTAATTGTGCTGGTTGAGTGGAAGAGAAGGCCTTATGGCTTTATCTGTGCCAGAATAAATAAAACATTATTATTATTAATATTATTGTTATTATTATTATCATTATTTTTATTATTATTATTATTATTATCCAGGAAGGATAAAATCAGAAATTCATATATAAAAGAAAAAATGCAGGTACAATATTCAATATTAGATTTTATAAATAAGAAACAATTAAATTGGTACGGACACATTAGAAGGATGGAAGAAGGAAGACTACCTAAGATAATCATGGATTGGGAACCACAGGGAAGGAAAAAGAAGGGTAGACCAAATATTACGTGGATTCAGGGAATCAATGAAACTAAGAGTAAATGGGAAATAGAAGAAGATATATGGATGAACAGACAAGAATGGGAAAATGTGTTGAAACAAATGTGTAGTTAACTGTGAACATGGGTACCGGAAAAATGTATATTCATTGTAAAAGCCGGAATAATAAAAAATAATAATTATTATTATTACAGTCTCAACTAAATTATCTTTAACGATTCATGAATGAACAAAGTACTGTACGTGACAATTTTTGTTGCAAGCTTTAGAAGAAATCATGAGGCGATGTGTGACATGTGGAAAGACAAGAGTCTCTAGTGAGAAGGTTGGATCAGGCTATATATCCACGTCTCATTACAACTACAACAACCTGGGGAGACCCACAGTACCAATTCAGATGTCGTATTTCTTGTCTCAACAACACGCCAGACGTGCCTAAGCTTTCTTTTTGCCTGCGTAAAAGCGAATGGAGCACACAATCAACGTTCGCTACAAGCTTACAGTCAGGATGAATACGGCGTATGATAATCAACTGGCAATAATACAATATATGTCCAATACATTCGTGATCCATTACTATGTCTATAGTAGTTCCTGTGTTTTTTAAGCCGAAAGTCTTGGATGTACTACTCCATTCTAGTTTTGTGCTTTTTTTTTAATATACGAGTATAATTTATTTACGTATGTATGAATAAATGAGTGGCTGAATTCAAATACCTAGGAACAATATTCACAAATAGGAATGAGATGCACAAAGAAATTAAACATAGGCTCAATTCTGGAAATGCGTGCTATTATGCATTGCAGAGACTCTTGATGTCCCAACTCCTTTCAAAAAACGTTAAGTTGAAAATATATAAAACTATTATTCTACCAGTTATAGTATATGGGTGCGAAACATTGACTCTTACTTTAAGGGAGGAAAGGAGATTACGAGTATTTGAGAATAAAGTTCTTAGGAAAATTTTTGGACCAAAGAGAGATGAACAGACAGGTGAATGGAGAAGACTTCATAACAATGAACTACATGGTCTTTATAGGAAGCCAGATATAATAAGAACAGTTAAGTCTCGTAGACTGCGATGGGCAGGACATGTTGCACGTATGGGGAATGAAAGACGTGCATGGAAACTTCTTGTAGGAAAGCCAGAAGGAAAACGCCCAGTTGGTAGACCAAGAATGAGGTGGGAGAATAACACTAACTACGATTTGAGGGAAGTAGCTTATACAGGGAATGATTGAAAAGCATTAGCTCAGGATAGGGATGTATGGAGAGCTTATTTCCGCGCGGCCATGAACCTACGGGTTCGATAGTGCCAGTGAGTAAGTAAGTAAGTAAGTGTATGAATAAATGTGTTTACTGAAATAGGCCCTTATTAAGCCATGGTTTAGTGTCATAAGTTCTGGTTTCGAAAGTGTCACTGAGTTAGATATTACATGCAGATATATATCTATATCTATATGCAACAATAATAATAATAAATTGAAATAATTAACCTCCTGAAATGGATTTTTGGATAGTTTCAGCTGGAATTTCTAGATGAGATAAAATATAGAGTGTAATTAAACAAAATATAAATGTTAAATTATAATTGTGGATTTCATAAAACTCAAACTCACTGGCACTATCGAACCCGTAGGTTTATGGCCGCGCGGACATAAGCTCTCCATACATCCCTATCCTTAGCCAATGTTTTCCAATCATCCCCTGTATAACCTACTTCCCTCAAATCATAGTTAATGCTATTCTCCCATCTCATTCTTGGTCTACCAACTGGGCGTTTTCCCTCTGGTTTTCTCATAAGAAGCTTCCATGCACGTCTTTCATTCGCCATACGCGCAACATGTCCTGCCCATCGCAGTCTATGAGACTTAACTCTTCCCATTATATCTGGATTCCTGAAAAGACCATATAATTCATTGTTATGTAGTCTTCTCCATTCACCTGTCTGTTAAACTCCCTTTGGTCTAACATTTTCCTCAGAACTTTATTCTCAAATGCTCTTAACGTCCTTTACTCCCTTAAAGTAAGAGTCCACGTTTCGCATCCATATAATATAACTGGTAGAATAACAGTTTTATACATTTTCAACGTCAAGAGTCTCTGTAATGCATAATAGCACGCATTTCCAGAATTGAGCCTATGTTTAATTTCTTTGTGCATCTCATTCCTATTTGTGATTATTGTTCCTAGGTATTTGAATTCAGCCACTTCCTCAAAATTTTCCTCATTTGTCATTAGCTGTCCATTTCCATTATATAATGTATTTCTATGTGTGACCATGTATTTAGTTTTATTGATATTTACTTCCAGTCCCAATTTCTTAGCGTTACTCAGTAGTGTGTGCATGTTGTCCTTTAGTATCTCCTCGCTATCGGCCAGTAGTACTACATCATCAGCATAAACTAACAGCTTATTAATACCATTGTGTTGTAGGGATTCTTCATCCCCTAAAGGTTTAATGGCATGCTCTAGTACAAAATTAAATAGTAGAGGAGATAGTGCAATTCCTTGTTTCAACGCATTGTATATTTCAAAAATGTCCGAAAACTGTTTGCCTACACGCAGCCTACTCATTGTGCCATTTAGACATATTCGTATAAGTCTAACTAACTTTTTAGGAATTCCGAACTCCAGCAGGATACTATATAACTTCTCCCTCTTAATTGAATCATATGATTTTTTTGAAGTCTACGTATAGTTGATGTACAGTACCATTATATTCCCATTTCTTGTTACGTAAATACTTCCTTATTTTATTTTAAAATTAGAGTCCGTTTACTATTCTATGAAATGGAACAAGCGCACATATTATTGCATTGAATAGCACTTTGAATCTTATGATTCCAAATAAAGTACAATAAATATTTTATCACTAAATAGGAAATCAATATGCGCACAGGAGACTGAAGATGGGCTTCATTCATTATTCACAGTGTTGCCGCCTTTACGTCTCTTGAATTTACACGACACAAATTCAGATACAAAGCAACAAAGAACATAATATATTACAATTGTAGCGATAACATTACAATCAGTGATACATGTTTTCAGTTTAGAGAGAAATCGAAGTCCATTGTAATGTTACATTGCCAGGAAGAAAGTAACTCATAGTAATGGCTTCTCTTCGGAATTGATTAAAGGATGATTGTATGCCTAATCAGATTTTTAGCATAAGACAGATTTTAGAAAAGAAATGGGAATATAATGGCACTGTACATCAACTATACGTAGACTTCAAAAAGGCTTCTTGTTCTTCTTCTTCCTTCCAAGTATTAGTCCAAGGCCTGTTACGATCCTATAAAAAAAATTCCCTCCAGCGTTTCATAGGACGGCCCAGTGATCTTCGTCCTCTTGGTATATAATTATAAACAGCTTTGGGGATCCGATTTGAACTCATTCTTTCAAGATGGTGTTTCCAATTTAGTTGGTACTGTTTAATATATTCCAAAATTGGCGTAGTCTTCAATTCTTTTAAGATATCGGTGTTCCTTTTTCGATCCCATCTCGTGTAACCCGCTGTTCTACGCATGAATCTCATTTCACAAGCCGTTATTCTGCTTTCATGTTGACTTCAAAAAAGGCATACGGTTCAATTAAGACGGAGAAGATATATAGTATCCTGCTGGAGTTCGGAATTCTAAAAAGTAAGTTAGACTTATACGAATGTGTCTAAAAGGCACAAAGTGTAGGGTGCGTGTAGGCAAAAAGTTTCGGATACTTTTGAAATCCACAATGGGTTGAAGCAAGGAGATGCACTATCACATCTACTATTTGATTTTGTACTAGAGCATGCCCTCGCCTCTGATCCCGAGGTTCGCGGGTTCAAACCTGGCCGGGGTCGATGGATTTTTTACGATAGAAAATTCCAAGGAGCAAGTCCTCCGGGAAGGACTTTATGCCCTGGGTCCCGAGTCTGAAGATGTTCAGGCTCATAAAATATCCTTAAGCCTGAATGAAAAGGCCTCTAAGCAAAGTTTACCGAATGTTCCCGTCCTAGTACTACCTTGGTTTCCTATATGTCAGTATGAGGCGGAACGCTGACCACGGACCACTCAAATGACATCTATACGAAAACAAGTGTAACTAAATTAGTATGGTTCAAATTCTTCCATGTAGGTGGAGAGCGCCTAAATCTCTGTTAAGGGAAATATGGGCTTACAAGATTACAAGACAAGAAGACCAGAGCATGCCATCAAATCTTTAGGGGATGAAGAAGGCCTACAACACAATGGTATTAATAAGCTGTTAGTTTATGCTGATGATGTAGTACTATTGGCCGAGAGCGAGGAGATACTAAAGGACAACATGCACGCACTACTGAGTAACACTAAGAAATTGGGACTGGGAGTAAATATCAATAAAACTAAATAGGGTATATGGTCACACATAGAAATACATTAGGGTCTATATAATGGAAATGGACAGCTAATGACAAATGAGGGAAATTTTGAGGAAGTGGCTGAATTCAAATACCCAGGAACAATAATCACAAATAGGAATGAGATGCACAAAGAAATTAAACATAGGCTCAATTCTGGAAATGCATTTCATCTGTCAATATGTGGTACAGTAATCGTATTTGAAGGTTATGTTAAATAAGTATCTTAAATCCCCCACAACTATGGTTGTTGACCACAAGACCTTATTCTTAAACTTAATTTTGTAGGATTTCCATCCTGTTTATTTCCAAAATCACTCCTCAGAGGAAGACGTATTGGATGTGCATTCACTGTCTATCCATCTCTTGGCTGGTCTTCCTCTTGTTCTTCTCCCGTCCATTGGTCTATATTCTTTAGCTCTTTCTGTAAGCCGGTTTTCTTCCATTCTTGACCCTTCCAATATTTACGTCTATCTATAATAAATTTGGTTATGTCTTGAATATGGCATTTGTCCCGAATTTCTGTGTTGTGTATTTTATCAAATAATGTTTTCCCCTGAATAAGTCTTAAGATCTTCATTTCACATGTGGCTATTATTTGTTTAGTTTTTGTTGGATCAATCCTAATTTCTGCTCCATATACGATATCTGGTCGAACTATCGTTTTGTATATGCGGGTTTTGCTTTCTACTGACATATGTTTGTTGCGCCAAATTAAATCTTTCACATATCCTGATATTTGTGCTGCTTTATCAGCTTGTTTCTTTACTTCTTTTATTACATTTGTAGTGTTTGTTATTAACACACCTAAATAATTAAATTCTGACACTTGTTCTACAATTTTTCTTTCCAATTCTAATTTGCATCTTACTGGTTCTTTTGATATTGTTAAGCATTATGTCTTATTCGTGTCAATTTCCATATTGTATTTTCTGGCATTTATATTAAATTGATGTAAAGATCTTTGTAAATTATCATCAGATTCTAAAAGGAGAACATAATCTCCGTAACGTATTTAGTTTTTCCCATTTTATAACCCAAATGTGGTGGTATGACCACAAGGCCCCATTACTAAAATTGTACTTTATAATAATTGTACTTTATAATAAGACTACAATTCTTCCACCTTGTTTTTGTTCCACTTTGCAACCTTCTAAATTATTTGATTTTAAATTATTTGTCTGATATCTGTTATATATGGAATGTTATACCGTAAATACAGCCATTGCGTCTCCAGCCAACCATAAGCAATCATGTATTGTCCTCAAAAATATATGACAATAACTGAGGACGCACAACAAAGAACGATATTGAAAACATGCTTGCTTCTTACACAAACACAATCGATACAGTTGATGTCAGCATTCGAGAATCGGTATACCAATAGAATTCACATCTAGATCCATAATATTTTCTTAAGCAAACAAATATTCCAACTTTAAAGCAGATACTGACAAGCTATGATTTTCATAGAACATAAGAATTTAACTTAGGTAAGTAAGGTTAAAAGATTCCGGGCTGTGGCCTTGGTCTGGAAGAAATACCAGTTATAGACCACGGTCACATAGCCCGGAATCTTTTAACATTATGATTACCGGCCGTGAAAGTCTGCATTCCACAATTAGGTATTTAAGGTTAAAACTCATAAATTAAGGGTAATCTGTATATAAAAAAAAATGAAAGTACACCCTTAGACAAAAAAATTAGTCATCTCTTGATTCTATCAACCGATCGGGGAACTTCGTGAGCACTCGCAGAAGCCTTATTCACACTAACACGTTTTCAGTAATTTTACTGTGTTGTTTGCTAGTTAACGCAGTGCACACTCAAGTAACATAAAAGAGAGAGCTTGCCTTTGTGTGATTCCGTTGTCGAAAGGTTTAACACACGACATCTGCTTTCGTAACCTCATGGGTTCGATTCCTGTTCTACTTTGTTTTTTTTTTTTTACTGAATGTTAGGATAGCATTTCGCCTGTAATATAGTTTCATATTTAATTTTATATTTGAGTTTTATGGCTTTAATGCACACATAAAACACATAAATGAAAACCTTCTAATAATTAAATGAAGAAAGAAAATAATATCTTCTAAAATGAAAACTTTAAGAAAATCAATATCGGGTGTATGAACCCTCAGCATCTATTACCGCCCTCAATCTGCGGGGCATTGATGCAATCAAATTTCTACAGTCACGTGGACTTTCGGCTAAAGCATCCCACACGTCCTGAATGTGTACCCTTAAGGCATCTTTCGTCTTTCGTGCATCTGCAGGATAATTAGTGTTCATTATAAACAAACTTGTTAGAGGCTGTTGCTTTTGCGCAGAACGTGTGCGCATCAGTCTATTAAAATCAATACATTGACATCGCCTAGAACAAACCCTGAATGTGGTAAAATAATTGTTACAATAACGACATTAACATTGATTTAGTTCAATTGTCAAAATAAAGTGTATTTAATTCATGAAACATTTTAATACAAATAACACGAAAAAAAACTGCATAATTGAAGACGCGAACCTGCGACCTTCATTAACAGAAACAGAGACTGCATGCCTAACAGGGCACGTAGGAGTATCTTCACTCAGTTCATGCCACGTAACGCAGTAGTTCAGGGCCTGCACAATTATGACTAGTTTACTAGTGTGAACCAGCGCCGTGTCGAGTAGGACATCCTTGGATGGGTGTAAGTCTTCGGAAACGGACCACAGCGAAAACTCTATGTGTTTAATTATATAAGACCTAAACCTGTGACTCGAACTTATCATTCCTTGATAATGACATATGGGATCATGCCGAAACGTTGTAATCAGTGGCCAGAGGCCGAACTTGAATCCAAGACGCGGAAAACCCAAGAAAACTTTCTTATTCATACTTATATATATCCATCCATAGTAATTCTGCCCGAAGGCAGGTCTTTCACTGTAATCATAGCATTTTCGTGCTATACTTGCAGCTTTACTAGGGAATTGAAGGTGTGGTAGCTTCCCGTTGCTTTCCACACCGGTGAAGGATGGTGATAATGATGATGATAATGACAAGGATGATGATGATGATAATGACAAGGATGATGATGATGGCCATATGATTTCGGGGACCGTTTGGGCCTGAAAGTTTTTCTGACATTTATCTTACAGGTGAGGAAAAACCCCGATAAAAACCTCACCCAGAAAAACTGCCCCGACCGGGGATCGAACCCGGGTCCGGTGCGTGACAAGGCAGCACGCTACCTCGAGACCACAGCGGTGGACTTATATATATATATATATATATATGTTTAATTTATTTAGGCGTAGCAGCGCACTCCAGGTATTAGCTGGGTACATACAGTGAAAATTCCTTATTCACGGTTCCCTTAATCGCATTTTCATTGCGACACACTTCCTGCATTCATGACTAAAATTTTCTTTATTCGCTGATTCAGTCGGTATATTGGAATGATTAGTACTCATAATTCGCATCGGAAACGTGTTTACTGCAGGCACGTGCCAAGGTGGCTTTTATAAAGAGTGATTCAAATCAAATGGACAAATTAACATCAAAGTAAAACGAACCTTATTGCCATAGAGGCAAAAGTTCGTTGTTAACAGCTACCGGTATGAGATGTCCGTTGATCAATGCCGCCCTCGCCACAACTGGTGTTTTGTTGTTTCAACTTGTCATTCGTTGCAACAATTTCGATTGAATAACACGTGTTCCTTCTGCTTTGTTGCCAATTTGTAACGTCAAGGAAAATTAAAGGAAATTAGTTCCGAAGCGGACAAAAGTACTGTTTGCGCTTAGAGTAAAAATATAAATGTTTGACCGCTTAAGCGTTGGCAAGTGTTTTGCATCTACAATGTGTAACAGCCTTATTTTGGACAGTACTATATGCATAAAACATTAATTATCTCCTCAAAACGTGAAATAAAATCTTTTAAATTATTAATATATTGTTTTAGAAACAACTCTATCGGCCGCGGTGACTATTGGTTATGCTCCTTGTCTGTGGTCCCGAGGGTCGCGGGTTCAAACCCGGCCGGAGACAATGGATTTTTTAGGATGGAAAAATCCAAGGAGCAAGTACTCCGGAAGGGACTTTATGCCGTGGGTCCCGAGTTTGAAGATTTTCAGGTTCGTAAAAGATCCTTAAGCCTGAATGAAAAGGCCTCTAAGCAAAATTTACCGAATTTTCCCATCCTAGTACTGCCTTGGTTTCCTAGATGTCAGTATGAGGCGGAACGCTTACCACGGACCACTCAAATGATATCTATCTTCTTGTTCTTTTTCTTCTTCTTCTTCTTCTTCACGGTTTAGGATTATTTACTAGTCTGTTCCGGCTCCAAATTGCTGCTCTTTCTATCTTTTCCTTGGTCTTCCCAAACTTCTTCCTCATGGTTAATAGTTGTATGCTGCTTTTGGTACCGGTATTCTATTCTCAGTCATCCTTGCCAAGTGTTCTTTCCAGTTTGTTCTGTATTTCTCTATTGTTGAGTTTAATTCCTCAACTTTTAGTTGCTGTCTTATTTCTGTGTTATGTTTTTTGTCTGTTCTTTGATATCCTGCTATTGGTCTGAGGAATTTCATTTCAGCAGCTTGTATTCTGGCAGATTGTTGTGTTTTCACTATCCATGTTTCGGATCCATAAGTAATAATAGGCACTGTCATTGTCTTGTATAATTTCATTATAGAGTCTTTCCTGGCTTTATTTTTCAAAGTTATTTTTAGTGTTCCTGTTATATAATTAAACTTATTTAGTTTGTTATTTATATCTGTTTCCGCTGTGTATGATATTTCGCAACCTAGGAAGTTATATCTTACTACTTGTTCTATTGGTTTATTTTCTAATATGACATCTATACGAAAACAAGTGTAACTAAATTAGTATGGTTCAAATTCTTCGCTGTAGGGGAAGAGCGCCTAATTGTCTGTTAAGGGAAACATGGGCATACAAGAAGATGAAGAAACAACTCTAGTTATAATGCCCATTAAACTTCTTGTTATTATAATTAAAGAAAGAGGTGGGGGATTTTGTTATAATATGTGTTCATTACATGCAACAGTCTTGTTTGTACACTTCAAGAAACGTTCTAGTATCTACACCCACTGAACAACTGTGGCGCGCACTGAAGCACTTGGTATCCATTTGTGTCTACTAACGGATGCAGTAGATGTTTGTTGACTCTTACCAAGTAGAACTTGCTGCCCACGATGGAGAAAGGAAGAGAACTGAGTAGTGAATTGAAGAATATAATTGTTAATCTTAAATTAAGAGGCTAATCTCTTAGAGAAATAAGCCCTAAAGTGAATAAACCACATTATATTGTTAATTATGTTTTAATCAATTTCGATACAGTTGTTTTATCAACAACACCGGTCAACATGATTTTTGTCTCATGAGTACCAATAGTTGTACTTACTGCAGTTTTATATCGTCTTTTCAAATATGTATTCGGAATTTCCCCATCACCCACAGTTTTTTTTATTTCAAATTTCAATTAATTTAAATACTTGTTTTTTTAATAAACTTTTCTTCATCCATTTATAATCTTAGGCCCAAACGGTCCCCGAAATCATATGGCCATCATCATCATTATCATCCTTATCATTATCATCATCGTCATCATCATCATCATGATCCTTCACCGGTGTGGAAAGCAACGGGAAGCTACCACACCTACAATTCCCTAGTAAAGCTGGAAGCATAGCATGAAAATGCTATGATTGCAGTGAAGGACCTGCCTTCGGGCAGAATTGCTATGGATACTATGGATATTATCTTAGCGCAGTGAGCGATGAGCACGGAGAACACTTTCATCAGGAGATTTCAGCTATGGAAAAGAGATATCAAGGCAAATGGAATCCTAATATGCTGGCCGATTATTGTTGGATTATCAATAGGGATGCTCCACAGGCGAAATATAGCAGAAAATCGTCATTTTACTTTCTAGGCGAGTCCGAATGTTCGAATATTGTGTAGTTACGAATGTAGAAAATATTAAAGTGGTTGAAATTATAAATGTCTGTCTCTCGGAAACCTTGCGTGATGGAGAAAAACCGATATCATATTTGAATTCAGGAGAAAACCTACTATCAGAATCACCAAAACTACGTATACTGGCAGATAATATAGCAAAGATGATGTCTAATAAAACAATATCAGAGTTCTGTGGAAATGTGGATATCGTGGCAGGATAGCACAGAAGAGGTCAACCGCAAATAATAAAACAGAATTGCCAGGACGAAATTTGCAAAGAGCATGTAAACAAAAATCAAGAGTTTTGCAATAAAGTAATTTGGTCTGACATAACAAAAATAAATATTTTCGGATCAGATGCCAATCAACGGGTGTGGATAAAGCCGAATATGTCCAAACACCACATAAACCCACAACAGTAAAACGCGGGGGTTGATTCGTTTTACTTTGTGGGTTTGGGAGTTGGAACTCTTCACTTTATTGATGGTATTATGGACAAATGGGGATATTTTAATATTCTGAAGCAGAATGTTAAACAATAAAACTAAGAAATTGGGACTGGAAGTAAATATTAATAAAACTGAATATATGATCACACATAGAAATATATTATATAAAGGAAATGGACAGCTAATGACAAATGAGGGAAATTTTGAGGAAGTGGCTGAATTCAAATACCTAGGAACAATAATCACAAACAGGAATGAGATGCACAACGAAATTAAACATAGGCTCAATTCTGGAAATGCGTGCTATTATGCATTGCAGAGACTCTTGATGTTTAAAATGTTTAAAACTGTTATTCTACCAGTTATATTATATGGATGCGAAACATGGACTCTTACTTTAAGGGAGGAAAGGACGTTAAGAGCATTTGAAAATAAAGTTCTTAGGAAAATGTTGGACCAAAGAGAGATGAACAGACAGGTGAATGGATAGATAGATAGATGGAAAGCTCTGCGGCCATCACTTAAGTTTTGGCGGTTAGCGATCCATTTTGGTCCTCCTTAATAGGTAGAACCCCGGGTTCCTGTAAAATACATTAGCCCCGGTTTAAATTTTGAATTTGATTTTGAAGTTAATTAGCAGAGCGAAGTCGGAAGCGGACCTTTTGGGGTTCTATTCCAGCATTTGCTCTTTGGATTGAGGGAAACCGCTTAAAACCTCAATCGGAATAGTCGATCACGCGGGATCTTGCCAAGTTTGGCTTTCGGATGACTCTATATTGGGAGGGCATCCAGGCTTCTCTTTATTTAAATATAATGTGCGTACATTTCAGATTATTACAATTAATCATACAATTATGGTAACGTGCATTTTTTAATATTTTTTTTTGTATTCTTCAGTTGTTGCTGTTCTATCTGTAGTTGTCAGGTGATGTCAGTTTAGGTGAATGGAGAAGACTACATAACAGTGAATTACATGGTCTTTATAGGAAGCCAGATATAATGAGAACAGTTAAGTCTCGTAGACTGCGATGGGCAGGACATGTGGCACGAATGGGGAATGAAAGACGTGCATGGAAGCTTCTTGTAGGAAAATAGTAGAGGAGATAGTGTATTTCCTTGCTTCAACCCATTGTGGATTTCAAAAGTGTTCGAAAACTGTTTGCCTACAAGCACCCTACTCTTTGTGCCATTTAGACACATTCGTATAAGTCTAACTAACTTTTTAGGAATTCCGAACTCGATGTATATAACGACATGTAAAATTAAAAATGTGTAATGAATTTTTTTTAATTTTTTTGTGCTATTATAGTCATATGATATACAGGATAACGAAATAAAAGATAGTATTTTATTTGTAAGTGTGGGCTTAACTGCAGTGACATTATGTATTGTGAAAATAAGATTAAAACTCTGGTGTACAAAAAAAGACTATTACACCCTGTATATTAACGCTATTTCAATGTTAGTGAATCTACTGCACGATTCGTCAAGAAATTCTAAAGCGAATAAGGAATTCGATCACTTAATTCACAGCTGAATATCAATTTTAATCGAAAGAGGACCTTTTAAAAGCGGCAAAACAGGAAATAATTACTAAGTTCTTTAAGTCCTTGCCTAAGTTTGACAGTAATAATTAATAGAAATTGTTTAAAATATCTCATTAATTTATTTCATCATCAGCAATCACGGATGAAGCCCATGTGGCTTGTTCCGGTCTCACAGATTCTCATTCAAAAGTTGGATCCATCTCTTCTTCGGCCTACCAACATTCCTGCGTCCTTTTGGTTTGTATGTAGCGGATAAGAACCCTCTATGAGGCAGTCTCGTCAAAGGGTCTAGCGTCCCATCCCTCGCGAGCTTCAGGTCACACTGGCCCGATGTGTAGTACCTGATCGAAGGGTCCCTTGCACAGGGTAACGTGTGAAGACCTCAAAGGACAGAAATAAATGTGCGGAGGAGGCACCCATTTTCCAGGGAAAAAATGTGGAGACCCATTCCCGGGGTAACAAGGGAGAAGTCTTCAACGGTACATAGGAGCGGAAGAGGCAGCCCTCCATTTGGGGTTCATACAACAGGGGGCTATGATGTCTAGCCTTAAGATGGCAGTCCCATCGTACATCTCACTCTGCGGAACGCCAGTAATGTACTCAGAGGAAACACTTTATTACTAAAAGTCTCAGAGATAATTAATTGATTTTATCTTGATAATTTTTATTTTATTTCAGAACCTTGGAACATATCCCCTATCTGCCCAATCTCCGCGCATAAGAAGCTTTTATGTAGGCCTATAGATATCATTATATTGCTTTTTGCTCATAGGCATGATGATGATGATGATAATTTGTGATGGTTATATAGGGTTCCAAGATTATTTGCGGCTTAAACTTTCCCTAATATTTTAGTAAATAAACATTTTATTTGATTATAAATATATAAGCCAGGATGTCTCTAAAAACTTCAACTTACCCCGTGATGCTGGTACGTTGTAAGCTACAAATATCACTGTAAATACGCTGTGCCACACGATAAATCACAAACAAACACAAATTATATATATTGACGAACAAATTAACAAATGTAATACATGGCGGTATACTTCAATATCGGCTGAATACGAAATTACTTTTGCAGCTACAAAAATTCCGCGTCGTGGTGACCGCCATTTTGTGCGAGATACTGAATGAACAGTGTCGCCACCAACGATCAAAATAAACTAACTAAACATTTTGTGAAATACTTACAGATAAAAGTGAATGGCTTTTATATAAAAGGAACCAAGCATCAAACAAATGAAACTGAGAAAAGTGTTTTCTAATATAGGCTATCTTCAATTATATATATATATATATATATATATATATATATATATATACACCTATTACAGTAGCCTATATGTTAATATATTCAATAAATATATGTCAAATACTTCATCATCATCATCATCATCATCCTTCACGGATTTGGTCTGTGCCTGTTCCGATTTCATATTTCCCGCCCATATACAGTTTTTATTAATTGTATTATGATGGATTTCTTGAGGAGAGCAGCAAAGATGTTCAAAATTAGACAAAATAAGAAATACTGTCATAAGAGAAAAAATGAATATTGGTTATTCAATAGTAGATTATATACGGTATAAGCAATTAAATTGGTATGGGCACGTACGACGAATGCAAGAAGAAAGATTATCATAAGTAATGCCACGAGTGATTTCCAAATTATCGATAAATTCACGACTCACGAAGTGAGGAGTGAATTTATCTAGAGAATTTGGAAATCAAGAGTGGCATTTGTTAGGACTATTTAACGAATAAAATTAAGCTGTTTACTCACAAATCATTATTTAACTATAGTTATTTTAAAATATTTATATATTTAATGTAAACGGCGATGTTTGAAAACAAATGAGAAACGATAGGTACGCTTCTACTGCTTCATTTGTTTATCACTGCAACCAGATCATACTATTTATTGCCAAAGGAACGCAATATTGTAAGGAGGAGCTTTCTTTAATATGGTAATTATAACACTGATAAATATTTGGTGAAACACGACTCTGATTGGTTGTAAAACAGAAATCATTGAAACGTGATTGGTCATTGACTCCCATTTGGGGCATGAGTTAAATAGTCCAGCAAAATATTGGAATGGTGTCCACCTGGAAGAATGAGGAGAGGAAGACCTCGAAACTCGTGGATGCAGGGAATAAGAACTGGAATGAGAGCAAGAGAACTGGAGGGCATGGACTGGATGGATAGAGACGAGTGGAGAGGAAAAATAAAAACTTTAGGCACAGAAAGATCTGTAAACATTAAAATTCTGTATATAAATAAATGGAAATGGCTGTTAAAAAACCTTCTACTTCTCTCTTCTTCTTCTTAAACATAATTTGCAGGATTTTCATCCTGTTTATTTCGAAAATCACTCCTCCGAGGAAGACGTATGGGTTGTGCATCACTGTCTATCCATCTCTTGGCTGGTCTTCCTCTTGTACTTCTCCCGTCCACTGGTCTATCTTCTTTAGCTCTTTTTGCAAGTCGGTTGTCTTCCATTCTTTCTGTATGACCCTTGCAATATTTTCGTCTATCTAAATAATTTTGTCCACCGCTTTGGTCTCGAGGTAGCGTGCTGCCTTGTCACGCAGCGGGCCCGGGTTCGATCCCCGGTCGGGGCAGTTTTTTAGGTGAAGTTTTTATCGGGGGTTTTCCTCATCTGTAAGACAAATGTCAGGGAAATTTTAAGCCCAAACGGTCCCCGAAATCATATGGCCATCATCATCATCCTTATCATCATCATCATCGTTATCCTTCACCGGTGTGGAAAGCAACGGGAAGCTACCACATCTACAATTCCCTAGTAAAGCTGCAAGCATAGCGTGAAAATGCTATGATTGCAGTGAAGAACCTGCCATCGGGGAGAATTACGTTCGATGGATGGGTGGATAATAAATTTGGTTATGTCTTGAATATGACATTTGTCTCCAATTTCTGTGTTGTGTATTTTATCAAATAATGTTTTCCCCTGAATATTTCTTAAGATTTTCATTTCGCATGTGCTTATTATTTGTTTAGTTTTTGTTGTATCAGTCCTAGTTTCTGCTCCATATACGATAACTGGTCGAACTATCGTTTTGTATATGCGGGTTTTCCTTTCTATTGACATATGTTTGTTGCGCCAAATTAAATCTTTGATATATCCTGGTATTTGTGCTGCTTTATCAGCTTGTTTCTTTATTTCTTTTATTAAATTTTAGTGTTTGTTATTAATACACATAAAGGTTTAATAATTGCGTAACAGCAGCTGATATCTCAGTCGTCCTCAATAATTTGCAGTTTTTATTATAGGAGGCCTTTCGATAACTTATGTATCATCTTCTGCTTTCATTTTGGTACTGATTGTTGTTGGTAATTATTTTGTACAGAGGGTTTATGCTGGGTATGTTCTCGTTCAGTATTTTAAAACATTAATACACCTAAATAATTAAATTCTGACTATTTAACTCATGCCACAAATGCTAGTCAATGACCAATCACGTTTCAATGAATGTTCTTTTACAACCAATGACAGACGTGTTTCACCTCGCTCTTTATCGATTTATCTTTATCAGCTCCTGCTTTTGTGATAAAGAAAGCTCCTCCTTTTTAATGTTCTGAACAGGTCAAAGCATTATTTTTTTCCAACATTCAATATAGCAAATAATGTAAAGATTCCTTGATTTTACAGAGTTGTTTACTAAAAAAATAAATTAATAACCCGTAATGTTGATTATGATATATAGTATGATGTGTTTCATTATTTCTCCACTTGGGTGCACTCTTACAATATTGCGATCTTATTTGGCAATAAATAATATGATCAAGCAGCAGTGAATGAACATAACCTCACATTTCTGATTTGTTTTCAAACATCGCCGTTTACATTAAATATATAAATATTTTAAAATAACTATATTTAAACAATGATTTGTGAGTAAACAGCTTAATTTCATTCGTTAAATAGTCCTAACAAATACCACTCTTGATTTCCAAATTCTCTAGATAAATTCACTCCTCACTTCATGAGTCGTGAGTTTATGGATAATTTGGAAATCACTCGTGGCATTACTTATGATAATTGCCCTATAATTTGTCTTTCCACTTCTAATTTGCATCTTACTGGTTCTTTTGATTGTTAAAAAAATCAATAACTTATATTCAATTCAGGATGCTTGGTTGCTTAATAAAAGGCGTTCAATTAAAGACAAAGTGAGACTAGTATAAGGAAAATATATATATATAATGTAAAAACGAACGTAGGCTATGTCTGCCTGTCTATATCTCCTTTATGCATTACTTCACCATTCATCCGAACGTGATGGGGCATTTTGCAAAATTTTCAGCTTTTCAGGAATTTTCCCGGGAAGGTTTTAGACTATTAGAGAGTTCTAATACTCAACTCCTTCGCCCTGGGCGTTTTCCCTCTGGTTTTCCTACAAGAAGCTTCCATGCACGTCTTTCATTCCCCATTCGTTCCCATCGCAGCCTATGAGACTTAACTGTTCTCATTATATCTGGCTTCCTATAAAAACCTTGTAATTCACTGTTATTATGTATGATATCCTATCATTGACAAACTTAATATCTAGGATAGCGGATAGGATCCTCCTTCGGACTGAAAAGCCCGTTCCAAAATTAGGTCTTTCTGGACACCCGTAGTATAATGCAAAACTTCATGATTCCTGACTACCTTATCCTGGCCATCTAACTTCCTGTAAAGCGACTATATCCAAGTGTGATGTATCTAATTCACGGGTTAATACCTCTAGCTGCCCCGCTATTGTATAAAGTCCTATTCCATGTTCCTAGGAACATGTCGCTATGTTTGAGCCTTTGGCATGGGTTCCCTGAAGTAGTCCTCAGCCGGAGAACCGAATGGGGGACTATTTGACCTCCGGAAAATTTTACCCCAGTTGAACCCATGTCTGCATTTTTTGACGGTTGTATTTTTACGGTGAAAGATCGTCACTCTTTCGACCCAGGTACTTTTTTCGTCTGGCTTATCACCTTCGACCAGTCCGGCATGGGTAACCCTATCGGCAGCAATGCTACCGCCGGCATAGCTCTCAGGATCATTTAAGCACGCAAGCCACTCCACCACGACAAGGTAAAGATACCATGGAGGGCACTAATAAAAATATATATTACTTACTTACTCACTGGCACTATCGAACCCGTAGGTTCATGGCCGCGCTGACATAAGCTCTCCATACATCCCTATCCTGAGTTAATGTTTTCCAATCATTCCCTGTATAATCTACTTCCCTGAAATCAAGGTTAATGTTATTCTCCCACCTCATTCTTGGTCTACCAACTGGGCGTTTTCCCTCTGGCTTTCCTACAAGAAGCTTCCATGCACATCTTTTATTCCCCATACGTGCAACATGTCCTGCCCATCGCAGTCTACGGGACTTAACTGTTCTTATTATATTTGGCTTCCTATAAAGACCATGTAGTTCATTGTTATGTAGTCTTCTCCATTCACCTATCTGTTCATCTCTCTTTGGTCCAATAATTTTGCTAAGAACTTATCTCCTTTCCTCCCTTAAATTAAGAGTCCATGTTTCGCACCCATATAATATAACTGGTAGAATAATAGTTTTATATATTTTCAGTTTAACGTTTTTGTAAAGGAGTTGGGACATCAGAAGTCTCTGCAATGCATAATAACACGTGTTTCCAGAATTGAGCCTATGTTTAATTTCTTTGTGCATCTCATTCCTATTTGTGATTATTGTTCCTAGGTATTTGAATTCAGCCACTTCCTCAAATTTTCCCTCATTTATCATTAGCTGTCCATTTCCATTATATAATGTATTTCTACGTGTGACCATATATTTAGTTTTAGTGGTATTTATTTCCAGTCCTAATTCCTTAGTGTTACTCAATAGTGTGTGCGTGTTGGCCTTTAGTATCTCCTCGCTATCGGCCAATAGTACTGCAGCTTATTAATACCATTGAAAATACTAAAAAAATGGAAATAATCTAAGCATTTAGTTCTCTTTATGTCGATGGACGCAATTACTGTACCGTTAGCATTAATTAATTAATCGAAACATGCTTCATGTCTTGTATCCATTCACTACATACTCAACTATGAATACTTTTGATATTCTTTGATGTACAATGTACAATTTATCTCAAAAGAATTACAATCAAAATAAATAAAAAAAATATAAAATTCAACGGCTCTCACACCAAATACATGACAATCATTTTCACGTTATTCTGTTACAAGCTAGTTTCAAATACACCATTTTTTCTATTAGGAAAAACAAAGGATTGTATTTTTGGGATCGCCCTTTAGTAATGTAAACAGATCTGTGACAACACGCTGGTCCGACGCTCATCATCAAAGAGACAGTGGTTTTATAAAACGTCACGTTCATTAACTTTTCAATTTAAACCATGATGTCATTTAAACGCTGCCATTCGTGGACGAATAACAAACCAGCCGGAAATGCAACGCACACACTTTGTTATTCCTCTTTCATCAGAATGGAAATTATCATCCACAACATTCCCTGTATCACTATCACTATCGCCAATATTCATGTTCCCTTGTATTAGTGAACTTAAGGAACATTGCAAGGGCTGAAAATTAAGTTCTACCGATTGATGATCTTCCGGTACTCTTTTTCCTGAAGTCGTCCATTCCATAAATGTAGAATTTATAATATCGAATTACACTGAGCAACAAAAAACAAAACTTTTTGTTTTGTCTCGGAAAGAAAATTATGTAATTCTGATAGTATTTTGTCTCCTGAATTCAAATATGATATTGGTTTCACTCCATCGCTTAAGGTTTCTGAGAGAGACAGCCATTTATAATTTCAAACACTTTAATATTTTCTACATTCTTAACTACACAATATTCGAACATTCGGACTCACTTAGAAAGTAAGAAATTACGATTTTCTCCTATATTTCGCCTGTGGAGCATCCCTCTTGATGGTCCAACAATAATCGGCCAGCATATTAGGATTCCATTTGCCTTCATATCTCTTTTCTATAGCTGAAATCTCCTGATGAAAGTATTACCCTTGCTCAATGCGCCAAGATTTTCCGGGAAGAAATCTAGGTTTATTAAAAAAATAATTATTTAAAAATACATTAATTGAAATTCGAAAAAAAAAGTTGTGGGTGATGGAGAAATTCTGAATACATATTTGAAAACACGATAAAAAACTGCATTAAGTACAACTATTGGTACTCATGAGACAAAAATCATGTTGGCCAATGTTAATATTCCGGTACTTTCTTCCCTGAAGTCGTCCATTACATAAATGTAAAATTTATAATATCAAATCATCAAATTTCTGACGAGCAGAATCAAACGTGATGGTAGCTAAACCTGTATTTTTCAGACTTCCTCCGGACCTATGACCTTCATGCCAATGACAGATAATATGTTTATTTAGTTCGAAATGAAATTATTATTATTATATTATTATTATCATTATCATTATTGTTATTGTTATTATCTTCTTCTTCCTTCCTTCCTTCCAAGTATTAGGCCAAGGCCTGTTACGATCCTATAGAAAATTTTCCCTCCAGCGTTTCATAGGACGGCCCAGTGATCTTCGTCCTCTTGGTATATAATTATAAACAGCTTTAGGGATCCGATTTGAACTCATTCTTTCAAGATGGTGTTTCCAATTTAGTTGGTACTGTTTAATATATTCCAAAATTGGCGTAGTCTTCAATTCTTTTAAGATATCGGTGTTCCTTTTCCGATCCCATCTGGTGTAACCCGCTGTTCTGTGCATGAATCTCATTTCACAAGCCGTTATTCTGCTTTCATGTTGTTTTTTTAGTGTCCATGCTTCACTACCATAGGTCAACACTGGTCTAGCCAAAGTGTTATATAAACGTAATCTGGTGTTTTTTTGTACAAGGGATGGTTTCATAACTTGATTAATAATTCCTAAACTTTTATTATAACTAGTAACTTTTTCAGGGATATCCTTTTCATCCCAGATAGAGAGATAATATCCAAGATATTTAAATTGATTAGATTTCTCTAAAATTTTATTCTGGAGACAGATTTTACTTTGTATGGGGTCCTTCCCATGAAATGCCATAATTTTAGTTTTGTTAATTGATATTTCCATATTAAATTTGGCACCTATTTGTTGTAAATTATAAATTGATCGTTGCAAATCATTTTCGGAAAGTGCCAGAAGAGCTAAATCGTCTGCAAAAAGAATAGCATCGAGTTTGAGGTTCCTATTGATGGGTATATATCCTCGTTGTGTTTTCCTCCATTCATTTATTAATTATTCATGTATATAATGAAAAGCACCGGTGAAAGTCCACATCCCTGTCTTACTCCAGTGTTGATCTTTTGCCAAGAAGATAATTTGCCATCTTGTTTAACAGAGATTTCATTATCTTTATAGATGTTGAAGATATTAGTAATATATTGTTGTGGAACGTTGTTATTGTTATTATTGTTATTGTTATTATTATTATTATTATCATCATCATCATAGTACATTCACGAATTTAGGCCATTTGTTGACCTGTTTCGGCCTCAAGAGAAACACCATCCAGAAGTCTTTTGAGTGGACGTCCTGGTCTTCTTCTTCCTGCAGGTTGATATCTTAACATTAGTTTGGGTATTCTGTGATATTCCATTCGATGAACATGTTGTACCCATCTTGACTTATAATCAGAAATTTTGTTTTCTAAAGATTCCATGTGTAATTCTTCTAAGATGTCTTCATTTTTTTTGTGATCTAGTAGTTATTATTATTATTATTATTATTATTATTATTATTATTATTATTATTATCATCATCATCAGCTTAGTACATTCACGAATTTAGGCCATTTGTTGACCTGTTTCGGCCTCAAGAGAAACACCATCCAGAAGTCCTTTGAGTGGACGTCCTGGTCTTCTTCTTCCTGCAGGTTGATATCTTAACATTAGTTTGGGTATTCTGTGATCTTCCATTCGATGAACATGTTGTACCCATCTTGACTTATAATCAGAAATTTTGTTTTCTAAAGATTCCATGTGTAATTCTTCTAAGATGTCTTCATTTTTTTTGTGATCTAGTAGTTATTATTATTATTATTATTATTATTATTATTATTATTATTATTATTATTATTACTTCAGGAAACGAAATAATATGTTTAATGAAAAAAGGTAATACATTAATATTCCGGAGGACCAAATAAATTAGGTTAGTTCAGCGGTTTTCAACTTTTCTCGACTCGCGTACCCCTTCCACAACGATTTGAGTTGGGTGAACGATTGACTTTTATTTAGGCTACGTGCAGCAGACATGCATAGGCTACGTGCAGCAGACATGCATAGGCTACGTGCAGCAGACATGCATAGGCTACGTGCAGCAGACATGCATAGGCTACGTGCAGCAGACATGCATAGGCTACGTGCCAGCAGACATGCATAGGCTACGTGCAGCAGACATGCATAGGCTACGTGCAGCAGACATGCATAGGCTACGTGCAGCAGACATGCATAGGCTACGTGCAGCAGACATGCATAGCTACGTGCAGCAGACATGCATAGGCTACGTGCAGCAGACATGCATAGGCTACGTGCAGCAGACATGCATAGGCTACGTGCAGCAGACATGCATAGGCTACGTGCAGCAGACATGCATAGGCTACGTGCAGCAGACATGCATAGGCTACGTGCAGCAGACATGCATAGGCTACGTGCAGCAGACATGCATAGGCTACGTGCAGCAGACATGTATAGGCTACGTGCAGCAGACATGCATAGGCTACGTGCAGCAGACATGCATAGGCTACGTGCAGCAGACATGCATAGGCTACGTGCAGCAGACATGCATAGGCTACGTGCAGCAACATGCATAGGCTACGTGCAGCAGACATGCATAGGCTACGTGCAGCAGACATGCATAGGCTACGTGCAGCAGACATGCATAGGCTACGTGCAGCAGACATGCATAGGCTACGTGCAGCAGACATGCATAGGCTACGTGCAGCAGACGTGCATAGGCTACGTGCAGCAGACGTGCATAGGCTACGTGCAGCAGACATGCATAGGCTACGTGCAGCAGACATGCATAGGCTACGTGCAGCAGACATGCATAGGCTACGTGCAGCAGACATGCATAGGCTACGTGCAGCAGACATGCATAGGCTACGTGCAGCAGACATGCATAGGCTACGTGCAGCAGACATGCATAGGCTACGTGCAGCAGACATGCATAGGCTACGTGCAGCAGACATGCATAGGCTACGTGCAGCAGACATGCATAGGCTACGTGCAGCAGACATGCATAGGCTACGTGCAGCAGACATGCATAGGCTACGTGCAGCAGACATGCATAGGCTACGTGCAGCAGACATGCATAGGCTACGTGCAGCAGACATGCATAGGCTACGTGCAGCAGACATGCATAGGCTACGTGCAGCAGACATGCATAGGCTACGTGCAGCAGACATGCATAGGCTACGTGCAGCAGACATGCATAGGCTACGTGCAGCAGACATGCATAGGCTACGTGCAGCAGACATGCATAGGCTACGTGCAGCAGACATGCATAGGCTACGTGCAGCAGACATGCATAGGCTACGTGCAGCAGACATGCATAGGCTACGTGCAGCAGACATGCATAGGTACGTGCAGCAGACATGCATAGGCTACGTGCAGCAGACATGCATAGGCTACGTGCAGCAGACATGCATAGGCTACGTGCAGCAGACATGCATAGGCTACGTGCAGCAGACATGCATAGGCTACGTGCAGCAGACATGCATAGGCTACGTGCAGCAGACATGCATAGGCTACGTGCAGCAGACGTGTATAGGCTACGTGCAGCAGACGTGCATAGGCTACGTGCAGCAGACATGCATAGGCTACGTGCAGCAGACATGCATAGGCTACGTGCAGCAGACATGCATAGGCTACGTGCAGCAGACATGCATAGGCTACGTGCAGCAGACGTGTATAGGCTACGTGCAGCAGACGTGCATAGGCTACGTGCAGCAGACATGCATAGGCTACGTGCAGCAGACATGCGTAACATTTAATTCCAAGCAAAAGCTTTAATAACCTTATATTAACTTAACCCTTAACAGTTAAAACCTAAAGTTAATCTAGCTACGGCTTAACAACGTGTAGACCTAGTTGTAGCGAAATCAAATGCATTCCTAACGTTGTTACATAACTGTAAATCAGACATTCGCGGTAAATATTAATTTACTGTGGAAATAATGTGAAAAATTCCCGACGTTACACATATGTAACAAGGGGCATTATAGGGTTAATTTAATTTTAAAATAATAATAATAATATTTGTTATTTTTATTTATATTATTTATACTATTATATTATCATTGTCCACCGCTGTGGTCTCCAGGTAGCGTGCTGCCTTGTCACGCAGCGGGCCCGGGTTCGATCCCCGGTCGGGGCAGTTTTTCTGGGTGAGGTTTTATCGGGGTTTTTCCTCACCTGTAAGACAAATGTCAGGAAAACTTTAAGGCCCAAACGTCCCAGAAATCATATGACCATCATCATCCTTCCCCGGTGTGGAAAGCAACGGGAAGCTACCACACCCACAATTCCCTAGTAAAGATGCAAGCACAGCATGCAAATGCTATGATTGCAGTGAAGGACCTGCCTTCGGGCAGAATTATACGGATGGATATTAACATTATCATTATTATTATTATTATTATTATTATTATTATTATTATTATTATTGACCCTGGGTCGACTCAGCCTCTAACGGAAATGAGTACCAGACGATTGTTCTGGGGGTTAAGGCGACCGTCACGCAGGGCTGACAACCCGGCTGATATCAAGTGCCGATTGTCAAGAAAAAGTGGAAGCCTTAACCTCCTACCACCCCCAAGGCCTCCCGAGGCCTGTAGTGGGATCACAAAATATTATTATTATTATTATTTTGTCGGCCGCGTTGGACTAGTGGTTATGCTCCTTGCCTCTGGTCCCAAGGATCGCGGGTTCAAACCCGGCCGGGGTCGATGGATTTTTTAGGACGGAAAAATCCAAGGAGAAAGTCCTCCGGGAGGGACTTTAAGCCGTGGGTCCCGAGTCTGAAGATTTTCAGGCTCGTAAAAAATCCTTAAGCCTGAATGAAAAGGCCTCTAAGCAAAATTTACCGAATTTTCCCGTCCTAGTACTACCTTGGTTTTCTAGATGTCAGTATGAGGCGGAACGCTGACCACGTACCACTCAAAATGACATCTATACGAAAACAAGTGTAACTAAATTAATATGGTTCAAATTCTTCCCTGTAGGGGGAGAGCGCCTAAATCTCTGTAAAGGGAAAACATAGGCTTACAAAACAATTATTATTATTATTATTATTATTATTATTATTATTATTATTATTATTATTATTATTATTATTATTATTATTATTATTATTATTATTACAATGCTGCAGAAATGAAGGAAACAATAACAGACCTAACCTGGAAACCCGCCATTACGGGAAAGTTTTGGCGAACACTTTCAAATATTTGGTGAACCCATTGGGGGTTCGCGAACCACAGGTTGGGAAACGATGCGTTAGCTACACGAACAATAAAGTAGTAATTTCTCAGCTTTTAAATACCTGTTTAATCCTTGAGAACACTTTAACCTGCATCTACAATGGAACAGCCCTCTGTTAGGCCTCTCCCTTTGTTAGCAGTTACTGACAACGTTATTTCAGTCATCCTATAGATGTCATTAATGGTATGCGGTCAGCATACCGACCAACGAGTCATCGTAGGTAAATAAGACATTACTAGATTGTCTCGGATTGAGCTGATCACTCATTCGGCGATGTCCTTGTATGGTCAAAAAAAAAGTATGATTCAAAGTGTGAAATCTCTCTCCCGCCAGGTCGTACAACTATAAGGTCCAGGGGGCGTGTGGTGAGAGGTTAACCTACAATAGAGAAGAAGAAGAAGAAGTAATCCCTCTATAACATTAGACATTAAAGACATCAAGAAATATAATAATATACTCAATGTAAAGTAAATGAAAGTGCATTCCTTCATCTACATCAATACGTAGTACTTACTTACTCACTGGGACTATCGAACCCGTAGGTTCATGGCCGCGCGGACATAAGCTCTCCACACATCCCTATCCTGAGCTAATGCTTTCTAATCATTCCCTGTATAATCTACTTCCCTAAAATCATAGTTAATATTATTCTCCCACCTCATTCTTGGTCTACCAACTGTTATTCTCCCACCTCATTCTTGGTCTACCTACTGTAGTATATGTTTAATTAGTGGAATGCATGAAAGCAAATCAGGAATAAAAAAATACTATAGTTGTTGAAGTGTCGCGAAGAAAATCTATATATTAATACGTCAAGAAAAAAAAACTTTGTACCCCTTTTTAAGCAGATTGCGCGCACGGAGGAGTGCGATATTTGACATAATTAAAGTTCATATAGAGAAGGAGTGCAGAAAAATAAAATTTATGTATAATACGTGCTACAATTAAATTTAATTAAACAAAATAAAATAAATTATCTGTATGGAATGTAACTGTAGATTACTCATTCATTTGTTTACGTTCATACTGAAAGTGCATTGTTGTAAAATGAAAATTGTGCAGCAGCAATGTGAATTGACTTACTCTCGCGTATTTATTATCAGTGGTTTAAAAAACGTGAGTACATTTTATTATTTAAATTTAAATTAAACCCTGTCTAATCTTTGTTTCAGTAATTTCATTACATTTGTGTATATCTGCATATTCGCACCTACTTCCATTATGCCTCGATATAGAATATTGACGGATTGGAGTGAGGTAGGCTAGACTAGACTAAGTGTTGGAAGAGCAGGAATACCTATTACATATCCAAGTTAACTACGCACGGGCGGAGGGGAAGAGTTTTAGCGCTAGTGTCGCCGATCTACTGAATCTGTGGAAGGGATGTAGGAGAAAACTGTACATTCGATCACGTATTGAAATTGTTCAACTTCAAATGTGGGGGGACAATCTCTAAACACGTGTGAAAGATCTTAACAGGGTTGTCAAATTAGTTATTTAAGTACGGAACGCTCAAGCGGTCGGATCATTTAAAATCACAGTACTTGTCGTCTCTCTGTTACCAGCCTCACAATGAATCACAACTGGCAACATGTAATGAGAAGGACAAGGAAGGGACAGCTCATTCCTAGACTTCTTCTTCTTCTTAATTTGTAGGATTTTTATCCTGTTTATTTCCAAAATCACTCCTCGGAGGAAGCAGTATTGGATGTGCATTCACTGTCTATCCATCTCTTGGCTGGTCTTCCTCTTGTTCTTCTCCCGTCTATTGGTCTATCTTCTTTAGCTCTTTTTGCAAGTCGGTTGTCTTCCATTCTTTCTATAAGACCCTTCCAATATTTCCGTCTATCTATAATAAATTTGGTTATGTCTTGAATATGGCATTTGTCCCTAATTTCTGTGTTGTGTATTTTATCATTCCTAGACGTAACCCCAAAAGTAACAGGGTTGTCAAGTTAGTCATTCTGCCACTGACCGCGCAGAACGACGGATCATTAAAATACATAGTATTTGTCAGCGCTCTACCTGCCAATCAAACAACATAATACAAAGGACAGGAAGTGGCAACATAGTAAGGAAGAGAAAGAAAAAGATAATTTGTTAGTTAACATATTTTCCGTCTGCACAAAACACTTGGATGTGCCTATACACGCCAAATGATCTCCGCCCGGCCAGCCAAGCGAGCACTCGGTTGGACCCGTGCGCCCACTCGGCAGCCGAGAAGAATTGACATGCAGGGTTATCCCGTGACCTGTCCCTTCCGGCTGCATTAGGCTCTTATATGCCCTCTTCAGCCCTTTGGTATAGAAATGTCGTCGATTGAGTGATTATTTACTGCCGATCGTAACTAGCCGCAAGTCAGGAAACAAAGGACCAGGGTCGGACATTAACAAGACTTTAAAAGCTGATCGTCGCTGGTGGTTTTATTTGATGTTCTAGTTGTCGCCAAGAGGAAGACTGTAACTGCCAGCGCCACCGCCAAGTCCCAAACGGACAACAAAGGGAGGAAGAACTGCTGGCCAAATCAGAAACGGATCCTTTCAGATTAAGCTGATCTGTTGCGGAATTTTGAATTTTGAAAACATTTTGGCAAAGAAGAAAGCATATGTATTCCCGTATACATAATAATAGGTGTCAAATGCAAATTTAAATAGTATACAAATGTCTAATGACGCGTTATTGTTTTTTACATATGGCTTAGCCAAGCTTTACCACATATTTCAAAATTTATCGGCTTATCACAATTTAGGAACAAGATAACAAAAGACTCTTATTTATTTTTGATACCACAGCAAAGGACATGTCTATACTCTGAATCTTACACAATATCTATGACTAGAGCATGGAACTCACTTCCCAGTCATGTCAGGGACTGTCAATCGCTATCATTATTTAAATACAAATTAACTGATATCTTAAGTTCCACACAATGAAAACATTAACTGCATAACAACTATATAGAGCATTCCATTAATAATCATGTAGGAAGCTACTTACTTTATTTTATATCATTTTAATTTTATTATATTCTATGTTTTTGTTAGTATTAGCTAGTATTAGATCACATCATCATTGTATTTTGTTTAGTCTGTATTTTAATAATATTTCCACCGCTGTGGTCTCGAGGTAGCGAGCTGCCTTGTCACGCAGCGGACCAGGGTTCGATTCCCGGTCGGGATAGTTTTTCTGGGTGAGGTTTTTATCGGGGTTTTTCCTCACCTGTAAGACAAATGCCAGGAAAACTTTAAGGCCCAATCGGTCCCCAAAAATCATATGGCCATCGCAATCATCATCATTCATATTCATCTTAGGTTAAGCTTAGGATTAGGGACTCTCCTGGCGCACCATTATCATCATTAATATAAAATTATAGAATATTCACCTGAAAGGTCCGTCTCCTCAACTTAATTAATCATAATTATCAACGGAACACATCATGAATCTTATAAAAGTTCATTATCATCATCATCATCACCCATCATATCATCGGGGCAACGTAACCCCGCCTTCCAGGCGCCCTAACCTCAGAAGTTACAAGTAGCCCTACGCCATGCCAGGAGAGAAAACCAGGAATGTCGAAAGACAAACCTGGGCATTTGAAAAAAAAATTAATATCTTAAAATTGTAATATGTATGTAATTCTTGTATAATTCTACTATTCGCTGGTAGAGTGAAAGAGAAGGCCTTATGGTCTTAACTCTTCCAGCTAAAATAAAGCATTATTATTATTACTATTATTATTATTATTATTATTATTATTATTATTATTATTATTATTTCCTATCATTCGTATTTTCAAAATAAATCGAACATTAATGCGTAATGACGTATTTGTGACAAACTGAAAAATTTAATGAACTGTGGTCGAATTTCGAACGCTGGGCGGCCACTAGTAATAATAAATGGCTTTCAAATTTATTTTATTTAATAAGATATCAGTCGATGTTATTTGTTATTCGTGAAATGTAAATACTTATCTCGGTGAAATTTTGCTGCGTGCCACTTTCTTTGTGATGAGAATAGGTAAAGAAAGTATTAAATTGCAGAGAAGAAAATTACTCAAGAAAAGATGTGAAGACAAATGAGAGACGATTCCGAGATAGAATGTCATTAACGGGAAGGAAAAGAGAAAACAAAAGAACAGTGAACAATTTTAATAATTACTCCTGCCATTTCAAACTATCTGTGAAAAGTTTCTTTACAGATTTTTAGTGTTCTTCTATCGTTCGAAATCTGCGAGAGAAAAAGCATAACGTGTTCATTGCGATAATTCTTCTTATTTTTCTTTCCATCATCTGTTTTCCTCATAACCTCTTTTTTCAATCTGAGATATTCTTGATGTTAGCAAATTCCTACATCAACGGTTTCTCAGAAGTCTACCTTTTCTAAGCTTCATGTTTTTCTTCTTTTCAATAAATCAGCATCCATTTTTCTGAAGAGAATATTGTAGTCTGATTTCTCTCTTACAGTTCTTACAGATACTTCCCAACGCCACATCACATCGGTTGTATAGCAATCACTTTTTACATTAACTTAAACCATTTCTCAATAAAGTCACATAGGCAGGGAAATTCGGTCTATTTTTAACACGCTTTATATAGCTTTTTATATATATATATATATATATATATATATGACCTGTGTCTGTTCATCTATCTATGTAACGGAATATTTCAACACGATTTTCACCCACGTAAAACATTAGATCGACTTGAAACTTTGTATACTCGTAAAGGTCCAATGACAATACAATACTTTCCTAATTGTTTTCTAAAATTCTGGCCAGAATCATCAGAAAATCAAAAAATAAAAACCGGTATAATAGGTTGCGGACTTATCGACTTTTTAGTCAATCGTTGTAAGAGCTCAGTTGGTAGAGCGGTGGACTATCTTAATATATAAAAATTACGTGTCACGTTGTTTGTCCGCGATGGAATCCAAAACTACTGAACCGATTTTAATATAATTTTGCACACTGTGTGCAGTTTGATCCAACTTGAGACCTACGGTTGTTTATAACTAAATTTATAGTCGCATTATTTTTATTGCAAATTATTTGTTTATTATTTAACAAAGAGTTATAATTATCTGTGAGTTCCATACGATTCTAACAGCTGACATTGTAAGGTAATTGGTTTATTATTTAACCAGGTGGCTGTGCTTTTTGTTGCAACCGCGAATTTCAATTTAATTACAAATATTGATTATTTCATAATTTAAGTGTGTTCAGTGTTCATTTTATTTTCAATATATTGATAATAATATTAATTCCGTGAGTAAGTATTAGTTTTAAGTAGTCTGGCTGAAAGACAGCAACTTAATTTAAATTTAACTGGACCGAGAAGCGACATTGAACAATATGGCGAATCAGTTCTAGAGACCATGAATGATAAGATATCAAGTGAATTTCCGCAAATTGATATAGGCCTATGTGACATAAATCTTACATTTAAGAAGAATGTCAATTTAAAAACATATGAAGGTCCTAAGGAACGGAATAACAGAACTGTAAGTAAGTCTGTTAGTTATAATAATATGCCTAATATTACAGAAACAATCTCCATGCCTCAATTAAATGAAAAACAAGGTGACTATAATATATCACGAGATGATATTACTATACAGAGACTTCTTGATGATGATGAGAATCCAAACTGCCAACAAGTTCGTAGAAAAAAACGAAAGTATAATGAAATCAGCAAGCCTCCTCAAAATATTCCATCAATAAATGTATATAATCCTTATGATACACTTATGGATGATACTGAGAATGCAGACAACAAAAATTCATCTCAATCAACAAAACCACTTCCACATAAACCACCACCCATATTTATACCGGGTGTAGTTAACGTACCAGAACTAAAAAAGCTGTGTAAAACAAAAACTTTCTGATTTAGATTTCTCACTTAGTTTACTACAACATAATTTAACGTATACCTTAGCCACAGCAACGCGTCATAACAAAGTCGGATTAGTTACACTATTTATAACTCAAGAACGGCTGGACCAATTTTATCATCTTTGATTTGTTGGATTTGTTTCCGCCCCGAATAGCAGATAACTATTAAAACATCGGAAAAATTAACGTAAAAATATTTAAAGGCGATACGACGTTCGCCGGGCCAGCTAGTAATGGTATATAATTTCAGTAATCCATAGGTCGCTGGTTCAAATCCTCCCAGAGGATTTTTTTAGAAGTGTTAAGCAATTAAATTTTCATGGGATTCAGGTTTATGACAATCAATTAAACTAAAAATTTAAAAAATAAATAATAATTTAAAAAAACTAAAACAACACGCTTTATTAGAAAACCGAACTAAAAAATGAAAAATAATTTTAATTTCCAACACGCTTGGGATAAAATTAAAGTGGTCAACAAAATAATCGTCTCCAACACATCTATAATAAAACCAGAGTTATCTACAAAAAAAAATACCATCAAAAGCGTGGGGTGCTCTATATCAATTAATATATTTGATAATAAACAGATATTGGTAAAAGTAAAGTCTCTAAGAAGTAAACGTAAAAACCATAAAAAACACCCCAGGCTTTTGATGGTACATTTGTTTTTTTAGATAACTCTAGTTTTATTGTAGATGTGTTGGAGATGATTTTTTGTTGACCACATAATTTTATCCCAAGCGTGTTAGAAATTGAAATTATTTGTCATTTTTTAGTTCGTTTTCGTAATAAAGCGTGTGTTTTAGTTTTTTAAAACAAGTATTTATTTTTTTTATTTTTTTTTTAGTTTGGTTTTCTAATAAAGCGTGTTGTTTTAGTTTTTAACTGTTATTTATTTCTTACTTTTTAGTTTGGTTTTCTAATAAAGTATGTTGTTTTAGTTCTTTAAACTATTATTTATTTATAGTAGATCAAGGTCAGACCTGTTTATAAACTCATTGAAGCCACCTTGAAAACGCTAATCGCATTGTATTATATTTCATGTCTATCTCCTTTGAAATCAAACTACGTGTTCAGCTGTAATGAGTTAACGGTATTATATTTACGTAATTATTGCCATGGAAATACATCTCTAAAGTTAATATCGCAACCATTATGTTGCCCAGAAAATTACACAAAATATCCGCTTGCATCGCTCTATTTTTCCAGGTATTCCACAGCACAAAACAATGTCTGCTTTGGTTGAGGTAGCTGAAATTCAGTTGGGACGCCCACTATGCTCCATAATTTCGTATATAAATTAAAATAATTATGGATTATGTTGGATGGAACTGTATTAAACTTAATTACAAAACAAAGTTGCATGGAGCCCTGCGGCGAACGGATGACCTACTTGCTCCATCACAAACTACGGTTGCAGAAGCTTCAATTCCACTGAATCTCTGTGGATATCCACTAACGTACATCTTCAAAAAATAAAATCACACTTGCGGATTAATATATAATAAATAAATAATTAACTCACTGGCACTATCGAATCCTTAGGTACATACCCGCGCAGACATAAGCTCTCCACACATTCCTATCCTGAGGTAATATTTCCCAATCATCCCGTAAATAATCTATTTCCCTCAAGTCATGGTTAATTTTACTCTCCCACCTCATTCTTGGTATACTTTTCTAGTGCCCCACTATTATAGAGAAGTTAGGATAATGTAGACCCTTCTGTTTGAGTGGACCCTGTTAATAACTTCTTTAATTGGTGCTGCCCTCGAACAGAAAATATTTTAACTTCTTCCCCTCGTCAACTTTACACGGGTTCAAGGCCAATTTATTTTATTCTTTATGTAAAGAAGGGTTTATTTGTGATATTTATGAAAATGACCATTCTAAAAGTTTTTCAAGCTAAGAATCAATTCTTAATTTCTGCTGTTGAATATTACAAATGTTAAAAAAACTCCTAAATATATTATATTATGTAGATTTGTTTTTCAAATAAACCAAGGAGTACGACAAGGGTGTTCACTCTCACCTATATTATTTAATATTTATATGGACGATATCCTAAAAGAATGGAAGAAGGTTTTAACTAATGAAGGAATATTAATTGATAATAAAGATAAAATAAATGCTTTGTTATTCGCTGACGATGTTGTACTTTTAGCAGAATCTGAAAATGAGCTCCAAATGTTAGCATATAAATTTAAATTAATAGCCAATAGATATAATTGTAAAATATCAATAAATAAGTCAAAAGTAATGGCATTTATTGGTAAATATGGAATTAGATCAAATATTGTACTGGATAACAAAATAATAGAACAAGTATCACATTTCCAATATTTAGGATGTGATATAACTTATAGAGAAAATAAAGATATAGAAAATAAAGTAAATAAATTTCAGGCTATTTGTGGAACCATAAAAAGAACCTTAGGTCGGAAAACAAGGAAAGACACGAAACTTAAATTATATAAAACAATGGCTCTTCCTTTGTTGTTGTATGGAAGTGAAAATTGGATAATGAAACCAAGGGATAAAAGCAGGATACAGACTGCGGAAATGCTGTTTTTACGTAATGTGAAAGGATGCACAAGAGCGGATAGAATAAGGAATGAAACTATACGAGAAGAATTAAATATATATAAAATTGAAGATAAAATCAGCGAAAATAATAAGAAATGGACAGAACACTTAATGAGAATGAACAACGAAAGAATACCAAAAAGAACCTTCCTGTATAATCCCAGAGGAACAAGAGATGTTGGCCGACCACGCAGAAGATGGACTCCACTTTTAACTTCGCCGGAACAGGCTGCATAGCCTAAACCTTGTAGTATAAGAAGAATAAATAATTAACTCACTGCACTATCGAATCCTTAGGTACATACCCGCGCAGACATAAGCTCTCCACACATTCCTATCCTGAGGTAATATTTCCCAATCATCCCGTATATAATCTATTTCCCTCAAGTCATGGTTAATTTTACTCTCCCACCTCATTCTTGGTATACTTTTCTAGTGCCCCACAATTATAGAGAAGTTAGGATAATGTGGACCCTTCTGTTTGAGTGGACCCTGTTAATATCTTCTTTAATGGGTGCTGCCCTCGAACCGAAAATATTTTAACTTCTTCCGCTCATCAACTTTAGACGGGTTCAAGGTCAGTTTCTTTTATTCTTTGTGCGAAGAAGGGTATACAGTATTTGTGATATTTATGACAATGACCACTTTAAAAGTTTTTCAAGCTAAGAATCATTCTTAATTTCTGCTTTTGAATATTACAACTGTTGAAAAAACTCCTAAATATATTATATTATGTAGATGCTGTTTTTAATATACTGACGAGTTTGGTTTGATATTATGTGACATGGTGGCTGTATGAAATAATTAAACAGAACAAAGGAATTCGGTTAATGTGGACCCTCCACGAGGACCTGGGTCGACTTTACACAAATACTTATATTTTATTAATGAGGATGCTATCTGTAAAAACCATTCACTTATTAATTTTATTTAATATCCTTGTAATTTTACTAAACCCAAAGACCGTCGCTTTCTGCAGTTGAATGACGTGTGAATGTTATAATCAACCATTTTTTTTCAAAACATTAAATAAATATTAACGCTTTTTAATTATGATCAGTGATAAATATTTCCAGATTAATCTGTGTCTGTCTGTGTAAATTAATAGAGTAAATAAACTTAAAAATAGACTAAAAGCTAAGGTGGACTCTGAGGTCCACTTTATCCGAATATGGAGGTTAAAGTGGACATTTCTTGTAATGTAATAAAGTTTATAAATTATGAAAATGTTTCCATATTTGAATAAAATAACAATGCTATTTCATAGTTACAACACTAATGATAATCTCTGTAATTAAACAAAATTCAGATCCCTTAATTAAAAGAAGAAAAAAAAACAAATTCAAAACAGGGGTCCAAATTACCCGAAAGTCCTCTACGTAATATCCTAACATTCCATGTTCACGGGAACATATCCCTGCATTTGAGCCTTTAGCATGGATTCCCTGAAGTAGTCCCAGCTCGGACAACTGAATAAGGGACTATTTTATCTCCCATAGTGGAACCCACGATCGCGTTTCTTAACGGTAGGATTTTTACGGCGAAAGTTCGTCGCTATTTCGACAAAGGTACTTTTTTTCATTTGGCTTATCGGCTTCGAACTGTCCGGAATAGGTAACACTTACGGTCATCGGCATAGGTCTCGGGGTCATTTAAGCACGCAAGCCACCCCAACACAATAAGGTGAAAATACCATGCAGGGGCAGATTCATGTAATATTCAAGAAAATTATAAATTTTATAACGAAAAAAATTAATGTACATTCGTGTACATAAAGGGTGTAAATTAATGGGAAATGAAAGAGGGACATGGTAACACTTTTTAGAAAAAACAGAAAGAAGGAGCACATTAGGTGGCCAATAATGAAGTGAGAAAATAATGTGAACTGAGGGAAGTAGAATATAGTAGTAGTAGTAGTAGGACTTTATTAGACAAAAAGTAAGATATTTACAATATTATTTACAAATATGGGTCGCACGGGCAGTAAGCCGTACGTGCTGTTGACAGTCCGTTACAATAAAGTAATAATTGGTAGAATATACAGGGGTGATTGGAAAATATCAAGGCAGAATAGGGATATATGAGAGCTTATATCCGGGCGGCCATTAACCTACGCCAGTTGTTCAAGTAGTTAATAAATACTTTTTTCATGGCGCGACAGGTATAGAAGGCACTTGTCTTACCACTGCTGGCCTCACATCCGCAGAGTTGAAAGATCATGAGTGAGTATATGGACTACATGTGGTCGCAATGTCGGATCCCCAGACATTATAGTTAGTTCCGTTTACCTGTAGCCGCTACCATATCCCTCATGAGTTTGGGTGGAAATTGTCCGATGCTGGATGAAATTCCATGGGAAAAGTTCTTTTCTAGGTACTTAAACCAACTCAAGTCCCGTAGTTCTGCCTTAAACCGCTCGGGAATGGCGGATGATGATTTTGGACCTTAACTGGGAATTAGAAGAAGCTGAATTAATTATTAACAAATAACAAATAATAATAGTTAATAATAGTATATTTTTATATCCGTCTTCCTCAATTAGAATTGACCTTTCTTCAAAAACTGCGTTGATTACACCGAGTAACAAAAAATAAACTTTTTTTTTTGCTTCAGAAAGAAAAATATGTGATTCTGATAGTATTTTTTCTCCTGAATTCAAATACGGTATCGGTTTTTCCCTATCACGCAAGGTTTCCGAGAGAGAGGAATTTATAATTCCGAACACTTTAATATTTTCTACATTCGTAACTGCACAATATTAGAATATTCGGACTCACCTAAATAGTAGTAGTAGTAGTAGGACTTTATTAGACAAAAAGTAAGATTTTACAATATTATTTACAAATATGGGTCGCACGGGCAGTAAGCCGTACGTGCTGTTGACAGTCCGTTACAATAAAGTAATAATTGGTAATAGTATAAAGAAAAACAATAACATTACAATTACATAAATAAAACACAATAATATTACAATTACATAATAATACAATAACATAATACATTAATTAAGTTTTATATAATTATTAAGAATTGATAGTATTGCATTTTGATAACATATATTTATTCATGAATGATGTTCTTATTTTTCGCGTTTTGTCCAGAAATTTACCCAAGTTTATCCAATTTTCTAGATTTACCAATAAAAGTAAGAAATGATGATTTTCTGCTATATTTCTCCTGTGGAGCATCCCTCTTGATGATCCAACAATAATCGTCCAGCATATTAGGATTCCATTTGCCTTGATATCTCTTTTCCATAACTGAAACCATTTGAGTTAGCTCATTTGGTTTTGTTTTACAATGGACAAATGAACGAGAAAAACCTTTATTAAAATAATAATCATTCAAATCCATTAATTCAAAATTAGATAAAAAAACTGTGAGTGATGGAGAAATTCCGAATACATATTTGAAAACACGATAAAAACTGCATTAAGTACAACTATTGGTACTCATGAGACAAAAATAATGTTGACCAGTGTAATTTTATTAAAAAAATTATATAATTTTACTGTGGAATTAAAAATAAATATCTTGGTCAAACAAATTGCTTCATTTTAGAAAATAAGGAAAGCTTTGCTGATTTGATACTTTCTGACAAGGATAACAAGTTGAAATGGAATTTCCATGGAACGAGAGAACAATACATCAATTATACATATTCGTGATGAACCACGACTTTACAGCCAACCTTGAGTCTCCATTTTCTAGTTTCAGAGTCGTGACAGCTAAAACGTGTCATTGCAGCCAACATTTCATTAAAAAAAAACAAATTTGGAGAAAAACGAGAATTTGGAGAAGTTACTTACATAAAAACTACCTGAGCGCATATGTTTATGCCATATTTAATTGTAGGTTATTTTTTGTCAAAGGATGTTTTGCTACTCTGACATTTAATACCACATACCGCGTTGTATTAAACAAGTGAATACATATTTACCAAAGAGCTATGGAATTACAAACTTCAATTGGTATTTTATTAGGATAAAATTAAATAAAAATTATAATGTATAATGAGATTATGAATTTAAATATTAAATTGCTTACAGCAGTGCCTTTGAGAGTTTTGTAACAGTAAATTCATAACAGTTTACTGTGATATGTGATAATACATTATTCAGTTTTACAGTTGAAACAAAGTGAAATATTTTCAACTGACTGAACATATTTCAAAATAAGAAATTAAATATAAATTAAACTTTGAAATAAATCATAAATAAACACTTATTTTCGGGATTAAACTGTTAACATTTTATAGCAATACAAACAAGTGGAAATATCAAAAGAAATAATAAAAATAATGACATTTTGTGGAAACGAGCATATAAGATCAAAAATCGTAATAGACAACAAACCTCTGGAACAAGTAACACATTTTAATTATTTGGGTTGTAATTTTACTATAAACACAAAAACTGAAAGAGACATAGGCCTACATATAAAACTGATCGAAATTTCAAATGATATGCGGAACTATACATAAACATTAAAGAATAAAACAAGAAGAGATACTAGATTGAAGTTTTATAAAACATTGGCAGTTCCTGCATTGCTTTATGGGAGCGAAACTTGGGTAATGACCAAAAAATTGCAAAGTAGAATACTAAGCGCACAAATGAACTTCCTTAGAAGAAAAAAAGGCTGCACAAGATTGGATCGGATAGGGAATGAAGATATAAGAACAGAGTTAAATATATATCCATTGGATGAGAAAATCAGAGAATATAGAGAGAAATGGTCTATATATCTCCAAAGAATGAATGTATCAAGATTACCAAGAGCAGCATTCAACTACAAGCCAAGAGGTTCAAGGAATGTAGGAAGGCCAGTGAAAAGATGGACAGAACAACTGTGAGGCGGAACAGCAATTTGCCTAGCCCGTGAAGTGAAGAAGAAGAAAAACAACTGGATAGTTGTTCCTTCTGTTACTTCTAGTGCAACAATAGAACAAAAATGGGATATGTACTTTAAGGAGAAGTGTATAAATAACTCAACTAACTAACTCACTGGCACTATCGAACCCGTAGGTTCATGGCCGCGCGGACATAAGCTCTCCATATATCCCTATCCTGAGTCAATGTTTGCAGAGACAGCTAACGTCCCAACTCCTTTCAAAAAACGTTAAACTGAAAATATATAAAACTATTATTATACCAGTTATATTATATGGATGTGAAACATGGACTCTTACTTTAATGGAGGAAAGGAGATTACAAGTATTTGAGAATAAAGTTTTTAGGACAATTTTGGGACCAAAGAGAGATGAACTAACAAGTGAATGAAGAAGGCTGCATAACAGTGAATTACATTGTCTTTATAGGAAGTCAGATATAATGAGAATAGTTAAGTCTCGTAGACTGCGATAGGCAGGGCATGTGGCACGAATGGGGAATGAAAGACGTGCATGGAAGCTTCTTGTAAGAAAACCAGAGGGAAAACGCCCAGTTGATAAACCAAGAATGAAGTGGGAGAATAGCATTAACTATGAGTTGAGGGAATTAGATTATACAGGGGATGATTGGAAAACATTGGCTCAGGATAGGGGTATATGGAGAGCTTATGTCCGCGCGGCCATGCACCTATGGGTTCAATAGTGCCAGTGAGTTAATTAGAAATGAATCAAGGGGTCAGACAAGGATGCCCGCTATCTCCTGCACTCTTTAGTATATATATAGACGAGATCATTGTACAATGTCAATCAAATTTAACCACAGAGTTTAAAGTTGGCGGTACGATTCTAAATACCATACTGTTTGCAGACGATCAGACAATCCTTAGCTCTTCAGAAGACAATTTACAAATAGCAGCATATAAATTAAACGAAATAGCAAATAAATTCAATATGACAATCTCTGAAAGTAAATCGAAAGTAATGGCATTCAACGGGAAAGACCACATGAGGTGTAAAATCAGTATTAATAACAGTATAATACAACAGGTGAACAATTTTAATTATTTAGGATGCAACATATCATACTGCCAGAAGGAAGATATTAATATTAAATTAAATAGATTTTACAGAATGTGTGGCACTATAAGACGGACACTGAAAAATAAAACTTTGAGGAGCACACAACTAAAATTTTACAAAATTATGGCAGTGCCTGTCTTAACATATGCAAGTGAAAATTGGACTCTTAACCGTTCAGACAGAAGGAAAATAGAAACAGCAGAAATGAAGTTCCTACGTTCAGTAGCAGGTGTGACAATTTTGGACAAGAAAAGAAGTGAGGATATTAGGAAGGACTTAAATATTTTCTATTTAACAAATAGAATTGGCAACATGAGAAACAACTGGTATGAACATGTCAAGAGAATGCCTACAGATAGAATCCCTCAGCTGTTACTAAAGTACAAACCAATAGGACATAGAAATGTTGGACGCCCATTTACTAGATGGGAGGATTCATTAAATCCCACTTGATGTGAAAACAGGTCAAGAGGCCTAATTTCATGAAGCAGAAGAAGAAGAAGTTAATTAGTTAGTTATTGATTGAGTAATTATCTGTTGTCACTGAAATTTTATTAATTTCAATGAAGCATCATTATGTTTTCCATGCATTTCTCTTAGTTTCCAATAATCGTCTTAATACAAACCATACAGCAGTCGGTTCCCGGGTAACACCGGGTAATCAGCACGGTGAATCTTAAAATAATTACAATACACATTTATAATTATTTTTCAATTTACCTATTCAACTAATCATAAGAAGTACATTAATTTTTGTCTTTCAGCTCATTTATGCCAAGAAGATCGGGATGAGTAGATTCCCGGGCAACGCCGTGTAATCAGCACGGGGTATCTAAAAAATTAAAATGTATAATTATTTTTTTCTTTAACTTATTCAACTAAACATAGCAGCACATTAATTTTCATTTATTTAGGCGTAGCAGCGCAGGCCGGGTATTAGCCAGTAATTTATATACGAACACTTTTGAACATTTTTTCTGTTGCATCCTCATAACCAACCATATGTGCGTTGAAACCACATGTATTAAATTAAAGTTGTTTTAGTGTCTTTACATCAATTCTGAGTACAGGGTGCATTTAGAAGGAACAGGTCTACAACAGATCAGATTTTCAGTATAAGACAGATTTTAGAAAAGAAATGGGAATATAACGGTACTGTACATCAACTACATGTAGACTTCAAAAAAAGCATATGATTCAATTAAGAGGGAGAAGTTATATAGTATCCTGCTGGAGTTCGGAATTCCTAAAAAGTTAGTTAGACTTATACGAATGTGTCTAAATGGCACAAAGAGTAGGGTGCGTGTAGGCAAACAGTTTTCAGACACTTTTGAAATCCAGAATGGGTTGAAGCAAGGAGATGCACTATCTCCTCTACTATTTAATTTTGTACTAGATCATGCCATTAAATCTTTAGAGAATGAGGAAGGTCTACAACTCAATGGTATTAATAAGCTGTTAGTTTATGCTGATGATGTAGTACTATTGGCCGATAGCGAGGAGATACTAAAGGCCAAAACGCACACACTATTGAGTAACACTAAGAAATTAGGACTGGAAGTAAATATCAATAAAACTAAATATATGGTCACACGTAGAAATTCAGTATATAATGGAAATGGACAGCTAATGACAAATGAGGGAAATTTTGAGGAAGTGGCTGAATTCAAATACCTAGGAACAATAATCACAAATAGGAATGAGATGCACAAAGAAATTAAACATAGGCTCAATTCTGGAAATGCGTGCTATTATGCATTTCAGAGACTCTTGATGTCCCAACTCCTTTCAAAAAACGTTAAACTGAAAATATATAAAACTATTATTCTACCAGTTATATTATATGGGTGCGAAACATGGACTCTTACTTTAAGGGAGGAAAGGAGATTACGAGTATTTGAGAATAAAGTACTTAGGAAAATTTTTGGACCAAAGAGAGATGAACAGACAGGTGAATGGAGAAGACTACATAACAATGAACTACATGGTCTTTATAGGAAGCCAGATATAATAAGAACAGTTAAGTCTCGTAGACTGCGATGGGCAGGACATGTTGCGCGTATGGGGAATGAAAGACGTGCATGGAAGCTTCTTGTAGGAAAGCTAGAAGGAAAACGCCCAGTTGGTAAACCAAGAATGAGGTGGGAGAACAACATTAACTATGATTTGAGGGAAGTAGATTATACAGGGAATGATTGGAAAGCATTAGCTCATGATAGGGATGTATGGAGAGCTTATGTCCGCGCGGCCATGAACCTACGGGTTCGATAGTGCCAGTGAGTAAGTAAGTAAGTATAGATGCACTCATTTTCCATGAAATGAAGGAACAAGAAGCGCCTGCTTTCATACACATGGATTGCAGTGGACACAAAATGAAAGAACTTTACAAAACAAAGTTGTTGGGAACAATGTTTCCGTTAACTTTAGTAATTAAGTTGGGAACGAGTCTACCTTTACCGCAAGGGAAACAAACAAATGCACTTGCAAATCATTACGTTAACATGGAAATTTACTACCTGTATTCTACTTAAATTTGTTTCTAATTTCGTTCCACTTTTCCTCTCACCGAGTAATACATAGTAATCAAATGCGTCAACAAAATTACACGCGAAGTCATGGGGGCTACAGTGAATTCTGCTTACAGCAACTAAAGTAAAGAAACATGGATAAAACTGAACAACAAAGAATTAACTTTTATTGTCTCGGAAAGAAAAATATGTGATTCTGATAGTATTTTTTCTCCTGAATTCAAATATGATATCGGTTTTTCTCCATCACGCAAGGTTTCCGAGAGACAGGAATTTATAATTTCAAACACTTTAATATTTTCTACATTCGTAACTACACAATATTCGAACATTCGGTCTCACCTAGAAAGTAAGAAATGACGATTTTCTGCTATATTTCGCCTGTGGAGCATCCCTCTTGATGGTCCAACAATAATCGGCCAGCATATTAGGATTCCATTTGCCTTGATATCTCTTTTCCATAGCTGAAATCTCCTGATGAAAGTGTTCCCCGTGATCATCGCTCACTGCGTCAAGATTTTTCGGGATGAAATCTAGGTTTATTAAAAATAATTATTTCTTCGTCTTCTTCTTCACTTCCTGGTTTAGGCAAGAGTTGCCTGTTCCGTCTTCACTAATAGATCTAAGACCATCTCTTCCGAGAACGTCCGACATCTCTTCTTCCTCTTGGAAAATAATGGAAGATTTTATTTGGTAATCTACTTTCTTCCATTCTTTCTACATGTTCTTTCCACTGTATTTAGTTTGTAAGCAGCCAATTGTAACAGATCTTCATCATGGTGTAGTAAGACTAAATCATCGGCGAAAATTAAGTTATTAATACTTGAGTTATTGTTCAATCTAAGGCCTTTGTCCATTATAATTTTCCATTGTTTCATAATGTCGTCGATATATATATATTAAATAAAAGTGGGCGATAGACTACACCCTTGTCTAACTCTCTATACCACAACCTTGATTTGGGTTACTCGCATTAGCAGGTCCACCTCGAGCAGGTTGGGAGAGGAGTTGATATGCAGAGGCTGTGTGTTTGCAATGAAAACTATATTGCGCATGCGTACCCTTGGACCCAAATAATTATTTAAATCCATTAATTCAAATTGAAATAAAAATCTGTGTGTGATGGAGAAATTCCGAATACATATTTGAAAACAGGATAAAAACTGCATTAAGTACAACTATTGGTACTCATGACACAAAAATCATGTTGACCAGTGTTATTTACCTTAAACAGGTATCAGACATACATGAAGGTACTGTTTTACAAATCTTAAAACTTTAACACGGTGACCTCACAATGTTTTGAAATGTATTTTAAATCTTTTGATTCCCAAAGTATTTAAAAATCTCGATACATCAAAAGTTTAGAATTTTTTAAAAGTAAATAAGGTTCAAGCCCACCTTTGTGGTATCGGGGTAACGTCTTTGCTCATCTGCAATGAGCCCGAGTTCGATCCCTGGTCGGGACAAGATTCCTGGATATAATTGTTTCTGGATTTTTCCTCACCTATAAGACAAATGTCATGAAACATTTTGGTCCAAATAGAAAATATGTAAACTATTATTCTACCAGTTATATTATATGGGTGCGAAACATGGACTCTTACTTTAAGGGGGGAAGGAGATTACAAGTATTTGAGAATAAAGTTCTTAGGAAAAATTTTAGACCAAAGAGAGATCAACAGACAGGTGAATGGAGAAGACTACAAAACAGTGAACTACATAGTCTTTATAGGAAGCCAGATATAATAAGAACAGTTAAGTCTCGTAGACTGCGATGGGCAGGACATGTTGCGCGTATGGGGAATGAAAGGCGTGGATCGAAGCTTCTTGTAGGAAAGCCAGAGGGAAAACGCCCAGTTGGTAGACCAAGAATGAGGTGGGAGAATAACATTAACTATGATTTGAGGGAAGTAGAATATACAGGGAATGATTAGAAAACATTAGCTCAGGATATGGATGTATGGAGAGCTTATTTCATAGCGGTCATGAACCCAAGGGTTCGATAGTGCATGTGAGTTAGTTAATTGTTCCCCAAATATCATGTATCCATCACAATCATTCAAATCATATTCACCTTGTTCAATATGAATATATGAGTAAAATTTACGCGTTGTCTCTGATGTTCGTATTGTCTCGGAGGTGGCTCCGCCATTGAGCTGATCTCTCTTTAACATAATATAAAAATGGATGTATTATACATTTCAAGAATGCTTTATTAATTCCAGCCGAAGTGTAAAAGCTCATTTCCAATCCTTGAAACGTTAATACTTAGCATTAAAATGTGACCATTTCTTTCACACTTCAAGGCCAAAAGCAGTACGGAGAAAATTGTAGAAAATTGTGACATCAAACAACACAAAGGCGTAGCAATAAAGAATTCAGATTTATTTGATCTGAAATTGAAAGCGAAAGTGTAGAAGGGCGCCACTTCATAGCTCTGAGGCCCACATGCGGGTCATAAACCACATGTGTAACGTGGCTGATCTAAAATAGAAGTCACGTGTTACAAAGGATAATGTAAATGAATTCTCCCTCTGGAGGGATTGGCCGAAGGCCTATCTCTAAAAATTCCCAAGACATTTTCACTGCCCTTCTTACATTCCTTGAACCTCTTGGTTTGTAGTTAAATGCTGCTTTTGATAATTTCGTTACATTCATTCTTTCTACATGCCTAAACCATTTTTCTCTATATCTTTTGAATGTTATCATTTAATGGATATATATTTAACTCTGTTCTTATATCTTCATTCTTTAACCGATCCATTCTTGTACAACCTTTTGTTCTTCTAAGGAAGTTAATTTCTATACTTTGTATTCTACTTTGTAATTTTTGGTCATTACCCAAGTTTCATTCCTATAAAGTAATGCAGGAACTGCCAATGTTTCATAAAACTTCAAACTAGTATCTCTTCTATTATTATTATTATTATTATTATTATTATTATTATTATTATTATTATTGTTTTTATTGTTTTTAATTTTTTATTTTTCTTATTCTTCTTATTGTTATTATTGTTATTATTATTGTTATTATTATTGTTATTATTATCATTATTGTTATTATTATTGTTATTATTGTTATTGTTATTGTTATTATTGTTGTTATTATTGTTGTTATTATTATTGTTGTTACTATTGTTGTTATTATTGTTATTATTATTATTATTATTATTATTATTATTATTATTATTATTATTATTAATGGGGGTATACTAGAGATGTGATGAATTTGAGTACATGGGATTTTAATGTAGATAAAGAGGACAAACAATAAAGTGATATTAAGAACATAATAAATAAAGGTAGAGCAATAACAGCAATGATGAATGGAGTCTTATGGAACAGACATATATCCAGAAAAAAATAAGTTACAAATAATATGTAATTCAATAGTGACAAGTACTGTCACATATGGAGCTGGAATTTGGAATTTGACAACAACATAGAACAAAAACGTATGTCGATGTAAATGGATTTCTTGAGGAGAGCAGCAAGGCGTTAAAAATTAGAAAAAATAAGGAATACTGTCATACGAGGAAAAATTAATATTGGATATTCAATGCAGAATATATATAATATATAAGCAATTAAATTGGTATGGGCACGTACGACGAATGTAAGAAGACAGGCTACCCAGATAAACACCGGAGGTCTTCAAATATATTTATCCTAGCTCGAATGTTTTCTCGATGGATTATCGTGAGAGTATTTTTGATTATGTCCATTCGATGACTGCGTTAATGAGATGTTTAGCACAGCTTGATTTATCACCCGCGTGTATGAAATCATTTAGGTGTTCTTTATATCTTGTATTGAAATGTCTGCTTGTCCTGCTCGAAATTATAAAGGAAACAACAACACCTCACTTCTTAATGAGAACGCACCCCAGTCAAACCCATTATACGAGATCGTCAAAAACAAGTCAGTTGCTGCTACAAACAGTTGGAGTATACATCACCGTACACAACGAGTAGCGGAAGCTCAACATGCCGAAGATGGAAGATAACTTCCGAAAGCGCTCCATTTAATTTTATATACAATATTTTAACAAAGTTGAGGACGACGGCACCTAACAACAGGTACAATTTAATTTTTAACTTTCATCTACTCTGAATGTTCAAAAGCTTCAATGCATCCTATATTTGAAGAGCTGTAGAAGACAGTAAAAATCGTTGTATATAATATGTACAAAGTAGTTATTACTTACTTACTCACTGGCACTATCGAACCCGTAGGTTCATGGCCGCGCGGACATAAGCTCTCCATACATCCCTATCCTGAGCTAATGCTTTCCAATCATTCCCTGTATAATCTACTTCCCTCAAATCACAGTTAATGTTGTTCTCCCACCTCATTCTTGGTCTACCAACTGAGCGTTTTCCATCTGGCTTTCCTACAAGAAGTTTCCATGCACGTCTTTCATTCCCCATACGTGCAACATGTCTTGCCCATCGCAGTCTACGAGACTTAACTGTTCTTATTATATCTGGCTTCCTATAAAGACCATGTAGTTCATTGTTATGTAGTCTTCTCCATTCACCTGTCTGTTCATCCCTCCTTGGTCCAAAAATTTTCCTAAGAACTTTATTCTCAAATACTCGTAATTTCCTTTCCTCCCTTAAAGTAAGAGTCCATGTTTCGCACCCATATAATATAACTGGTAGAATAATAGTTTTATATATTTTCAGTTTAACGTTTTTTGAAAGGAGTTGGGACATCAAAAGTCTCTGCAATGCATAATAGCACGCATTTCCAGAATTGAGCCTATTTTTAATTTCTTTGTGCATCTCATTCCTATTTGTGATTATTGTTCCTAGGTATTTGAATTCAACCACTTCCTCAAAATTTCCCTCATTTGTCATTAGCTGTCCATTTCCATTATATACTGAATTTCTGCGTGTGACCATATATTTAGTTTTACTGATACCTACTTCCAGTCCTAATTTCTTAGTGTTACTCAATAGTGTGTGCAAAGTAGATATTGAAAAATAATCTATTGTAATGGTACAAGATATTATAGACACCCTGTAGCTTTTATTCAGTTGTGGCTCTACTGCGAAAGTTATTTTTTTCCCTCCAAGGACAGTTTTTACTAAACACACTTCAGTTGTTCGACAAGGGACACTCGGAAAAGCTAAGTAATGGCCATTAGTTCGCTCTAAGGGCTTTTTATATCCACCTAATTGTGCTTACAATCGCTTGACTTCAGGACCCTCTACGTCATTCACCCACAAACAGCAATAGGACAAACAAATATTTCAAGTCGCAGTTTTTTGTCCTAATTTGTTTACTTCTCTTTTCCCTTGTATTCTGTGTTGTTTTTACAATTCTTCTGCAGGCTCTAATGCAATTTATTTTCAGCGTCAGTAGGGTTTCGGTAAGGACTTCCTGCCGTTTTTATTTTAGAAATACCACCTCGATTCATCTTTTCCTTGTCTGAATAAATATACACATAAATATATATATATACATAACAGTTTTTGAAATTGTACATATTTGTGATAAGGGTAAGAAGTTAGATCTTCTGGAGGCTGTAGAAATTAATAAATTTAAAAGTAGTAAAAACTGTTAAATTCTCAACTTGATTTGAATGAATCCCCTTTGTTAAATTTAAAAATTTAAATAAATATTGTTGTATTGTTGCTTAGATCAGTTGGAACACAATTCATAATTTGTTAACATGTCTGAAGAAGGTACAGTGTACCGAAACAGCTGTCACTGAATTATATAATAAATATGAAAATCAAATAAAACTACCTTTTATTTTTATTTAATTAATAAGAATTCTATTGACTATTTAACACATGCTCCAAATGGAAGTCAATAACCAATCACACTTCAATGATTTTTTTATTTACAACCAATCACAATCGTGTTTCGCCTAGAATTTATCAACCAAAATCTATCATTATTAAAGAAAGTTCCTCCTTTTTAAGATTCTGAATAGGTCATAGCATTATTTTGCAGTGACTGACCCTCTAGAAAATACGGCAACCAGATTGTATATATAGTGCATGTATGTCAGCAGATAGCGCATGCGGGAGATAATATAAAACATCTGTAGCAATAGATTGCATCACACAAAAAAAAAGAATCCACTTCATAGGACATCAGAAATTAATTAATACCTATAATGTTGGTGCATTCTTACAATATTGCGATCCTTTGGTAATAAATAATATTATCTGGTTGCAGTGATGAACAAAAGAAGCAATGAAGCGTACCAATCGTTTCCCATTTGTTTTCAAACATCGCCGTTTACATTAAATATATAAATATTTTAAAATAACTGTATTTAAATAATGATTTGTGAGTAAACAGCTTAATTTTATTCGTTAAATAGTCCGAACAAATGCTACTCTTGATTTACAAATTCTGAAGATAAATTGGAAATCACTCGTGGCATTACTTATGATAAATTTTAGTGGCATTGACTCCCATTTGGGACATGAGTTAAATAGTCAACTGTATTCCATTCTTACAATATTGCAATCCTATTTGGGAATAAATAATATGATCAAGTTGCAGTGAATATACATAACCTCTCGGTTCTGATTTGTTTCCAAACATCGCCGTTTAAATTAAATATATAATTATTTTAAAATAACTATATTTAAATAATGTCCACCGCTGTTGTATCGAGGTACCGTGCTGCCTTGTGACGCAGAGGGCCCGGGTTCGATCCCCGGTCGGGGCAGTTTTTCAGGGTGAGGTTTTTATCGGGGTTTTTCCTCACCTGTAAGACAAATGTCAGGAAAACTTTAAGGCCCAAACGGTCCCCGAAATCATATGGTCATCATCATCATGATCATCCTTATCATTATCATCATCATCCTTTACCGGTGTAGAAAGCAACGGGAAGCTACCACACCTACACAATTCCCTAGTAAAGCTGCAAGCATAGCATGAAAATGATATGATTATAGTGAAGGACCTGCCTTCGGGCAGAATTACTATGAATGGATGGATATTTAAATAATGATTTGTGAGTAAACAGCTTAATTTTATTCGTTAAATAGTCCTAACAAATGCCACTCTTGATTTCCAAATTCTGTAGATAAATTCACTCCTCACTTCGTTAATCGTAAATTTATCAATAATTTGGAAATCACTCGTGGCATTACGTATGACAAACTTTCAGAGATTGTACAGAGATATTTTTTACTATGAGTAAATTTTAGAGCAATAACCCGGTGCTCATGTTATGCATTTATCAGCTGTACACATTACGAAGTGTTGGATTGGAATGAGTCAGATGGAAGTTCTGAAAAAAAAGTAGCAGTGTTTGTAGTTTCTCGTAATCGACACGCCTCTATACAGGGTCGTACTTTCAATAATATGTCGATTTTATGTGTCTCCTAGAGACTCTATAGCATATAGGGTGTTCATCCAGGATGGATAATATATAATGGTACAAGCAATAACCCGGTGCTCATGTTATGCATTTATCAGCTGTACACATTACGAAGTGTTGGATTGGAATGAGTCAGATGGAAGTTCTGAAAAAAAAGTAGCAGTGTTTGTAGTTTCTCGTAATCGACACGCCTCTATACAGGGTCGTACTTTCAATAATATGTCGATTTTATGTGTCTCCTAGAGACTCTATAGCATATAGGGTGTTCATCCAGGATGGATAATATATAATGGTACAAGCAATAACCCGGTGCTCATGTTATGCATTTATCAGCTGTACACATTACGAAGTGTTGGATTGGAATGAGTCAGATGGAAGTTCTGAAAAAAAAGTAGCAGTGTTTGTAGTTTCTCGTAATCGACACGCCTCTATACAGGGTCGTACTTTCAATAATATGTCGATTTTATGTGTCTCCTAGAGACTCTATAGCATATAGGGTGTTCATCCAGGATGGATAATATATAATGTGGCAGCGAAAATTGTGGTATAATGGTACAAGGAGCACAATATATGGCTGGAATATCAATATAAAAATAACACTGAGCTGCAAAAAAGAAACTTTTTTGTCTCAGAAAGAAATATATGTGATTCTGATAGTATTGTTTCTTCTGAATTCAAATATCATATCGGTTTTTCTTCATCACGCAAGGTTTCCGAGAGACAGGCAATTATAATTTCAAACACTTTAATATTTTCTACATTCGTAACTACATAATATTCGAACATTCGGACTCACCTAGAAAGTAAGAAATGACGATATTCTGCTATATTTCGCCAGTGGAGCATCCCTCTTGATGGTCCAATAATAATCGGCCAGCATATTAGGATTCCATTTGCCTTGATATCTCTTTTCCATAGCTGAAATCTCCTGAGTTAGCTCATTTGGTTTTATTTTACAATGGACAAATGGACGAAAAACGTTTATTAAAACAATTGATTGAATCCATTATTTAAAATTGAAATAAAAAACTGCATTAAGTACAACTATTGATACTCAGACAAAAATCATGTTGACCTGTGTTATTTGAAACATTCCTATTTCATGCCAGATTATCTCAAGTGGCTTCTCGAAATATATGTACATCATTTATAGGGACTCCTTAAACTATGACCTTTATTGCCCCTAAAGTCACAAAACTTAAGTTTTAATTTCAGTTAATAAGTGCTAGGTAAATGGTCTCTTTAAAAATTCCTGCTCATGCAATATAAATTGATTTGTTAGTAATCAATAGATATGGAGTTTAGAGCTGTTAGCTTATGCTGATGATGTAGTACTATTGGCCGATAGCGAGGAGATACTAAAGGCCAACACGCACACACTATTAAGTAACACTAAGAAATTAGGACTGGAAGTAAATATCAATAAAACTAGATATAAGGTCACACGTAGAAATACATTATATAATGGAAATGGACAGCTAATGACAAATGAGGGAAATTTTGAGGAAGTGACTGAATTCAAATACCTTGGAACAATAATCATAAATAGGAATGAGATGCACAAAGAAATTAAACATAGGCTCAATTCTGGAAATGCGTGCTATTAAGCATTGCAGAGACTTTTGATGCCCCAACTTCTTTCAAAAAACGTTAAACTGAAAATATATAAAACTATTATTCTACCAGTTATATTATATGGGAGCGAAACATGGACTCCTACTTTAAGGGAGAAAAGGAGATTACCAGTATTTGAGAATAAAGTTCTTACGGATTTTTGTGGACCAAAGAGAGATGAACAGATAGGTGAATGGAGAAGACAACATAACAGTGAACTACATGGTCTTTATAAGAAAACAGATATAATAAGAAAACATGATTTTCGCAACTGCGATGGGCAGGACATGTGGCACGTATGGGGAATGAAAGACGTGCATGGAAGTATTTTGTAGGAAACCCAGAGGGAAAACGCTCAGTTGGTTGACGAAGAATGAGGTGAGAGAATAACATTAACTATGATTTGAGGGAAGTACATTATATAGAGAATAATTGGAAAACATTAGCTTAGGATAGAGATGTATGGAGAGCTTATGTTTGAGCTTCTACGGACCTACGGGTTCGATAGTGCCAGTGAGTTAGTTAGTTAGATAGTCAGTATATAATATATCAGTACTCTGAAGAAATTCAATTTGAGACCCATGTTTATAGAAATGTTTTGTTACGTACAGCTTCCAGCATATATATATTATATTTTTCAGCTGTAGATCTATATCTGAGTCAGTTTATTTGCATTATTACTTGTATGTCACAACACAACATTCACATCAAGGGCATATGTTGTATAACATGTTAGAGTGACTCTTTCATAAGTTTTCTGTTTGTATAATTCATTATTACACGATATTTTATACAACTGCTGTATTATTAACCTTATTTATAAGATATGTAGGTAAAGTTTATATTTATTTAAAATACAGGGTTATTCGGAAACAAAGAACAGACTTCAAACATTTATTTCTTCCAAATTAAAAAAATAACTAACTCACTGGCACTATCGAACCCGTAGGTTCATGGACGCGCGGACATAAGCTCTTCATGCATCCCTATCCCCAACCAATGTTTTCCAATCATCGCCTGTATAATCTACTTCACTCAAATCACAGTTAATGTTATTCTCCCACCTCATTCTTGGTCTACCAACTGGTCGTTTTCCCACTGGTTTTCCTAAAGAAGCTTCCATGCACGTCTTTCATTCCCCATTCGTGCCACATGTGCTGCCAATCGCATCTACGAGACTTAACTGTTCTCATAACATCTGGGTTCCTATAAAGACCATGTAGTTCACTGTTATCAGTCTTCTCCATTCACCTGTCTGTTCATCTCTCTTTGGTCCAAAAATTTTCCTAAGAACTTTATTCTCAGATACTCGTAATCTCCTTTCTTCCCTTAAAGTAAGAGTCCATGTTTCGTATCCATATAATACAACGGGTAGAATAATAGTTTTATATATTTTTAGTTTAAAGTTTTTTGAAGGAGTTGGGAGGTCAAAAGTCTCTGTAAATTAGAAAAAATAGAAACACAATTTCAACGCTGCTGGAAAGAGAACATTTCATTCCATTATTTTATACTTCTTCTTCTTCTTTCCAAGTATTAGGCCAAGGCCTGTTACGATGCTATAGAAAATTTTCCCTCCAGCGTTTCATAGGACGGCCCAGTGATCTTCGTCCTCTTGGTATATAATTATAAACAGTTTTGGGGATCCGATTTGAACTCATTCTTTGAGATGGTGTTTCCAATTTAGTTGGTACTGTTTAATATATTCCAAAATTGGCGTAGTATTCAATTCTTTTAAGATATTGGTGTTCCTTTTCCGTTCCCATCTGGTGTAACCCGCTGTTCTGCGCATGAATCTCATTTCACAAGCCGTTATTCTGCTTTCATGTTGTCTTTTTAGTGTCCATGCTTCACTGCCATAGGTCAACACTAGTCTAGCCAAAGTGTTATATAAACGTAATCTGGTATTTTTTATTTTATGAATTCAATATAAGCACCATGTTTTTTACGAAAATATCAATACGGAGACTCATTTCTTGCCACATACAAATCAGCTGGTCTCTAGTTATCGAATTCACAGCTTAAATAATTCGATGTCGCAGATTATAAAGAGTGTCAGGCATAGGGGGGATAAAAATACGGTCTTTTTCGTAACCCCACATATAAAAATCACACGTGGTTACGTCGGATGACCTGGGAGACCACCGGTCATGAAGTCGATTTGCCCCTCCTCTTCCAATCCAACGGCCTAGAATGGTGTAATTCAAGTATCGTCGGACGTGGTTAGAGAAATGAGGCGGGGCATAACGATAGTCACGTGAGTCATCTTCAAGTTGAGGAAACAACCAGTTTTCAAGCACGTCTAGGTAGATCACTCCTGACATCGTTTCATCCAAAAATAAGAAATGTCCATAAATTTGTTTACAGATATGGCACAAAAGAAGTTAACCTTCGGTGAATCTCTCCCATGTTCAATAACTGATACAGGATCTTAACTTGCCGTGATCGGAACTTCAAATTTTTCTCTTTCCAGGAACGTTGGAATTGTGTTTCTATTTTTTTTTTGTAGTTTGGAAGAAATAAATGTTTGAAGTCTGTTCTTTCTTTCTGAATAGCTCTTTTATTTATTTTTTTGTCGACATAGGGACATCTTTTCAAATCAAATGGAGGTTCTTAGTGTTTCATCAGAGTACGTAAGAGGAAAATTAGTTTTTAATGTTTATTTTTATTTACTAATTTATCATAAGTAACGCCATGACTGATTTCAAAATTATCGATAAATTCACTACTCACGAAGTGAGGGGTGAATTTATCTAGAGAATGTAGAAATCAAGAGTGGAATTTGTTAGGACTATTTAACGAATAAAATTAAGCTGTTTACTCACAAATCATTATTTAACTATAGTTATTTTAAAATATTTATATATTTAATGTAAACGGCGATGTTTGAAAACGAATCAGAAACGATTGGTACGCTTCATTTGCTTCTTTTGTTCGATCATAATATTATTTATTGCTAAAAGATCTCAATGTTGTAAGAATGCATCCTAGTGGAGAAATTTGTAACCAACGTTATAGGTATTAATTAATTTCTGATGTCCTATGATGTAAATATGTCAATTATATTTTTCTGCGTCATTTCCTGGAAAATAATTCGTTTAAGAAAGTGCAAAGAGTGGTTTCTTTTTTATGTGGTATAATCAATTGTTACAAATGTTTTTATATTATCTCTCGTATGCGCTACGTGTTGACATTCATGCACTATATATATAATCTGGTAGCCGTGTTTCTTGGAGAGTCAGTCACTGCAAAGTAATTCTATGACATATTCAGAATGTTAAAAAGGAGGTGCTTTCTTTATTACGATAAACTTTAGTTGGTAAATTTTATGCGAAACACGACTGTGATTGGTTGTAAATACAAAATCATTGAAATGTGATTGGTCATTGACTCCCATTTGGGGCATGAGTTAAATAGTCTTGGTAAAGGTAAGACCTTATTACATTTTCTTCCGGTAACCAGAGAGAAAAAATGTTTTGATTATAACTATAAATTTATTTTAGACAGCGTCCCATGTCCTGCCTACTCAAAACCCATCAAGCGTAACTAGGAAAATGCTGTTCCTACGAACAGTAGCAAACATTTAATTTACCCTCACCATTCAAATAGAGGAGGGATGGACATTATTGAATATGTTTTGTTTCACACGTGGCTTAGGAAGCTCTATAAACGCCGATTTAGCAAACGGATCAAATATAATTTGTTTTGTATTTTAACTTATCAATATTAAAATGATTTCTGGGTTTATATGTAATCGGTTAGTGAAATTAAAAGTACATTAATCATATATTAAAATGAATTGCAATGTATAATATATGTACATATATATATATATATATATATATAGTCCACCGCTGTGGTCTCGAGGTAGCGTGCTGTCTTGTCACGCAGCGGGCCCGGGTTCGATTCTCGGTCGGGGCAGTTTTTCTGAGTGAGGTTTTTATTGAGGTTTTTCCTCACCTGTAAGACAAATGTCAGGAAAACTTTAAGGCCCAAACGGTCCCCAAAATCATATGGCCATCATCATCATCCTCATCCTTATCATCATCATCATCATCATATCATCCTTCACCCGTGTGGAAAGCAACGGGAAGCTACCACACCTACAATTCCCTAGTAAAGCTGCAAGCATAGCATGAAAATGCTATGATTGCTGTGAAGGACCTGCCTTCGGGCAGAATTACTATGGATGGATATATATATATATATTTCGACTTTATTAAACACAATGTGTACATTAAATTTAATTTTGCTTTTTACCAGTCTTTAGTTACAGTGTTTAGTGGTAGAGTCTTGTTTTCACACTTCGCTAGAAGATATTTGGGACATGGATTGTTCCATAATTTACAGACGCAGTCCTCCTTGGGTTCATGGTACATGTTGGTGAGTCATATATTCCCATGAAACCCATGGGCTGCGAAACGTGTGTACATGTATCGAAGTTCGAAGTTCGGTTGCTTCCAGGTTTCTGTTTCCATAATTTCTGTCTGTATCTGGGCGGCTTTGTTCTGTCTGTCCTCGATGACGATTCTGTATGCTTGCGTTTCCGGTAGTCTGAAGCAATGTCTGATATCTTCGATGAAGAAGGATTCCTGGGCTATTGTATAGGCATAGCTATTTCTTGTATATTTTGAAATAGACAGCGCTCTTTTGAGAAACCTTGATTTAACGTTCTCCAGTTTCTTAAGATTTTTCACCGTCAAGTAATTCCATATTAGCTGGATTCCGTATGTTGCGGGTGCGGCGCAGTTACTTTAAGGTTGAAGAGTTGCACATTGCAGTTGAGAGGGATAGTCTTTGGAGTTTAGGGATATCGTACATGGCTTTCGTTGCAGCTGTTGCTCGATTCTGTATATGGAGCGAGAAAGCGGTTCCAGTTGTTTGTAAGGTGACTCCCAAGTATTTGTAGCTTGATACGAATTCTAGGGTTTCTCCTCCGCATATAAGATGGTCCTTCGTAGCCAGCTTTCCTCCATTCCTGAATTTCGTTGCCTTTGATTTGTTTATTTCCATCGAGCTTTTATATTTGTAATATAGAATTTTAAAACAGAAAATTACAAAATTAATATCCTTAATATCTCGAATGTCTTCCAGAATTATGTTAAAATTTATTTAAAACTGTAGGCCTTTCGGAACTTATTTAATGACCAACAGTAATGTCATCATCATCATCCGGTATCATGGCAGCTGCCGCCGTCTTCCGGAAACCAAACGCCATTCCTCTCTATCAATCCATTGATCTTCCTCCATTCCTCTGATATTCATAGCTGCTTGTACCCCTTCTATCCAAGTTTTCTTCTGTCTTCCTCTCTTCCTCTTTTCCATTGGGCTGCAATCCATAACAATTTTGATAATCTTTGCTCTGGCATTCTTTTGACATGTCCATACCACTGTAATCTTTTCTTTTCTATAATGTCTATGATGTCCGGCCCCTCCTGTACACCCATAATTTCATTATTTCGTATTGTATCCATTCTAGATTTTCCAGCTGATCTTCTTAGAACATCCATTTCTGTACTTAAAATTATTTTCATTTCCCTGGTAGGAATTTGTCAGACTTCAGCACCATATGTTAAAATGCTCTGAATTATGGTTTGATATATTTGTAATTTTCTGTTTTTTTGTGATATTTTTGCTCCACCAAACAGAGTTTAAATACAATATTATTGTTTGTTGCTTATGATATCCTCGATGTTTGGAATAACCGTATTTTGCAGGTACTAATTTAACAACAGTATGTTTTAAAATAATGATCATAAGAAATCTCAATACAGCAGGTAGAAATGTTTCTCTGCAGTGGATACCATCCCATTGTGGCATTACAGGCAACGAAATGGCAGATTTGCTGGCCAAGAAAGGAGCCCATATCCTTCAGACATCACCGAACATTATATCTTACTCTAGAGCAGCTATGAGCATCCGCTTCAGAGTGAGAGAAGCCTTCAGAACCTGCCTAGAGCTCCAAATGACTGACAAACCTTGGAAAGCATCCGTCCAAATTACACTGCCTGATTGGCCCAGAAGAGTAGCCGTTGCAACAGGACACGACTGCCTGGGTAAACACCTTCATCGCCTCGGTCTTCTACCAACTCAACAATGTATCCTCTGCAACACTATGGAGGATATGGATGCTGATCACATCCGAACTTGCCCAACCCTAACAACCAGCAGTTTCGTGGTCAGATACTGGGGAAGCCAGGGAAAAGATGATTAACATTTTATAATCTTTCTTGTTATTGTTATTGTTTTCCTCAGTCATTATTGGCTAATGAAAAATTTCAAAAGCCACTGCATTTAAATAAATAAATAAATACATGTTTTAAAATAACATATTTTGAATGATTCCTCATGTGTTTTAATAATGTAGGCCTAGTCCACAAATATACAGTGTTACTGTCACGCTGTCAATAGAGTTCATAGCGAGAGATAGTTCTTATGCATTAAGAACACAAGTGATTTCGGACAACAGTATGCTTTTTCGCATTCCGCCTCCATATTCCAATTCGTTCAATGTCATTTTGAAAGTTCTGTATAGTACAGTTTAAAAAAATAAACTAAAACTGTATAGAATAACAGAAAAAATCAGTCATGCTTAACATATAAATGCAGTCTGTTGAATCATTTTTTGCTGTTAGCTTTTCAAATTTTAGCCATTTCCCTTCCTTTCATTCCCAATTCATCTCTTTTCTATGCCAGCTTCAAATGGAAATGACAGACCAAGAATAGAAAGAGAAGCAATGGATATAAATGTGTGTGTGTGTGTGTGTGTGTGTGTGTGAGTGCACGCCCGGGGGCTTTCACTCTCTGGATGTGCGGTTTTATATACTCTCTGATGTAGAACGGGTTGCCTACATTCTGATATGCATGAATGCTCAGAATATCATAAAAACAATCACACACACAAAAAGTAATTAATTTTATGTTATTTTAGTTGCCTCAAGATCAGTGCTGTAAAGTTGTTATATTTTTATTTGTACTGTTTTAGTGATGCTAAAATAAAACTTTGAAATGCTCACTTAGTTTCCAACAACTGTGAGCTGCAAAACAGGTCTCAAAAGAACACATACGAATTACACAGTCATCTAATCGCAACAGTTTTTACTTCACAAAACAATAAACCATGAAAATAATATAAATTATTTTATGCCTGAAAATGTAATACATATATTTATATATATTATAATTAAATTTTTAACATTGAGCAATGCAAGCTTAATATGGTATGATATATATATATATATATAATAACAATAATAATAATAATAATAATAATAATAATAATAATAATAATAATAATACTTTATTTATTCTGGCAGAGTTAAGGCCATAAGGCCCTCTCTTCCACTCAACCAGCACAAATACAAATAAATATTTGACAAATATAGATATACACTATACTAATTATAAACAGTTAAAGATACAATAAATGTAGCAATGTAAATGTCATGTACAAACAACATTTTATAGGGTAATAACAATAATGATACGATAATAATAATAATAATAATAATAATAATAATAATAAATAAATATAAATATGATACATTATACGGGAAACACCAATTAATATATATATATATATATATATATATATATATCTTACACTGGATAATAATGAAGTCGAGTTTAGAGCAAATATAAATTTAGATTTCTTTTAAAAGATGCCAATGTCCGGCAGCCCCTTATTTCTTGTGGTAGGGAATTCCAGTTGCGAGAAGTGGAGATGGTATATGACATGGAGTGATGTGATGTCCTATGTTGCGGTATATTAAGCAAGAGACTATGTTGTGATCTTGTGTTTAAGTTATGGTTTGAGGATAGATACTGGAAACGGGATGATAAATAATTGGGAATCGAGGTATGTAGGATCTTAAATAGGAGAATTAGACAGTGCGATTTTCTTCTCTCTTTTAGATGTAGCCATGACAATTCGTGGAATAATATATATATAAGAAAAATAAATGTTTGTATTATATTTGCCCGATGGTGTAATGGATAGCACGCTGGAGTACCAATTCAGAGGTTCGGGTTCAAATCCCATCCAGGCATTTATATTTCTTATCATGTCATATATATAGTTCTGTGCATAAATAGTGTACCATGGAGCTAATAAATTCTAAGAATTTCATTTTTTAAATTAATATGTTTGACAACAATGATACCAATGTAGTAGAGCCCGATCTGATCACTGGAAAAAAACAATGAAAGCAAAGGTTAGTTTCGTGCCAGGAATGAAAAATTTTGTTCATTGAGAGTCTCGAGATAAGAAAAATCATCACGTTTGCACAAAAAAATAGGCCTGATTAAGCAATTAACGAAGGTTTTAAACAAGGATGGCAATTTCTACTAATACACCTGCAAGAGGTTTCCTGGAATATCTGATGATAAAGTCAAAACAACAAGAATTAAGCCCAATGGCCTGTTCCGATCTTATTATAGGTCGAATTGGTCCTTCCATTTCTTCAATGGTCTTCCCAACAGTCTTCTCCCTTTTGGTTTATAGTAGTAGTAGGACTTTATTAGACAAAAAGTAAGATATTTACAATATTATTTACAAATATGGGTCGCACGGGCAGTAAGCCGTACGTGCTGTTGACAGTCCGTTACAATAAAGTAATAATTGGTAATAGTATAAAGAAAAACAAAAAAAAACAATAACATTACAATTACTTAAAGATAACACAATAATATTACAATTACATAATAATACAATAACATTATACATTAATTAAGTTATGTATAATTATTAAGAATTGATGGTATTGCGTTTTGATAACATATTCATGAATGAGTGTTGTTCTTTTCCGCGTTTTGACCTTTGGTTTATAATTATACATTCTTCTTGGTATGCGCTGTTCATTCATTCGTAATACGTGCTGAAGGTAAGCATTTTGATAGTATTTTATTCTTTCACAGAGATTAAATATATTAAGTTCTGTTCGTATATGCTGAAGTTAAAGAGGAATAATTGCCGGACCACAAATTAGAAGTTGAGTTCTGATACCTTATTTGACAGTTACTGAAAACAGGAATGGACTAGTTTTAGGAGTGCCATCAAAAACGTTCTAGGAAATTACAATGTTCCAAATTACAAAAATATTGCGAAGATATGCTTGAGAAATTTCGAAAGTTCGTCGCGAAATGAGCTTAAAATACATTTCCTATACTCTCATTTGGTCTTTTTCCTAGAAAATTTCGGCTGTATCAGCGAGCAGCAGGATGAAAAATTTCACCAGGACATGAAAGTGATGGAAGGACTTTTACCAGGGAAAGTAGAATGTGAATATCATAGTTTGCTTATACATAAGGACTTTATTAAACTAAAAGTAAGATACATACAATATTATTTACAAATATGGATCGCACGGGCAGTAAGCCGTACGTGCTGTTGACAGTCCGTTGCAATAAGTTGATGTTTAGTAATAATAAATTTAAAATAGAAAACTAAAACACAATAATATTACAATTAGATAACAATACAATTACATTATACATTAACTTAGTTATGTAGAATTATTAAGGATTAGTGGTATTGCAATTAATCTCATATTATAATATGATAGCTGACTATTGCTGGTCGCTGAAAATAGATTTATCAAACACTTTCCATAGTAAGGATTCAAAAAGGTGTACATTTCAAAGCAGCATGAAAATAAAATGGGCTAATATTAAAATTTAAGTGATTATTTGCAACAGGGATGAAATATTCGTTAATTCAGAAGATTATAGAGTTGAGTGTTATGGATTTAATAACTGATATTTAATAATATAACATACATTCCATACAACCGAACATAACTAACTCACTGGCACTATCAAACTCATAGGTTCATGACCGCGCGCACTAAGCTCTCCACACATCCCTATCCTGAGCTAATGTTTTCCAATCATCCTCTGTATAACCTAATTCCCTCAAATCATAGTTAATGTCATTCTCCCATCTCATTCTTGGTCTACCAACTGGGTGTTTTCCCTCTGTGTTTCTTACAAGAAGTTTCCATGCACGTCTTTCACTCCCCATTCGTGTCACATGTCCTGCCCATCGCAACTCTGTGAGACTTAACTGTTCTTATTACATCTGGCTTCACATAAAGACTGTAGTTCACTGTTATGTAGTTTTCTCCATTCACCTGTCTGTTCATCTCTCTTTGATCCAAAATTTTTCCTAAGAACTTTATTCTCAAATACTCGTAATTTCCTTTCCTCCCTTAAAGTAAGAGTCCATGTTTCGCACCCATATAATATAACTGGTAGAATAATAGTTTTATATATTTTCAGTTTAACGTTTTTTGAAAGGAGTTGGGACATCAAGAGTCTCTGCAATGCATAATAGCACGCATTTCCAGAATCGAGCATATGTAGAACCGAGCATAAAGAAGTATATTTTACTATATCTTATATTGTGAAAACTTGGTATGTGATGGAGACATTCTAAGTTCATATTTTGATTCAACATAGTCAAAACAGGGATAATGATATATCAGAATAAAAACCCAGACAAAAAGGTAAAATTTACATATCAGTGTTACCTATAAGAGAGATAACTAAATTATGAAAAATTTAAGCATGTTAATGGGAAACTCTTAAATATGAAATACTGTAACTGTCCATAATCTAAAGAAAGATGCTGAGTTAATTATTTTACCTTCTGATGTGTAAATAGCTATTTTAATCACCGGGGTTAAACTGTATCAAATGCATATTTTATATCCAATATTCTTCAATTCAATGCATACGTTTTGAATGTTAATGCAGTTAGATGGCTACTCAACTATCACAAAGGGAATAATTTATCTTGATGTGGCAGACATTTACTCTGAATATTTACTTGCTCTCAATTATAGTTGTGCCACGTCACCCAGACTGTAACAGTTTCCACTCAGTTGAGTTCGATTTTCTCTTGTTACTTTTCCGAATGATTTTTATAATAAGCAATGTACTTCGTGAGTCGTGAATTTATCTAGAGAATTTGGAAATCAAGAGTGGCATTTGTTAGGACTATTTAACGAATAAAATTAAGCTGTTTACTCACAAATCATTATTTAAATATAGTTATTTTAAAATATTTATATATTTAATGTAAACGGCGATGTTTGAAAACAAATGAGAAACGACTGGTACGCTTCATTTGCTTCTTTTGTTCATCACTGCAAAAATATCATAGGCCTATTATTTATTGCCAACGGATCGCAATGTTGTAAGAATGCACCCTAGTGGAGATATGTATGAACCAACGTTATACTATATTAATTAATTTCTGTTATCCTATGATGTAAATATGTCAATTACATTTTTCTGGAACGTCACTTCCTGGCAAAAATACATTTAAGAAAGTGCAAACAGTGGTTTTTTTTATTTGTGGTATAATCAATTGTTACAAATATTTTTATATTTATCTCTCGCATGCGCTTTATGTTGACATTAATGCACTATAGGGGCTATATACAATCTGGTAGCAGTATTTATTACTGAGTCAGTCACTGCAAAATAATGCTATGACCTATTCAGAATATTAAAAAGGAGGTGCTTTCTTTATTATGATAAACTTTAGTTGGTACATTCTAGGCGAAACACGACTGTGATTGGTTGTAAATAAAAAATCATTGAAATGTGATTGGTCATTGACTCCCATTTGGGGCATGTCTTAAATAGTCACTATAATATACGAATAAAATACATACATATAATCAGATCTCTCTTATACATTCAAAAATTTAATATCAAATGACAGACCTACCCGAATATCGTCACTGACTGAAAATCAGCTACTTCGGCTGTCGCCAATTCAAAATCAGCTCACAGTTCAAGAATTCTGTCAGTATTTTCAGATTAATATGCTTACAATACAATTCAAAATAGCAGACATGAATGACTCTGAAGAAGACGATATTGCACGTAAAAGACCGGCATATGTTTCTCCAAACGTAACTTCCTAAATTATTCATTATTTGGCTTATGGATGTAACGGGTTCAACTGCACATTGAATAATGTTCCCCACTGATCCCTATTCACAGCCAACTGAATTCATGTCTTATATATAAGTTTTCTAAAAATTTCAAATACTCAAGAAAATAAAGGCGTCTATAAACTAAAATGCTATAGTTGTGAAAAATTATACATGGGCAAAACAATAAGAAACATTAACACACAATATTCGGAACATTTCAAACATTTTATTAATAATGAATAAAAATCACGTTTTGCCAAACATATACTAGAAACAGTTCATCAATTTGAAAAAGTCGATAACTGTATGTCAGTACTACACAGAGAATAAAATAACAATAGAATCAGCATCCTTGAAGACATAGAGATTCTAAAAGAAGCAAGGAATAAATTCCTACTCAATGAGAACATAACGCAGACATAAATCCGTTATACAACCTATATAACACCATCAGTTGCAGTTAAAACACAGAAGATGAAACATTGTTTTCGAAAGGCCTCCATATTAGAATAACTTGAAGAAATTTAATAATCTAGTTGAGGACGAATTATTCTAACAATACAGAGAACATTAAAAAATAAAATTAGGAAAGAAACCAAGGCAAAAATGTATAATGTTATGGCGGTTCCCACAATATTGTATGGATGTGAAACTTGGGCTCCAGTGAAAAAACAGAAGGATAGAATACAGACGGCGGAGATGAGGTTCCTAAGACAAGTAAAAGGATGTACAAGACTTGATAGAATAAGAAATGAGGATATAAGAGAAGAATTGAAAGTACAGCCTTTATTGGATAAAGTCACGAATTACAGACAGAAATGGATTGATCACATGGATGGAATGAGTAAGGAGAGATATCCATTGTTAGCAAGAAATTATCAAGCAAGAGGAAGACGTGATGTTGGAAGACCTAGAAGACGTTAGGCTGATGCATTATGAAGTCGGAACGGGCAATTGCCTAATCCCTGGAGTGATGATGATGATGATGATGATGATGATGAATTATTCCAGTGAAGAAATTTTAATAAAAGAAGGAGTTCGACAAGGGTGTACATTATCACCTACATTGTTTATATATATTTTGACGAGGTTATACGAAAATGGAAAAAATCAAGTCCCATAGGAATACAAATTAATAAGGAAATGTAGCAGTAGTAGGACTTTATTAGACAAAAAGTAAGATATTTACAATATTATTTACAAATATGGGTCGCACGGGCAGTAAGCCGTACGTGCTGTTGACAGTCCGTTACAATAAAGAAATAATTGCTACTAGTGTGAAGAAAAATAAACAACAACAAAAAATATTTCAATGTATGCAGACGATCTGGTAATCATACAGAAGTTAGAGGATGATTTACAAAGAACCATTTACATGTTGAATCAATTAGGACTCTATTATGATCTCAAGGCTCAACTTCAAAAACTAAAATTATTATTACTTTTCAGGGCAAAGTGCCAGTCAGAGCAAAAATAGTAATCAATAATGAAATAATAGAACATATAGCACACTTTAACTATCTTGGTTCAGATATAACATACAGCTACGATTGGGATGTACATAATATATTAAACCGATATTAAATGATGTGTGGCACCATAAGAAGAACCCTCCGAAAGACTCGAAGAGAAACTCAGCACAGGTTTTATAAAATTATGGCTGTTCCTGTTATTTTATATGGATCTGAATATTGGGTACTTACAAAAAAACATATCTCACACATTCAAGCCACTGAAATGAAATTTCTAAGATCCGTAAAAAGATGTACACGCATGGGTAGATTACACAATGGATCAATAACAAATGAACTGGAGATATTTTCAATACTCGATAAACTAGACGAGCACAAACACCAATGAAAAGACATTTAGACAGAATGGACAATACAAGATTACGCAAAAAGATCAACGCCTACAAACCACGCGGTAAAAGATCTTTGGGATGGCCAAGGAAACGATGGACTTGAGACAGGAGCAGGTCGCATTGACCTAATCCTGGAAAGGAAGAAGAAGAAGAAGAAGAAGAAGTTGAGGACGATTGACTTACCAGGTAAAAATTATATATTTAACATCTTATTACATAACCTCAACGGTGCTTTAATATGAATTTCAAAAGTGCTGATTGAAACTATATGTAGTTTCCCATATAAGACGTTATTTGAATGTTACTCGAGACAGTATTAAGCCAAAGAAATGCACCTGTTGGTGGAACTAGAGTAAGTCTGTACTTTCTCAGGACCTGTTACTTTAACTACTGGGAGTGTTCAGTGACAAATCACGATCTAGGCGAAGACGGATGGTAGTGGGCCTGCAATCTGACACGTCTACCAGAGGCCGTAGCCTTTCTGTCTTGGGCGGAGAAATTCAACCCCCCAAGTCGTAAGGGTTAACAGTTTAAGCAAGAGAAACACCTTCAGTAATTACTCACGTTTCCACTGGATTCCTCTGAGAAATATTTCAACTTGCACTAATTTACTGTACAATATTATAAATAGAGAAAGACTACACCCACTCGTGATGGAAACCTCATCAAAACGCAGCGAGAACCACATCATAAAAAAATATAAGTCTTCTTTTAGTAATTTATTTATTTTTAATTATCGCACTATCAAACAAATTAGAATCGAAATTTTTATTATCATATAAGCAGCAAGCCTAAATTTCTGAGGATAGCGTACATCTATCTATCTATCTTCGGGTTTTTACAGCTGCTGCCGTCTTCCCGTACCAAACCTCCAAAGCCTACGGTCTTGGGCATCTTCGATGCTTAGCCCTCTAGCTTGCATTACTGTCTTCATGTTTTCCTTCCATGTTAACCTTGGTCTTTCTCTTTTCTTCTTTCTGTTCGGATGCCATTCATATAGTTGCTTCGGCCATCGCTCATCTTCCATTCTTAAAACATGTCCTAACCACTTTAATTCCTTCTCCTCAATTCTTTCAATTATACTTTCTTCTGCTTCCATTATGTTTATAATTTCCTTATTTGTGACATGTTCTAATTTAGACTTTCTGGCACTTCTTCGTAAATAATCCATTTCTAGAGCTATTAGTCTATTCTTGTAGTACTTATTGATTGTCCATACCTCACTTCCGTACATTGCAACAGATTCCACCAATGTTTTAACAATATATTTTTTTGTGTCTTTCCAAATATGCTTATCCCACCATATGGAATTTAATGATGATATTATTTTGCTACTCAATTCATACGTACATCATAGCTCTAGAAATGATAACCCTAAGCAATAAAAAATAAACTTTTTTTGTCTCAGGAAGAAAAATATGTGATTCTGATAGTATTTTTTTCTCCTGAAATCAAATATGATATCGGCTTTTCTCCATCATGCAATGTTTCCGAGAGACAGGCATTTATAATTTCAAACACTTTAATATTTTCTACATTCGTAACTAATGTTTTAAAAATATATAGCTTGGTTGGATAAAGGTTAAATTTTGCAAAGAGGTATTTTAATTCAGGTAGGGAGCACCCATGTCTAACTTTTAGTCACACTTATTTACTTACATAATATGTCAGGCTTGCGTTTCTTATACGAGCCTGATAATCATTAGAGTCGGGACCCAGGGCTTAAAGGCCCTCCCGCAGGAATTGTCCCTTTAATTTTATAACCCTAAAATCTATCGACCGCGGCCGGATTTGAACTCGCTATGGGTTAGCCTGAATTTTTTTTAAATAGCTCTAGTTACAGCAATGTCATATTTACCGCAATGAAACTCGGCATATGACATTGGTAAGAATTGAGAAAGACATTCCCCAAAAATTAGCTAAATTCGACAAATAAGAGCGGACGTTTATCTGAAAACTAATATTTAATAAACGGGCCCCATGTACGTTTTTTTCACAGCTAAACTCGTTAAATATAATTTTATTAACAAAACAAACGTAAACCAACTGATTGGAACATAAACTGGACTTTGTGAAAAATAGCTTAGTTTACGTGACAGACTTTTAAAAAAATATGTTGGTTTCTTGCTGTATTTGTTCATGATTCACAGTTTCAAGTTAATAACTGTTAATTTATTGATTTATAAATTCTTACATTTCGTGCTATTTTAAGTACTGAATTCTCTATAAATCCACTGCTATGCTATGGAGTAGAGTCGCTATCTTGTACGCACGGATCGATCCTCAATCGGGATAATTTTCCTTAGTGATGGCTTTTTTTCGGGGGATTTCCTCACATGTAAGACAAACATAAGGAAACATTAAGGCCCAAACGTTATTAATAATAATAATTATCATATTCGCCGTGTTTACATGAATGTGTTTGAATTGTGTGTTTCGTCTTAATACTGTGTTATCTTGGAGGAGGCCCTGACATTGAACGGATCACTCATTTGGCTAAGGCCTCCATGTCCTTGTGTGGTCAAAAAAGTATGTGTGTGAGTCACAGTTGAAAATCCCTCTCCCGACAGGCCGTGCCATTGAAAGACCCGGGTGGCGTGTGGGATGTAATAAGTACGTATAAGATGAGGAATTAAATTCCGATAAAGTATCAGAATATTTCTCAACAGCGTAACGATTGTTTCAATAGTCAAATATCTACCTCGATAGGAATAAAATACTTGACCCAATACTTAGTAAAAACTATTACTATTTATCGTTAGACATGCATAAATGAGAGAAACCTGGCACATGCCACTGAATGTTCAACTACAAATAATCCAGAATAATGAATTTACGTCAGAAACAAGATGAATTGGAAGAACTACATCAACATAATCCAAAAAAGGCAATTTGTCTGTCTTACTCAGAATGGCCGTTCTTAACTACCTGTCCTTAACGACAGGTGGAAGAATAATTATTTGTTATTTTGCTATGTCCTAACTTACAATCAGTAACTGACAATGCTATCAAAACAAAATATTTCTCTCTATTTGCAACTTCATGCATATAATTCTTATTAAAATATCAGTTAGTTGTTAAATTTATTAACGAGAATAAACAATCTCACATTACGAATAAAATTTTTTCTCCTTCTTCTTCTTCTTCTCTTTGTTTCATCCAGAATTAAGATACTCTCCATCTCTTTTTTGGTCTTCCCGGCTTCCTTCTCCCATGCTCTGGCAACTTGTCTCTTGCTATGCATACAATTCTCTGGTGTCATGTGAGATATACGTTGATTGCTTTTAAATTTTCATTTTTCCATCCATTCGCCTATTGCCTGATTTTCAGATGCTTTCTTAATTTTTCATTTCAAATTTGATCTTTCCTTGTGTTACGTACAATCTTTCTCAGAATATTCATTTGATTTGATGATCTTGAAGATTTTCGGACTGTATGCCGTGGTCGTGAGGCTTGTAGTTTCCCGACGTTTCGCCAGAGACTGCGTCTGGCATCCTCAAGGATTGCCTTTTTTTTATATTGTAAGCCTATGTTTTCCCCTTACAGAGATTTAGGCGCTCTCCCCCTACAGGGAAGAATTTGAACCATACTAATTTAGTTACACTTGTTTTCGTACAGATGTTATTTTGAGTGGCACGTGGTCAGATGCCTCATACTGACATCTAGGAAACCAAGGTAGTACTAGGACGGGAAAATTCGGCAAATTTTGCTTAGAGGCCTTTTCATTCAGGTTTCAGGATTTTTTACGAATCTGAAAATCTTCAGACTCGGGACTCACAGCTTCAAGTCCCTTCAAGGGTTGTCTTGAGACTGGGCAATTCTGTCCACTGTCTGTCCTATTTGTACGTTCACCACGATGTGTTCTTAAGTTATATCTGCCTTCTGATTGGTCCGCATTAGGGACTTCCTTTGCTCCAATGAGATTGCTGTTTGATGGTCTAGTCGACTGTATATTAAATCTGCCTTCTGATTGGTCAGAGGTAGAGACTTCCATTGCTCCAATGAGATTGCTGTTTGATAGTCTAGTCAACTGTACTTTAGAGGTTCACATTATGCGTTTTTTAGAACCGATATCCATACTTTGTTGACTTTTAATGATTCTTCTTTTCTATTGAAACTGTTTTCATGTTTGAATATTTCGATGGCTTCTCGTTGTCGACGGGTAAAATAGCGTGTGCAGTTAGATAATATGTCTGTATTCTGGTATTGTACTCTGTGGCCATCAAGTAAAGTGTGTTCTGCTACTGCCGACTTATCCATTTGTTTAAGACGACTGTATCTTTCATGCTCCTTAAGTCTGGTTGCGATGCTGCGTTTGGTGGTGCCTATGTACACTTTTCCAAAACTGGATGGTATCCTGTATATGCCTGCTGTCTGACGGGGATGGAGTTGATCCTTTATAGGTCTGAGAAGGTTCTTGATTTTCTTCGTAGGCCTGTATACTGTCTTTATGTCTTCTTTCTTTAGTAGTTTTCCAATACGGTCCGTTACCTTCTTAATGAACGGTAAAAATGCCCTGGTTGAAGATTTTTCCCTCTGATTCCTTGCTGCTATTGCTGTTGTATCGTCTGGGATGATTGGCTCGGTGATTTCTTTCCTTGTGTATCCATTGGCTGTGAATACCGTATGGAGGTGTTGAAGTTCCGCTTTTAATAAATCCGGATGACAAAGTTTTTGGCTCGATCTGTCAATGATTTGATGATTCCTGAAGAAGCTTTTCGGGCTGCAGGCCGTGGTCGTGAGGCTTATCATAGCAACTCCGGCCGTGAAAGTCTACGTGAATACATTAATTTGATTTGTTTCCAAAGTTTGTTTTGTGTTAACAGTATCTTCTCTTGTTTTGGAGGCATGGGTCAACATTGGGTGTATCACTGATTTATGTTTAACATTGCTAAACATGAAGTATGAACACTACTGTGCCACGTAACCCTCGAGCCCGGCTCTGGACAAGTTTCCTAGTTCAGGTTTTTCTCATCTCTATGAGAAACATGGGAAACATTTAAGGTTCAAAATAGTCCCCGAACAATATTTCGCCACCGCAATCACCCTAATACATTCGTTTTGTTTATTAGGAATGTGTGAGTCAAAGGCTTGTCGTGGTTTATATGTTTGTGCTGTCTCAGAAGTGACCCCGCATTGATCTAACCTTCATTCTCCACGTCCGTATGTGGTCAAGAAAGTATGTACATGATTCAATAGATCCTCTCCCGTGTCATTGTTAGGCCCGGGTAGCATGGGCATCTGGGGCTCATGCCTCCACTCCTTGGGATAACTCGGTCAAAGACCATACTCCCAAGTCCCACTATCTTGTCCTCCCTGTCTGTTTGCGTCCACGTTCAAGGTTCTCAGCTTAAAACCAACACCTCAGGGAGAAGGTGTTGGAGTCGCAACTTCAAGGAAATCGCTGAGTTACATAGTACGTCAGGTCGCTCATTCCTGACGACCCCACAGTAGGTCCACGGGCTCCTTGAGCCTAGCCGGGAGTCCCGCTGTCGCAGATCCACCGACCGTTCCCCTGTTCTACCTCCAGGGACGTATCCTGCAGCCGTTGTGAGACCGGCTAGGGCTTTATCCTGAAACGCCCCGCAGTGTGAGACTTTAGTACATCCAGGTGCTTATCTCCTGGTGACCCCACAGTTTGTCCACGAGCCCGTAGACTTAGCCGTGATCCAGCACAGTTGCTCCCCTCTGCACTGGTCCGAGCCGTGCCCTGGTGTGCCCCCAGGGACGTGTCCTGCTGCAGTTGTGGTTCAGCACGGAGCTCGCAAGCTCCAACAGGTGAGCAATAGTACGACAAGGCGCTCAACTCTTGCCGACCCCACTAATGGTTCACGAGTCTCTTGGACTTAGCCGGGAGGACTGTCTAGCAGATCCGCCGACCGTTCCCCCAGTGCACCACCTGGGCACGTGTTTTGTTGTTGAAGTGGGTCCAGCCTGAGCATGGGCATGTAAAATTACCTAAATGGGAGATGTTTAACTAAGAGTAAGGAAGAAACAAACAAACAATATTCATTAGTATTTTTATTTAATGGCTCCAGGTACTTAGTGTTGTAATTGAAATATGGGAGTGAATGCACCAACAAATTTTGTTCAGGGATCAGTTACTTGCAGTTCGTTTGTGCACTGTAAATCTATGACCAAGGTGGCCATGACTTTATTTCTCCTTCGACGATAGAAATGATCAGACCCTTAAAAATCCATCGAACCCGCGAATTTCGGGACCAGAGACGATATTAAAACTCACATTAGCATTATTTAATTAATTTGTTAAAAATATCAACATTTCCAATTTCTCAATAACCAGGATACCTATTGCCGACGTTGTCCGGGAATCTACTCATCCCGATCTTCTTGGCATAAATGAGCTGAAAGACAAAAATTAATGTACTTCTTATGATTAGTTGAATAAGTAAAATGAAAAATAATTTTAAATGTATATCGTAATTATTTTAAAATTCCCTGTGCTGATTACCGGGTGTTGCCCTGGAATCTACTTATCTCGATCTTCTTGGCATAAATAAGCTAAAAGACAAAATTCGTTATTGTGAGTTATGAATAAAAGAATACCCGTCATGTGTTGCTATGCTTGCACAGGAATCTACGTACTTGTCTCGATCTTCTTGGCATCAATGAAATTCAAAAATGGTTATTGTGAGTTATACGTAAGAGATAAACATATGCTGTCGCGAACTTTTTTTGTAGAAATTTTTGAGATATTCATTTCTGTGTACATTAATTTTGTGTATTTGTTATGGTTTAGGCAGCGTAAGCCATTTAAGCGTCCAAAGAGCTATTTGTTTCACGTTTTCCACTACAAAGGGCGATTTTTAAGGATGTATGAGTTGAGTATCACAACTCTCTTATAGCCTATGTTCATCCTGGGAATCTCCTGAACATTTTGCAAAATAGCCCCATCACAATCGGATCAACGGTATGGCCGTGCGTAAAGTACGAACAAACAAACAAACAAACAAACATTCATTTTTATATATTAGAGTATATGTCAACTTAGTCGGAAGAGAATTTAAGTAATAAAAGAAGGTAGATAAAATTCCCAAAAGTGAATTTATAATAACAATAAGGATCGTTAAACAGTTTATTTTCTATGTTACGAATTTAACACAAGAATTTTGCAGTATTTTTTTTTATTTAGAGATGAATGGTAAAGTGTAACTTGTACAAAACACCTCCATGTAGTTGTGAGTTGGTAATTGTGACAGAGTTAGTTGAGGAGGAGGATTTAGTTGTCAGTATACAATGTAATCAAGTTATTTAAATTCCCTTTATGTTGGCAGCACAAAAACAGTCAACATCCTCTAACCGAAACTACTCCATGCAACTTAAAATGCAATTAATTTCGCAGTACCAACCCTGAGGATAAGCAATCCTGTATCTGGTAGCGTTGCCAAACCAATGTTACCAACTTGAACGCGAAACTTCTCGTTCTTGCCAATACATCTGTACAGTAATGTAATAATGAGAAGTTCTGAGCTTACATAACTACTCCTGTGGTCACGACGCATAGCCGGGGTAATTAATATGCAATGAATACGGGTAAAGATGCTTGGAATATCGATAAACACGTTCCCACCATCCCAGGTCGATTACCGAGAGGTGTATCTGTTCAATGTATACATTAATATTGACTATTTAACTCATGCCCCAAATGGGAGTCAATGACCAATCACATTTCAATGAAATTTGAATTACAACCAATCACAATCGTTTTTCACCTAGATTTTATCAGTTTAATTTTATCACTTTAAAATCAAGCTGCACCTTTTTAACATTCTGACTAGGTCAAAGCATTACTTTATACGTTGAATATAGCAATTCATACATTAAGATACAAGAATCCTAGAACGTAAATGACTCCCACATTATATATATATATATATAGTGCTCAAATGTAAGCAGATATTGATTACGAGTTATAATAGAAAAACATTTATATCAGTTGATTGTACCACAATAAAAGGAAACCACTCTTCGCTCTTTCTTAAACGTATTATTTCCCAGGAAGCAATGCTCCAGAAAAATATAATTGACATATTAAAATTACATCACAAGAGAGATGAACAGACAGGTGAATGGAGAAGACTACATAACAGTGAATTCCATAGTCTTTATAGGAATCCAGATATAATGAGAACAGTTAAGTCTCGTAGACTCCGATGAGCAGGACATGTGGCACGAATGGGGAATGAAAGACGTGCATAGAAGCTTCTTGTAGGAAAACCAGAGGAAAAACGCCCATTAGGTAGACCATGAATGAGGTGGGAGAATAATATTAACTATGATTTGAGGGAAGTAGATTGTACAAGGGATGACTGTAAAAATTTGCTCAGGATAGGGATATATGTAGAGCTTATGTCCGCGCGGCCATGAACCTACGGACTCGATAGTGCCAGTGAGTTATTTAGTCAGATTTACATCATAATTCATCACAAATTAATTAATGAACAGTTTGATGTGTTTGATTTTTTCTCCACTTGGGTGCGTTCTTGTGATATTGCGATCCGATTTGCCAATAAATAATATGTTGAGATTGCAGTGATGAACAAATGAAATAACAAACGTTTCTCACTTGTTTTCAAACATCACCGTTTATATTAAATACACAAATATTTTAAAATAACTATATTTATATAATGATTTGTGAGTAAACAGCGTAATTTTATTGACTAAATAGTCCTAACAAATGCCACTCTTGATTTCCAAATTCTCTACATAAATTCACTCCTCACTTCGTGAGTCGTGAATTTATCAATAATTTGGAAATCACTCGTGGCATTACTTATGATGAAATATGCATCATCATCATCATCATCATGAGCAAATCCGTTTTAACCATGTGACCTGTGACGGTAAACCTAACGAAGATGGTCTTGATCTTTCCACCGATGTTTTGGTCTTCCTTGGTCCCTATGTCCAGTCGGACTGTATTGGAACGCCTATTTTGTTAGTCTATTTCTTTCCATAAAATGTGTACTTATATACAGCTAATATTAGTTTCTGAAAGTATGCTAGCCGCCTCAAACTCAGAGGTGTATTACAATTTATGCCAATGCCAGAAGATAATAATATAAATGTTGAAATGGCAACCTGGGGCAGTTAGTTGCTGAAAGTTTAATGTATATTACACTTAATGAACATAAGAAAGAACTACCATTGAGGATGGTATTAAAGAGGCTTCCGTCAAGCATCCCTGCTCTTGAATTTCAGGAATAAATTACAAAAACTGAAAATTATTTGTTCATACTCCTACCACCATTCATATTGGAAATCGAAAACACTATGCCAAATTTATAACTTGAATCGCCTCTTATTAAGACGTATGGGAATTAAGACTATAATAATAATTAAAGCTATATACAATTTATATGACAATTGCATATCTAAATTTAAATTGGCAGTAAATTGTCACATGGTTTTACGATAAATAATGGTCTTCGTCAAGGTTGTTGTCTATCACCGACTCTGTTTAAAATATATGTACATGAAATATTATAGAATTGGAGGAGAAAATGTTCAAGCGTGGGAATTCCTATTTCAAACAACAAAACTTTATACAACTTACATTTTGCAGATGATCAATTGTTAATTGCACAAGATTATGAAGATTTAGAACATATGACTAGAAAATTAATAGAAGAATATGAAAAATGGGGATTACATTTGAACATAAAAAAAAACAAAATATTTATCAATTGGTGAACCAGAACAAAATTTAATTTTTGAGACTGAAGAATCAATAAAATCTTGTAGTGAGGTCACATATTTAGGAATTAAAATAGGGTAGTTCCGGGTGAGATGGCCATACGGGTGTGATGGCCATAGCTCCTATTTTATGTTGGAATGATCGGATGTGAAAGCAACTCGGTAGGCGGTATGCTTTTGACTCTAGTAACCGATTGTTGAACACGTGTGGCAGTTTCGTGTTACAAGTCGGCGACTTTTTCCTAATTATTGTTTTGTAACTGCTCAGATATTTTGTGACCGTCAAGAGAAGTGTACATAAGTGCGACGTTCCTGCAAAATAATTCTCAGCAGCTTATTGTACGAGTTAAGTGGATCTTCTGTGATTAATATAAAGTTAATATTTCTTATTTAACCATCTCCTGGTTTTTTCCGCACTATGGCTATCTAACGCTTAAACATGGGGGAGATGGCCACCTAATTTTAGGGAGAGTTGGCCAACTGTTTAAGACGCATTTTCGTTGATTTTTTTAAATATTTGTTGACTGCCTCAGCGGTATAGTGTTATAGCATTTATTGTTAGTTTAATTTTATTAATTTGTATATTAGTGGGTGTTGGCCTTCTGTTTAGCAAGTCTACCATCCCAAAGATCCTGGTTTCGATTCCCGGCTTTTCCTTAGAATTATTTCAGGTAGTTGCTTGGTCCCTTACAATCCCGATGTCATTCCTGACTATGCATTCCTCAATTCAACTGCAAGTGAATCTACAAATGCAGAGAGAAAACAGGACGATCAATGCGAGGATTCTAATTCTGCTGCCCCTAGAAATCATGAGCCACAACCGAGCACTTCCAAATCTAACATGGAATACACTCCTACGAAAATTCTGGAGACGATGTCACCAGCACCATCCTTAAGCAAATTGCAAGCAAGCAAAAGGCCAAAGCTTCACGCTACTCTCTTGACTTCCCCTGAGAACATAGAAAAAGTGAGGTTTAATTCTACAAAATTGGCAATGGGCGTAAATCCTTCAGTAAGCAAGTTTCGAAGCTAACATTTCTTAGAAAACGATTAATTTCTAGCAGCAGCTCCAGCTCTGAAGAAAGAATCGTAATTAACGACGAGTCCATCAATGATGAATTTGTTGATCTCACCAACAAATGTGTTGGTTGTGGCGAAGACTACGACAATACAAAGAAGGCAGTTGACTGGATTCAGTGTATCCGTTGTCAAAGGTGGCTCCATGAAACGTGCACTACTTTTATTGGTGTTTGTTTGCCTTGTGGAAAAGTGATAACTAGGAAAAACTTAAATAATTCACTTGTCTATGGAAACATTTTCTCAGAAAATGATTGAAGATATTTTATTTGTATTTTAATGCAAGAAAGGTTTTAAATTTTATGAAACAATTAGTTTTTTTTTAATTTTATATGTAAATGTAAATGCAATAAACAAATAGATCTATTTTAATAATTTTTTGAGTGTATTTAATGACTTCAAAACTGAGTAATCATCGCTCTCTACCGTATGGCCATCTCCCCCAGGCAACTAGGGATAGATGGCCAGTGTATTGTTTTTCAATAAGTTGGGTTTATTACTCTGAATGGCAATATTTTATCATAAACACAAGGAATTATGTAGATTTACCTTCAGTAAACCCATTAAACTTTTAATCACGTGATTATCCTGCAAATCTTCGATATTCTGAAACATTAAAAAAAGTATGGCCATCTATCCCGGACTTACCCTAATTAAAAATGGGAGTTATGAAGAGGAAATAAGAAATAGAAATAATAAAGGCAAATTTGCAATTGTTTGACTCAATGGAATATTGTGGGATAAAAATATAAGTAAAAAAATAAAATGAATATATATCATACAATTGTTAAAAGCATCATTACTTATGGAGCAGAACTTTGGCCATTAACAACAAAAACAAATAAGTATCTTTTGGCAACGGAAATGGATTTTAGACGAAGGGCCGCAAGAATTTCAAGAAGAGAAAAAAATTAGGAACTCAGTTATGAGCGAGAAAATGAAGATTGAAGACACTATTTCAGATTATATTAAAACTCAGCAATTAAGGTGGTACGGACATTTCCAGCGAATGGAAGAGGATCGGCTACCAAAATCTGTTTTGGAAGACGAGGCAGAGGAAGACGTAAAACCTCCTGGAGTCAGGGAATATATTTATAAATTAATTAAATAAAAATAAAACGTAGTTTTATTTGATTTTCATATTTATTATATAATTCAGTGACAGCTGTTTCGGTACACTGTACCTTCTTCAGACATGTTAACAAATTATGAATTGTGTTTCAACTGATCTAAGCAACAATACAACAATATTTATTTAAATTTTTTAATTTAACAAAGGGGATTCATTCAAATCAAGTTGAGAATTTAACAGTTTTTTACTACTTTTAAATTTATTAATTTCTACAGCCTCCAAAAGATCTAACTTCTTATCCTTATCACAAATATGTAAAATTTCACAATTTGGATCGAAACAATGATTAAATTGGAATAGGTGGTTAGCATATTTTGAATTTTCTAAATTTCTGTTATATGCTCTCATGTGTTCCTTTATCCGAGAGATAAAATGTCTACCAGTTTGTCCTATGTAGACATTGTCACATGTGCCACACTTCAATTTATATACACCTGATAATTTTTCTTTTTTTGTTTTGGTTTTATTGTTTTTTATTATATTTTGTAGAGTTTTATTAGTTTTAAATGTCATGTTCTAAGTCAAGATGGATACAACATGTTCATCGAATGGAAGATCACAGAATACCCAAACTAATGTTAAGATATCAACCTGCAGGAAGAAGAAGACCAGGACGTCCACTCAAAAGACTTCTGGATGGTGTTTCTCTTGAGGCCGAAACAGGTCAACAAATGGCCTAAATTCGTGAATGTACTATGATGATGATGATGATGACGTTAATGTTCAACTTTTTAAAGTGTTTAGATTTATTTATACATGAAGGAGAAACATCTACAACCAGGAGATTGGATGGACCGAGAAAATTGACTATTAGGAATCGGACGATGTCAAAGACAGTAATCAATCGTTGATATATGTATCTTAGGTTCAAATTCTGTTAATTCAGTTAGGTATTTTGACAAAAAGTTACAAAATTTAGGTAATAATGTCTAATTATATTATCATCACAATCACTAGGAAATAAACAGGATGAAACAACTGAATATTTAGGTTTTATCTATCTTCCGCTTTCGAAACAGGGATCCTACACGCACATATTAAACTCTGAGGTAATTAGAAGAGATTTAAATGCATCCTTCACGTTAATGTGTTTCTAATGGCATATTCACGTAGCTGTCTTTAGTACATATAACTCTATAAGAATTACCAAGTAAAAGCCACTTCACCCCCAGTATTTTTGCACGTCGATATAATTTGAATATTTTAAACATAATTTGCTCTTCTCTAATTTGACACAGAATAAAAAATGAAATGCTGAAAACCAGGTTGATATTTTTTTTCACTCTTTATCACTTTTATGACATGAAGTTGGACTTTCCTAGACTTGTGCAAATTAAAAAAAAAGTGGTGGCACGATGTCCGGTTTAAAATTAATGACATGTATGGTGCAGAAGCAATTAACTCTACTGCGTGTGTGTGTGTGTGTGTGTGTGTGTGTGTGTGTAGGTACTGATTTAGGAATCCCTTTCACACACAAGGGGTGAGAGGATTTCAAAATCCATTATACACAAGTAACACATATAGATAAAAGGTTGTAATGACGACTAACACAAGTACAGTATGCAAAGAGATTACCACTGCAGTATATACGACACCTAGTTTTATAATGTTTTTTATTTCTTTGCCACGTAAGGCCCATCTATGATATTTGTGAAAATAATGACTATTTAACTCATGCCCCAAATGGGAGTCAATGACCAATCACGTTTCAATGATTTCTGTTTTACAACCAATCAGAGTCGTGTTTCACGAAATATTTATCAGTGTTATAATTACCATATATTAAACAAAGCTCCTCGTTTTTAATATTCTGAACAGGTCTGACCGTTATTTTGCAGTGACTGAGCCTATAAGAAATACGGCTACCAGATTGTATATATAGTGCATACATGTCAACATTTGTAGCAATTTATTATACCACCAAAAAAAGAAAACCACTGTTTGACTTTCTTAAATGTATTTTTTCCCAGGTAATAATCCAGAAAAAAAATATAATTGTAATATTTACATCATACGACATCAGAAATGAATTAATATACAGATTGATGTTTCATTTTTTCTCCACTAGAGAGCATTCTTACAATATTGCGTTCCTTTGGCAATAAATAGTATGATCTGGTTGCAGTGATAAACAAAAGAAGCAGTAGAAGCGTACCTATCGTTTCTCATTTGTTTTCAAACATCGCCGTTTGCATTAAATATATAAATATTTTGAAATAACTACAGTTAAATAATGATTTGTGAGTAAACAGCTTAATTTTATTCGTTAAATAGTCCTAACAAATGCCACTCTTGATTTCCAAATTCTCTAGATAAATTCACTCCTCACTTCGTGAGTCGTGAATTTATCGATAATTTGGAAATCACTCGTGGCATTACTTATGATAAGCGTATTACTGGAAAAACAGGATGAGGAATATGGCGTGTCGAAATGAAAGAATGCCGAAATTGTAACGGTTCCTATCGCACGAGTACAGAAAATAGGTTGAACCGCGCGCACTCTCTCTCTCTCTCTCTCTCTCTCTCTCTCTCTCTCTCTCTCTCTCTCTCTCTCTCTTCTCTTTTTCTCACTCTCTCTATCTACCTCTTTCTTCCTCTCTCTCAGGTTTACACGTTGTGTAATAGCATTATTTAAATAGAGGGGCGTAGGGGGACGAACACATGACCTTTAACATAATCCCATAAGAACAAATGACAATAGACTCATATCACTGAGCAACAAAAAAAAAATATTCTCAAAAACACAAATATGTGATTCTGATAGTATTGTTTTTCCTGAATTCAAATATGATATCGGTTTTTCTCCATCTCGCAAGGTTTTCGAGAGATAGGAATTTATAATTTCAAACACTTTAATATTTTCTACATTCGTAACTACACAATATTCGAACATTCGGACTCACCTAGAATGTAAGAAATGATGATTTTCTGCTATAATTCGCCTGTGGAGCATCCCTCTTGATGGTCCAACAATAATCGGCCAGCATATTAGGATTCCATTTGCCTTGATATATATTTTCCATAGCTGAAATCTCCTGAAGAAACTGTTCCCCGTGCTCATCGCTGACTGCGCCAAGATTTCCCGGGAAGAAATCTAGGTTTATTAAAAAGATAATTATTTAAATCCATTCATTGAAATTTAAATAAAAAAATTATTAAATGGAGTGTTTCCCTGATATGACAGGCTTTCTCTCTTAATTTCCACTGTGAATCAAGCCTCGTTATCTAACATATTTTACCACAAAAGTTCGATATTCTTGGAATCATTCTGTACGTAGACCAAAGAAACTTCATGGACTGCCTAGTTTTGTGGACATTATTCTTCCTCGGACAGAAGAAGAAGATATAAGGATATATATTCAAAGGCCATCCAACAAATTTAAATCAATAATTCTTATTCATTGAATTCTAATTTCATTAATTTTCAACTGATAACAAAGGCCAACATGATTTTTGTCTCATGAGTACCAATAGTTGTACTTAATTAAGTTTTTTATCGTATTTTCAAATATGTATTCGGAATTTCTCCATCACCCACAGTTTTTTTATTTCAATTTCAATTAATGGATTTAAATAATCATTTTTTTAATAAACCTCGATTTCTTCCCGGAAAATCTTGGCGCAGTGACCGATGAGCACGGGGAACACTTTCATCAGGAGATTTCAGCTATGGAAAAGAGATATCAAGGCAAATGGAATCCTAATATGCTGGCCGATTATTGTTGGGCCATCAAGAGGGATGCTCCACAAGCGAAATATAGCAGAAAATCATCATTTCTTACTTTCTAGGTGAGTCCGAATGTTCGAATATTGTGAAGATACGACTACAGAAAATACTAAAGTGTTTGAAATTATTATAAATTCCTGCGTGATGGAGAAAAACCGATATTATATTTGAATTCAGGAGAAAAAATACTATCAGAATCACATATTTTTCTTTCAGAGAAAAAAAAAATTTTTGTTGCTCAGTGTAATTCTTTCACATATTGGCTGAATTAAAAATGTCATCATCATCATCACTCCAGGGATTAGGCAATTGCCCGTTCCGACTTCATAATTAAAAATGTACTTATATGATTCTTGTCCATCGCGGGTGGTCTCGATTTCTGGGTTAGAGTGAGGCCTTTGCCTGGACGCAGCGGGCCCAGGTTCGATTCCCGTGCCGGAACAGGCGCCTGGGTGAGGATTTTCGGTGGGTTTTTTCCTCACCTGTAAGACAAATTTCAGAATGTTTATGGGCCCAACGGTCCCCAAAAATCACCGCCGGCCATCATGCAGCACCCTTGTAGGATTATTCATCATCATCATCCATCACCGGTGTGAAATGCAACGGGAAGCTTACCACACACAGAAATTCCTAGTAAAAGCGGCAAAGCATAGCATTGAAAATTCTATGATTGCAGTGAATGAAAGACATATCTAGGGCCAGAATTATTATGGATGGAGGGATGGATAAATATTCTTATAGCTTACTTCATATTATTTACTATAAGTAAATTATATTAGTGTAAATATATATTTATATACATTAAATGTATTTTTACACGCTTTATATTAGCTTGGCCTGTATCTATCTATCTATCTATCTATGTAACGGAATTTTTCAACGCGATTTTCACCCACTTAAAATCATTGGATCGACTTCAAACTTTGTATACTTGTAGAGGACCCGTGACAATGCAATAATTTCATACTTATTTTCTAAAATCCTGGCCAAAATCATCAGAAATATCAAAAAAAAGTGTTTTTGTATCAATGTAGCGGAATTTTTCAACGCGATTTTCACCCACTTAGAAACATTGGATCGACTTGAAACTTTGTATACTTGTAGAGGACCCGTGACAATACAATAATTTCATATTTTGTTTCTAAAATCCTGGCCAGAATCATCCGAAAATAAACAAAAATGAAAACTGGTGTAATAGGTTGCGGACTTGTCGAGTTTTTAGTCAATCGTTGTAAGAGCTCAGTTGGTAGAGTAGTGAACTCTTAGTGGTATTTAATTTCAGTAATCCGTACGTCGCTGGTTCAAATCCGACTGGGAGGGTTTTTTTTATAGAAGAGTATTACTTTTAGCTCATACTACAATAGTATCGAATTTAAAGATATTTACATTTTTATCTTATTCTGTAAAATATTAAAACAAAAAATAAAAAATAAATAATAGTTTTAAAAAACTAAAAGAACACGCTTTATTAGAAAACTAAAAAATGAAAAATAATTTTAATTTCCAACACGCTTGGGATAAAATTAAAGTGGTCAACAAAAAAACAATCATCTCCAACACATATAGAATAAAACTTGAGTTATCAACAAAAAGAAAATAATTTCACCATCAAAAGCGTGGGGCGATTTTTATGATTTTTACATTTTCTTCTTAGAGAGCTTACTTTTACCAATATCTGTTTTTTATCAAATATATTAATTGATATAGAGCACCCCACGCTCTTGATGGTAAAATTATTTTCTTTTCGTTGATAACTCTAATTTTATTCTATATGTGTTGGAGATTATGTTCTTGTTGACCACTTTAATTTATCCCAAGCGTATTGGAAATTAAAATTATTTTTCATTTTTTAGTTTTCTAATAAAGCGTGTTCTTTTAGTTTTTTAAAACTATTATTTATTATATATTTTTTCTCGTGATCGGGCCAGTATGGATGAAAATATAAGTGCATTAGTCGTTAATTGGTGAAATATTTGATATTCTGAGGAAGTGGTTTCAGAAGGCCTGGATTCATTTTTTTAGCTGTATTCATATTCTTTTATTACTGAAATGGATCTGAAGGTAAAGGAATTATAAAGATATTTCATCTGCATAATTTGAAACAGTACTTTGTTTTCTTTACTCACTAACAATAGGCCGTACTTCACTGTCCCTGATGATCACAACTGCAATACGTTGGGAGCCATAGATATATACATAATAGATTCCCTGTGACAAAAAGATTAAAAGCTTTTTTAATCTTAAAAGTGTATCTAATGTTCATATGCCAACTTTTCGTGTCTACAGGAGAAAACTCAGCAGTTCTCTGAACGATGGAAAAATAGTTATAATTGTTTGTGGGGGAAAATAGTAAGTCTAGCCATGTGTGCACACTGTCGACAAATATATTTATAAATCTAATAATATACAAAAATGAATGTTTGTTTGTTTGTACTTCATGCGCGGCCATACCGTGGATCCGATTGTGATGGGTGTTTTTTGCAAAATGTTCAGGAGATTCCCGGGATGAACATAGGCTATAAGAGAGTTGTGATGTCCAATCCCTTCACCCCTAAAAATAATAATAATAATAATAATAATAATAATAATAATAATAATAATAATAATAATATAATAATGCTTTGTTTAAGCTGGCAGAGTTAAGGCCACAAAGCTTTCTCTTCCACTCAAACCCTTTGTAGTGAAAAAGTGTTATAAAGTCATTATTTTGACGCTTAAATGTCATACGCTGCCTAAACCATAACAAATACACCAAATTAATGTACACAGAATTGAATATCTTCAAAAACTCTACAAACAAGTCCTCGACTGCATATATATATATATATATATATATATATATATATATATATATGGTATGATAAAAATAAATGCCTGGACGAGATTCGAACCCGGATCTCTGAGTCTGTGCCTCAGCGTGATATTCATTACACTACCAATTCAAACACCTATTTTTCTTATATATGTATTATATTCTCCATTATTACTAGATGTCGCGGGAACTCGGTCTTTACTGCCATCTAGTAGCTGACTATAACAAGTAAGCAAATTAAAGATAATATTTTTACCTTATAGCAGTGACCCTTTATAGATGTTATAATTAAATGTTTAACATTGAACAATGCAAGCTTAATATGGTATGATAAGAAAAATAAATGCCTGGACGGGATTCGAACCCGGATCTCTGAGTCTGTACCTCAGCGTGATATCCATTACACCACCAGGCGAATCCAATTCAAACACTTATTTTTCTTATATATGTATTATACTCTCCATTATTACTAGATGTCGCGAGAACTATATATATATATATATCTTCTGCGGATAACTCACAATAATCATTTTTGTCTTTCATTGATGCCAAGAAGATCGGGATAAGCAGATTCCCGGGCAAGCATAGCAGGTCAAGGCTGGTGGTAAAAACACATTAACATTTATTTTGGAGTAGCATCGCACGCCGGGTATTAGTTAGTTAATGAATAAATTAAGTGGTTGCGTCGGATGTGGTAACAGATAGCACGTGTGACTGGCATTCCATGACTTCAAGATCAGTTACACCATATGAATTTTTCAATGTGGTCTAGGAACCGCTCGGTCTCGTAAGTAGATACATTTGGCTTGCTATATAATATAAGAACTACCACATTTCAATTTAAGTTTAAGATATTGTGTCACGCTAGCCATCTGATTCTACAGTATTGTGATAAAAATGACAACCAATTCAACTGGCATTGGCTCTTCACGAATGTTCTATTTATAAATACTGTCACGTGTCGAATAGCGATGTTTGAACTGCGCGGTCGGGGCGACAATGGTGGTCTCGCATTGGTGAGAGCAGATTTGCGATTCGCTAATCGCGAGTTAGAGGGCCGGCACAAACCAGCCGAAGTGTCTGGAGTGTGTTACCAGACATTCCTACCAACATCTGCTTCCTCCATTCAGGAAAGATCGGTGGCCAGAGACTTCTAGGCTTCAAAATATCTCGAGGCTATGCCCAGACGATTCCTCGCTACTATAAAAAGAAGCAGAGGTGAGACTCCAGTCAGCCTCCTGTTGGACAGCGATAAGTTGAGGTACGAGAAAATGTGCCTAAAGGATTAATCAGCGACTGTGAAAATAATTGTTGCCGTGGTAAACATTTAAAGAAGATGAATTGTGAGTGGAAATTGTAATAAATATTTACTGATAATTTGTGAAAAGAAATGAAGTGGTAAATGAGATTTTAAACAAATTCTGTGTGTTCATTTACATCGGAATGTAAATAAACACGAACCCGGCCAAACACCGGACAACACATAACATATATAATATATATTTTTCAAAAATATGTCATGATAACGAGCGTATATATATAGTATAATTAATGCTACTTCTGCTACTACTACTACTATATAATAATAATAATAATAATAATAATAATAATAATGTTTTATTTATTCTCGCCGAGTTAAGGGCATTAGGCCTTCTCTACCACTCAACCAGCACAAATACAAATAAATATTTGGCAAATATAGATATACACTCTACTAATTATAAACAGTTAAAGATACATTAATGTAAATTTCCTATGCAAGCAACATTTTATACGATAACTAAACTAACTAACTAACTAACAAACTGGCACTATCGAACCCGTAGGTTCATGGCCGCGCGAACATAAGCTCTCCATACATCTATATCCTGCGACAATGTTTTCAACCATCCCCTGTATAACCTACTTCTCTCAAATCGTAGTTAATGTTATTCTCCCACCTCATTCTTGGTCTTCCGACTGGGCGTTTTCGCTCTGATTTTCCTACAAGAAGCTTCCATGCACATATTTCATTCCCATTCGTCCCACATGTTCTGCCCATCGCAGTCTACGAGACTTAACTGTTCTCATTTTATGTAGCTTCCTGTAAAGACCAAGTAGTTCATTGTTATGTAGTCTTCTCCATTCACCTGTCTGTTCATCTCTCTTTGTGCCAAAAAATTTCCTAAGAACTAATTTTCAAATACTTGTAATCTCCTTTCCTCCCTTAAAGTAAGAGTCTATGTTTCGCATCCATATAACGTAAATGGTAGAATAATAGTTTTATATATTTTCAGTTTAACGTTTTTTGAAAGGAGTTGGGACGTCAATAGTCTCTGCAAAATGCATAATAGCACGCATTTCCAGAATTGAGCCTATGTTTAATTTCTTTGTACATCTCATTCCCGTTTGTGATTATTGTTCCTAGGTATTTGAATTTAGCCACTTCCTCAAAATTTCCCTCATTTGTCATTACCTGTCCATTTCCATTTATAATGTATATATATGTGTGACCATATATTTAGTTTTATGCAAGAATTTCAAGAAGAGAAAAAATTAGACTCAGTTTTAAGGGAGAAAATGAAGATTGAAGACGCTATTTTATATTATATTAAAACTCAGCAATTAAGATGGTACGGACATGCCCAACGAATGGAAGAGGATCGACTACCAAAATCTGTTTTGGAATGGAAACCTGAGGGAAGACGAAGCAGAAGAAGACCTAAAACCTCCTGCAGTCAGGGAAGGAGAAACATCTACAACCAGGAGATTGGATGGACCGACAAAACTGGTTATTAGGAATCGGACGATGTCAAAGACATTAATCAACCGATGATGTATCTATCTAATATTTACTTCCAGTCCCAATGATTTTCCGATTGCTTCCCTTATTAGTGGATAGTAGTACCTTATTTTGTTATTGTTTTCTCGTTTTATATGTATCACAGATATAGTAAACGGTCGATGCAATTTGACAGGCGAAATGCCTAAAACTCTGTTTCACGCATATATTTGAATTTATATTGTTTGTAATTATGGTCAGCGAGGGAGGCGGTAGGAAATCGTGCAGAAGCATTCATTAGTTACACCGGCTAATTCCAACTTTCATAGAATTCTGATAAATGGATTTAACCAAAACCACGAAATACATTCAACTGAAAGCGATATATATTACTATAATTAAAAATGGAACAATTTACATTCCACCGAACAAGTTGGATGTAGCGTTTGAGACTCTTATTAAGGACGTCCCGGGGTCAAATCCCAGTATCGACCAATCTACTGGTGCCATTTTCATGGTTTTCATTGATCGTGAAGCAAGTTCGGAATTTTCACTGCTAAACACATTTGAGATAATCACCATTCCAAAGAGCCATTAAAAATTTTGCAAATTATATCTAAAAACGTCCACCGCTGTGGTCTCGAGGTAGCGTGCTGCCTTATCATGCAGCGGGCCCGGGTTCGATCCACGGTCGGGGCAGTTTTTCTGGGTGAGGTTTTTATCAGGGTTTTTCCTCACCTGTAAGACAAATGTCAGGAAAACTTTAAGGCCCAAACGGTCCCCGAAATCAGATGGCCATCATCATCATCCTTATCATTACCTTCATTATCGTCATCATCCTTCACCGGTGTGGAAAGCAACGGGAAGCTACCACACCTACAATTCCCTAGTAAAGCTGCAAGCATAGTATGAAAATGCTATGATTGCAGTGAAGGAACTGCTCTCGGGCAGAATTACTATGGACGGATGGATATCTAAAAACAATACATACACAACACCCCGAATACCATCAAATATCCCAGATGAGAATGCCCCTAGATGTTAATGCATCTATAATTCACCATGAAATAAAAAAAATATACGAGTATATTATTAACAATTAGAGACAATTATCGGCAAAGATGGCATGCCGTAGCGTAGTGGTTAAGGCACTGCGCTACAAGCCGGAAGGTCGAGGGTCAAGTCCCGGTGGGGTCAGGATTTTTAAACTGACCCAAACCTTCTGGCGGCACTATGGCCCTGGGGTCGACTCAGCCTCTAACGAAAATGGGTAACAGTCGCTTGTTCTGGGGGTAAAGGCGGCCGTCACGCAGGGCTGACAACCCGGCTGACATCAAGTGCCGATTGTCCAGAAAAAGTGGGAGGTTCAAAAATCTTCAGAACTTTACCCTCCATGGTAACTTTAGCTTGTCGTGGTGTAGTGGCTTGCGTGCTAAAATGATTCTGAGAGCTATGCCGGCAGTAGCATTGCTGCCGATAGGGTTACCCATGCCGGACTGGTCGAAGGTGATAAGCCAGACGAAAAAAGTACCTTGGGCGAAAGAGTGACGATCTTTCACCGTAAAAATATAACCGTCAAGAAATGCGGACATGGGTTCATCTGGGGTAAAATTTTCCGGAGGTCAAATAGTCCCCCATTCGGTTCTCCGGGCGGGGACTACTTCAGGGAACCCATGCCAAAGGCTCAAACACAGGGACATGTTTCTAGGAACATGGATTGGAAAGCATTGGCTCAGGATAGGGATGTATGGAGAGCTTATGTCCGCGCGGCCATGAACCTACGGATTCGATAATGCCAGTGAGTAAGTAAGTATCGGCAAAGATGCTAACGTCTATATATTCTTGTTACTAGTACATAATTATTTACTGTTTAATTAATTGTTGTTATTATTATTATTGAGTATCAATAATAATATAATAATAATAATAATAATAATAATAATAATAAAAATAATAATAATAATAAAATAATAATAATAATAATAATAATAATAATAATAATAATAATAACAATAATCATAATAATAATAAAATAAAAATAATAATAAAATAAATAATAAAAATAATAATAAAAAATAATAATAATAACAATAATAGTACTAATATAATAATAATAATAATAATAATAATAATAATAATAATAATAATAATAATAATAATAATAATAATAATATAGGGAAATGTATTAATGTGTTTTATAAACTGATAACAATGAGCAACAAAAAACATTTTTTTGTCTGAGAAAGAAAATATGTGATTCTGGTAGTATTTTTTCTCCTGAATTCAAATATGATATCGGTTTTTCACCAGCGCGCAAGATTTCCGAGAGACTGGAATTTATAATTTCCGATCCGATTGAGGGTCTTTCCACTTTTCAGCGGTTGCCCTTTTACCAGCCGGCTGCTGGCCCTTCACCTCCACATGTGTCAATCACAGAGGTAGATGATCAACAGTCAGTGTAGGGGTGACATGTGGTTAGCATGTCAAGTCCCCCAGCCGTTATAGCTGGTTCCTCAACCTGGAGCCGCTACTTATTGTAGCTACCCAATTGCCTCACGATGCTGGGTGGGCACCGGTCCCATACTGGCCGAAATACCATGAGAAAATTTCTTCTCCCATGGAGACTCGAACCAGCGCAAGTCCCGTAGCTCTGCGCCAAGGCTTCCTACCTTAACCGCTTTAATATTCGTAATTATACAATATTCGAACTCAGCTAGAAAGTAAAAATGACGATTTTCTGCTATATTTCGCCTGTGGAGCAAACCCTCTTGATGGTCCAACAGTAATAGGCCAGCATATTAGGATTCCATTTGCCTTGATATCTCTTCACCATAGCTCAAATCTCCTGATGAAAGTGTTCCCCGTTTTATTTTACAATGTACAAATGGACGAAAAAACATCTATTAAAAATAATTATTTAAATCCATTAATTGAAATTGAAATAAAAAACTGTGGGTGATGGACAAATTTCGAATACATATTTGAAAACACGATATAAAACTGCATTAAATATATCTAATGGTACTCATGAGACAAAAATCATGTTGGCCAGTGTAATTTACACCTGCTCTAAGTTTTAGCATTCATGTCACCTATCACTCTAACAGTGTCTTAGTTGAATGCAGGCTTTCACGGCCGGTAATCATGTTAAAAGATTCCGGGCTATGTGTCCGTGGTTTATAACTGGGGATCTTCCAGACGTTTCTTCCTCGTCTGCGGAGGTCATCTTCAGTGGCGAATAGGCTACTTCTATGTATCAAGATTTTTAAAATACATTACGATACTCCGTTGAGTTCACTGTGTTAGAGTTTTAATAATTATAACACCTTAATACTTCTATGCAGTGTTTCCTAGTCGGAGGCTCGACTGTCTCTCTGGTTTATTTAATCAAATAACGGTTTCGAACTTAAAAAAGTAAATATATATATATATATATATATATATGAAAAGAAAAATTAATGTTTGAGTCGGGATTTGAACCCGAGTCTCTAAACTCTGTACGTTTAGCGCTCTAACCAACTGAGCTACTCAAGAATTCCAACACAAACATACATTTTTCTTATATATGTAGTATTCTCAATTCACACAAGAGGTAGTGGGAAATCGTTCCAACACCATCTAGTGGCCAACATAACAGTTAAGCAATTTTTAAAGAGAATATTTTCTTTATCGCAGTAACGCTTGTATTTTTAGATGTTATAACTATATTTTTGACATTTAGCAATGAAGGCAATTATGATATGAAAAGAAAAATGAATGCTTGGGTCGGGATTTGAACACGAGTCTCTAAACTCTGTACGTTTAGCGCTCTAACCAACTGAGCTACTCAAGAATTCCAACACAAACATACATTTTTCTTATATATGTAGTATTCTCAATTCACACAAGAGGTAGTGGGAATTCGTTCCAACACCATCTAGTGGCCAACATAACAGTTAAGCAATTTTTAAAGATAATATTTTCTTTATAGCAGTAACGCTTGTATTTTTAGATGTTATAACTATATTTTTGACATTTAACAATGAAGGCAAATATGATATGAAAAGAAAAATTAATGCTTGGGTCGGGATTTGAACCCGAGTCTCTAAACTCTGTACGTTTAGCGCTCTAACCAACTGAGCTACTCAAGAATTCCAACACAAACATACATTTTTCTTATATATGTAGTATTCTCAATTCACACAAGAGGTAGTGGGAATTCGTTCCAACACCATCTAGTGGCCAACATAACAGTTAAGCAATTTTTAAAGAGAATATTTTCTTTATAGCAGTAACGCTTGTATTTTTAAATGTTATAACTATATTTTTGACATTTAACAATGAAGGCAAATATGATATGAAAAGAAAAATTAATGCTTGGGTCGGGATTTGAACCCGAGTCTCTAAACTCTGTACGTTTAGCGCTCTAACCAACTGAGCTACTCAAGAATTCCAACACAAACATACATTTTTCTTATGTATGTAGTATTCTCAATTCACACAAGAGGTAGTGGGAATTCGTTCCAACACCATCTAGTGGCCAACATAACAGTTAAGCAATTTTTAAGAGAATATTTATTTTATAGCAGTAACGCTTGTATATTTAGATGTTATAACTATATTTTTGACATTTAGCAATGAAGGCAAATATGATATGAAAAGAAAAATGAATGCTTGGGTCGGGATTTGAACACGAGTCTCTAAACTCTGTACGTTTAGCGCTCTAACCAACTGAGCTACTCAAGAATTCCAACACAAACATACATTTTTCTTATATATGTAGTATTCTCAATTCACACAAGAGGTAGTGGGAATTCGTTCCAACACCATCTAGTGGCCAACATAACAGTTAAGCAATTTTAAAGAGAATATTTATTTTATAGCAGCAACGCTTGTATTTTTAGATGTTATAACTATATTTTTGATATTTAGCAATGAAGGCAAATATGATATGAAAAGAAAAATTAATGCTTGGGTCGGGATTTGAACCCGAGTCTCTAAACTCTGTACGTTTAGCGCTCTAACCAACTGAGCTACTCAAGAATTCCAACACAAACATACATTTTTCTTATATATGTAGTATTCCCAATTCACACAAGAGGTAATGGGAATTCGTTCCAACACCATGTAGTGGCTAACATAACAGTTAAGCAATTTTTAAAGAGAATATTTACTTTATAGCAGTAACGCTTGTATATTTAGATGTTATAACTATATTTTTGACATTTGGCAATATATATATATTATATTATATATATATATATATATATATATATATATATATGTATTTCTAATATATAAAAATCAATGTTTGTTTGTATTCTCGACCACGGCCGGGAAGGCGGAATTACGTTACGCCGATGATATGATGGGTGATAAAAGATAAGGAATCGCCAGGGGAGACCTCGAAACTAAACTTAACGTAAATTCTAGAACCTGGAGGATCACATGAATCATTCTATTTAAGGAATAACTCCTGTGGTCTAAGTGCGAATCAACCCTCGAACCTCATCAACTTTTGCCAGAACTCTGACTACAAGACCAATGAGACTAGCCTGAGTGATTCAATATTGCAATCTAGTAAATAAATCCGAAAATCTTCTTCAAGATTATTAATGTTTGTTTGTTCGTATTCTTTGCGCGGCCATACCGTTTATCCGATTTTGATGGTTTTATTTTTGCAAAATGTTCAGGAGATTCCCGGGATGAACATAGGCTATAAGAGAATTATGAAATTAAACGCCTTCACCCCCAAAAATCGACCCCTTGTAGCCTGAAAAAAACGCTGGCAAATAATAGCATCCCTATATGTTGGACGCTTTAGATGCATTTACGCTAGCCCTAAACCATAACAAATACACCAAATATAATATACACAGAAAGTGCAATATCTCGAAAGTAGTTTACAAAAAAGTACCGCACCACATTGTGTTTATCTTCCACGCGGCTAACTCACAATCAATCCATAATCTTTGATCTTTCATTGAATCGCAAAGCAAGTCGGGATCAAGCAGCATCCCGGGGGGGTAGGGTCGTGATAAAAACACTTTAACATTTATTTAGGAGTATCAGCGCAGGTCGGCCATTACCTAGTGATATATTTATATATAGATTCTAAACCTAATTTTGGCACGGAACTGCGAGCTGATAGAGACTCAAATACTGTATTAGAATCTCAAGCTAAGTGTTAGGTAGTTTGAGTTGTAATGGATAAAATTAAGGGACGAAACACTGGTCTTTTGTATAAGACACGGATTTTCCTAACACACGATACTCCCATAATTCATATCTTGATAAGAATCATCCAGCTGAACAATCAAATAAACTTTTTTATGTCGAAGTTCTTACTCGGGAAATTTATCAGCCCAGAGGCAGCCGATCTGCAGTATAGAATGTGGTCCTATCTAATTTATCCAGAAGAGCACACGCCCACTAATGCCGCCTAAACCTTGACATTGAAGACAGACACGAAGACGCTAGAGCCGGGGGCCTGATGAACCTAAAATACAATGAGTGTACAGGTATTTTACTCGCTTCAGCCGAGCCTCAATCATGCGACTCGACGTCACGACTTCCTGTTTCACCCACGATTTGTCCCGGACGCTTAAATGAGTTATCTATAATATTAAAAAAAATCCAAGTGATATGTATTATTACTTAGCAATCAGCAGATGAGTCACGTGCCCCTTTGAACGACGATGCAATGCACACTACTATATGAATGAATCCAAGTGATGTGGAAAATAATAGTGGATCATCTCGATGCAACATCCGGAAATCCCGCCTCTAACACCTCAGGCGCTAAGATGCACTTGTAAAAAGTATGTTAACTAACGTCAAGTCGGATAAATGCACACAAAAACAAGTTAATTGCACAACAAGAACTGTGAATACTCAGGATGAACTTCAACAGACAACAAACATTAAATAATAGTTTAAAAAAAATAACACGCGCTTCATTAGCAAACCGAACTTCCTTCTTCTTCTTCTACGGCACTTCCACCCACTTAATAGGTATTGCCGTCTTCAGTTTCCATTTATCTCTATCATTCCAATGTCCTTCATCCAAATTCCCTGATTAACCATTATATTTTTGACATAGTTGTATCCATTTAACCATATGAGATTGCCTACGTTTATTTCTATCCAGGGAGTGACCACTGGTATATATTGTCTGGCCATCTTTCATTTCCTATTCTTTGTACATGGCCATACCATTTAAGAGTTTGATTTTCAATCCTCTTAACAACAGATGTGGTGACATTCATTTCTTTCCAAAGGAACGCATTTCTTATTTTATCCCGTTCTGTTTTGAACTAGAATAAGAATATACCCTAAGTAATACAGTGTTGGTTCTGGTGTTCTAGTGGATCCTTGCTCATATCTAAATCCGAAGTTCGCGGGTTCCAAATCAACTGAAGTCAACGAATGTATTCAGGGTTTAAAAATCCCAAGTCATTCTTGGTGAGACCCGTGTAGTACATTAAACAAATAAAAGAACTTAAATCAGAAATAAGAAGCAAACGTTGTATGATAATATACAGATTTGATTCGCAAAGATGATCTGAAATTTGCAAGAGCATTCTTAAATTAAGTACTAAAAACTTCCTTGAAATCACCTCACCCAAAAAAACTATCACGACCGGGGATCGAACCCGGGCCCGCTGCGTGACATGGCAGCACGCTACCTAGAGACCACAGCGGAGTCATACCACGTTCATTACTGGTTAAATAAGTCTCCATTATCTGTTGTATATGCAGACAGATATCTAATTTGATTATAATATTGTATGTTCTCCTCTTGGAATTCTTGTTTTTCTTATTTGACTTTTATTATCCGCCTATTTTGTTTCTGGTAAACGTGTATTTAATGTAGCAATAAACAAGAAAACAAGTAAAACATTCAAAATTACCTAACTTATCATAAACTAGATTGTTATCTCCAAAAATCGACGAATTGCATGACATTCTTTTCTTATATTTCAATCAGTAATTCAGTACACGCACTCGATGCTTCAAATTAAAGCCAAGATTCTGATGTTATCACCCGACAAATTAAGAGCCTGCTTCAAGAAGTAAAAGAAAATCACGCAATACAAATCTTTCAAATCAGATAATAAAGTTACGGGCTAAGACTGTAATTAAGTTTACATTTAATCAATAAAACATTACCTGGCAATAAGAGGAAGAAATGTTTGTTACCATCAAAGCCATCACTGAAAATCCCTTTTGTTTTAACCCCTAACGTTGGTATTACTGTTTTATTTGGAACGAAACTCGTAATGAGAAGAAATATTCTGAAGTACCGTTTCTTAATACGTGTTATAAACATAGATGGCAGCTGAGTACATGTTTGGTCAGTACAAGATTCCTCCTGTGTGTCCGATATGTTTTATTCTTAAATGGCTGCAAATGTTATTTTTTACATTATATCAATAAAACAAAATATATGATCGCACGTAGAAATTCAGTATATAATGGAAATGGACAGCTAATGACAAATGATAGGAAATTTTGAGGAAGTGGCAGAATTCAAATACCTAGGAACAATAATCACAAATAGGAAAGAGATGCACAAAGAAATTAAACATAGGCTCAATTCTGGAAATGCGTGCTATTATGCATTACAGACACTCTTGATGTCCCAACTCCTTTCAAAAAACGTTAAACTGAAAATATATAAAACTATTATTCTACCAGTTATATTATTTGGGTGCGAAACATGGACTCTTACTTTAAGGGAGGAAAGGAGATTACAAGTATTCGAGAATTAGGAATATTTTTGGACCAAAGAGAGATGAACAGACAGGTGAATGGAGAAGACTAAATAACAATGAAATACATGGTCTTTATAGGAAGCCAGATATAATAAGAACAGTTAAGTCTCGTAGAATACGATGGGCAGGACATGTTTCACGTATGGGGAATGAAAGACTTGCATGGAAGCTTCTTCTAGGATAGCCAGAGGGAAAACGCCCAGTTGGTAGACCAAGAATGAGGTGGGAGAATAACATTAACTATGATTTGAGAGAAGTAGATTATACAGGGAATGATTGGAAAGCATTAGCTCAGGATAGGGATGTAATGAGAGTTTATGTCCGCGCGGCCATGAACCTACGGGTTCGATAGTGCCAGTGAGTAAGTAATCCATCCATAGTAATTCTGCCCGAGGCAGGTCCTTTAGTGCAATCACAGCATTTTCATGCTATGCTTGTAGCTTTACTAGGGAATTGTGTAGGTGTGGTAGCTTCCCGTTGCTTTCCACACCGGTGAAGGATAATGATGATGATGATGATAATGATAAGGATGATCATGATGATGATGGCCATATGATTTCGGGGACCGTTTTGGCCTTAAAGTGTTCCTGACATTTGTCTTACAGGTGAGAAAAAAACCCGGTAAAAACCTCACCCAGAAAAACTGCCCCGACCGGAGATCGAACCCGGGCCCGCTGCGTGACAAAGCAGCACGCTACCTCGAGGCCACAGCGTGGACTGAGTAAGTAAGTATATGATGATCATGAATATAATAAATGATTTTTATAGTGGAATGCAGGCTTCCACGGCCGGTAATCATGGTAATAAAAGATTCCCGGCTATGTGGCCGTGGTCTATAACTGGCGTTTCTTCCAGACGTTTCTCCCTCAACTGCGGAGGGCATCTTCAGTGGCGAACGCTTACAGCTGTTGTTTCCCTGTCGTAGACTCGACTGCGAAAAATTCGCAGTCGAGTCTACGACAGGGAAACAACAGCTGTAAGCGTTCGCCACTGAAGATGCCCTCCGCAGTTGAGGGAGAAACGTCTCGAAGAAACGCCAGTTATAGACCACGCCCACATAGCCCGGAATCTTTTATTAAAATGATTTTTATGTTTTCTAATGTGGTCAATAAAACATCATTTAAATTATTCTTCAGGTACTTTAGTCCCATCCATGAAAGAAAATCCTTTAATTTTATTGCGACAGAATATGAAACAATTATTCTCTTTTTATGTAAATGTGTAATAGATAATTTGATCAATTAAGTTGATTAGAATGAACATTGGTCTACTTAAAAAAACGATAAACTTCAAAGCTAGAAGTAGGAGTTTGAAATCAAACTTTAATATCGCTTCAGCATGTCTACATTGAATCTACAGGAGTACTTGTCTCTACAGCACAGCTACCCAGCAATTGATAGTCATTCCCTTTGATATCAAAGACAATAGTTGTGAAGTATTCCACACAGGATGGAGTCAAGGGCTGTTAAATCAATGACGCTCTTGAAAAGTGACACTGCGATACCTCGACTTTCCTGAAAATGTTCCATCATAACAATCTGTTAAATTATGGAAGGTATTCTAAGGGCCGCATGCAAATGCATTAGTCTCTACTCAAATTACTTCCAATCACTGGTGATCTGACTCTTACATACTTACTTACTTACTCACTGGCACTATCGAAACCGTAGGTTCATGGCCGTGCGGACATAAGCTCTCCATACATCCCTATCCTGAGCTAATGCTTTACAATCATTCCCTGTATAATCTACTTCCCTCAAATCATAGTTAATGTTGTTCTCCCACCTCATTCTTGATCTACCAACTGGGCGTTTTCCCTCTGGCTTTCCTACAAGAAGCTTCCATGCAAGTATTTCATTCCCCATACGCGCAACATGTCCTGCCCATCGCAGTCTACGAGACTTAACTGTTCTTATTATATCTGGCTTCCTATAAAGACCATGTAGTTAATTGTTATGCAGTCTTCTCCATTCACCTGTCTGTTCATCTCTCTTTGGTCCAAAAATTTTCCTAAGAACTTTATTCTCAAATAGTCGTAATCTCCTTTCCTCCCTTAAAGTAAGAGTCCATGTTTCGCATCCATATAATATAACTGGTACAATAATAGTTTTATATATTTTCAGCTTAACGTTTCTTGAAAGGAGTTGGGACATCAAAAGTCTCTGCAATGCATAACAGCACGCATTTCCAGAATTGAGCCTATGTTTAATTTCTTTGTGAATCTCATTCCTATTTGTGATTATTGTTCCTAGGTATTTGAATTCAGCCACTTTCTCAAAATTTCCCTCATTTGTCATTAACCGTGAGCAATTGCTGAGATCGAATTAACGGCCGAGTTACCGGTCACGCATGAAAGTTGACGTTTTCGTAATATTGGCAACAAATTATCCATAATTCTCAGCGATAAAACCACTTCCATTATTTTCGTCTGCTATAGAGGAACGCATTTACGCTTGCGTCCCGCAAATAATACCGTATACAACGACGTCTGCGTCGCACAATATTACGCCGATTCTCCTGTTCTTCCAGTTGAATTCTTTGGTAGACTATCAAATTCCTCTTCTCCGCGTATACCGAAAACATCATCGAAGTCTTCAAGGTCCGACATCTTGGATAAAGCTGCAAAGGTTTCAAACTACATCGGTTACCATCGGTTCCCTTCGGGATTTTCACGATAAGTTCCTATCTTGAGCTATGATCTTAAGGTACCTCGTCAGGTAGCTTACAATTATTATCGCATGAATAGATTTCTGAGTAAGCAAAATGTATTTGGATAAAGCGTTCTCAGCAGAGAACGCGTTTTACTGTTTAATGCGTTCAAACATTCGAACCTAAAAAGCAATATGACACAAAATAAATTATACAGTATGTATAATTTAAATATAAAATATTACATAATTTTATATTTTAATTTTGAATAATACCTCAACGGAACACATCATTAATCTTATAAAAGTTGTATGTATAATAAATAATAGTTTAAAAAACTAAAACAACACGCTTTATTAGAAAACCTAACAAAAAAATTAAGAATAATTTTCATTTCCAACACGCTTGGGATAAAATTAAAGTGGTCAACAAAGAAATCATCTCCAACACATATAGAATAAAACTAGAGTTATCTACAAAAGAAATAATTTTACCATCAAAAGCGTGGGGTGCGTTTTTATGGTTTTTACGTTTTCTTGTTAGAGACTTTACTTTTACCAATATATGTTTATTATCAAATATATGAATTGATAGAGAGCTTTTGATGGTACATTTTTTTGTTGTAGATAACTCTAGTTTTATTATAGATGTGTTGGAGATTATTTTTTTGTTGGCCACTTTAATTTTATCCCAAGCGTGTTGGAAATTATAATTATTTTTTATTTTTTAGTTTGGTTTTCTAACAAAGCGTGTTGTTTTACTTTTTTAAAACTATTATTAATTTTGTATTTTTTTTAGTTTAAATGATTGTCATAAACCGGAATCCCATGAAAATTTAATTGCTTACGATATTTTTAGTGTCTAGGCACGAATATAATTATATATTTTCAATATAGGTAAATAGTTACAGTTAATCGTATCGTTCTCATATTTTTGGACAAATTACAATATGGTAAGTTTACAAAATTGTCATTAATATTTTACAGAATAAGATAAAAATGTAAATATCTTTAAATTCGATACTATTGTAGTATGAGCTAAAAGTAATACTCTTGTAAAAAAATTCTCTAGGCCGGATTTGAACCAGCGACCTATGGAATACTGAAATTATATACCACTACAATCCACCACTCTACCAACTGAGCTACCTGAGGATATAATATTAGTTTGTTACAACGATGGGCTAAAAAGTCGATAAGTCCGCAACCTATTATACATAATATTATATATTATTTATGAAATTATTGTATTGACATAGGTCCTTTACAAGTATACAAAGTTTCAAGTCGATCCAATGTTTTTAAGTGGGTAAAAATCGTGTTGAAATATTCCATTACATAGATACAGGTCAAGCCAATATAAAGCGTGTAAAAATCACTCTAATCAGGATATACAAGTGGGAGTTAGATTCTAGAGTGATGGTCATATAGCTGACTTTTACACTCAAGTATCCCAACTGAGAGTCCACACATGCTTTTACATGAACGAAAATATTACATTTTCTACTGACTATTTATCTCTTAGGTCGATAAAATTGCCTCTTCCTGTCAGTGTTGCCAACACAAATATTGTTCCTCTTTTGAAATTAAAATTTGTAATAAGAGATATCTCTGCAAATTAACTTCTTTAACAAGGATATCGATTCAACAGTATACGATCGATACGGTACAACAAGAAATGCCAAAAGAAGACAACTACAAAAATTACCAGAAAAAAAGAAAGGTTGGTTCTGTTGCTCTAAAAAAATAATTAAATGTTGTATAATGGATTTGCACTATTGTTAATTGTTATTTATCATACAATAATTAGTTATTGATTTTTCCCAAGCCCAAAGTGATTTAACAGTAAAGATGTGCTATTTATAACTAGAGTCCGGATGTTAGGCACTTAAAAAGTTTAAAATAGGCAGGCAAAAAGGCACTAAAAAGAAAAATAGGCTCTTATAAAAATAGACTACAACATCAATTTTTACAGCCTTACGTAAAGAATATAAACATATGCTATCAATAGAATACGAAGATATCAGAGATGATTTTGGAACTTGATTTGTCTTTTTACAAAAATCGTATTGCGTTCGTGCTGCGAAACATGACACTTCTTCGCGCAATTCACTGAAATTTTACGCACTTTGCAGAACAACAGTCATTTGAGAATATTGCAGCACCAAATTCGTTCACGAAATTGGTCAGTTTATCTTTTACTGTTGTCCGTTCTTTAGGCATCGCAAAACAACTGTTCTAAAGATAAGAACAAATAAAAAATAAATAAGCCACATACATTTGTCGCACCACTTTGTCTTCGAAGCACCTGTCTGTGAACGAGGACTACAGACTGAATTCAGTGTTATCAACATCATAGATAATATTGCCAGCCACTTAAAGATTTCTGTGCAATGGCACGTGTCATGAAGTTTGTCCATTTCAATTTAATTTCATTCAAATAGTAAGTTAATATCGGGAAAAATGGCAAATATGCATTTATAGGCATTGTAAGCTGAAATAGGCATTTATAGGCAAAATTAACTTATTGGGAAACACCTCTAGGGTCGTCGGTATGAACTTATATGAAGTCACTTTCACAATATCTATAATAAATAACTGTAGGCATTTTCCCTAACATCCGGTCTCTATTTATAACTATACAGCCGACTTAGATACCGCCCGGAAGTAAGATCGGAATACATAACCTCACATTTGGTAAATATTAAACATTATAATTATTTTTAGGTACTGATGTTGTATAATTCGCTAAATAGTCACTCCAAATCCAACGCGAGATTGAGTTTTCATTAGACAAAATCACTCGCAACACTTTGTCGCTCGTGATTTTTTTCAGAAAATACCTCTCGTTAGACTACAGTTGATAATCCCTGGATACAATCCAAGACTTCAGACTTTAGTCAAGTATAGTGTGTGGACATATAAGGTCATAATTCATATACCTTGTCCATCATCCATAGTAATTCTGCCCGAAGGCAGGTCCTTCACTGCAATCATAGCATTTTCATGCTATGCTTGCAGCTTTACTAGGGAATTGTAGGTGTGGTAGCTTCCCGTTGCTTTCCACACCGGTGAAGGATGATGATGATGATGATAAGGATGATGATAATGGCCATATGATTTCGGGGACCGTTTGGGCCTTGAAGTTTTCCTGACATTTGTCTTAGAGGTGTGGAAAAACCCCGATAAAAACCTCACCCAGAAAAACTGCCCCGACCGGGGATCGAACCCGGGCCCGCTGCGTGACAAGGCAGCACGCTACCTCGAGACCACAGCGGTGGACTATATACCTTGTAGTACTTACAAATTCTTCATGTTCCTTTGGTTATTTCAATTATGCAGAAAACAAGAATTTCATTCTAAGGTGAACGACAATAGTAAATAAAGTAGTAATATATAGAGAAAGAACTAGGAATTGAACTGCATTGAAGAGGAGAGAATAAGAAGAAGAAAACTGTAACCCACGACACGAACCTGGTTTGTAGTATACTCTTCCTCTCATTTTATAGTAACGCCATAATTTTAATAAAAATGTTCGCTACAAACATTATAAACATTCTCAGATACTAGAGGAGACTTAATAAACCATTCCATGCAATCTTTATTTCCGACAGAGGAAAGATGTTGCCTTCTCACGAATATTCATGTAAACTGACAAAAATCACGGAACGACAATAAAAATCTGCAATTAAATGTATATTTTATACGTTACAAGTTACAAAACTTCCAAATATTTATCAACATTTTATGTTCAAACTGCTAAGCATTTCAACATAAAAGGGCCCTTAAATCTAAGAGCTACAAGACAAACTTGTCATGCAATCACATGACTATAAAGAATTGTATCCTGTACAAATGAGGTCTGCAAAAAGTCTACTGTAAGGACACGATAATCGATTCCTTCGTTAGAAAAAAGTGGGGACTTTTCTTGGAACTGTTAATGGGAATGAGTGAAACTGATAAACTTGAAGAAGGGTGTCCTCTGGAGATCAATAGTACATCTTAATTCCATCAGTTGAGAGTGCAAATGCTAATACGCTTTAGGCACCATCAGACTGCTGACCGTGAGACAGTTCTCAGCAGTAATAAACATGGGTCTCATTATCCGCACTAAATATTGTCTTATAAAATACTAGAAGTCCCGGCCACGCGTTGCTGTGGCTAAGGTATATGTTAAAATTTTTAATTAAGTTGCTGTCTTTCGGCCAGATTACTTAAAACTAATACTTACACACGAAATTAATAATATTGAAAATAAAATAAACACTGAACACACTTAAATTATGAAACAATCAATATTTGTAATTCAATTGAAATTCGCGGTGCCTTATCAAATTACCTTACACCGCCATTTGTTAGAATCGTATGGAACTCACAGATAATTATAACTCTTTGTTAAATAATAAACAAATAATTTGCAATAAAAAATAATGCGACTATAAATTTAGTTAAAAACTACCCTAAGTCTCAAGTTGGATCAAACTGCATACAGTGTGCAAAATTTTATTAAAATGGGTTGAGTAGTTTAGGATTCCATCGCGGACAAACAACGTGACACGAAATTTGTATATATTAAGATGTATCAAGAAGTTTATTTGTAAGTAGTGATGCATGAATATTCCATATTTCCTTTTTCTTTATGTTTAATTTGTTTTGTTTAAAGAAAATAAAGCGTTTCCTGGACAAATTTTATTTCAAGGTATTCTATTCCTATTTTTAGAGAGTGTAATTTTGTATGTTACTGTGGATGACAGAAAAAAAGTATGTTTATAGAGAAAGACAAGTCTTTAATTATTTTCCTTCCAGGAGCACCCTTCCCAGAAGCCTAAACCAAACGCACACCCTCCTACGAACCATTATTGAAAGAGTTGTCTACTTTTCCAATATGCAAACAAATAATGACAGAAGCTGAGGAAATATACTTAAAAATGAAACGCGGACAACTTTGCAAAATTTCAGTTGATGGCACGAATGAGGGTTTGCCGGCATGTCGCCTTTGTTAAATTATCTCTCTATTAGGAGCATATTGGATAGATGTACTTATGACAGCTTGGAAGAAAATATTTTAAGACTTGTCCCAAAGTATAAATTTTGGTAAATTAGATATGAAATAGGAAAATAATTAAGACACTTTTTGTTTTAAACAGACAGGTTTATTCTTAGCAAATTATCCCATTTAATACTTTTTTCTAATATTTAACGTAATGTAACTTCTTACCTTAGCATATTCGTCAGACGAAGAGATGGATTCAACGTTTTGTTAATTATGGAGACTCTTACCTGAAAAAAGAAAATTATGAATTAAATCAACAGAAATGTGTGAGTTACACTATAAATCAATATATAACATTAGATCAGTATCTATTATAGATAGTAGCACAGCGGTTCAAAGTAATAAAATACTTTCTCATGTAACATCAAGGGATAAATTAAATATTGTGAATAAAATATTGACATAGGCTTTCACGGCCGGAGTTAGTATTAAGATCTTGAAGATTTCCGGGCTGTTGGCCGTGGTCTTGAGACTTGAAGGTTCTCGACGTTTCGCCAGAGACTGCGTCCGGCACCCTCAAGGATAATCACATGACAACCCTTGCCGGACGCAGTCTCTGGCTAAACGTTGAGAATCTTCAAGTCTCAAGACCACGGCCAACAGCCTGGAAATCTTCTTCAAGATCATAATGTGATTAAAGTTTTTAAGAAGGTATTTATAGAAACACATCAACACAAACAATATCGGTACTAGTAAAATTCAACAAGGGTCAACAAGAACGGACCTAATGCATTCTGCTGATGATGGGACTAGTCCCGAAAGGCCTACAGAGTTTTAAAAGAACTTAAGTTGAGGAGACGGACCTACAAGGTAACTATTGTGTTATTACTTAATTGTAATATTATTGTGTTTTCTTTATGTAATTGTAATGTTAATGTTTTTAGTGTATAATGCTATTGTGTTATTATTTAATTGTAATATTATTATTGTGTTTTCTTTATGTAATTGTAATGTTATTGCTATTGTGTTATTACTTAATTGTAATATTATTGTGTTTTCTTTATGTAATTGTAATGTTAATGTTTTTAGTGTATAATGCTATTGTGTTATTATTTAATTGTAATATTATTATTGTGTTTTCTTTATGTAATTGTAATGTTATTGCTATTGTGTTATTACTTAATTGTAATATTATTGTGTTTTCTTTATGTAATTGTAATGTTAATGTTTTTAGTGTATAATGCTATTGTGTTATTATTTAATTGTAATATTTTTATTGTGTTTTCTTTATGTAATTGTAATGTTATTGCTGTTTTTATTTAATTTTCTTTACACTAGTACCAATTATTATTTGTTGAAATTCTTTCAATAACAATTGTATAAATCTATGATTAGCCCCACAAATTTCAGAGCATTGTCCATATAGTACTCCTGGTCGGTTAATTAAGAAGCTAGTTTGGTTTACTTTATTGTAACGGACTGTCAACAGCACGTACGGCTTACTGCCCGTGCGACCCATATTTGTAAATAATATTGTAAATATCTTACTTTTTGTCTAATAAAGTCCTACTACTACTACTACTAAAAAAAATATTATAGTTTTTAACCCTACATTATATTACTACAAACAATAATCAACACAAACAATATACATACACAGCATACAGCTACAATCCCCCCTCCAGTCAAGCAGCGGCGTGCATTAAACCTCTATTACTCAGGAGTGCTGATATAATTAATAAATTAATAATTGTGGATTCCAATAAAACAACGAACTTGCCGAATTTCATTCTAATCCACCATTCGAAATATCTAAAATCTAAATTCCCGCCGCACCATCAGAAACTTCTTTATCGATTATTATTTATCATGAAGCATCGACCTATCGATTCTTGAAGAGTTCCTTTGACAAAAAATCCTCGTTCAGTTATGGGGAAACCGCCACTTATTTAACAAATAACTTATTCGAAATAATATTTTTAAATTCATAACATTTAATTTAGTAAACACTAAGAAATTAGGACTGGAAGTAAATATCAGTAAAACTAAATATATGGTCACACGTAGAAATTCAGTATATAATGGAAATGGACAGCTAATGACAAATGAGGGAAAATTTGAGGAAGTGGCTGAATTCAAATACCTAGGAACAATAATCACAAATAGGAATGAGATGCACAAAGAAATTAAACATAGGCTCAATTCTTGAAATGAATGCTACGTATTATGCATTGCAGAGACTCTTGATGTCCCAACTCTTTTCAAAAAACGTTAAACTAAAAATATATAAAACTATTATTCTACCAGTTATATTATATGGATGCGAAACATGGACTCTTACTTTAAGGGATGAAAGGAGATTACGAGTATTTGAGAATAAAGTTCTTAGGAAAATTTTTGGACCAAAGAGAGATGAGCAGACAGGTGAATGGAGAAGACTGCATAAAAGTAAATTACATGGTCTTTATAGGAAGCCAGATATAATAAGAACAATTAAGTCTCGTAGACTGCGATGGGCAGGACATGTTGCGCGAATGAGGAATGAAAGATGTGCATGGAAACTTCTTCTAGGAAAGCCAGAAGGAAAACGCCCAGTTGGTAGACCAAGAATGAGGTGGGAGAACAACATTAACTATGATTTGAGGGAAGTAGATTATACAGGGAATGATTGGAAAGCATTAGCTCAGGATAGGGATGTATGGAGAGCTTATGTTCGCGCGGCCATGAACCTACGGGTTCGATAGTGCCAGTGAGTAAGTAAGTAACATTTAATTTAAGCGAGCTGTTTTTACAATCCACAAAGAAACAATATGAAAGAAAATAATGTGATAGAGTTTGTCGGTTTATAAATTACAGTAACTGTATTTATTTTATATAAATGGATAACTAAACAATTAAATTATATAAATATTATTTGTCCACCGCTGTGCCTTGTCACGCAGCGGGCCCGGGTTCGAATACCGGTCGGGACAGACTCCTGGGTGAGGTTTTTTCGGGGTTTTTCCTCACCTATAAGACAAATGTCAGTAAGATTAGGGCGCAACGGTCCTCGAAAATCATCCGGCCATCATCATCATCCTTATCATCATCATCATCATCCTTCACCGGTGTGGAAAGCAACGGGAAGCTAACACACTATAATTCCCTAGTAAAGCTGCAAAGCATAGCATGAAAATGCTACGATTGCAATGAAAGGCCTGCCCTCTGGCAGAATTGCTATGGATGGATGGAATTATTATTATTGAGAAGTGGACATAGTAAACCAAATACCGGGACTAAATTTATTCAAATGTGCTATTAATTTCTTTCATATAATTTAGTAGAAGTGTAGTTAATAAATGCGATTTCTGTCAACTTATTGAAAATTAATGCGACTGAATTAATTATCACAAAATATTAATTTCGTCTAGGCATTTCTACGAAAAAAATATTGCTACAAGGTAGGTAAATTTTGATATACCGGACCTACGCATAGGGCATTTATTATTACAATATGTTTTTAGAAACCCCACCACGACAAGGTAAAGACACCATGGAAAGTTCTTAGGAAAATGTTTGGACCAAAGAGAGATGAACAGATAGGTGAATGGAGAAGACTGATTAACAGTGAACTATATGGTCTTTATAGAAACCCTCATATAATAAGAACAGTTAAGTCTCGTAGATTGCGATAAGCAGGACAAGTGGCACGAATGGGGAATGAAACACGTGCATGGAAGCTTCTTGTAGGAAAACCAGAGGAAAAACGCCCAACTGGTAGACCAAGAATGAGATGGGAGAATAACATTAACTATGATTTCAGGCAAGTACATTATACAGGGAATGAATGGAAAACGTTAGCTCAGGATAGGGATGTATGGAAAGCTTATGTCCGTGCGGCCATGAACCTACGGGTTTGATAGTGCCAGTGAGTTAGTTAGTTAGTTATAATATGCCACTTTTAGAGTGTATTATGTTTATTTTATCATTTTTATATTTAAATAACTAACTCACTGGCACTATCGAACCCGTAGGTTCATGGCAGCGCGAGCATAAGCTCTCCATACATCCCTATCCTGAGCCAATGTTTTCCAATCATCCCCTGTATAATCTACTTCCCTCAAATCATAGTTAATGTTATTCTCCCACCATATTCTTGGTCTACCAACTGGGCGTTTTTCCTCTGGTTTTCCTACAAGAAACTTCCATTATCATTTTTATATTTACAATATTTTATAGATAGATCATGGGTTGATTAATGTCTTTGACATCGTCCGATTCCTAATAGCCAATTTTGTCGGTGCATCCAATCTCCTGGTTGTATACGTTTCTCCTTCATGTATAAACATATTACTTGACTCCAGGAGGTTTTAGGTCTTCCTCTGGTTCGATTTCCCTCAGGTTTCCATTCCAAAACAGATTTTGGTAGTCGATCCTCTTCCATTCGCTGGACATGTCCATACCATCTTAATTGCTGAGTTTTAATATAATCTAAAATAGTGTCTTCAATCTTCAATTTCTCCCTTATAACTGAGTTCCTAATTTTTTCTCTTCTTGAAATTCTTGCGGCCCTTCGTATAAAATCCATTTCCGTTGCCAAAAGGTACTTATTTGTTTTTGTTGTTAATGGCCAAAGTTCTGCTCCATAAGTAATGATGCTTTTAACAATTGTATGATATATATTCATTTTATTTTTATTACTCACCCGGCGTGCGCTGCTACTCTTAAATAAATGCTAATGTTTTTACCAACAGCCGTGCAGTGTTGGGGAATCTGCTTATCTCGATCTTCTTGGCATCAATGAAAGACAAACATGGTTATTGTGAGTTATCCGTAGAAGATAAACATATGCTGTCGCGGTCTTTTTTGTAGAGTTTTTTGAGATATTCAATTCTGTGTATACATTAATTTGGTGTATTTGTTATGGTTTAGGCAGCGTAAGCCATTAAAGGTCAAAATGGGATCTTTACTTCACGTTTTTGACTACAAAGGGTGATTTTTAGGGGTCACGAGGTTGAGCATTTCATCTCCCTTTATAGCCTATGTTCATCCCCGGAATCCTCTGAACATTTTTCAAAAAGCCCCATATCAATCGGATGAATAGTATGGCAGAGCAAGCTTGTCCGGGAATCTACTTATTCCGATCTTCTTGGCATCATGAAAAACTAAAATGGTTATTGTGAGTTATCCGTAAGAGATAAACATATGCTGTCGCGGACTTTTTTGAAGATTTTTTTATATATTCAATTCTATGTACATTAATTTGGTGTATTTGTTATGGTTTAAGCGTCAAAATAGGAACTTCAATGACGTTTTTCACTACAAAGGGTGATTTTTAGGGGTGAAGGGGTTGAATATCGCAACTCTCTTATAGCCTATGTTCATCCCGGGAATCTTCTGAACATTTTGCAAAACCCCATCAAAATCGGATCAATGGTATGGCCGCGTATAAAATAGGAACAAACAAACAAAGAAACATACAAACATACAAACAAACATTGATTTTTATATATAAGGTATTTTATATTTTTATACAATATTTTACATTTGGTTATTTTTCTCTCATTTTGAATTTTTTATAAAAGTTGATTGTAACTGTATATGTGTCAATAAAAGTCTGTGGTCCTTATCTACAAGTTGGACAGCATATAAGTCGAGTTGAAACAACGTTTACATAATCTATAAAGTAAGATATTTTCTTTAGAATTTGGTTAGTTTGGATGTAAAGTCATCCTCTTGCTCAACCCTAAAGAGAGGACATTAGTTGAGAATTAAACTTCCTATCTCTCAGAGAGGTCGGACTTGAAGGGTTAAATCTTCCCCGAGGGGTGGATTTTTTCCCTCTAAATGGAAGGAGGTTTCGCACTGAGCTCTCCATGTGTTCTCTGTCTTCTCTTTCACTGTGCGTACGTGATCAAAATTAAAAATCTCTCCATTGGTCTGATCAATATGTCCATGTAATATCGCAAGAACACAAGTTGGTGTAAGACAATGATATAATAGTAGCGCTATAGTGTTTTAAAATTTAACATATTTTTTTAATATATGTCTTAACATAATTTATAATTTTTAATGTAAATCAAATTAAATTTTCAGGAATTGGGAAAGATTAATAATTGTATTTGAAGATGTGTTACTTACTTACTCACTGGCACTATCGAACCCGTAGGTTCATGGCCGCGCTGACATAAGCTCTCCATACATCCCTATCCTGAGCTAATGCTTTACAATCATTCCCTGTATAATCTACTTCCCTCAAATCATAGTTAATGTTGTTCTCCCACCTCATTCTTGGTCTACCAACTGCGCGTTTTCCTTCTGGCTTTCCTACAAGAAGTTTCCATGCACGTCTTTCATTCCCCATACGCGCAACATGTCCTGCCCATCGCAGTCTATGAGACTTAACTGTTCTTATTATATCTGGCTTCCTATAAAGACCATGTAGTTCATTGTTTAGTAGTCTTCTCCATTCACCTCTTTGGTCCAAAAATTTTCCTAAGAACTTTATTCTCAAATACTCTTATCTCCTTTCCTCCCTTAAAGTAAGAGTCCATATAATATAACTGGTAGAATAATAGTTTTATACATTGCTGCCGATAGGGTTACCCATGCTGGACTGGTCAAAGGTGATAAGCCAGACGAAAAAAGTACCTTAGGCGAAAGAGTGACGAACTTTCACCGTAAAAATACAACCGTCAAGAAATGCGGACATGGGTTCATCTGGAGTAAAAATTTTTTTGAAGATGTGTTAAGTGTTAGAATTGCAAATTATATACAAACACGTTTTTTATTAAAATTCATCGGAGAACATATTGTTTAAACAACTCACCTCATAGGATTCATGCTTCCATGATACCGCGGTTTCAAACACAGTCGTGTTCATCTTCAGCCATAACTCCGACTGACGAAATTCTTCGGCCGTGAACTATTCTATTGTCGCCATCTTCAGTGCTGCCATCTATGGTTGAATTTATTAACTTCGAAATCAAAGTAATTTCATTAGGGATATCAAAATTCATTGATCTATTTTTGTTTTTCTGAATGTATATTTTTTCCCAAACTGTCAATTCCAAAGGTTTCTCTACTTGTTTTAAAAGTTTAGCTTCTCTTCCAATTTTATGATGTTCTAATAAACTATGTGCAGCTATTGCAGATTTTTCAATTTCACAATTTTTAATATTTCTGAACTGTTCTTTTGTCCGAATTTCCAAATTCCTTTTTGTTTTTCCTATATAAACTTTATTGCAATCTTCACAACTTATTTGATAAATTCCAGATTTCTTACTGTCTGGAACATTGACTTTTTTATTGGTACTTAGAAGATTACCCATACTAAATTTATTCAGTGGTGCCAAAGAAATGTTGTATTTGTCAAAATTTTTTTGAAATTTTCTATGCATTTCAGGATGGTAAGTAATTTTCTTGTATTTTTTCTTTTCTTTGCAATTTTGTAGAGTAGTATATTCATTAAGTCTTTTTTTGTGTTTGAATTTCTTCAACTTATTTATAATTAATTCTTAATTCTTTATCAGAACCATTTAATCTAGCAGTGTTTAAGATATGTTTAAACTCTTTGTTGAAATTTTCTTCATTTAATGGTACATTTGTCAATCTATAAATTAAGCTATTGAATATTGCATGCTTATGAGCAATGTGATTGAAGCCTGATGATTTAATGTAATTATCTGTATGAGTTCCTTTCCTAAATATATCGAATTCAATTTTCAGTGTTTGATCATTCCTAATTAAACATAAATCCAAAAATGGAATTTTGTTTTCTTTTTCTAATTCAACGGTAAACTTTACTGATTCATCCAGAAGGTTCAATAATTTAAGAAAATCTTCAATATCTTTGGAATTTATTATTGTAAAAATATCATCCACATATCTGAACCAAGTCTTAAACACCCATGGGTTTTTTATTACTAAATCATATAATATTTCAAGGATTATAAGCAATTTTACTTAATGCAGAGATCACTGAAATAATAATCCAAAACTATCTCACACCATGAATGTTATTAAAACGCCAATCGTCATGCAGATAACATGCAATAAATTTTGCATAGTTTCTTAAAAGTTTTTTTTTTAATCTGTGTATCAGATATTCGTTAATATGTCCACATTTCTTCATAATTCCGCGTCGTTGCTGGAACCATCTCAATTATCGCAGAAAAATACATTCCCTCATTCTCCTAGTCAAAATTGTATACACCTCTATACCAAGTAAATCTTATATATAAAAATCAATGTTTGTTTGTTTGTTTCTTCCTAATCTATGCACGGCCATACCGTTGATCCGATTTTGATGGGTTTTTTTGCAAAGTCAATACTAATAAAATTCATTGTTAAAACCGTTGAGGTGGAGAGTCATAAAATAAAATAAGTTAAAATACCTTCTTAGGTAAAATCCGTCGTCCTCAACTTTTAAAATATGTGATCTTTATGCCTGTAGGCCTTTCAGGACATCCGCCCCATCTTCAGCAGTTCATTTTTCGCTACAGCATTCAGGCTGATGTTTGATGCTGCTGGTCCTAATGTGGCTTTGTCGTTCGCTACAGCATCCAGGTTGATGTTTGATGCTGTAGCAAAAAATGAACTGCTGAAGATGGGGCGGATGTCCTGAAAGGCCTACAGGCATAAAGATTACATATTTTAAAAGTTGAGGACGACGGATTTTACCTAAGAAGGTATTTTAACTTATTTTATTTTTGCAAAGTGTTCAGAAGATTCCCGGGATGAACAGATAATGGACAATGGTTTTATTTCCCGCACGTGGGTGTAAATGTATTATTACAGTGTGCTTATTTAGGTTGGCAACCCCGAAATGTAGGAAGTTTAACTTTCAATAATGGTCGCCATTGCTGTAAGTACGACAAAACGCACTATCGCGCAAAAAGGATGTTAATCACTTATTTGAAGGGCACAAGGAAAGAAACAACCTTTTTTTTAAACCAATCAGATGCCAGTTTTAATTATACAACGTACCAACATAATTGTATCTGTATACCAAACTTTAAAGGTAAATAAATCCTTGACAAAACTATTTATTTTATTTTAGCTATATTTATTTTACTATATCAAACTTATAAAAGATACTGGAATCGCCGGAATTCGAATCTGGCATCCCAGTGGGAGCAGCCAGGTGTGTATCGAGACTGCATTCTATACCACTTACTAACCTAACCTGCAACACGCGCAAGCGCAAGCTTCCCCGCCCTTTATTTGTATGTGCACATTTTTGGATGCGTTATTATCTAAAGTGAAGCCACTTATCAGAGCTGATTACACTGAGCAACAAAAAATATTTTTTTTTGTCTCAGAAAGAAAAATATCTGATTCTGATAGTATTTTTTTTCTTGAATTCAAATATAATATCTGTTTATGCGTCACGCAAGGTTTCCCAGAGAGAGGCATTTATAATTTGAAACACTTTAATATTTTTTACATTCATAACTACATAACATTCGAACATTCGGCCTCGCCTAGAATGTAAGAAATGACCATTTGATGCTATATATCGCCTGTGGAGCATCCCTCTTGATGGTCCAACAATAATCGGCCAGCATATTAGGAATCCATTTTCCTTGATATATTTTTTTTCATAGCTGAAATCTCCTGAGTTAGCTCATTTGGTTTTATTTTACAACGGGCAAATGAACGAAAAAACGTTTATTAAAAAATAATTATTTAAATCCATTAATTGAAATTGAAATAAAAACTGTGGGTGATGGAGAAATTCCGAATACATATTTGAAAACACGATAAAAAACTGCATTAAGTACAAGTATTGGCACTCATTCATCCATAGTGTTCTGCTAAAGAGCAGGTCTTTCACTGCAAATTCAGCATTCTCCACTCTTTCCTTAACCCAGCTTTCATTTTTGTATCTGCATACAAACCATTTATTTTAATATTGTCTATCATCTGATGTCTTTTTCTGCCTCTAGAGTTATTTCCGTTAACCATTCCTTCTAGAGCATCCTTCAGCAGGCAGTTTCTTCTTAGCCAGTGGCCAATCCTATTTATTTTCCTCTTCTTTATGAGTTCTAGCATTGTTCTTCTTTCACCCAGTCTGTCTAGTACACTCATGACACAAAAATCATGTTGACCAGTGTTATCCGATCCGATTGAGGATCTTTTCAGCGGTTGCCCTTTTTACCAGCCGGCTGCTGGCCCTTCACATCCACATGTGTCAATCACAGAGGTAGATGATCAACAGCCAGTGTAGGAGTGACATGTGGTTAGCATGTCGAGTCCCTCAGCCGTTAGAGCTGGCTCCTCAACCTGGAGCCGCTACTTGTTGTAGCTACCCAATTGCCTCACAATGCTGGGTGGGCACCGGTACCATACTGGCCAAAATTTCTTCCCCCATGGAGACTCGAACCAACGCAAGACCCGTAGCTCTGCGCCAAGACTTCCTGCATTAACCGCTCGGCTACGGCGCGGGACAGTGTTATCCAAGGTTTCCAAGTAAATGCACATTTAAATTATACATTTATTATGCAATACTCATCCTTCACATATTACTAAAAATTTTAAACGAGAAAATCGTATGAGAAATACAATTAGCTTTCTAAATTATAGAACAGACTGAAATATCAATTAAGGATTTACCTCTGAATCAAAGTATTCTCCGGAGTTGCGATTTCAAATCGTTCTTACTGAGTTTGTTTAAGGGGAAGGTAAACCACGAGCGGTTTAACAAACCCAATTGCTTTATTTCTGTCTACCAAAGTAAAATATTTGCTTCATTTAACTGGAGGGTAAATAGGTAAGGTGATAAATGGGGGAAAGGATTAAAATGGAACGGAGCAAGTTCTATTTTTTAAAGCGTTCGCTTAACATTTGTGAGTGGGGAACGCCACAAAACCGAAATCTAGATAATTCTCTACCTTCAAAGTCCGGACGGTTGCGGTTAAGGGAACGAGAGATGCAAATTGGAAAACCCCGTCTGGGGAAACATATAAACACAGACATATGCAAATTAGTGCATAAGCTTAATTCGAAGTATTAAACGGTGTCAATTATTTGCGGCACTAAGTTTCCACTTACATCAACAGGACTTACATTAGAGTCTCCATGTTACAGAAGCAGATTTACTTTCAATATCAAAGTTATTACTAACTTCATTAATTGAATAATTAATTTGTATTTATTGAATAAGACTAGAAAAGAAACTATTTTGAAGTTTTACAAAGTATTGACAGTTCCATCTCTTATCTATGCATGTGAAACCTGGACATTAACAAAGGCAGATAGTAAACAAATAGAGGCTGCAGAAATGAAGATGTTGAGAGCAATAGCAGGATACCAAAGTACCGATAAAAAAGAAAAACGAAGATATAGGAACAGAACTTAATATATTTAATCTCTGTGAAAGAATAAAATATTATCAAAATTCTCATCTTCAGTACGTATTACGAATGAATGAACAGCGCATACCAAGAAAAATGTATAATTATAAACCAAAAGGGAGAAGAATCTCGGGAAGACCATTGAAGAGTTGGAAGGACCAATTCGACCTATAATGAGATCGGAACAGGCCATTGGGCTTAATCCTTGTTGTTGATGATGATGGTGAATTTTTATTTACTCAAACATGCTTGTTTATTTGTCTTCCATTAAACATTATTAGCTCGTCAGAGGGTTATAACAAAAACAGAAATCACTCAACTCGAAAGGAAGAAAGAAATAATTTAAAGATTACCTCAGCTTTGTTCCAGAGGTAACATGGATTCTTCAAAGGAAGCTAACTCAACTCAACTCACTGGCACTATCCAACCCGTAGGTTCATGGCCGCGCATACATAAGCTCTAAATACATTCCTATCCTGAGCCAATGTTTTCCAATCATTCTCTGTATAATATACTTCCCTCAAATCATAGTAAATGTTATTCTCCCACCTCATTCCTGGTCTACCAACTGGGTGTTTACCCTCTGGTTTTCCTACAAGAAGCTTCCATGCACGTCTTTCATTCCCCATTCGTGCAACATGTCCTGCCCATCGCAGTTTACGAGACTAAACTGTTCTCATTATATCTGGCTTCCTATAAAGACCATGTAATTCACTGTTATGCAGTCTTCTCCATTCACATGTCTGTTCATCTCTCTTTGGTCCAAAAATTTTCCTCAAACCTTTATTCTCAAATACTCGTAATCTCCTTTCCTCCCTTAAAGTAAGAGTCCATGTTTCGCATGTATATAATACAACGGGTAGAATAATAGTTTTATATATTTTCAGTTTAACGTTTTTTGAAAGGAGTTGGGACATCAAGAGTCTCTGTAATACAAAATAGCACAGATTTCTAGAATTGAGCTTATGTTTAATTTCCTGTGATTCCTGTTTCTGATTATTGTTCCTAGGTTTTTGAATTCAGCCACTTCCTCAAAATTTCCCTCATTTGTCATTAGCTGTCGATTTCCATTATATAACGTATTTTTATGTGTGACCATATATTTAGTTTTATTGATATTTACTTTTAGTCCCAATTTCTTAGTGTTATTCCAAAGTGTATCCGTGTTGCCCTTTAGTATCTCCTCGCTGTCGCCCAATAGTACTACAGCATCAGCATAAACTAGCAGCTTATTAATACCATTGAGTTGTAGGCCTTCTTGATCCTCTAAAGATTTTATGGCTGCTCTAGTACAAAAAACTAGCTTAGCTAGGTTCAATTTCCGATCGGGTTCAATGACGTTCATGCAACAGGGATATGATTAAGGTGACTGCGGATAAAATCAAAGGACCACAGCAAGAAGAATGAGAAGGAAAAAGAGGAGACATATTCAAAGAAATTTGAACACAAACTTCCTTATAAATTTTCGTCCCTATTTACTATCACCAATCATATAATAAAAAAGTAAGTTCAGAAGAGTAAAGAAATCTAGCTTACAATAATATCACGGCAAAATCAAAGATGAAGAATCAGATCCAATATCTGCCAAATGAAACATATCTAACTCAGTGATTTAACATGTCTATAGTGCAAAAAGGAAAAACCGGACTTACTGAACAAACACAATAATAACGTACAGAAAAGTCACTGTACGACCATTGTAATTAAAGCGTCAGAAAATATAAATAAAAGTTCAAGATAGATTTTCATAAGTAATGCCACGAGTGATTTCCAAATTTATCTAGAAAATTTGGAAATCAAGAGTGGCATTTGTTAGGACTATTTAACGAATAAAATTAAGCTGTTTACTCACAAATCATTATTTAAATATAATTATTTTAAAATATTTATATATTTAATGTAAATGGCGATGTTTAATGTCAAATGAGAAGCGATTTGTACGCTTCATTGGCTTCTTTTTTTTATCACTGCAACCATATTTTATAATTTATTGCCAAAGGAACGCACTATTGTAAGAATGCACTCTAGTGGAGAAAAATTGAAACACAACAATGTGTTGACATTCATGCACTATATATACAATCTGGTAGCCGTATTTCTTAGAGGGTCAGTCACTGCAAAATAATGCTATGATCTATCCAGAATGTTAAAAAGGAGGTGCTTTCTTCATTGTGATAAACTTTAGTTGGTAAATTCTAGGGGAAACACGACTTTGATTCGTTATAAATAAAAAATCATTGAAACGTGATTGGTCATTGACTCCCATTTGGGGCATGAGTTAAATAGTCAGTGAAATATTATGAATTCTCTTTTGTATTAACACAATTTATATCTGGATATAAAAAATTTTAAATCTTATATAAAAATATTTAATATTTTATCTCAAAATGGATATATCTGCTCCTGTAGTAATGAACAAACTGTTCAACACCTTATTTTAGACTGTCCATCTCATGGATGCAAGCGATATATTTTACCAGCCGGCTGCTGGCCCTTCACATCCACATGTGTCAATCACAGAGATAGATGATCAACAGCCAGTGCAGGGGTGACATGTGGTTAGCATGTCGAGTCCCCCAGCCGTTATAGCTGGTTCCTCAACCTGGAGCCGCTACTTATTGTAGCTACCCAATTGCCTCACGATGCTGGGTGGGCACCGGTCCCATACTGGCCGAAATACCATGAGAAAATTTCTTCCCCCATGGAGACTCGAACTAGCGCAAGTCTCGTAGCTCTGCGCCAAGGCTTCGTACCTTAGCCGCTCGGCTACGGCGATATATTTATTTATATATATTTAAGATGTTTATTTAATTGTATGTAATCAAGTATTACGTAATGAAATAATTGGTATTTTAAAACGGAAATGTTGGTACACAGCATTGAAAACATTTTAAAATGATATTTTTATCACATTCAACTTTATTACTACTTACTTTATAAGTTTTAATTGTATTAGTTCTTATTTCATTAATTTGTTATTTTTGTTTCGTTAAAAACGTTTTAATTACGTGTTTCTTCAATTTTATTAATATTTTAACTACAGCCCTAACATACAATTGTAAAATAGGGCTCCAATATGTGGATATTTAATAAATAAATATAAATAAGTTAAAAAATAACATATTCATTGAATCTGTCCGGGTTTCGTATTCGCACTTGAGACTTGTGAGTGATTTTTTTTTTTTACTTGTGTAGGTTACCAGCCCAACCGCAAAACCCCCAACCTGGACGACCAGAGTTTAATTTCGGAGTTGTCTTTCTCCTAGACAGAATGCCTCACAAGGCTACAGAGCTCTGTCTGCCCTTTTATGGCGCCAGAAACTCGCAATTCAACCTCCATCTTCAGTAAAAACAGTCCCACCTGTTCTTTTATATGGATCTGAATCTTGGGTACTTACAAAAAAAGATATTTCACACATTCAAGCCACTGAAATTATTTTTTTATGATCCGTAAAAGGATGTACACACATGGATTTAGATTAACAATGGATCAATAAGAAATGAACTGGAGATATTTTCAATAGTTAATAAACTAGAAGAGCACAAATACCAATGGAAAGAACATTTAGACAGAATGGACAATACAAGATTACCCAAAAGGATCAACACCTACAAACAACATGGAAAAAGTGCTTTAGGACGGCCAAGGAAAAGATGTACTTGAGACCGGAAGAGGTCGCATTGACCTAATCCTGGATAGGAAGAAGAAGAAGAAGAAGAAATAACATATTGCCTTGATTTTGGTAAAGAATGGAAAGTAAGAAACGTTTATTGATTTTTTATAAGTGTAAACTCTGATTAAAATGGAACCACTAACGAGAAACAAAGCAGAATGTGAATAAATAATACTTTTAAAAAACTAAAGTAACACGCTTTATTATAAAACCGAACTAAAAAATGAAGAATAATTTTAATTTCTAACACGCTTGGGATAAAATTAAAGTGGTCAACGAAAAAATCATCTCCAACACATTTAGAATAAAACTACAGTTGTCTACAAAAAAAAATAATTTTACCATCAAAAGCGTGGGGTGCTCTATATCAATTAATATATTTGATAACAAACATATATTGGTAAAAGTAAAGTCTCTAAGAAGAAAATGTAAAAACCATAAAAAAGCACCCCACGCTTTTGATGGTAAATGTTTTTTTTTTGTAGATAACTACAGTTTTATTCTAGATGTGTTGGAGATGATTTTTTTGTTGACCACTTTAATTTTATCCCAAGCGTGTTGGAAATTAAAATTATTTTTTATTTTGTAGTTCCGTTTTCTAATAAAGCGTGTTGTTTTAGTTTTTTAAAACTATTATCTATTTTGTATTTTTTAGTTTTAATATTTTACAGAATAAGATAAAAATGTAAATATCTTTAACCTCGATACTATTGTAGTATGAGCTAAAAGTAATACTCTTCTGAAAAAATTCTCCAAACCGGATTTGAACCAGCGACGTATGGATTACTTAAATTATATACCATTACAGTCTACCGCTCTACCAACTGAACTCTTATAAAGACTGCCTAAAAAGTTGATAAGTCCGCAACCTATTATACCGATTTTTATTTTTTTGATTTCTGATGATTCGCGCCAGAATTTTGGAAAACATTTATGAAATGGTTATATTGCCATTGGTCCTTTACAAGTATACAAAGTTTCAAGTCGATCCAATGTTTCTAAGTGGGTGAAAATCGTGTTCAAATATTCCGTTACATAGATACAAAGACACTTTTTTTATTTTCTAATGATTCTGACCATGATTTTAGAAACAAAATATGAAATGATTGTATTGTCACGGGTCGTTTACAAGTATACAAAGTTTCAAGTCGATCCAATGATTATAAGTGGGTGAAAATCGCGTTGAAAAATTCCGTTACATAGATACAAAGACACTTTTTTTATTTTCTAATGATTCTGACCATGATTTTAGAAACAAAATATGAAATGATTGTATTGTCACGGGTCGTTTACAAGTATACAAAGTTTCAAGTCGATCCAATGTTTCTAAGTGGGTGAAAATCGTGTTCAAATATTCCGTTACATAGATACAAAGACATTTTTTTTATTTTCTAATGATTCTGACCATGATTTTAGAAACAAAATATGAAATGATTGTATTGTCACGGGTCGTTTACAAGTATACAAAGTTTCAAGTCGATCCAATGATTATAAGTGGGTGAAAATCGCGTTGAAAAATTCCGTTACATAGATACAAAGACACTTTTTTTATTTTCTAATGATTCTGACCATGATTTTAGAAACAAAATATGAAATGATTGTATTGTCACGGGTCGTTTACAAGTATACAAAGTTTCAAGTCGATCCAATGTTTCTAAGTGGGTGAAAATCGTGTTCAAATATTCCGTTACATAGATACAAAGACACTTTTTTTATTTTCTAATGATTCTGACCATGATTTTAGAAACAAAATATGAAATGATTGTATTGTCACGGGTCGTTTACAAGTATACAAAGTTTCAAGTCGATCCAATGATTATAAGTGGGTGAAAATCGCGTTGAAAAATTCCGTTACATAGATACAAAGACACTTTTTTTATTTTCTAATGATTCTGACCATGATTTTAGAAACAAAATATGAAATGATTGTATTGTCACGGGTCGTTTACAAGTATACAAAGTTTCAAGTCGATCCAATGTTTCTAAGTGGGTGAAAATCGTGTTCAAATATTCCGTTACATAGATACAAAGACACTTTTTTTATTTTCTAATGATTCTGACCATGATTTTAGAAACAAAATATGAAATGATTGTATTGTCACGGGTCGTTTACAAGTATACAAAGTTTCAAGTCGATCCAATGATTATAAGTGGGTGAAAATCGCGTTGAAAAATTCCGTTACGTAGATAAATACAGGTCAAGCTAATATAAAGCGTGTAAAAAAGGAGAAGTGACAAGTCTCTTTTGTGTTTATAATTCCTCTCGGATAATCAGTGTCGTGTTTTTAATAAATAAATCTAGAAAGCAAGTTAACAAGAAGTACTTGCAGAATAATTACACCATTGCCCGACTTTATCAGCAATGTTTGTTGTACAGCACAGCCTGCTATCTATATCTGCACTTGTATTATGACGGCTGGGCCTTCTGTACTAGTAATTCACCTGCCAAATGACAGCACAGATTACGTGAGTCTAGAGACAGCTCACAAATTATAAACCACTGCCCATTCAGTCGTGTAATTAATCTCAAAATATTATCTCTTAATACCTGCAAAGAAGACATCGAAAGACAAACAATGAATTTTGTAAAACAGCGCTAATAAAATTACATAAAAAGTCCAACGTAAATTAAAACAAAGCTTAATGGATACTTCAGTCTTTTTATGTACATTACATTTATCTTCATTCGTCGAATTGATATTTATGATTTCTTCGATAGATCACAAAGAGATCGGGTTTACGAAAATATTTAATCCATGATGCTCTGATAATAAATTATCTTAAAAAGGCATGCTATTTTTAAATGTTATTTTATGCACAAAAAATATATTGTCCCGGATGGCAGAGGGTTTTCCCTTTCGTATTTGGACTTGAATAAATACACAGTTGTTATGTAATATTTTTCTTTTCACTTTATTTTTTCTCACAATTATCACTAAATCTCATCATCAGCATCACTCCAGGGATTAGGCAATTGCCCGTTCCGACTTCATAATGCATCAGCCCAAAGTGTTCTAGGTCTTCCAACATCACGCCTTCCTCTTGCTTGATAATTTCTTGCTAACAATGGATATCTCTCCTTACTCATTCCATCCATATAATCAATCCATTTCTGTCTGTAATTCGTGACCTTATCCAATAAAGGTTGTACTTTCAATTCTTCTCTTATATCCTCATTTCTTATTCTAACAAGTCTTGTACATCCTTTAACTTGTCTTAGGAACCTCATCTCCGCCGTCTGTATTCTATCCTTCTGTTTTTTTCATTGGTGCCCAAGTTACTAAATCTTCAATTACAATTTTACCTTACAACAATTCTTGTTTGAAAGTTTATCAGATAATCACTTATAACACAGTTGCAGACACAGTCCTCCCTTATAGTTTCTCTCACTCTTAACATCTCGCCGTCCAACGCAAGATTCTCGTATTCTGACTGGCCGGCTACTGTAGTGAGTTGTGGCAATGACCAGCATTGCCCAGTGTGCCGCTTCTTTGGGAACCAGTTGAGGTCCCTTGGCGGCCGAATACCATTGTGTTCTTCATCTATGGTTTAGTTTCTTAGCACTTGCGTGTCTCGCGGCTTAAGTGTCTACCGTAGCAGGTATGGATGACATGAGGATGGTTCCTCACCAGAGCAGGGTCATCATAAACCACGTCGCCGGACAAGCAGAGAGTCCGAAAGCCTGCGGCGTGGAGTGAGCCACACTACTCTAGCTGGACTCCAGTATATATATCATTGTGGTGGACCAACATGCCCCCCCCCATGTCGCTGTAGCATACGCCCTATATTGCGAACAATTGGATTGTCATGATCTGTGATATGATGAAGCATACATTGACTCTTTGTTCAATTGTGTCAGCAATATAGGGCATCTGTGCCAGGTTGTGCGTAGCGGTGCCGAAAATATGATTTTTAGACATTTGTTTTGTATAATTTTCACTTTCTTTTTATGGCCAGCGGCGAGGATACTCCAAGCTTCACTTCCATACAGCAACATGCTGCGGATCACAGCTTGATATAGCGTTAGCTTGATCCTGGTAGATAGCGTAGGCGACTTGAAAAATGGATATAAAAGTGCAATAGCAGCGTTACCTTCACGTTTTAGATGCCCAACTGACTGGCCGGCCTTCTCCTCTGCTCTTTTATATAAGCGGGAGGAAAGATCTAGTAACAGATTCGAGCAACATCGCAGCCCAGAAACCTCTGGCTTCCGATCTTTCTCCAAGGGGAGAGAGAGACCGGTAGAAACTTCTGGCAGCACATTCCAGACAGTTCAAACGGATCTGCGGGTCACTAACTCGCTAGGGGCGACTCATCCGCGCAATTCAAACGCCGCACATAGGGGTATTTGTTCAATTTAGCTGGCCACAAGTCCAATTTTCATAATTACACTCAGATAAACAAAAACAGGTTCATAGAAGAGCCTGATAGTTGGGCTATCCAACTCCAGTATTTACATTTCATCCACCCCAACGTCCAGAGGACAGAGTCAGTCTGAACTCAGTCACTTCTCGCCGTGGTTGTGCATTGTCTACATTCGTGCGTTGTAACTCAATATTTAATTATTTATTATTTTATGTTCTGTTGTGAAAAAATACAATTTCGTTATGGATTCTGAAACTGCACGTAAGCGACATTTGTTTTATAGTCAAAATATTATACTTCTATACGCCATTTGTTTTCTTTTGCACTTTAAAATACTGGTAAAGCTATTTAAGTAATGACATTTGAGTAAACAGCCTCATTTTATTCGTTAAATGGTCCTTGATTTCCAAATCCTCTAGATAAATTTTAAATCGTGGCATTACCTATGGCAATTTAACTCATGCCCCAAATGGGAGTCAATGACCAATCACATTTCAATGGTTTTTTATTTACAACCAATCACAGTCGTGTTTCGCCTCGAATTTATCAACTAAAGTATATCATATTAAAGAAAGCTCCTCCTTTTTAACATTCTGAATAAGTCATAGCATTATTTTGCAGTGACTGACTCTCTAAGAAATACAGCTATCAGATTGTATATAGTGCATGCATGTCAGCAGATAGCGCATGCGGGAGATAATATTAAAACATTTGTAACAATTGATTATACCACCAAAAAAAGACACCACTGTTTGAACTCTCTTAAACGAATCATTTTCCAGGAAACAACGATGCGGAAAAATATAATTGACATATTTACATCATAGGATATCAGAAATTCCATTAACACATATAATGCCGGTTATAAATGTCTCCACTACAGTGCATTCTTACAATATTGCGATCCTTTGGCAATAAATAATATCATCTTATTACAGTGATGAACAAAAGAAGCAAATGAAGCGTATCAATCGTTTCTCATTTGTTTTCAAACATCGCCGTTTACATTAAATATATAAATATTTAAAAATATAATCATCATCATCTTCAAGGTATGGGCATTTTGACCCGTTCCGATATTTTAAAATAACTATAGTTAAATAATTATTTGTGAGTAAACAGCTTAATTTTATTTGTTAAATAGTCCTAACAAATGCCACTCTCGATTTCCAAATTCTCTAGATAAATTCACTCCTCACTTCGTGAGTCGTGAATTTATCGATAATTTGGAAATCACTCGTGGCGTTACTTATGATAAAGAGAGTTATATCTGTACATCCGAAGTAAAAAAGACAATACGGCTATTGAAAAACGCTTACGAACATGATTATTACAAGCAAAATTCGAGAGCAGATGTTGGTATGACTGATGTACCGGTGAACCTGACAGGTGGTCTTGATGTCTCAACAAATATGACATTGTTGAGTGGTGTCAGTCACATTTGACGCGCATGATCTACGCAACCGACAAATTCAAAGTGTGAAAATCCTAATTTCAGAGACAACATTGCTATTGCTGTATTTAAATTATATATAACATCTCCATACATCCCTATCCTGAGCTATTTTTTTTCAAATCATCTCCTGTATAATCTACTTCCTTCAAATAATGGATAATTTTATTCTCCCATCTCATTCTTGGTCTACCAACTGGGCATTTTCCATTTAGTTTTCCTACACCCCTTTCATGTCCCATACGTGCCACATGCCCCACCCATCTCAGTCTATGAGACTTAACTGTTTTCATTATATCTGGCTTCCTATATGTAGGCTATATCATGTAGTTCACTATTATGAGTTTTCTCCATTCACCTGTCTGTTCATCTCTTTTTGGCCCAAATATTTTCCAAAGAACTATGTTCTCAGATACTAGCAATCTTATTTTTTCCCTTAAAGTAAGACATTATATCAATCCCTTTAATTCCTTTCATAGAGTTTCCTGAAAAAAGAAAGTGTACAATGTTTTCTTGAAACTATATAGAAGTCCACAATATAGTGTTTCCGGAGACAAGGATCGGGGGTCTAGACATGCAGTGTGCAGTTTTCTTTCTCTAATTTGCATACATAAACGATATGAAGTCTATGATGATCTTGTAGAATATTTCCGGGCTGTTGGCCGTGGTATTGAGGCTTGTAGTTCCCCGACGTTTCGCCAGAAAACACGTCCCGGATAAAGGTATAAATAGGGCTGGTAGTCGACAAAATTGCCAGTCTCAAGACAACCCTTGAGGATGCCGGACGCAGTCTCTGGCGAAACGTCGGGGAACTACAAACCTTAAGACCACGGCAAACAGCCCGGAAATCTTCTACAAGATCATCATAATAACTCCGGCCGTGAAAGCCTAAGTCAAGATATGAAGTATGATTAGTGGGTGCAATGCATTTTACATCGCCAGTGCATTTCTACTGTAGGATACGCATTTTAATCGACACAGCACTGAATTGGTTTGTATTTTTTTTATCTATAGTGAGTACGGTAATGTTTGTGTGAGAGCACCGGCGCTATCAGAGTAAGTAACGCCCACCTGTGCCAGAGACATTCATGCAAAATATTAGATTATCTTTCAAAGTATCAATAAAAGATCAAAATCAAGTGGCATATCAACAGCTCGAAAAATGTTTCAAAATGGCTATTACATCGAATATATCAAATACTGTGGAACTTATCAGTACGCTGTCTAGTAATAACATACCTTTATGGGACAACTTCACTTCTACACATTACGTTTTTGTTTGAGATATATAATCTAATATATAAAAATGAATGTTTGTTTGTTGGTGTTTGTTTGTTTGTTCGTACTTTATGCTCGATTGTGATGGGTGTTTTTGCAAAATGTTCAGGTGATTACCGGGATGAATATAGGCTATAAGAGAGTTGTGATACTCAACTCTTACACCCTTAAAAATCATCCTATATAGTGAAAAACATGAAAAATAATCTTTTTTGACACTTACATGGCTTTAGCTGCCTAAACCATAACAAATACACAAAATTGATGTACACAGAATTGAATATCTCAAAACCTTCCACAAAAAAGTCCGCGACAGCATATGTTTATCTTTTACAGATAACACACAATAGCCATTTTTGTCTTTCATTGATGCCAAGGAGATCGGGATAAGTAGATTCCCGGGCAAGCATGTGCTGCCATAACATTCATCCGATTTTCATGTGGCTTTTTGCAAAATATTCAGGATTTTACCGAGAAGGTTATAGGTTATAAGAGAGTTTTAATGTTCAAGTCATTCACCCTTAAAAAAACACCTTCTGTAGTGAAAAAAAGTGGAAAAAATGTCGCTTTTTGTAAGCTTAAATGGCTTACGCTGCCTAAACCATACACAAAATTATTGTATCTCAAAACATTCTGCAGAAAAGTCCGTGACAGCATATGTTTATCTTTTAAGGATAACTCACAATAACCATTGTTGTCTTTCATTCATGCCAAGAAGATCGGGATAAGCAGATTCCCGGGCAAGCATAGCAGCGCACGGCGGGTATTCTTTTATGAATAACTCAAAATAACAAATTTTCTCTTTCAGCTCATTTATGCCAAGTACATCGGGATGCGTAGATTCCCGGGCAATGCCGGGTAATCAGCACGGGGTGTTTAAAAAGAATAACGATATAAATAAATATGTATTTTTGCTTTTACTTATTCAATTAAATGCAAAAAAATACAATATAATTTATTTAGGTGTAGCAGCGAATGCCGGGTATTAGCTGCTAATATATATAACCTCATATTAAACCATAATGAGGACAACTTTCTAACAATATTTCTGTACCACCCAGTAAATGTAACGTATAGGAAAACAGTACTATTTTTTGCGCATGTCAGTTTTACAGCAGGAGGGGTCTGTAACATGAAACATATGTTTACTATTTCGTCAGAGCTTTGTTGGTTCTGATCAACAAAATCGGGTCAGCTTTTCAAAAGTTTGTGGTAATGTACCAACACTTTAGTGTATTGCGGTATACAATTGCATACAATGATGGTGGACAAGTGTTGTTTTCAATGGAAGGCACATTCATTAATTGTGTGTCCAGTGTATGCTTCCAAGCTCAAATTGTTAACACCTAAATGAGTGGCTATCGCATTTTATGTTGCCTCTGCGCAGCGTCACATAAACAAATTCAAACAATGTGCAGCTGTTTGACCTTATTAATGATCAGAAATTAAACTTTGGTTTCTCCAACAATGAGGTCTCTGCATTTATCGTGTGTTTAACTTCCAAATTCTAATATTAGTTTCAGTAATAACATATGTTCATACATTACGAAACAGTACTAATAAAATGCATTGTTGAAACCGTTGAGGCGGAAAGTCATAAAATAAAATAAGTTAACTATACCTTATTTATATTATTTTTAGTCTGGAGATCTTACCTCAATATTAATGTTGATTTGTTCTTGAACATGTTTCAAAACAATTCTGTTCTGAAACATGTTCAAGAACAAATCAACATTAACTTTCCCAGTCTGGGAAAGCTGGCGATAAAACAGAATATTAACGTTGATTTGTTCTTGAACATGTTTCAAAACAATTGTTTTGAAACATGTTCAAGAACAAATCAACATTAACTTTCCCATTCTGGGAAAGCTGACGATAAAACAGAATTGTTTTGAAACATGTTCAAGAACAAATCAACATTAATATTGAGGAAAGATGTCCAGACTAAAAATAATATAATTAAAATAACCTCAAAACATAACTTCCTAAAATTAAATATTAACATATACCTTCTTAGGTAAGATCCGTCGTCCTAAACTTATAAAATATGTATTCTTTATGCCTGTAGGCCTTTCAGAACATCCGTTCCATCTTCAGCAGGTCCTTCTTCGCTACAATGTCTAATATGATGGTTGATGCTGCTGGTCCTAATGTGCTGTTGTCGCGACACCATACTAGGACCAGCAGCATCAACCATCATATTAGATATTGTAGTGAAGAAGGACCTGCTGAAGATGGAACGGATGTTCTGAAAGGCCTTCAGGCATAAAGAATACATATTTTATAAGTTTAGGACGACGGATCTTACCTAAGAAGGTATATTTTGACTCATTTTATTTTATTACGAAACAGATTTCATAAAAATCGAGTGAGTTGCCAGAGAAGATAGCTCGTATTAGAGAGGTCCGTATTCAACAAGCTGACATCAATTCTTAGTCCGAGATCCGGCTGCAGGATTACTACGTTCATCGAGTGTATGAAAAAAAATCAATTTTTTTCATAAAATTGTGAATTATTGCGATAATTTTGATTGAATAACACGTATCTCTTGGTCTTTCTTCTCATATTATAATGTCGAGTAAAAAAGAAGGAAAAATTGGATTTGAAATGGAAAAAATTGGTGTTGCCGCTTAAAGTAAAATAGAAACACTTGACCGTTTCCTTGTTGGCGAGTCGTTTCCACCCACATTTCCACATGTTTCAATGTTAATAAATGAACGTACATTTCGTGTCCATGGCTAGCGGGACATAAGCTCTCCATATATCCCTATCCTGAGCTAATGTTTTCCAATCGTTCCCTGTATAATCTACTTCCCTCAAATCGTGGTTATGTTATTCTTCCACCTCACTCTTGGTCTACTAACTGGGCGATTTCCCTCCGGTTTTTTACAAGAAACGTTCATGCACGTCTTTCATTCCACATTCGTGTCTATGAGACTTAACTGTTCTTATTATAACTGGCTTCCTATAAAGACCATGTAGTTCACTGTTATGTAGTTTTCTCCATTCACCTGTTTGTTCATCTGTCTTTGGTCCAAAAATGTTCCTAAGTACTTTATTCTCAAATACTAGTAATCTCCTTCCTTCCCGCAAAGTAAGAGTCCATGTTTCGCATCCATATAATATAATTGAGAAAATAATAGTTTTATATATTTTCAGTTTAACGTTTTTTAACATGAGTTGGGAAGTTAAAAGTCTCTGTAATGCATAATAGCACACATTTCCAGAATTGAGCCTATGTTTAATTTCCTTGTGCATCTCATTCCTATTTCTGATTATTGTTCCTAGGTGTTTGAATTCAGCCACTTCCTCAAAATTTCCCTCATTTGTCACCAGCTGTCCATTTCCATTATATAATGTATTTCTATGTGTGACCATATATTTAGTTTTACTGATATTTACTTCCAGTCCTAATTTCTTAGTGTTACTCAATAGTGTGTGCGTGTTGGCCTTTAGTATCTCCTCGCTATCGGCCAATAGTACTACATCATCAGCATAAACTAACAGCTTATTAATACCATTGAGTTGTAGGCAACCAAAACGGAGAATTTAAAATAATTCGAAGAACAAATAAACAGTAAATGCGTAACCTTAATAACATTAGGGGAAAAAGCGCGGTATTAACCCTGCAGACTCCCTGTTTTGTACAATTGTGTCGGTTACATTAGTGCGCACAAAACAATAAAGGAATAAAATTAATATTTCATCGTCATGGTTTCATTACACGATACAACTTTCTCTCCCATAATGAAATAATTACTTCTATTTCGTTAGTCTAATTAACAACAGTAAAATTATGAAAAATAAATGATCATTAATTATTAACTGGAAAATTACGAGAAGAGAGAAAAAAAAAATGAAAACTCAGAGTGCGCTTCCCTGTAGCACCGCGTGTATTCATCTCTTCTCTTTAAACTTCTTGTCTCCTTTAATATTCACAAATTTATGTATTTAGTAGATTATTTCGCTTCGTAGAATCATTATCGAGGCCTAAGGAGGGCAATCAAATTACAAGTTGTGAAATTCCAACCAATTAATTAAGTCAAAAATTCGCTTCTTGCATCAAACTGAAGTTATAAATCTCACCTCATATTTATTCATTAAACAATAATTTTACAGCAGTTAACGTCAAGTTTAATAAGTTAATTTGCGAGTCAAAGGATCGATTTAATAATAAGGTAATCAAATAGCAATAATAATAATAATAAAAAGTAAAGTGATCCCACAACAGGCCCGGAGGCCCTTGGGGTAATAGGAGGTTAAGGCTCCCACTTTTTCTAGACAATCGGCACTTATGTCAGCCGGGTTGTCAGCCCTACGTGACGGCCGCCTTTACCCCCAGAACAAGCGTCTGGTTCTCATTTCCGTTAGAGGCTGAGTCGACCCCAGGACCATAGTGCCGCCAGAGGGTTTGGGTCAGTTTAAAAATACTGACCCCAACGGGACTTGAACCCTCGACCCTCCGGCACTGTAGCTCAGTGCCTTAACCACTACGCTACGGCGTACCCCCAATAATAATAATAATAATAATAATAATAATAATAATAATAATAATAATAATAATAATAATAATAATAATAATAATAATAATAATAATAATAATACTTGAAAACCAAATATGGAAAAATTAAACGAGTTTTACAATTTAAATATCATGGTGAAATACTCGTAATTCAGGAAAATGAAATTGGAACTAAAGCCAATAAAAGTAGATATCAAAAAATGGAAACAGCATTTCGGCATATTCACAACACTTATAATAAAAAAATGCATATCTTTACATACAAAATTACGACACTATAAACACTGTAATTAAACCAGAGTGCCTCTATGGAGCAGAAATATTAATTTTGAACAGAAAAAAAGATATCGAAAATATATCGGGGGAAAAAAATGCAAAATTATAAGAAAAGTTTTTAGTTTCACAATTCATAGGTGAAGCATTTAGACTCAGAAGTAAAAAGGAAATAAAAATATATACAGACATTCATAGTAATATTAGAAAACGAAGGTTAAAATTTTATGGCCATATTAAACAAATGAACTCAAATAGGCTTACAAAACAGATAATGAAATTCTACGAAAACAGAAGTAAAGCTCCAGTGGATACTATGAAGTGGATTGATGAAGTCAAAAAGGACTTAAAATTGGCAGGTATTACTAAATAAGATATCCCAAACAGAGATATATTTAGAATTAAGGTGAATAAGTGGCAACTTGACCAAGAGGACAAACCGAAGAAAAGAAACTGGAACAACTTGGACAGATGATAGAAAACAAGCTCATAGCAAAATAATGAAAGGAATTTGGGCTCAAAGGAAACGCCTCTAAGTACTTTGCGTAGTCCTATATGGGCTCATCCGCAATAAAAAACATAATAGTAATAGTAATAATAATAATAATAATAATAATAATAATAATAATAATAATATAATAATAATAATAATAATAATACAGATAAAACGAAAATTATGGCATTTCAAGGAGTAGATCCTGTCAGAAGTAAAATTGTACTTGACAATAAAATTTTGGAGCAGGTGAATAATTTTACATATCTAGGATGCAATATCTCATGTGAAGAAGAAAAGGATGTAAATGCAAAAATATCTAAATTTTAAAGAATTTTAGGGTTAATAAATTCTACCTTCAAGCAACAGTTAGTCCAAAAACATTCAAGACTAAAAGTGTATAAAACACAGGCTCTTCCAACTCTTTTGTATGGTAGCGAAGTATGGACGTTCAAACAGAAGGATATACAGAGACTTAGATCTGCTGAAATGAGATACATTCGGAGGACTGCAGGATACACACTACTAGATCACAAAAAAAATGAAGATATATTGGAAGAATTACACATGGAACCTTTAGAAAACAAAATTTCTGACTATAAGTCAATATGGATGCAACATGTTAATGGAATGGAAGATCACAGGATACCCAAACATATGTTAAGATATCAACCTTCAGGAAGAAGAAGACCAGGACGTCCACTCAAAAGACTTTTGGGTGGTGTTTCTCTTGAGGCCGAAACAGGTCAACAAATGGCCTAAATTCGTGAATGTACAATGATGATGATGATGATGATCCATCAAACCATAGTAATTCTACCCGAGGGCAGGTCTTTCACTGCAATCGTAGCATTTGCATGCTATGCTTTGCAGCTTTACTAGGGAATTGTAGGTGTGGTAGTTTCCCGTTGCTTTCCGCACCGGTGAAGGATGATGATGATGATGATTAGGATGATGATGATAAAGATGATAATGATGGCCATATGATTTCGGAGACCGTTTGGGCCTTAAAGTTATCCTGACATTTGTCTTACAGGTGAGGAAAAACCCCGATATAAACCACCCCAGAAAAACTGTCCCGACCGGGGATCGAACCCGGGCCCGCTTCGTGACAAGGCAGCACACTACCTCGAGACCACATCGGTAAAAACATCTAAAATACTCAAATCATGTAGCTGCTTATATATTCTACGAGAGTGAATGAATGCCATTCCATACCTGAAGTGTATTCACTAGGACAATTGCAGTACTACTGTTGGAGATCTCAGAACTCCTGGGATGCCAACGACACACGCGAACCATTACATCATACAGGGTACACTATAATTAAACTATCTGCATCACTAAAGTTTTGTAAAATATCTCCGATAACTAACTGACTGGCACTATCGAACCCGTAGGTTCAAGGTCGCGCTGACATAAGCTCTCCATACATCCCTATCCTGAGCTAATGATTTGCAATCACTCTCTGTATAATCTACTTCCCTCAAATCATAGCTAATGTTTTCTTCCACCACATTCTCGGTCTACCATCTGGGCGTTTTCCTAAGGTTTTCCTACAAGAAGCTTCTCTTCCTTTTCCCCCATTCGTGCCACATGTCCTGCCCATCGTAGTCTACGAGACTTAATAGTTTTTATTATATCTGGCTTCCTATAAAGACCATGTAGTTCACTGTTATGTAGTATTCTCCATTATCTGTCTGTTCATCTCTCTTTGGTCCAAAAAGTTTCCTAAGAACTTTATTCTCAAACAGTCGTTATCTTCTTTTTCTCTCTTAAAGTAAGGGTTCAAGTTTCGCATCCATATAATACAACTGGTAGAATAATAATTTTATATATTTTCAGTTTAACGTTTTTTGAAAGGAGTTGGGATGTCAAGAGTCTCTGCAATGCATAATATCACGCATTTCCAGTATTGAGCCTATGTTAATATTCTCTGTGTATCTCATTCCTATTTGTGATTATTGTTCCTAGGTATTTGAATTCATCCACTATTGATGTATTTTAAGAATAGTCGCTCTTCACGAGGTAAAATCGGGAAATTATAAGGGGGTGAAATAAACCTAAAATCTGGAATTTGCTCCTATAGGAATGCAAAATTTATACGAGTTTTAGCATAGTCTTTCGAGGTTTACGAATCATCAATGCACCTGAATTAAATCGGCTGATACTAAGAATGAAGTTGCTAGTAGTTCAGAAGACCCCATTCCACCCTATACCATAAATTGTATGGTATAGAAGGAAATCGAATCCGGTCTCTCGGACTCTATAATCACGCTGTACAACTAAGTTCATTCTAAGTTCTCTAGATTTCAAAATGACAATTTTTACAATAATATAATGTAAGATTAAAACTATAAAATAGTTAGCTTGTAGGTCCTCAACATAAGTTATTTTAAAACTCTGTAGGTCTTTCGGGACTAGTCCCATCATCAGCACTGTATTAGGCCCGTACTTGTTGACCCTTGTTGAAGCACTGACTTGGTGGTATTTTGTATAGTAGGGTAAACAAGTACGGACCTAATTCATTCTGCTAATGATGGAACTAGTCCCGAAAGGCTTACAGAGTTTTAAAAGAACTTAAGTTGCAACAGGCTTTAGGAGGGCACGAAGGTCTCTTCAGGGCGTGTTTTAGATTAAACTTATTTCTGGGTTCTGAAGGACAAGGAATTCGGTGATCAGTAACAATGAGTTGTGTAATTAATTTAAAAAAGGGTTTATTTTGTTAGCCTCTTATGAACAACACAATACACAAATTAATAATATCTGGTAGACTACTTGAGCAAATCTAGACTTCCCTAGAATATATTTAAATTGATTCACACTTTTAGGTAATAACATGGGAGAAACAGGCTCCTCTGAATACTTCTAATATGACAAACTAGCCCACTCTGCTTTCTTACGAGAGCTACTCTCCTCTCTCTGTATGTACTCGTATGGGAGCTACTGGCCACATCTATGTACTCGTATGGGCTACTAACCAAACTCTTTTAACAATAAAATTTATTGGCCTTTTATATTCATTTCCAAAGGAAGTTTTAAAATTGGCTCAAGTATTCCTTTTAACAAAATTTATTGTTTCTACAAATACTTGGGGGTCACCTTACAAACAACTGGAACCGCTTTCTCACTTCATATACAGGATCGAGCAACAGCTGCAACGAAAGCCATGTACGATATCCCAAAACTCCAAAGACTATCCCTCTCAACTGCAATGAAACTCTTCAACCTTAAAGTAATGCCGGCCGCAACATACGGAATCCAGCTTATATGGAATTACTTGACAGTGAAAAATCTTAAGAAACTGGAGAACGTTAAATCAAGGTTTCTCAAAAGAGCACTGTCAATTTCAAAATATACAAGAAATAGTTATGCCTATACAATAGCCCAGGAATCCTTCTTCATCGAAGATATCAGACACTGTTTCAGACTACCGGAAACGCAAGCATACAGAATCGTCATCGAGGAGAGACAGAACAAAGCCGCCCAGATACCGACAGAAATTATGGAAACAGACGCAATGAAAACAGAAACCTGGAAGCAACCGAATTTCGAACTTCGGCACCTGTACACACGTTTCGCAGCCCATGGATTTCATGGGAATATATGCCTGAACAACATGTACCATGAACCCAAGGAGGACTGCATCTGTAAATTATGCAACTATCCATGTCCAAAATATCATCTAGCGAAGTGTAAAAACAGGACTCTGCCTCTAAACAATTTAATTAAAGACTGGTAAAAAGCTAAATTTAATTTGATGTACACATTGTGTTTAATAAATATATTACAAAATTTATTGTTTTACAAATTTGACCATATTGAACACGTCAATCAAATTTACACTTTTATAATAAACATTAGTTACGCTTCGCTAGGTACATGAACCTGCCAACAACTTGAGTTACCGTTAACCACTGTATAACAACAGCTTATTGTGTGGTCCCAAATAATAACCAATTTAATTTTAATTCTTGGAATTACTAATGCTGCAAAGTTGAGGAGACAAGGAAACTATTTTATAGTTTTTAACCGTACATTATATTACTGTGAATTAACATCTCAACGGAAACTTAACCATGAATTTTACTGGTATCAACAATTTTTAACTGGAAACTATTGCGATTTAATTTATAATAATAGGTATCATTGCAGCCAATGGTCATGTAGAAAGAACTGTTTTCATGTCTTACAAAAGTCTGTTATCGATGTTCCTATGTTTTTACACTGTAATAGGTGATATCGGTCGCAGTGCGACCCACATATTGTCCACAGAAGAAGTGTATGAAAGCAGTAGGTATTTCATACTCATCATGAAGGATTGTACTATAACTTACATTCATTCAGACGCTGAGCGGGCGTGTTAGTTCCGAGTTTGACGGACACACTTCAAAATTGTAATCATCATCCTTGCCTCACAGTGAACTACGAAACATTAAAATATAAAGTAACTAAACTCAATAAAAGATCAAATTTAATTACCGTAAAACAGAAAAATATAAAATTGAATATGCCTGAAATAAACTACAGATGTGTGTGACTTCTTGGACTGTTCTTATATTCTCAGGTAGTAAGCCATTGTATCGCTTCGAATTCCCCGTGCTCCCCTTCGTCCCTTGCTATCATTCTTCTCGTCTATGGACAGTAGTTTGCACTTGCACTTTTCTTCTGGATTATGGCGCTTCACTGTTGTGCATATCCTGTGGTGGAAACCATGGACCGCGACTCTCGTCACGGTGTGTCTGAGGTCGATCTGGCTGCTGTCCATTCCCTGTAGATCATCGCATCCGTTGCGTAGAACTCAGGCCATATCTGTTCTCTCTTCTCGTTGAGTTCCCACAGCAGTTCTTTGTAGGCATCTGTTGCCGGCACGAGAAGGTTCAGGTGGAGCTCTTCTATGAAGAATGGTTTCTTCATTACGTATAGTGGTCGAATACAATTTAAGTATTAAAACATAGTAGGCGGTACAAAGAAAATTATAATTATTACTATTATCATTCAGGAATTTTGTAGGTGAGCAGCCTTCCCGTTCCAATAGCATTGCATCTCAATCAAATGTATTTTCGTCTTAAAGTCTCTTTGAGAAATAACTGCTTTAACTTTTTTTCATACGATTCTTCTTCTTCTTTGGCTTTCCCTAACTTATATACTTGACGTCTTCAGTTTCCATTTATTTCTATCATTCCAAACTCCTTCTTCCAAATTCCTGTCATCCATTATAGTTCTGACTTAAGTTTTCCATTTCCATCTTGGTCTAGCACGTATATTTCTTCTAAGGGGTGACCACTGGTATATATTTTTTGGCCATCTATCATTTTCCATTCTCTGTACATGACCATACCATTTAAGAGTTTGATTTTCAATCATCTTAACAACAGATGTGGTGACATCCATTTCTCTCCAAATGAATTCATTTCTTATTTTATCCTGTCGTCCCGCGCCGTAGCCGAGCGGTTAAGGGAGGAAGCCTTGGCTCAGAGCTATGGGACTTGCGCTGGTTCGAGTCTCCATGGGGGAAGAAATTTTCTCGTGGTATTTCGGCCAGTATGGGACCGGTTCCCACCCCGCATCGTGAGGCAATTGGGTAGCTACAATAAGTAGCGGCTCCAGGTTCAGAAACCAGCTATAACGGCTGGGGGACTCGACATGATAACCACATGTCACCCCAACACTGGCTGTTGATCATCTACCTCTGTGATTGACACATGTGGATGTGAAGGGCCAGCAGCCGGCTGGTAAAAGGGCAACCGCTGAAAAGTGGAAAAACCCTTAATCGGAGTTTTATCCTGTCTTGTTTTTTGAAAGCTTCTTCTAAGATAATCAAATTCAACTGTTCTAATTTTGTTTTGTCAAAAACCAAGTTTCAATTACATATGACAAAATATTCTTTATTGTGCTCTTACTAATTTTCATTTTAGTTTCCTTTCTAGTATTTTGTTTCAAATTGTTCCATGTAATGTCTTAGTTGCATTTTTGCCATTGCAATGTTACGTTTTGTTAAGAGAAAATAAAAAAATGAACAATGCTTGTTTAATATTTTTTTCAGATCCATTGTATGATACATGATAAATTTATTTCTTTCGTCGCTCTTTAAATTAACTCAAGTTGGCAACGTCTTCTAGGTCTTCCAGCATCACGTCTTCCTCTTGCTTGATAATTTCTTGCTAACAATGGATATCTCTCCTTACTCATTCCATCCATGTGATCAATCCATTTCTGTCTGTAATTCGTGACTTTATCCAATAAAGGCTGTACTTTCAATTCTTCTCTTATATCCTCATTTATTATTCTATCAAGTCTTGTACATCCTTTTACTTGTCTTAGGAACCTCATCTCCGCCGTCTGTATTCTATCCTTCTGTTTTTTCACTGGAGCCCAAGTTTCACATCCATACAATATTGTGGGAACCGCCATAACATTGTACATTTTTATCTTGGTTTCTTTTCTAATTTTATTTTTGAATGTTCCCTGTATTGTTCCACACACCGTCTGAAATGTATTTATTTTGGAGTCAATATATCTTTCCACATTGTAGCCAACATCACAGCACAAATATTTGAAACTAGACACCTGTTCTATACTTTGATTTTCTAAAATAATTTTGGATCTCACTGGATCTTCCTCTGAAAGCCATGGTCTTCGTTTTCCTTACAGAAATCTTTAGATCGTATAATTTACATATTTTATTTAATGCATGCATTGATTTCTGTAAGTCGTCTTCATTTTTCTGTATTATGATTACATCGTCAGCAAATAGAAGATTATTTATGCACACAAAAATAATATATTATTTGTCATAATTCTACTTCAGAACTCAAGAGCATAATCAAAAATTATAATATCATCCAATAAATCCATTCCTACAAAAGAGGTAAATTCCTAACTCTGTAGTTTCTTTCAAAAATCTCCTGTGTACTGTGTAAGAGAGCACTTACCGCCTTCTTTCATATTTATGTTAAAATAATTCTACACGTTATCACCTTGTGTAAACTGGAAGTTATTGTGTATAAAATAAAAATAACAGTAATTACATAACAAATTAATTTTTTGTTCCAGAATGCAAGTTGTAGTTTTCAAGGTTAAAAAATGTCACAATGCAGAGGCAATTTACATTTGCAAAGTACAGTATTTACAAAATTAAATTAGTTCTTCTTACAACACATTTCAAAGGTCATCAATTCACTGTATGTTAACTAACGTTACCATGGCCACCAATATACCACAACAGTAGGCCTATATTACGATGCGAGATTGGGAAGTGGTTTTTACAGAATCGAGGAAAATGTTTGAAAACTGATCTATAGCGAGGTTTTTAATTTCCGAGATCCTTTATAACACTTCACAAACGTGCGTTGTATATTATTTTTTGCGCGATGGTGTTTTCAAAATAATAAATAATAGTAAAATAATACCTAGGAACAATAATCACAAATAGGAATGAGATGCACAAAGAAATTAAACATAGGCTCAATTCTGGAAATGCGTGTTATTATGCATTGCAGAGACTTTTGATGTCCCAACTCCTTTCAAAAAACTTTAAGCTGAAAATATATAAAACTATTATTCTACCAGTTATATTATATGGGTGCAAAACATGGACCCTTACTTTAAGGGAGGAAAGGAGATTACGAGTATTTGAGAATAAAGTTCTTAGGAAAATTTTTGGACCAAAGAGAGATGAACAGACAGGTGAATGGAGAAGACTACATAACAATGAACTACATGGTCTTTATAGGAGGCCAGATATAATAAGAACAGTTAAGTCTCGTAGACTGCGATGGGCGGGACATGTGGCGCGTATGGGGAATGAAAGACGTGCATGGAAACTTCTTGTATGAATGCCAGAAGGAAAACGCCCAGTTGGTAGACCAAGAATGAGGTGGGAGAACAACATTAACTATGATTTGAGGGAAGTAGATTATACAGGGAATGATTGGAAAGCATTAGCTCAGGATAGGGATATATGGAGGGCTTATGTCCGCGCGGCCATGAACCTACGGATTCGATAGTGCCAGTGAGTAAGTAAGTAAAATAATAACATATTTGTTGAAAATATTTGTATTCATTATATACAGTTGACTAACGTTAATGTGGGCAATGTTTATTAGTTGAAACAACAGGAGGCCTTGAGACCATTTAGTCATAAAATGGCGGCAAGTACGAATTGATTGTTTTATGTTGTTTCAAATAAAGTTCAGTTCATATAAAATGCAGTGATTTGTTTCGTATAATGTATATTAACACTACCTTTTGGATATATTTTTGTATATACATTGTACGTAGTATACATAGAGGGCAGTGGTTTTACTTCCTACGCGCGTGTATTTAATGCCCTAGGTTCTGTCCTTTGTGGACATTTTTGGTGTTTTCTCCTGGCACTGGCGTAATTATAACCCAATTCTGAGGTCGGGTCGCCCGAAAGGCGTGGTTACATTGCCTCGATTATATGATGATTATGATAGTGGTGCGCCAGGAGAGTCCCTAATCCTAAGCTTAATCTAAGATGAATATGAATGATGATGATTGCGATGGCCATATGATTTCGGGGACCGTTTGCGCCTTAAAGTTTCCTGACATTTGTCTTACAGGTGAGGAAAAACTTCGATTAAAACCTCACACAGGAAACTGTCCCGACTGGGGATCGAACTATGCAAACTATCCACTCATAATGTAATTTAACTCAAGCTCAGTATTCTGTTTTGACTGGTCCATTGTGTAGAAGTAAATTCGAAAATGTTCCTTACACTTTCTGTTAAGTAGGTAAACATTTAACCACTCACGATATTAACATATTTGTCAAAAGTTTTATTTGAGCAAAAAATTGAATTGTTTGCCGTAATTCGATGTATATTTAACATTTATAATTTTCAATAAAAATATATTAGCTGAATGCAGGCTTTCACGGCCGGTAATCATAATGTTGAGTGATTCCGGGTTCTGTGGCCGTGGTCCATAGTTGGTGTTGATACCAGACGTTTCGCCCTCAACTGCGGAGGGCATCTTCAGTGGCGAGTGCTTCTAGGCGTGTTTCCTGGTCGGAAGCTCTACTTAGAGTGAACGCTGCGGGTGTTGTATTGATACTAGTGGTGGGAGCAGGGTGAGCGGGCGTGGCTCTTGCTGATTGGCTAATGGTCGTCTCCTTGTTGTCCCTAGTGTTGATGCATTTATTTTCTAGTGTACGGTACCAGGCCTTAGACAGTTTAATACCTTCCTCTTTTCTGTTAATATTTTCCTTATGCTTGTGTATTTCTATAGCCTCTCGATATAATCTAGGGAAATAATAGGAAGTTGTGGCTAAAACTTGTGTATCATCGAATAGAATCTGGTGTCCATTCATAATGGCATGTTCTGCTACAGCCGATTTATCCATCGGCTGTAGCAGAACATGCCATTATGAATGGACACCAGATTCTATTCGATGATACACAAGTTTTAGCCACAACTTCCTATTATTTCCCTAGATTATATCGAGAGGCTATAGAAATACACAAGCATAAGGAAAATATTAACAGAAAAGAGGAAGGTATTAAACTGTCTAAGGCCTGGTACCGTACACTAGAAAATAAATGCATCAACACTAGGGACAACAAGGAGACGACCATTAGCCAATCAGCAAGAGCCACGCCCGCTCACCCTGCTCCCACCACTAGTATCAATACAACACCCGCAGCGTTCACTCTAAGTAGAGCTTCCGACCAGGAAACACGCCTAGAAGCACTCGCCACTGAAGATGCCCTCCGCAGTTGAGGGCGAAACGTCTGGTATCAACACCAACTATGGACCACGGCCACAGAACCCGGAATCACTCAACATTAAAAATATATTATATAAATCTTCAGATTCTGTAACACAAAGTCAAGATATCAAAACACGCAGACATTGAAACATATTCTATTGTTGCATGAAGAGTGAGCTCTTCCTTCACGCTACATTAGTTGGAGCTCTGCGTTCAGATAGCGCTGGAATCGTAGCGTGAAATGTATACCACCATACGCTAGTGTACACACTCACCTCAACCGTGATATCAAGTTCAGGAGTCGAACCTAACCCTCAACAACTTTGCTTTTATTCTCTTATCATAACGTGTTTCATTCTGTTTCTCCATTAATATTTATCTTCTCACTAAAATAAATGTTTCAACTTTCCCTCCACAATATGTCTACTGTTACCATCTAAATACTGAATCTACTGTAATTCATTTTCATTATTGCCGAAAAGAGCCTGATCATCTGCATATAATAATAATAATAATAATAATAATAATAACAACAATAATAGTTTTATTTTACCTGGCAGAGTTAAGGCCTTAAGGCCTTGTCTACCACTCAACCAGGTTTAAAAAAATACAAAAGAAAAGTCTTAAATCTAAATTACAATATATATATATAAACGATTACAAGTTATGAGTACAATACAATTAATATTTATAATGTATTTTGATTTACTCTAAATTTAACGAATAAAATATATAATATGTACAAGAAATATAAAAAACGAGGAAAATATTAATGACATAGTATAAATTAAAATAAATAGAGAAAAATTAATTATTAGACAACAGGTAACTGTATAAGCGTGACTTAAAGGTGTCAAGTGTGCGGCAACCCCTGATATCTTGAGGAAGGAGATTCCAGGAGCGAGCAGAGGCTACTGTGAAGGAAGTAGAATAGGAGGAAGTGCTATGAAGAGGAATTGTTAGCAGACTGCTATCTTGTGACCTAGTGTCAATATTGTGGTAGGATGATAACTTCTCAAATCTGGACGCCAGGTAAGTAGGAGTGTAGGAATTCAGAAGCTTGAAAAGTAGTGAAAGAGAGTGCAATTTACGTCTGTCAGTAAGACGGAGCCAAGAGAGGTTATTAAAGTGTTCGGAAATATGGTCATAACGGCGGATATTGAAAATGAATCGAACGCAAGCATTATGAACACGCTGCAGTCTCTGCGACAAGGCATAGTTTAGATAATTATATATAATGTCACAATAATCGAAGTGTGGTAACACAAGATTCTGCACTAGGATTTGTTTTAACGAAACTGGGAGAAAATTCTTTAAACGTCTAAGATAATGTAAGATGGAGGAAGTCTATATAAGAGTGTGTCTAAAATTGTGTGTCTTGAGAGAGGAATATTACCATGAACTGTCAATCTCCAGTGTCTGATGATAGCATATATATTCCACTCATCATCTTAATATAATAGCCCAACGATTTAACATGGAAATATCAACAACAAAATCTAAAGTTATGGCCTTTCAAGGGAAATTCGCAGTAAGAAGTAAAATTTGTATTTAGAATTCAATATTAGAGCAAGTTAATTCATTTAAATACTTAGGATATAATCTAACTTATAATGAGGAATGTGATATATCCTTTAAAATACAAAACTATAATAAAGCTTTAAGAATTATCAACCAAGTTTTTAAACCATCAAAAGTGCAGAGACACACAAGAATGAAAATCTATAAAATTCTCGCTAGACCCATAATCTGTTATGGCAGTGAAGCTTGGACCATCAGAACTCAGAATTAACGTCATATTACAGCCACGAAGATGAAATATCTGCACGTTATAGCCTTCTAGACCACCAAAGAAATTCAACAATAGCCAGGGAGTTAAACATCGTGCATATATCTGAATACCTCCAAGAATATAGAAACAATTGGCTAGCCCATATTCACCGCATGGATCGTCACAGAATACCAAAACAAATTCTTCACTACATTCCTCGAGGCAGAAGATGTGTGGGTCGACCTTTTCGGGGATGGCGGGAGACCGTAACGGGCCACTAGGCCTAATACTTGAAAGGACGATGATGATGATGATGATACAGAATCTACTCCATTCCTACGACATTATAACGTTTCAATAATACTAAGGGAGTCTACACACTAACATGTAAAGATTGTAATAAATTATATATTGGCAGGACGAGCAGAAATTTCTCTATCTATCTATCTTCGGGTTTTTACAGCTGCTGCCGTCTTCCCGTGCCAAACCTCCAAAGCCTACGGTCTTGGGCATCTTCGATGCTTAGCCCTCTAGCTTGCATTACTGTCTTCATGTGTTCCTTCCATGTTAACCTTGGTCTTCCTCTTTTCTTCTTTCTGTTAGGATGCCATTCATATAGTTGCTTCGGCCATCGCTCATCTTCCATTTTTAAAACATGTCCTAACCACTTTAATTCCTTTTCCTCAATTCTTTCAATTATGCTTTCTTCTGCTTCCATTTTGTTTCTAATTTCCTTATTTGTGACACGTTCTAATTTAGACTTTCTGGCACTTCTTCGTAAATAATCCATTTCTAGAGCTATTAGTCTGTTCTTGTAGTACTTATTGATTGTCCATACCTCACTTCCGTACATTGCAACAGATTCCACCAATGTTTTACCAATATATTTTTTGTGTCTTTCCAAATATGCTTATCCCACCATATGGAATTTAATGATGATATATTTTGCTACTCAATTCAATTCTATGTTTTATGTTCTCTTTGCCTATACCTTCGATGTTATCCATAATCATTCCCAAATATTTAGTTTGTTTCACTTGCTTTATTTGGATTCCATCTTCCAATACTAAGTTTTCTCTTTCATTGCTATTTATTGCCAGATATTCTGTTTTTTGTAAATTTACTGTGAGACCCCATGATTCATATGTGCTTTTCAACCTTTTTATCATGAATTCCATATCAAAATTGTCTTGCGCTAAAACCAGTTGATCATCGGCAAATTGTAATGTCAGCAAAAATCTATTGCCTATTGGGATCCCCATACCTTTGCAGCTTTGTTTCCATTTCGTTAATATAAATTCTACATAAATATTAAATAAAATTGGTGATAGACTGCACCCTTGTTTCAATCCCTTTGAGGTGTTTATAGGATTAGACATTATATTTCCCATTTTAACATAAGCGGAGTTATCTTTATAGGTTTGTTTAATAATTTCTATTAGGTTTCTGTCAATATTGTATTTCTCCAATACTTCCATAATTTGTTCCTCGGAATTGAGTCATAAGCTTTCTCTAAATCTATCATTGTCAAATGGGTTTCTTCTCCAACTGCAGTCCGTTTTTCAATTAACTGTTGTATTGCAAATATATTGTCAACACATGACCTTCCTGGTCTGAATCCATTTTGATCTTCTCCTAATTTGTCTTTAACATCTTTTTGTAACTTTGTTTTTAATAACTTCGTAAATATTCTATATAATGTGTTATTTATACTTAGTCCTCTGTAGTTTTTTGCGTCTCTTCTATCGCCCTTCTTGTATATTGGTACTATGTAGCTTATTTTCCATTCATCAGGAATCTTCTGTATTGCAATGCATATTTTTTAGCATTTTGTTTTTTTTCTAATGTGTGGGGAGCTGGCCCACAGCATAAACCCCCAACCTGGAGGACCAGGAAAATTTCTGTCTGGGTTTTCCTCCCATAGCCTTTGAAGATCCCTCTTCACCGCAAGGCAGCGTTTCTCTATTTCCCTTAGAGATAGGGTTGCCTCTTCCGCCAGATCCGCCGTGATGAAGGACTCCTTCTGCGCCGACTCTGCCGTTAATACAAGATATAAAGAACACCTAAAATATTTCATACGCGCGGGTGATAAATCAAGCTATGCTAAACATCTCATTAACGCAGGTCATCGAATGAACACAATTGAAAATACTCTCACGATAATCCACCGAGAAAACATTCCAGCTAGGATAAATATATTTGAAGACCTCGAAATTATAAAGGAAACAAACAACACCTCACTTCTTAATGAGAACGCAGCCCAGTCAAACCCATTATACGAGATCGTCAAAAACAAGTCAGTTGCTGCTACAAACAGTTGGAGTATACATCACCGTACACAACAACAACAAGTAACGGAAACTCAACCTGCAGAAGATGGAAGATAACTTCCGAAAGCGCTCCAGTTAATTTTATATACAATATTTTAACAAAGTTGAGGACGACGGCACCTACCAACAGGTACAATTTAATTTTTAACTTTCATCATTATAATGTTTATAAAAGTATTTCGTATGTAGTATTAACCACAGATGTTATTCTAATGATATTTATGTATGCAAAAAGAAGAAAGACATTACAATTTGAGGACGTGATTGAACCCGAGCTTTAGCGAGGACTAGAAAATAAGTTCGAGACCATTAATGCACTTATTTCCCGAATTACAATTTTTTGGTCGATCTAACTAATTTCTTATACTTACCAATATTGTTGTTACTGGAAAATTAAGCAAATTAAGCAATGTTGAAACAAATATTTATTTACTTGAGAACGGAACAGGTGGCATTGATCTTAGAATACTTAGAAATCCTAGCCCTGTTAACACTAGGACATTTATACTCGTATGTATGTGCCATGGAGCTCTGATGGATGACAGTAGAAATTATTTCAAGAGTTTTTACGACTGATTTCCATGAAGCTTCTCACAAAGTCACGAATTACAGACAGAAATGGATTGATCACATGGATGGAATGAGTAAGGAGAGATATCCATTGTTAGCAAGAAATTATCAAGCAAGAGGAAGGCGTGATGTTGGAAGACCTAGAAGACGTTGGGCTGATGCATTATGAAGTCGGAACAGGCAATTGCCTAATCCCTGGAGTGATGACGACGATGATGATGAGTTTTTACGAGTAAATCCTTGTAAAAAATGTTTAGGAACGCTTAGACATAAGTGAGAGATAATATTTGGATGGATCTTTGGAAAGTGGATGTCGGAGATAACAATTGGATTCAGTTGATTGAGGAGACTCCGTAAGATATAGATTTGGTTTAACCGTTTTAAAATATACCTACCTAAACTCTTAGAAAACATAAGAAGTAAGCAGTGAATTTGTTATGGAGGGATATTCAAATTGGGCTCCTTAAATATGAATGTGCAACCCCTGTCAAAAGTGAAATATATAAACAAAAACTATGTTCCCCTAAAACAAAGACTTTAAATCTGGTAAAATATGTGTCACAGTCCTTAGTATCATAATTTTAGGACCTTTTTTTTTAAGTTTTCGTTCTTCCCGAGTGTGGCTTTGTTGAATGATTCTAAAATTGCAGATTATAAATCTCAGTTTCTTGCAATAATAATAATAATAATAATAATAATAATAATAATAATAATAATAATTTATTTATTCTGGCAAAGTTAAGGCCATAAGGCCTTCTCCTGCACTCAACCAGCACAAATACTAATAAATATGTGACAAATATAGATATACACTATAATAATTATAAACAGTTAAAGATACATTAAATGTAGCAATGTAAATGTCATGTATAAACAACATATTTTACGATAATAACAATAATAATATTTAAATAATAATGATAATAATAATATAATGATAATAAAATAATGATAATAATAATAATAATAATAATAATAATAATAATAATAAAAATATACGATATCTTAAAAGAATTGAAGACTACGCCAATTTTGGAATATATTAAACAGCACCAACTAAATTGGAAACACCATCTTGAAAGAATGAGTTTAAATCGGATCCCTAAAGCTGTTTATACCAAGGGGACGAAGATCTCTGGGCCGTCCCATGACACGCTGGAGGGATTTTTTTTTTTTGGGTTCGTAACAGCCTTGGCCTAATACTTGCAAGAAAGAAGAAGAAGATATAATTATATAAATATGATAAATTAATATAATGATATAAATATGATAAATTATACGAGAAACACCAATTAATATATATACCTTACACTGGGTAATGATGAAGTTGAGTTTAGAGCAAATATAAATTTATATTTATTTTAAAAGATGCCAATGTCCGGCAGCCCCTTATTTCTTGTGCTAGGGAATTTCAGTTGCGAAAAGTGAAGATGGTATATGACATGGAGTGATGTGATGTCCTATGTTGCGGTATATTAAGCAAGAGACTATGTTGTGATCTTGTGTTTAAGTTATGGTTTGAGGACAGATACTGGAAACGAGATGATAAATAATTGGGAATCGAGGTATGTAGGATCTTAAATAAGAGAATTAGACAGTGCGATTTTCTTCTCTCTTTAAGATATAGGCATGACAATTCGTGGAATAATGGAGAAATGTGATCGTATTTTCGAACATTAAATATGAATCTGATACACATATTATGGACACGCTGCAGTTTGTCCGACAATCCGTCACTTATGTATCATCATATGAAATGGAGGAAAAATCAATTTAATTAAAATATATATACAGTCAATATGCCCATTTCACCAATAAATGTTTAAAATGGTCAACAAGTTTCTACAGCCAAGCTGTCATTCTCAAGACCAGATATTGACTCAATATCTGGTCTTGAGAATGACAGCTTGGCTGTAGAAACTTGTTGACCATTTTAAACATTTATTGGTGAAATGGGCATATTGACTGTATATATATTTTAATATTGTATCACCAAGAAGATCAATTGTGTATTAAATCAATTTAATTAAATATATATTATATGAAGAGAGGAATGCATAATAAATGCATTTAACTTTAATTCGTCCAGAATTTAATTACACTATTATGTTTTCCTTTATATGAAATGAGATTTAAAATTTACTTGACTTAAAGGGTATATTTATTGTTACCGTTTGCTTTACCGTTGTTCAATTTTATTCGTGAAATTAAATTTTCAATTAAATAAAATTCATTGTGTTTCTGTTAATACGTTTACCGTAATATCAATTTACATTTTACTGTTAACAAAGACACTTTGAAAATGCAAATGTCATCTAACTGTAAATCCTTGGCGCTGAAACAGATATACAGTGAAATTAAAATAATAATAAATTAATAATCATGTTACTGTTACATCCGTAAATAAATTTCCTACAAAAAGATTTTATATATTTACTAGAATCGGCCGCGGTGGACTAGTGGTTATGCTCCTTGCCTCTGGTCCCGAGGGTCGCGGGTTCAAACCCGGCCGGGGTCGATTGAGTTTTTAGGACGGAAAAATCCAAGGAGCAAGTCCTCCGGGAGGGACTTTAAGCCGTGGGTCCCGAGTCTGAAGATTTTCGGGCTCGTAAAAAATCCTTAAGCCTGAATAAAAAGGCCTCTAAGCAAAATTTACCGAATTTTCCCGTCCTAGTACTACCTTGGTTTCCTAGATGTCAGTATGAGGCTGACCACGGTCCACTCAAAAATGACATCTATACGAAAACAAGTGTAACTAAATGAATATGGTTCAAACTCTTCCCTGTAGGGGGAGAGCGCCTAAATCTCTGTAAAGGGAAAACATGGGCTTACAAAAATATATTTACTAGCTAATACCCTGCGTGGGCTGCTATACCTAAATAAATGAACATTAATGTGCTTTTATGTATAGTTAGATAAGTAGATGAAAAAATAATTATAAATTTATATTTTTAGATATCCCGTGCTAATTACCCGGCGTTGCCCGGGAATCTACTCGTACTTATCCCGATCTTCTTGACATACATGATCGAAAATACGAAAATTAATATTTTATATAAGGGGGCACGCCGTAGTGTAGTGGTTAAGGCACTGAGCTACAAGCCGGAGGGTCGAGGGTTCAAGTCCCGTTGGGGTCAGGAATTTTAAACTGACCCAAACCCTCTGGAGGCACTATGGCCCTGGGGTCGACTCAGCCTCTAACGGAAATGAGTACCAGACACTTGTTCTGGGGGTAAAGGCGGCCGTCACGCAGGGCTGACAACCCGGCTGACATAAAATGACGATTGTCTAGAAAAAGTGGGAGCCTTAACCTCCTACTAACCCAAGGGCCTCCGGACCTGTTGTGGGATCACTTTACTTTTAATGTGTTTTACATTTAGTTAAATAGGTAGAGGGAAACATGTATATCGTAATTATTTTTTGATACCCAGTGCTAGTTTACCCGGCGTTGTCCGGGAATCTACTCATCCCGATCTTCTTGGCATAAATGAGCTGAAGGACAAAAATTAACGTATTTCTTATGATTAGTTGAATAAGTAAAATGAAAAATAATTATAAATGTGTATCGTAATTATTTTAAGATTCCCCGTGCTGATTACCCGGTATTGCCCGGGAATCTACTTATCTCGATCTTCTTGGCATAAATGAGCTGAAAAGCAAAATTCGTTATTGTGAGTTATCCGTAAAAGAATACTCGCCATATGCTGCTATGCTTGCACAGGAATCTACGTACTTGTCTCGATCTTCTTGGCATCAATGAAAGACAAAAATGGTTATTGTGAGTTATCCGTAAGAGATAAACATATGCTGTCGCGGACTTTTTTGTAGAGCTTTTTGAGATATTCACTTCTGTGTACATTAATTGTGTGTATTTGTTATGGTTTAGGCAGCGTAAGCCATTTAAGCGTCCAAAGAGCTACTTTTTCACGTTTTCCACTAAAAGGGCAATTTTTAAGGGCGTAGGAGTTGAGTATCACAACTCTCTTATAGCCTATGTTCATCCCGGGAATCTCCTGAACATTTTGCAAAATCCCCATCACAATCGGATCAACGGTATGGCCGCGCATAAAGTACGAACAAACAAACATTTTTATAAATAAGAAGATAAAAAATTGTTACAGAATAGTACAATAGAACACAAGAAAAAAAAAAGAAACGAAAATTTGTACGTGAGAACTTAACATGCAATTTCTTCTTTCGACCCAGGCATATGCATGTATTTCGCACGAAAACGATATTCAATACATTAGCAGATACATTGAAATTTATTTTTAGATTATATAATATTCTTCTTCTACTTCTTCCTTCCAAGTATTAGGCCAATGCCTGTTACGATCCTATACAAAAGTTTCCCTCCAGTGTTTCATAGGACGGCCCAGAGATCTTCGTTCTCTTGGTATATAATTATAAACAGCTTCGTAAATCCGATATGAAGTCATTCTTTCAAGATGGTGTTTCCAATTTAGTTGGTGTAGTTTATTTTTTCTTTCACTCACCTCATACTTCATAACTCCTAGCAAACCCAGGGTTTCGTCACATCAATTGTGACATTCTCAATTGTGAACGTGACACAGCATTGAGAATGTCACAAATGATGTGACGATACCCTGGGTTTGCTAGGAGTTATGAAGTATGAGGTAAGTGAAAGAAAAAATAAACAATATTAAAAAAAACCTCATAGTGTTATTTCCTATCTTCATAACTTAATTAGTTGATACTGTTTAATATATTCCAAAATTGGCGTAGTCTTCAATTCTTTTAAGATATCGGTGTTCCCTTTCCACTCCCATCTGTTCTAACCCGCTGTTCTGCGCATGAATCTCATTTCACAAGCCGTTATTCTGCTTTCATGTTGTCTTCTTAGTGTCCATGCTTCACTACCATAGGTCAACACTGGTCTAGCCAAAGTGTTATATAAACGTAATCTGGTGTTTTTTTGTACAAGGGATGGTTTCATAACTTGATTAATAATTCCCAAACTTTTATTATAACTAGTAATTTTTTCAGAGTATCCTTTTCATCCCAGATAGAGAGATAATATCCAAGATATTTAAATTGACTATTTAACTCATGCCCCTAATGGGACTCAATGGCCAATCACGTTTCAATGATTTCTGTTTTACTACCAATCAGACTCGTGTTTCACGAAATATGTCTTCTTCTTCTTCCTTCCAAGTATTAGGCCAAGGCCTGTTACGATCCTATAGAAAATTTTCCCTTTAGCGTAATATGTACAGATTTTCAGTTTTTACACATTTTTCTGTGTTTAAAGTTTTATTTTCCTTCTCCACTCGCCCTATCCATCCACTCCATACCCTTCAGTCCCCTTGGTCTCCTATCAGTCCTTATTTTTTGCATCCATGAGTTTCGAGGTCGTCCATTCTTTCTTTTCCCGCATGGACACCATTCTAATTTTTTTTTTCTGGACTATTTAACTCATGCCCCAAATGGGACTCAATGGCCAATCACGTTTCAATTATTTCTGTTTTACAACCAATCAGACTCGTGTTTCACGAAATATTTATCAGTGTTATAATTACCATATTAAACAAAGCTCCTCCTTTTTAATATTCTGAACAGGTCTGAACATTATTTTGCAGTGACTGAGCTCACGAGAAATACGGCTACCAGATTTTATATATAGTGCATATCAACACATGCCGTATGCGGGAGTTAATATAAAAACATTTGTAGCAATTGATTATACCACCAAAAAAAGAAACCACTGTTTGCACTTTCTTAAATGTATTTTTTCCCAGGTAACAATCCAGAAAAATATAATTGTCATATTTACATCATACGACATCAGAAATGAATTAATATACAGTTTGATGTGTTTCATTTTTCTCCATTAGAGAGCATTCTTACAATATTGCGTTCGTTTGGCAATAAATAATATGATCTGGTTGCAGTGATAAACAAAAGAAGCAGATGAAGCGTACCTATCGCTTCTCATTTGTTTCCAAACATCGCCGTTTACATTAAATATATAAATATTTTAAAATAACTATAGTTAAATAATGATTTGTGAGTAAACAGCTTAATTTTATTCGTTAAATAGTCCTAACAAATGCCACCAAATTCTCTAGATAAATTCACTCCTAACTTCGTGAGTCGTGAATTTATCGATAATTTGGAAATCACTCGTGGCATTACTTATGATTAGATCTGTCTAAAATTTTATTCTGGAGATAGATTTTACTTTGTATGGGGTCCTTCCCATGAAATGCCATAATTGTAATTTTGTTAATTGATATTTCCATATTAAATTTGGCAGCTATTTTTTGTAAATTATAAATTGATCGTTGCAAATCATTTTCAGATCGTATATAGAATTGTAACTATTAAATAAATACTTAAAATGCAACACAATGTTTCTTGTATTTGCTACACCAGCAGCCAGCAGTAATCGTATTACGTATAACTCAATTAGTTCCATGTTTCATCGGGTCGATATGTTGAACGCATATCATTCAGTATATATGTTGGGAAATAAGCGTAACTAAAGAAACTTGGTCTGGTTACATTCGTGAAATATATATATATATATATATATATATATATATATATATAATCTGGGAGCCACTTGATAAAATGAAAGCGATAAAATGTAAGTGGTAAAATTGAGGTGAAAAACGACTATGATTCATTGAGATACGATTGGTCATTGACTGTCATTGGGCACGAGTTAAATAGTCATAAGTAATGCCACGAGTGATTTCCAAATTCACGACTCACGAAGTGAGGAGTGAATTTATCTAGAGAATTTGGAATTCAAGAGTGACATTTGTTAGGACTATTTAACGAATAAAATTAAGCTGTTTACTCACAAATCATTATTTAACTGTAGTTATTTTTAAATATTTATATATTTATTGTAAACGGCGATGTTTGAAAACAAATGAAAAGCGATAGGTATGCTTCATCTGCTTCTTTTGTTTATCACTGCAACCAGATCATACTATTTATTGCCAAAGGAACGCAATATTATAAGAATGCTCTCTAGTGGAGAAAAAATGAAACACATCAAACTGTATATTAATTCATTTCTGATGTCGTATGATGTAAATATGACAATTATATTTTTCTGGATTGTTACCTGGGAAAAAATACATTTAAGAAAGTGCAAACAGTGGTTTCTTTTTTTGGTGGTATAATCAATTGCTACAAATGTTTTTATATTAACTCCCGCATGCGGAATGTGTTGACATTCATGCACTGTATATATAATCTGGTAGCCGTATTTCTCACGGGCTCAGTCACTGCAAAATAATGGTCAGACCTGTTCAGAATATTAAAAAGGAGGAGCTTTCTTTAATATGGTAATTATAACACTGATAAATATTTCGTGAAACACGACTCTGATTGGTTGTAAAACAGAAATCATTGAAACGTGATTGGCCATTGAGTCCCATTTGGAGCATGAGTTAAATAGTCATAGAGAATTGTTTGTCATAATTTTAAAGCTTACGTAGACAGTAGGACTTATTTGGAAACCAACGTCATTTCTGATTGACATAAAAGGAAAACTTTATTACTGCAAAGCGCCAGGGAAGTGATAGTGGCTGAAATTAATCTACTTCAGAGAATTGCTGTGTCGAAATCAGCAGTTAATTTTCCTGGCCACGATCACACTATCAGAAATATTAAGGAAATGCGTAAGATGCAGCATCTTGAAGAGAGATTTTAGGTTCAGTAGGGAAATTTGATAAATATTATTATCTAATGAAATCGCGATCTCAACTACACACCGGGGGCATACTCTCACATATTATCCAGCTGGCACTCGAGTCCATCATAGGTACATCGTCATTAATTCCTACAAGTCATGGATTATATATTTTTGGGGGTGGATTTTTCGTACAAAAGCAAGCCAAAATATTATGAAGATTTAGAATATATGACTAGAAAATTAATAGAAGAATATGAAAAATGGGGATTAATTTTTAACATGAAAAAAAATTATGAATTAGTGAACCAGAACAAAATTTAATTTTGGAGACTGGAGAAACAATAAAATCTTGTAGTGAGATCACATATTTAGGAATTAAAATTAATATAAATGGGAGTTATGAAGAGGAAATAAATAGAAATAATAAAGGAAAATTTGCAACTGCTTGCCTCAATGAAATATTGTGGAATAAAAATATAAGTAGGCTATCTATCTTCAAGCCCCAGTTAGTCCAAAAGCATTCAAGATTAAAAGTGTATAAAACACTGGCTCTTCCAACTCTTTTGTATGGTAGCGAAGTATGGACGTTGAAACAGAAGGATATACAGAGATTAGATCTGCTGAAATGAGACACCTTCGGAGGACTACAGGATACACACTACTAGAACACAAAAAAAATGAAGGCATCTTAGAAGAATTACACATGGAACCTTTAGAAAACAAAATTTCTGATTATAAGTCAAGATGGATGCAACATGTTCATCGAATGGAAGATCACAGAATAACCAAACAAATGTTAAGATATCAACCTGCAAGAAGAAGAAGACCAGGACGTCCACTCAAAAGACTTTTGGATGGTGTTTCTCTTGATGCCGAAACAGGTCAACAAATGGCCTAAATTCGTGAATGTACTATGATGATGATGATGATGATGAAAAATATAAGTAATAAAAACAAAATTAATATATATCATACAATTGTTAAAAGCGTCAGAACTTTGGCCATTAACAACAAAAACAAATAAGTATCTTTTGGCAACGGAAATGGATTTTATACGAAGGGCAGCAAGATTTTCAAGAAGAGAAACAATTAGGAACTCAGTTATAAGGGAGAAAATGAAAATTGAAGACACTATTTTAGATTATATTAACACTCAGCAATTAAGATGGTACAGACATGTGCAGCGAATGGAAGAGGATCTACTACAAAAATGTATTTTGGAATGGAAACCCGAGGGAAGACGAGGGAGAGGAGGACCTAAAACCTCCTGGAGTCAGGGAATATGTTTATATATGAAGGAGAAACATCTACAACCTGGAGATTGTATGGACCGACAAAACTGGCTATTGGGAATCGGACGATGTCAAAGACATTAATCAACCGATGATCTAGTAAGCCTACATATTAATCCATAGCATTTGTGGAAGATTCAGTTATAAGATACAGTGCATGAATTGTTCTTCACACTAGGTTGGTATATAGGATCTACTGAGATGATTTGAATTTTACAGGAGAAAAAATTTATAGACCACACATCTAAAATATTGCCTTGAAAATAGCTTATTTAAAAATACTGAGTGCGAGTTTTGATTTCAAATTATTCAGGAAGAATCGAATACACTCGCATCAAAATATTTAATTTCGGTTCGACACCTCTATCCCCAAATCATCATAGGAAAACATTTGAGTGGCCATGCTCTAGCAATTTCATAAACATCATGTCATCAAAACTCAAACCACAATAAAATTCACATTTGCGTAATTTTTAAGAGTTTCTGATTATTTTGAATTTTTCTAGTTAAAACTCTCACATGTTTGTGTGCATTTTGAATTGATAAAAATATCTAGGTAACACCATTGTAAAATTGACATTTTCCTTTTGAACATAGAATATATTCCGATTGAGGGTCTTTCCACTTTTCAGCGGTTGCCCTTTTACCAGCCGGCTGCTGGCCCTTCACATCCACATCTGTCAATCACAGAGGTAGATGATCAACAGCCAGTGTAGGGGTGACATGTGGTTAGCATGTCGAGTCCCCCAGCCGTTATAGCTGGTTCCTCAACCACATAGAATATATCCTAAAGTAAAGTGATACAACTACAGGCCCCAACAGGCCCTTGGGGGAGTAGGAGGTTAAGACTCCCACTTTTCTGGACAATCGGCTTTTAATGTCAGCCGGGTTGTCAGCCATGCGCGACGGCCGCCTTTACCCCCAGAACAAGCGTCTAGTACTCATTTCCGTTAGAGTCTCAGTCGGCCCAGGGTCATAGTGCCGCCAGAGTGTTTGGGTCAGTTTAAAAATCCTGACCCCACCGAGACTTAAACCCTCGACCTTCCTGCTTGTAGCGCAGTGCCTTAACCACTAGGCTAACAGGAAAATATGTTTATACCTTAATAATTATGTTTATTTTACATTTAGAAGTTCACTGCAGGGCTTCGAAGGCCCTTCGGATAGTAGACAATCAGCATGAGATGTCAGCCGGGTTGTCAGACCTGCGTGACGGCTGCCTTTACCCCACAACAAACGTCTGATACTCATTTTTCGCTAGCAGCTGAATCAACTCCAGAGTCGTGGTGCCATCAGATGGTTTAGGCCAGTATAAAAATGCTGGCTGCAACGAGACTCGAACTCCCGACCTTCCGGCTTACAGTGTTTCGCCTTAAATAACTGCTAAAGTTTTATAAAACATTCGCAGTTCCTGCATTACTTTATGGGAGCGAAACTTGGGCAATGACCAAAAAATTGCAAAGTAGAATATAAAGCGCAGAAATGAACTTCCTTAGAAAAACAAAAGGCTGCACAAGATTGGATCGGATAAAGAATGAAGATATAAGAATAGACTTAAATATATATCCATTGGATGAGAAAATCAGAGAATATAGAGAGAAATGGTTTACATATGTGGAAAGAATGAATGTATAAAGATTACCAAGAGCAGCATTCAACTACAAGCCAAGAGGTTCAAGGAATGTAGGATAGCCAGTGAAAAGATGGACAGAACAACTGTGAGGCGGAACATAGAATTTTTGCCTAGCCCGTGAAGTGAAGAAGAAGAAGAACTACGCTAAACCGTGCCGCGAATTTTGTATTTACTTTCGGATGAATCTTAACTTATCAAGAGAGTTTTCAAAATTTAGTATAATTAATTTGCCATTGCTTTGACTAATCGTATAACGAGATTTAATAACATTGAATTCAGTAAAAATTGGTAACTATTTATAAATGAATAAACATCAAGCAAGCCGTATTACGGTACAAAGTAAATAATAGTCCACAAATATAGTAACAAACGTGCGTTGTACATTATTTTTTGCGCGATGGTGTTTTCAAAATAATAAATAATAGTAAAATAATAACACCTTTGTTGAAAATATTTGCGTTCATTATAAACAATTGACTAACGTTAACAGTGTAGGCAATGTTTATTAGTTGAAACAACAGGAGGCCTTGAGACGACAATTATTGATGACATGGCCGCAAGTACGTATTTATTGTTTTATATTGTTTCAAATAAAGTTCAGTTCATTTAAAACGCAGTGATTTGTTTCGTATAATGTATATTAACACTACCTTTTGGATATTTTTTTGTGTATACATTGTACGTAGTATACATAGAGGACAGTGGTTTTACTTCCCGCACGTGGGTGTAAATGTAATATTACAGTATAGTTATGTAGGTTGAAAACCGCGGAATGTAGGAAGTTGAACTTTCAATCATGATCGCCATTGCTGTAAGTACGACAAAACGCTCTATCGCCCAAAAAAAAAACAAAGAATGTAACACAGAATAGACAAATGCCTATCTTACTTACTCACTGGCACTATCCAACCCGTAGGTTCATGGCCGCGCGGACATAAGCTCTCCATACATCCCTATCCTGAGCTAATGCTTTCCAATCATTCCCTGTATAATCTACTTCCCTCAAATCATAGTTAATGTTGTTCTCCCACCTCATTCTTGGTCTACCAACTGGGCGTTTTCCCTCTGGCTTTCCTACAAGAAGCTTCCCTGCAAGTCTTTCATTCCCCATACGTGCAACATGTCCTGCCCATCGCAGTCTACGAGACTTAACTGTTCTTATTATATTTGGCTTCCTATAAAGACCATGTAGTTCATTGTTATGTAGTCTTCTCCATTCACCTGTCTGTTCATCTCTCTTTGGTCTAAAAATTTTCCTAAGAACTTTATTCTCAAATACTCGTAATCTCCTTTCCTCCCTTAAAGTAAGAGTCCATGTTTCGCACCCATATAATATAACTGGTAGAATAATAGTTTTATATATTTTCAGCTTAACGTTTTTTTGAAAGGAGTTGGGACATCAAAAGTTAAATGCCTATCAAAGTCATAATTAATTACAAACAAACGATTTTATATAATAGATTTACGCCTAATTTTACCAAATGTGGAATATTTCAAAGTTATTGACTTAATACAGCAGATTTCACCCATAACATTTAATTTAATTTAGAAAATCGTTCACAATAAAATAACATTTGTATTTTTCTTGTATGTTACTTCTAGATATCGTAACCGAGAAGCAGAAAATGTTTCCATGCTCTTGGTGTACAGTACTTCAAGAATACAAATGACGTAATAAGGTCCACAAAATGGTAATGTGACCGTTCTTTTATCATATAATGAGGTTTTTTCTCGTTCCTTTCGCAGTTCCTTCACATACATAGCAGCTAAAATGATGCCAGTAAAACATAAGGAAAAGACAAATTGTCAACTTACATATATTCTAATATTCTTACTAGAATGAAAACAAGGATGTAGAAAATAAAATGCAGTACACATTTTAGGCGCAGCTAGTAAAACCCCTGTATTATAATTTCATACATGAATGATCACAATATGCGTAGCTTTACGATGTTCTCTTTCTACTAATGATGACTATTTAACGCATGGCCCAAATGGGACTCAATGGCCAATAACGTTTCAATGATTTCTGTTTTACAACCAATCAGAGTCTGTTTCACGAGATATTTATGAGTGTTATAATTACCATATTAAAGAAGGCTCCTCCTTTTTAATATTCTGAACAGGTCTGACAATTATTTTGCAGTGACTGAGCCTGTGAGAAATACGGCTACCAGATTGTATATATAGTGCATGAATGTCAACACATGCCGCATGCGGGAGTTAATATAAAAACATTTGTAGCAATTGATTATAACACCAAAAAAAAAAAAAGAAACCGCTGTTTGCACTTTCTTAAATGTATTTTTCCCAGGTAACAATCCAGAAAAATATAATTGTCATATTTACATCATACGACATCAGAAATGAATTAATATACAGTTTGACGTGTTTCATTTTTTTCTCCACTAGAGAGCATTCTTACAATATTGCGTTCCTTTGGCAATAAATAGTGTGATCTGGTTGCAGTGATAAACAAAAGAAGCAGATGAAGCGTACCAATCGTTTCTCATTTGTTTTCAAACATCGCCGTTTACATTAAATATATAAATATTTTAAAATAACTATAGTTAAATAATGATTTGTGAGTAAACACCTTAATTTTATTCCTTAAATAGTCCTAACAAATGCCACTCTTGATTTCCAAATTCTCTACATAAATTAGAAATCACTCGTGGCATTACTTATAATATCACTGCCAACATATTTCTATATTGATGTTTTTATAAGTTAGTAATTTTATGATTGGTTATTGAATCCCTATTTCTCCCTTATCAATATATCCCACTCGAATATGCGGTAGTAACAAGGCTTTGTTAAAAATCACTCTTGATATAACTCAATTACACTATCGAACCCGTAGGTTCATAGCCGCCTGGAAATAAGCTCTCCATATATCCCTATCCTGATATGTTTTCCCACAAATCATAGTTAATGTTATTCTCCCACCTCATTCTTGGTCTACCAACTGGGAGTTTTCTCTCTGGTTTCCCTACAAGAAACTTCCAAGCACATATTTCATTGCCTATTCGTGTCACATGTCCTGTCTATCCCCATGCTACGAGACTTAACAGGTCTTATTATATCTGGCTTCCTATAAAGATCATGTAGTTCACTGTTGTCAAGTCTTCTCCATTCACCTGTCTGTTCATTTCTCTTTGATACAGAAATTTTGCTAAGAACTTTATTCTCAAATACTTGTAATATCCTTTCCTCCCTTAAAGTAAGAGTCCATGTTTCACATCCATATAATATAACTGGTAGAATAATAGTTTCATATTTTTTCACTTTAACGTTTTTTTTTTGAAAGGAGTTGGGACATCAAGAGTCTGTGCAATGCATAATAGCACGCATGTCCAGAATTGAGCCTATGTTTAATTTCTTTGTGCATCTCATTCCTATTTGTGATTATTGTTCCTAGGTATTTGAATTCAGCCACTTCCTCAAAATTTTCCTCATTTGTCATTAGCTGTCCATTTCCATTATATAATGTATTTCTATGTGTGACCATATATTTAGTTTCATTGATACTTACTTCCAGTCCCAGTTTCTTAGTGTTACTCAATAGTGTATGCGTATTGGCCTTTAGTATCTCCTCCCTATCGGGACACGTTATACAAATTCATCTGAAATTAAATTTTTTTCTCATTTTTATATATTGATGTTAAATAGCTTTATGTCATGTACAATGGGATTTTGTCCTCTTTAAAAAATTTTGTTTATTAATGTATCCACGTCTACCACTGTGGTAAATGGATAGAGTATCTTCTCGTAAGCAACGGACCCGGATTCGATCACCTGGAAAAATAATTTACAAATATATAGGCCTAATTCAGTAGTGATAATCACTGTCTCATGTGTAGCTGAAGCATGGAAATTCAACAAACGTACTACGGTGGAAATGGATTTCTTGAGGAGAGCAACAAATTTTTCAAAATTAAAAAAAAAAAAAATTAAGTCATACAAGAAAAAATGAAATATTCAATAGTATAATAACACTGGTCAACATGATTTTTGTCTCATGAGTACCGATAGTTGTACTTAATGCAGTTTTTATCGTGTTTTCAAATATGTATTCGGAAATCCTCCATCACCTACAGTTTGTTTTTATTTCAATTTCAATTAATTGGATTTAAATAATTATTTTTCGTTGGGGTCAGGATTTTTAAACTGACCCAAACCCTCTGGTGGCACTATGGCCCTGGGGTCGACTCAGCCTCTAACGGAAATGAGTACCAGACGCTTGTTCTGGGGTAAAGGCGGCCGTCACGCAGGGCTGACAACCCGGCTGACATAAAGTGCCGATTGTCTAGGAAAAGTGGGAGCCTTAACCTCCTACTACCCCAAGGGCTTCCGGGCCTGTTGTGGGATCACTTTACTTTACTTAAATAGTTATTTTTAATAAACGTTTTTCGTCCACTTGTCCATTGTAAAATAAAACCAAATGAGCTAACTCAGGAGATTTCAGCTATGGAAAAGATATATCAAGGCAAATGGAATCATAATATGCTGGTCGATTATTGTTGGACCATCAAGAGGGATGCTCCACTGGAGAAATATAGCAGAAAATCTTCATTTGTTACTTTCTAGGTGAATGCGAATATTCGAATATTGTGTAGTTACGAATGTAAAGAATATTAAAGTGTTTGAAATTATAAATGCCTATCTCTCGGAAACCTAGCGTGATGAAGAAAAGCCGATATCATATTTGAATTCAGGAGAACAAATACTATCAGAATCACATATTTGTCTTTCTGAGACAAAAAAAGTATATTTTTTATTGCTCAGTGTTATTATATAAGGAACTAAATTCTTATGGGCATATAGGACGAATGCAAGGAGAAAGGTTATCCAGAAAAACACTGGAATGCTGTCCACCTGGAAAAAAGAAAGAAAGAAAGACCTCGAAACTCATGGATGTAAGAAATAATAACTGGAATATTAACAAGAGTGTCCACCGCTGTGGTCTCGGAGTAGCGTGCTGCCTTGTCACGCAGCGGGCCCGGGTTCGATCCCCGGTCGGGACAGTTTTTCTGGGTGAGGTTTTTATCGGGGTTTTTCCTCACCTCTAAGACAAATGCCAGGAAAACTTTAAGGCCCAAACGGTCCCCGAAATCATATGGCCATCACAATCATCATCATTCATATTCATCTTAGGTTAAGCTTAGGATTAGGGACTCTCCTGGCGCACCATTACCATCATCACCCGTCATATCATCGGGGCAACGTAACCCCGCCTTCCAGGCTCCCCAACCTCAGAAGTGGGTTACAAGTACGCCATGCCAGGAGAGAAACCAGGAATGTCGAAAGACAAACCTGGGGCATTTGCAAAAAAAAAAATATATATATTAACAAGAGTATTCAAGAACTTGGGTATGGATAGCTTACTTACTTACTCACTGGCACTATCGAACCCGTAGGTTCATGGCCGCGCGGACATAAGCTCTCCATACATCCCTATCCTGAGCTAATGCTTTCCAATCATTCCCTGTATAATCTACTTCCCTAAAATCATAGTTAATGTTGTTCTCCCACCTCATTCTTGGTCTGCCAACTGGGCGTTTTCCTTCTGGCTTTCCTACAAGAAGTTTCCATGCACGTCTTTCATTCCCCATACGCGCAACATGTCCTGCCAATCGCAGTCTACGAGACTTAACTGTTATTATATTTGGCTTCCTATAAAGACCATGTAGTTCATTGTTATGTAGTCTTCTTCCTACAAAGACCATGTAGTTCATTGTTATGTAGTCTTCTCCATTCGCCTGTCTGTTCATCTCTCTTTGGTCCAAAAATTGTCCTAAGTACTTTATTCTCAAATACTCGTAATCTCCTTTCCTCCTTTAAAGTAAGAGTTCATATTTCGCACCCATATAATATAACTATTAGAATAATAGTAGCCCAGAGGGAAAATAAAACTTTAGGTACAGAAAACTGTGCAAACGTTGAAAATCTGTATATAAATAAATAAATAGTAACAATAATCATCATAAATACGTTGTTTGTAATTGTATCCCATTCCAATCGTATTCCAATAAAATCAATGAGGCGAGATCTCCTTTTTATCGTCACTGAAACTAGATAAATCACATAACGAGCATTTTACATGCAACTACAGAAACGAAATCGATGACATGTCATCATCGTTAAGAGATGTAATATTTCAAATTACGTTGATAATAAATTCAATAACATCAAAGCAAAATTATTTTTATACCAATTCAGTATGCAAATTACCTTAATTATTTTTCTTATTCATCTCCATTGTAGTTTAACCTCTCAGTTTATAGATAGACCCTCAGGGGTCCTCATCTAGGGGATATGTGGATGGCGACCACAAGGTGCCCAAACTGAGCAAAACATTTCTTCCACTTACTTGTGTTTTGCACTCTTTTAACTTTACTATCTAACCTCTCTTGGTTAACTCTTGTTTTTTTCGACCCCGACGCTATTAGGGCATCCGAGGGCTAGGGAGTATTTCCTTTCTTCCATTTCTTCTTTCCTTTATTTTCTTTTCTTCTCCAGAAAAGCCTGACCAGAGGCTATAAGATGGCAGCCCCATCACTGGTCTTGCCTTCCTTTGGCCGGCAACCAATCGAAGGGACTATTATTATGATTTCAAGTCTTATACGAGAATTTCCCGCAAACGCTGGAGGGAAAATTTTCTATAGGATCGTAACAGGCCTTGGCCCAATACTTGGAAGGAAGAAGAAGATGAAGTTTATAGATAGTTTTATATACTACATGCCGCAAGGGCTTTACAGTGACACAACCTGTCGTCAGAGGGATATTTAATTTTGGATCACCCCCCCCCCCAGGAGCTATTACCTTGACATGGTGGGGGGGCTTAGTACCCGATGAACCAGACGACCCTACTGGGGAAGATTGACTTAGGTTAATCTTGCTGGTGGGTAAGAGGCGAGGGGAACTAAGTATAGCTCACAACGAAGGAATGGCTTCTGTATCCATATTGGGCGACCACATCTTCGTCAAGTCTTCAACGGTCAACATGGCGACAAGGAATAGCACAGCTAAACTTGTAGGGCTTGAAGAGCGGAAGAAGCAGCCCTCTCTTGGGGGGTGGATACCCAGAGGAGCATGTTTGGAGGCTCAGAGGAAGCAGCCCTTCCACCATCATTGTCCTGCGAAGCGCTCGTAACGCTTCCAGGAGACATTTATCTTACTGAGAAGCTTCATGGAAATCAGCCGGATGTTGGAAGACCTAGAAGACGTTGGGCTGATGCATTATGAAGTCGGAACGGACAATTGCCTAATCCCTGGAGTGATGATGATCACACAGTACTTTTCTTGACCACTCAAGGACACGGAGAGCCTTCACGAATGAAAGATCAGTTAAATTTAGGGCCTTCTCCGGGACAATACAAGATTACTAGAAAACACACCATTTACACACATTCATACAAAACATAGCGAATATGATAAAGTTGGCAGTGGTTGTCAGATGATGTTTCGGGGACTGTTTGGGCTTTAAAGTTTCCTAACATTTATATTAGTTTGTACTAGAGCAGCCATTAAATCTGTAGAGAATGAGGAAGGCTTACAACTCAATGGTATTAATAAGCTGTTAGTTTATGCTGATGATGTAGTACTACTGGCCGATAGCGAGGAGATACTAAAGGACAACACGCACACACTATTGAGTAACACTAACAAATTAGGACTGGAAGTAAATATCAATAAAACTAAATATATGGTCACACGTAGAAATACATTATATAATGGAAATGGACAGCTAATGACAAATGATGGAAATTTTGAGGAAGTGGCTGAATTCAAATACCTAGGAACAATAATCACAAATAGGAATGAGATGCACAAAGAAATTAAACATAGGCTCAATTCTGGAAATGCGTGCTATTATGCATTGCAGAGACTCTTGATGTCCCAACTCCTTTCAAAAAACGTTAAGCTGAAAATATATAAAACTATTATTCTACCAGTCATATTATATGGGTGCGAAACATGGACTCTTACTTTAAGGGAGGAAAGGAGATTACAAGTATTTGAGAATAAAGTACATACGAAAATGTTTGGACCAAAGAGAGATGAACAGACAGGTGAATGGAGAAGACTACATAACAATGAACTACATGGTCTTTATAGGAAGCCAGATATAATAAGAACAGTTAAGTCTCGTAGACTGCGATGGGCAGGACATGTTGCACGTATGGGGAATGAAAGACTTGCAGGGAAGCTTCTTGTAGGAAAGCCAGAGGGAAAACGCCCAGTTGGTAGACCAAGAATGAGGTGGGAGAATAACATTAACTAAGATTTGTGGGAAGTAGATTATACAGGGAATGATTGGAAAGCATTAGCTCAGGATAGGATAATCACACTGCTCAACATGATTTTTGTCTCATGAGTACCAATAGTTGAACTTAATGCAGTTAATTATCGTGTTTTCAAATATATATTCGGAATTTTTCCATCGCCCACAGTTTTTTTATTTCTATTTCAATTAATGTATTTCAATAATTATTTTTTTAATACATGTTTTTTCGTCCATTTGTCCATTGCAAATGGAATCCTAATATGCTGGCCGATTATTGTTGGACCATCAAGATGGTTGCTCCACAGGCGAAATATAGCAGAAAATCGTCATTTCTTTATTTTCTAGGTGAGTCCGAATGTTCGAATATTGTGTAGTTACGAATGTAGAAAATATTAAAGTGTTTGGAATTATAAATTCGTGTCTCTCGAAAACCTTGCGTGATGGAGAAAAACCGATATATTTGAATTCAGGAGAAAAAATACTATCAGAATCAGATATTTTTCTTCCGATCCGATTTAGGGTCTTTCCACTTTTCAGCGGTTGCCCTTTTACCAGCCGGCTGCTGGCCCTTCACATCCACATGTGTCAATCACAGAGGTAGATGATCAACAGCCAGTGCAGGGGTGACATGTGGTTAGCATGTCGAGTCCCCCAGCCGTTATAGCTGGTTCCTCAACCTGGAGCCGCTACTTATTGTAGCTACCCAATTGCCTCACGATGCTGGGTGGGCATCGGTCCCATACTGGTCGAAATACCATGTGAAAATTTGTTCCCTCATGGAGACTCGAACCAGCGCAAGTCCCGTAGCTCTGCGCCAAGGCTTCCTACCTTAACCGCTCGGCTACGGCGCGGGACAGATATTTTTCATTCTGAGACATAAAAAAAAAGTTTATTTTTTGTTTCTCAGTGTTGTTTATATGACAAATTAAGACTTTTAGATCTTCAAATGAGCCAGAAATCTGCATGATGCACAGGGCGCCAAATCTAACAGATCTAGGCAGTTAAAAGAATGCACTTAGAACAGCAGTGTAATTGAAAATTGTTATAACCGTACAAGTCTGGCCCACTAGAGACTTCAGGCTAATGTCGATGCCTCGTACCAGCGGTCCTGGGTTCCTTCTTGAGAATTTATTTATGTGGGAGTACAGTGTTTACAACGTATAATTTTGTCTTGTCGGTCACTTAAGAGGGTGACGGGTGAAAAATTGACCATTAGAGATCAAAATTGATATTTTTTTTTGTTTTTGTACTAAAAAATAGCCTGCACTCTAATGTATATGTTGGCAAAGTTTCAGAGGCATATGACGCTTCTAAGTGACCTAAAGTGTTTTTTGGCCTGTATGTAACAATTTGTATTTATTTAAACTGCTAGAAAATCGTTAAACTTGTTTTTCCACCCTTTTCTTTTCACTGCATTTTTGTACATTCAAAATTGAATAGAATTCACAAATTTTGTCCTAGAAGGTTCAATGTTTTACCGCATGTCCTAAAAACAATGAGTAACAAAGTAGTTCATGGATTTCATGTGTGAAGTATTTTAAGAAATAAAAAATAAAATGCATGCAATTATTATTTTTTTTTTTTGTAATTCCACGCATGAGGTACAATATTACTTTTTGTCTCCCTTTTTATTCACATTATAAGAATTCTAATGCATGATGTTTTTATAAATATTTGAGGGGTCTGGTCAAAAAAACTCAGACATTTTTCTAAAAAATTGTGGAACCCATTTAGTTATAATATATGCATTTTTTCGAATATAATATTTAATAACTCAAAAAATAAATGTCTCACAAGAATGACACTTAAACACATCAGTATGTATCATGCAGTGAATGTTTGTACAAAAACTCAAGTCTCTAGTTCAAAAAATGTAGGAAATAGAAATTTCACCCATCACCCCCTTAAGCCATTCTCTTCAGATTTCAATGCTCAATTTTCCCATAAACTATATTTAAGTCACTGTAAATTGTATTGTCTGTTTTCAGACATTAAAAACGAACAAATGATAACGGTACTTGAAATTACAATAAGTGTGAAAGCCAGAACACATTCCTCTACTATTCATAAATGTTAACAAAAGATTACCCTGCCAAGGGATGTACAAAATATTTCAAAATATATAACAGCAGAGTTAAGCAAGTGTATCTCGTCTTCTGGGGGGCACGCCGTAGCGTAGTGGTTAAGGCACTGCGCTACAAGCCGGAAGGTCGAGGGTTAAAGTCCCGTTGGGGGTCAGGATTTTTAAACTGACCCAAACCTTCTGGCGGCACTATGGCCCTGGGGTCGACTCAGCCTCTAATGGAAATGAGTACCAGACGCTTGTTCTGGGGGCAAAGGCGGCCGTCACGCAGGGCTGACAACCCGGCTGACATAAAGTGCCGATTGTCTAGAAAAAGTGGGAGCCTTAACCTCCTACTACCCCAAGGGCCTCCTGAGACCTGTTGTGGGATCACTTTACTTTTTACTTTTATCTCGTCTTCCGAGTTGAAGGCCATTTAACAGCCGGCGAGTCTACCTCGGCTTTCGAGGCGAATGAGTTAATGCTCCGACTTGGGAGCGGCTGGCACAAAGCTTACTTGGGCCCCCTATATTTTAGGAAGAGAATGTCACGTGGTACTACCGATAAGACGTGGACAATAGCCACACGGAGCAGATTACGTAAGTAGATCTGCTGGAGATTTCAAGTAACAATGAGGAAAGGATCAAACTGGTATTTTCTTGCTCTTGTGAACAAATGAAGTTCACATCCCAGTCTGTAACATCCAGAGCTTGAGGAAATGCTATTACCATTTTCATATGAAAATTGTTTCGCAGAATACGAGTATGGGATTAAGTCCTTGGGGGTATTCGCGGGCGGAGATTGTAATTGTGTCCAGTGCTGGGAGCCTACCTCCAAGTCAGGGGATCACATCATATTAATATAACATACCGGCTTTAAACCCTACGCCAGGAGAAGTTCGGATAATGAGAGACGAAGGAAAACAGACAGTGGAAATAGAAAGGGCAGAGAACAAGATCGCTGCTCTGTTCTAGGTATTATAGTTTCTGCAAGCGGTAAGAGTAATTACGAACACATATCACCAAATTATTCTCTAAATTCAATGTGATGAGAAAGAGTTTGTTTTACATTTTACTAGCGTGACACCCGGCAGACGATGTCCTGCCCGAACGTTCAATTCTCATGTCATAGGCGGACCATAAAAATATGTTACTTTTTTACCATAAAATTCAGCAATTAGGACATAATTAGATATTATTAAATAATTAAATAAAAATAAAACGTAGTTTTATTTGATTTTCATATTTATTATATAATTCAGTGACGGCTGACTTGATTTGAATGAATCCCCTTTGTTAAATTTAAAAATTTAAATAAATATTGTTGTATTGTTGCTTAGATCAGTTGGAACACAATTCATAATTTGTTAACATGTCTGAAGAAGGTACAGTGTACCGAAACAGCTGTCACTGAATTATATAATAATTATGAAAATCAAATAAAACTACGTTTTATTTTTATTTAATTAATAAATATGGATTTTCATCAAGTAAACACCAACCCAATTGATTATTATTAAATAAGTTCGCAAGAAAACCTCTTACTGCCTTCTGTTGTGGCTCAAGATGACGTCACATAGACATGAACATTGGAATTGTATCCTCCCTTGCAGTTAAGTTCTAATATAATTGTTTTGTAGGTCTGTTTGAGATATTCAATTCTGTATACATGAATTTTGTGTATTTCCTATGCTTTAGGCAGCGTAAGCCATTTAAGCGTCCAAAGAGCTACTTTTTTCACGTTTTCCACTACAAACGGCGATTTCTAAGGGTGTAGGAGTTGAGTATCACAACTATCTTATAGCCTATGTTCATCCCGGGAATCTCCTGAACATTTTGCAAAAAAAACCCATCGCAATCGGATCAACGGTATGTCCGTGCATAAAGTACAAACAAACAAACAAACAAATATACAAACAAACAAACATTAATTATATATATATATATATATATATATAAGATTTTTACTTTTTATTGTTCTTCAGTTGGTATTTTTATGACGGTTCTTTTTAACAAATTTGACTTGCTTAACAATTCGAAACTGGACATAAAAACACTAATATTTTTATTTCACAAGCGCCTCTTATTTCAGGATTCAGTTTCTTTTCCGTGGTGTAAATCTACCTCTAACAGACAAACAGATTCACTCAAATCGTTTTGTGAAATAAAACGTAATTTAACAAGGGACAATATAAGGACTGTTTAAGTATGTATGAATGCATATTAAAGGAGACCATTATAAGTATGTTTTGATAACACACCTCCATGTTTTTCTTTGTTTATTCAAAGTTTTATTTCCTTCTCTTATTTCTCCTATTAATATTTGTGGCAAGAAGTAATAGACTAGTAAGTACTATAACGTACCATTAATAGTAATAACTGGAAGGCGCACAAAACGTGCACACGAGTCTATTTCAAACATAGAAACCCAAACGAATGGTACCTACCCCTCTAAGCTACAATGAATAACATGTATACTCGGAGTGGGGGTGGCGACGTTATGGGAGGAGTCATCGCCCTTATAAGGCGAGGACGCGCGTGAAAGCTCTCTCACGCTCCTACGTTCTGCAATAGTCAAGTTCTTCAGTAACCGTTCGCGAAGGTGATATTAAAACACGTGGGCGGAAATAACTCATCAACTCCACTCCGAGTTAGTGAAGTATAAAACACTGTAGAAATACAATTGTACATACAAATTTATCCAATAAACTGAAATAATAAGTGTATAATTTAAAACATCCCTGAGAGATCATATTCTACCCTGAGCGAACCGGCACAAATTTTATGGCAATTATTTTTGTGTAAAATTTTTATGTCATCCCATTTCATTTCATGATTTACATTATTTTTTTGTTCACGGATTACTGAACATTCTGCACCAGGTATACTCGTGAACAGATTAATCAGAATCATGAAATGAAATGGGATGACATGGACATTTTACACAAAGAAAATCAACATCATTTTGAGAATTTTCCTCATCATTGAGGGTTTTCTCCAATCAATGCTAGTAATTAACATTAATTAAAAATAAATAAATATAAATGACCACGGACTTATAGCCTATCAGTTTGCAACAAACATTCACAAATTTCCCTTAATTATATTTCCCCATCGTACTCTGTCCTCTGTGTCTCCAAAAGTTTACATGAAATTTCCCCATCGAATTTTGAATGTTGTTCTTCCAGGTTGTTCTTGGTCTTCCTTTTCTGCTCCTTCTTTCAATTTTCCATGCATAGACGGCCTTTTTTAGTCTTCCATCCTGCATTCTTCTTACGTGTCCATACCATTTTAGCTTTCTGTGTTCAATCTCATCCATTATATTTTTTCTAAAGAACGACGATCAAGTAATAATGACAGCATCAGAAAATGCTTTACAACAATTCCTTTATACTTCAAATAATATCTCTCGAAAATACAATTTAAGAATATCTACATCTAAAACAAAAATATTAGCTCTGAAAGGAAAATTTGCAATAAGAACAAAAGTAATGATAAACAATGTAATTATAGACCAAGTTCAGAATTTTAATTATTTGGGATGTCATTTAGTTAATGACAGAAATTTAGATAATCACACTAAAATACAACGATTCAATTATCTATGTGGCACAATTAAACGCACTTTATTCAATAAGACTAGAAAATAAACTATTTTGAAGTTTTACAAAGTATTGGCAGTTCCATCTCTTATCTATGGATGTGAAACCTGGACATTGGCAAAGCAGATAGTAAACAAATAGAGGCTGCTGAAATGAAAGATGTTGAGAGCAATAGCAGGATACCAAAGGACCGATAAAAACAAAAACGAAAATATAAGATCAGAACTTAATATATTTAATTTCTGTGAAAGAATATAATATTATCAAAATGCGTATCTTCAGCACGTATTACGAATTAATGAACAGCGCATACCAAGAAGAATGTACAATTATAAACCAAAAGGGAGAAGATTGCTGGGAAGACCATTGAAGAGGTGGAAGGACCAATTCGACCTATAATGAGATCGGAACAGGCCATTGGGCTTAATCCTTGTTGTTGATGATGATGATGAAGGAAAATAATTACCATAAAAGATTAATAGGAGAAATGGCCTGTGTAATAAAATAACGATATAAAACATTAAATAAACAAAATGATGTAAATGAATGGTGTGAAACATGATTCGTTGTTAAAATATTTTTAGTCATGAATTACAATTTTAAATTTATAAAAAAAATTGTCTTGCGATGGTAACTATGTATAATAAACAGCCATGTCAAATATCTTCAAAATGATCTCACACAAGGAAATTGTAACGTCGACGTGAATAAATTATTTTTTTGATTGAGGTAATTGTTTGACTGAGATTATTGTTTTTATGTAAAATTAGGTCCGTCCTTTTGTATGGGAGTGAATCTTGGATTACCACTACCAAACAAGAAAGTAAAATCCAAGCAGCCGAGATGAAATTTTTAAGAAGAGTAAAAGGCTGCACTAGAATGGACCAGATAAGAAACGAGGATATCCATGAACAACTGCAGATCTACTCCATAAAAGAAAAGATATTTAACAAGATACAGTGGAAAGAACATGTGGAAAGAAGATTACCAAATAAAATCTTCCATTATTTTCCAAGAGGAAGAAGAGATGTCGGACGTCCTCGGAAGAGATGGTCTTAGATCTATTAGTGAAGACGGAACAGGCAACTAATTCCTAAACCAGGAAGTGAAGAAGAAGAAGATGTAACATTAGGAACTCAGTTATAAGGAAGGAAATGAAGATTGAAGACACTATTTTAGATTATATTAAAACTCAGCAATTAAGATGGACATGTCCAGCGAATGGAAGAGGATCGACTACCAAAATCTGTTTTGGAAAGGAAACCTGAGGGAAGACGTGGCAGAGGAAGACCTAAAACCTCCTGGAGTCAGGGAATATGTTTATACATGAAGGAGAAACATCTACAACCTGGAGATTGGATGGACCGACAAAATTGGCTATTAGGAATCGGACGATGTCAAAGACATTAATCAACCGATGATCTATCTATTATTATTCTTATCACTAACGTCAGCCACTACACTTTTCAACACGACAATATCCCCAATAATCACGTATGGGCTCGAATTAATATGGGAAAAATTAACAATCAGTGACTTAGAACGCATTGAGAAAGTTAAGGCACGGTTCCTAAAGTGTGCCCTCAGAGAGGGAAAATATGCTCCATCAAGGCTGACATATGAGCTGGCCAAGGAAACTTTTTACATAGAAGATCTGAGACTCAGCCTACCATCTACCGGAGCCGGCAACAAGCTACTAGAAGTGAGAAGAATGTGAAGAGCGGAGATAGATATCGGCTTCTATGGGACGACTGCAATGATGGATCGCAACTGGACCAAAGAGAACCAGGAGCAAAGACACACCATTACAAGACTAGCCATTCACGGCTTCCACCACAAATTATGCAAGAACAAGACATTCCACACCCCGAATGACCAAAGTGTGTGTGAATTGTGCGGACAGAGATGTAACCAATATCATATCACCGAGTGCCGTGAAAGAACAAAATCAATCTCAGAATATAGCAAAGAATAATACCCATTCGGGTGAACCTTCCATATGTTCATAAGGAAATTGTAACGTCGACTTGAATAAACCATTTTTTTGACTGAGATAATTTTTGGCTGAGATTATTGTTTTTATGTAAAATTAAGAACTCAGTCATAAGGAAGAAAATGAAGATTGAAGACACTATTTTAGAATATATTAAAACTCAGCAATTAAGATGGTACGGACATGTCCAGCGAATGGAAGAGGATCGAGTACCAAAATCTGTTTTGGAATGGAAACCTGAGGAAAGACGTGGCAGAGGAAGACCTAAAACCTCCTGGAGTCAGGGAATATGTTTATACATGAAGGAGAAACATCTACAACCTGGAGATTGGATGGACCGACAAAATTGGCTATTGGGAATCGGACGTGATTTAGAGATGGCATATGATAGTGTACCTCGACTGAATATCTGTGATAAATGGATTAATATTGTTAAGAGGATCTATAGTAATACAAAAGCTAAAGTAAAAATACAGAATATTTTAACAGAGGAATTCACAGTGAATAAAGGCCTTAAGCAGGGATGCAGTTTATCACCAATTCTTTTTAACATTTATTTAGACCAGGCTCTTAACTTGTGGTATATAAAATGTTCTGAAATGGGTATTCCAATTGGAGGAAAAGTACTGCATTCATTGTTGTTTGCAGATGATCAAATAATTTTTGCAGGGGATGAAGATGATGTGAAATATATAATAAATAAACTAATGGAAGAATATAAAAATGGGGACTGAATATAAATTTACAGAAAACAGAATATGTGTGTTTGGGAAAGGATGTGGATGACCTCATACTTGAAACAGGGAAAATAAAGAAGTGTGAATTTTTTAAATATCTTGGGTCAATAATTACAAGTTTTGGTACCTGTGAGAGAGATGTACAGACTAAAATTGCAATGGCAAAAAATGCAACTATGACATTACGTTGAATAATTTGGAATAAAATATTACAAAGGAAACTAAAATGAAAATTTATAAGAGCATAATACAGAATATTTTGTCATATGGAAGTGAAACTTGGTCTTTGACGGAATTACAAAAGAACAAAATTAGAACAGTTGAATTTGATTATTTTAGAACAAGCCTCCAAAAAACAAGACAGGATAAAATAAGAAATTAATTCCTTTGGAGAGAAATGAATGTCACCACATCTGTTGTTAAGAGGATTGAAAATCAAACACTTAAATGGTATGGTCATGTACAAAGAATGGAAAATGAAAGATGGCCAAAAAATATATAGAAATGGTCACCCCCTGGAAGAAATAAACGTGGCAGACCAAGATGGAAATGGAAAACCTACGTCAGAACTATAATGGATGATGGGAATTTGAAAGAGCGAGATTTGAATGATAGAGATAAATGGAAACTGAAGACGGCAAACCTATAAGTGGGGGAAAGCCGAAGAAGAAGAAGAAGAATGAATCGGACGATGTCAAAGACATTAATCAACCGATGATCTATTATTATTGTTTATGTTTTTGAAGAGCATTGTTAAATAAAATACTAAGATTATGAACGGACGTTTTTGTCATTTGCATAACATATTTTATATGGATTTCACAGTAAATAAGAAATAGTAGGGTCAAACACGGTGCAATAAATACTACTGTAGCTATTCTGAAAGGCATCAGTAAAATAAGTTCCCAACTGACGTGGTTGTACGTGTAATTACAGGTCATCAAGATGTTGCGATAGCTAAATGAATTCACGCTAACTTGTGAGCTAAGGTCTCTGAGGTTTTCAGATTTATTCCTACTTATTTCCAAGGTCTTAGCACAATATCCAAGCTTATTCATTCGTGTGTAAGTCTTTCAAATTGACAGACATTTTGTCAGACTGCCAGTCAGTCAAATTAGCGGCAGGTGAAATGCGTGCATAAGGAAAATCTGTTACAAAAGATTCCCACATCAACAAAACCACATATCCTGATATTTTAGTAACATTTCCATAGTTCATTGATTTCAATTTCAACCACGGCTGTATTTTATAAAATAAAATATGAATGGAAACATTAAATTCTACTCAGTTTTCTTCCCTTTAAGGTGATTTATTAAATTTTTACCTCAAAAGTACAAGTGGAGATACCATAATGATTACACAGAGTTAAAGATATAATATAGTGTTCTGTCCTAGGGCAGGTCCTTCACTGCAATCATAGCATCTTCATGCTATGCTTTGCAGTTTTACTAGGGAAATAGCCTCACAAAAATTAAAAAACAATAGCTTTCAAGGGCGCTCATCCAGTTCGGACAAAGATAATGTTAGAAAATAAACCAATAGAACAAGTAGTAAGATATAACTTCCCAGGTTGCGAAATATCACACACAGCAGAAACAGATATAAATAACAAACTAAATAAGTTTAATTATATAACAGGAACACTAAAAAGAACTTTGAAAAATAAAGCCAGGAAAGACTCTATAATGGAATTATACAAGACAATGGCAGTGCCTATTATTACTTATGGATCCGAAACATTAACAGTGACAACACAACAATGCCAGAATACGAGCTGCTGAAATGAGATTCCTCAAACCAATAGCAGGATATCAAAGAGCAGACAAAAACACAACACAGAAAAAAGACAACTGAAAGTATAGGAATTAAACACAACAATAGAGAAATACAGAACAAACTGGAAAGAACACTTGGCAAGGATGACTGAGAATAGAATACCAAAAGCAGCATTACAACTATTCACCATGAGGAAGAAGAAGTTTGGGAAGACCAAGGAAAGATGGAAAGAGCAGCAATTCGGAGCCGGAACAGGCTAGTAAATAAGCCTAAACCGTGAAGAAGAAGAAGAAGAAGAAGAAGAACTAGGGAATTATAGGTGCGGTAGCTTCTCGTTGCTTTCCACGCCGGGGATGATAAGGATGATGATGGCCAGATGATGCTCCGGGACCATTTGGACCCCAAAGCTTCCTGATATTTGTGTTACAGGTGAAGAAAATCCCCGAAGAAAACTTCATCCAAGAAGCTTGTCCCGACCGGGCCCACTGCGTGGCAAGCCAGCGCGGCGGTACCTCGAGACCACAGCGGTGGACCGAGTTAAAGAAAGGGACCGATAATATCTTATCTACGTACTAGCATTATATTATAAAAGGGTGAATGCGAACTCTACCGACAAACTTTCGTAATATATTGACTTAGGCTTTCACGGCCGGAGTTATTATGATGATCTTGTAGAAGGTTTCCGGGGCTGTTGGCCGTGGTCTTGAGGCTTGTAATTCCCCGACGTTTCGCCAGAGACTGCGTCCGGCATCCTGAATGGTTGTCTCGGGATAACTCTTGAGGATGCCGGACGCAGTCTCTGGCGAAACGTCGGGGAACTACAAGCCTCAAGACCACGGCCTACAGCCCGGAAATCTTCTGCAAGATCATCATAAACTTTCATAAGTTCTTCAGAGCTAGCCACACCATCAAATGTCTGAAGATTTTGCAATGTTCACCATCATCATCATCATCATCAAGAATCACGGATTAAGCCCATGTGGCTTGTTCCGGTCTCATAGATTCTCATTCAAAAAGTTGAATCCATCTCTTTTTCGGTCTACCAACTTTCCTGTCTCCTCTTGGTTTGTAATTAAGTATACATTTTGGAATCCGATCATCTTTCGATCTTTGAACATGTTCTTTCCAGTTTTTTCTAGACTCTTTTATTTTATCTAAAGGTTTAAAAATATTTAGCTCATTTCTAATATCTTCACTTCTACTTTTATCTAGAAGTTTGCAGCCAGCCACAGTTTTCAGAAATCTCATTTCAGCTGCTTCTATGATCTTCTCTTCTCTTTTAGTTAAAACCCAAAATTCACTACCATACAATAGTAAGGGGACTGCCTGCTTTATAAAATTTTAGTTTTGTTAATTATAATAATTCCATTCCATTTACTTGGTTTAACCCCTCACCTTATAGGTACTTTTTACAAGCCACATGCCACCCAGCCTTTAAAAGTGGCATCAACCTGTCGGCAGATACACTTTTTTTTTCACCACACAAAGACATGGAGCGCCTCCCCGAATGAGTGATCAGGTCATTGCCAGGGCCACATCCGAGACAACACAACATGAGGCTGAAGCACGCCATTCACACACACACACACACACACACACACACACACACACTAAAAATGGTGAATATGATGATGATGATTATGATAGCCAGATCATGTTTGCGGACCGCTTGGACCTTAAATAATCCTGATATTTGTCTTACAAGTGATGAAAAACCCGAAAAAAACATCACCCAGGAAACTTATCCTGACCGGGGATCGAATCCTGGCCTGCTGTGTATGAGGAACCGACGCTACTACTCCAAAACTATAGCGGTGTACTCATAATAATAATAATAATAATAATAATAATAATAATAATAATAATAATAATAATAATAATATTAATAATAATAATCATCATCATCCTCCTTCACGGATTAGCTCTTTGTCTGTTCTGATCTCCCATCTGTTCAGCACAGGGCTTAACTAATGATAATAATGATAATAATAATAATATAATAATAATAATAATAATAATAATAATAATAATAAATAATAGCCTAATAAAAGAACCTATTATTATTATTATTATTATTATTATTATTATTACTACTACTATAATCATCCGCGGTGGACTAGTGGTTATGCTCCTTGCCTCTGGTCCCGAGGGTCGCGGGTTCAAACCCGGCCGGGGTCGATGGATTTTTTAGGATGGAAAAATCCAAGGAGCAAGTCCTCCGGGAGGGACTTTAAGCCGTTGGTCCCGAGTCTGAAGATTTTCAGCCTCGTAAAAGATCCTTATGCCTGAATGAAAGGCCTCTAAGCAAAATTTACCGAATTTTTCCATCCTAGTACTATCTTGGTTTCCTAGATGTCAGTATGAGGCGGAACGCTGACCACGGACCACTCAAATGACATCTATACGAAAACAAGTGTAACTAAATTATTATGATTCAAATTCTTCCCTGTAGGGGGAGAGCGCGTAAATATCTGTTAAGGGAAACATGGGCTTACAAGAAGAAGAAGAAGAAGAAGAAGAAGATTATTACTATTATTATTAATATTTTTATTTTATTACTTTGGAGCACAAATTTGTCTTCTTTTTCCTGTTTTTCTTCTACTTAAAAAAACTCCAAGCGCGACAGGCCTAGAAGGCCCTTAGCTGACCAGCCGGCTGCTGTCCTCTCATCCACATCTGTTAATCACAGAGGTAGACGATCATCTAGCCAGTGTAGGGGTGACATGTGGTCAGCATATCGGATCTTCTACTTATATTTTGATTAGTAATGGAGGGAAATGCATTTAATTTATCCCACGAGTGTACACATATCGCTTCTTGTCTTATTTAAGCAGTAAAAATATACCGTAACCTTGAGTTACGTAATAAACGCTTGAACTATAAAAAGTGGATGGTTAGAATTATAAAATAATATACATAAAATCGAGTCATGCTGACTCTGCACAAAATGAACAGAAAGAATGGTTCTTGGAAGCAATAGTGAACACATGTGCAGTAAAACCACGAAGAGGCGAATACGGTAACAGAGGTTATCGCTATGCCATATCGTATTTCCCACAGTCATCATCCTCCATTATGTGGGAGTTACCATGCTTGCCAAAATAATTTGTACATATGGAAATATATATATAACTTTCCTCATTAGAGGATTGCCTCAAAGACAAAGTGATATAGACAATTAATTTATGAAATTGATGAAATACGTTTTGTAAAAATATTTTAAAATTTCAAATATTGAAGTATACATACTATAAAGTAGAAATTTTGTAAAGATGGTTTCTTAAAATTGGAATTGATCCTCTAATGGCGCGATGGCGATTTTACAAAGATACACCCTGTACAAAGCAAAGGAATTCCAAAATTTAGCTAAGAATTTTATCTTTGTAATAGTCAATTGTTAGCTCATATATGGATTTATTTTAACAGTCAACTTCCTCAGGTTGGCTAGGTCTGAAATAGTTTTGATGTCAAGTTGATATAGAAAATAATAATAATAATAATAATAATAATAATAATAATATAATAATAATAATAATAATAATAATAATAATAATAATAATAAAGCAATAAAAATAAAATTAATGTATATCATATATTGTTAAAAGCATAATTACTTATGGAGCAGAAATTTGGTCATTAACAACAAAAAGAAATAAGTATCTTTTGGCAACGGAAATGGATTCTATACAAAAGGCAGCAAGAATTTCAAGAAGAGAAAAAAATAGGAACTCAGTTATAAGGGAGAGAGTGAACATTGAAGACACTATTTTAGATTATATTAAAACTCAGCAATTAAGATGGTACGCACATGTCCAGCGAATGGAAGAGGATCGAGTATCAAAATCTGTTTTGGAATGGAAACCTGAGGGAAAAACAGGGGAGAGGAAGACCTAAAACCTCCTGGAGCCAGGGAATATATTTATACGTGAAGGATAAACATCTACAACCAGGAGATTGGATGGACCGACAAAATTGGCTATTAGGAATCGGACGATGTCAAAGATATTAATCAACGGATGATCTATATGTCTATAAAATTATGAAATTATCAAATAATTATCGTGGGATAACTATACAGTTCAATGTCTATGATCCCAACTAATATTACAACGTGCAACACTATAGTCTCTCTGGTTTAACTTTACGAAACATTTGTTGAATGAGACAACTGTAATCGCCTCTCTCACTCGCACCAGTGTTGCCGGTGTTTCTTCACCAGATGTCAATACGCGAAAGGGGTGAGGAAAACTGACAACAAGGGGGTTCTTTCTTTTGTATCTGGACTAAATCGGTCAACGATCTACCCTTGTATATCCATCTCTCTCTCTCTCTGCGAAGATAATCTAGCTATACGATAACTGTATCGACAAACATTCGAAGGATCTTCAAGGTTGTTGACTGTGTGTTTTGATATAAGACACCCATGGTCTCCTGTGACATCTTGAAGTAATGTGTTTTTTAACCTTTTTCACTAATTGTTTGCCAACACCTTGGTTAAAAAAACTGAAACGTTACATTTCAGATTTATGCCTTAAATGTGTCACTTATGTTATTTTTCTTTTAAAACATTTTGCAAAAAGCACCATCACAATTGGATCAACGGTACGGCCGCGCATAAAGTAAGAACAAACAAACAAACAAACATTCATTTTTATATATTAGATTTATCAGTAGCGCTTTCGGGACTAGTCCCATCATCAGCAGGATACAAAACCGTTTCCTCCTCGAGGAGATGAAAATTTTGATGGCAGTTAACAACAACGACCATCTGATAAACGAAAACGCACCCAGTACGTGTAACTCCCTCTACCAAATATTCAGTAAAACACTAGTTTTGAATCCTGCTGATGATGGGACTAGTCCCGAAAGCGCTACAGATAAATAACTAATAAAGTTGAGGAGACGGACCTTTAGGTAAATATTTCATCATTTTACATTTTAGTTTTGAATAATACCTCAACCGAACTTCATAATGAATCTTATTAAAGTTGAAAATAATAATGAATTAATATTTAAGCTATAATAGTCAAGTATTTAGGAAAAACGAAAAAAAAACACAAGTATTTCTCTAAACGGTTGTGTTTTGGAATTTATCTGAAGATAATAATGAAATGTGGTGATATGTGTCATGGCGGCTAGCTACTAACACGCACAAGTTACGCTCCAGGTTTTAAGTTTTTTTCAGCAGGTGCCTTCGTTATTTCATAGCTAAAGTTGTATATTCGTAGTGAGATTAAGTTTAAATTTATATTAGTTAGTGTCAAAAGTGTGTACATTTAACAACATGGGTAAAAACACACGTAATTCTAACAACGATTCGACAAGTTCTACGGAGGAAGCTGTGAAACGTGAGGTGAAAGAGGCGCTGCAGGATCCCGGCACTCTGCAGGTGTTTGTGTCCATGTTGCGGGACCAGGTAGTGGCGGAACTGCAGAAGACCATCCAGGACAACACTAAGGTAATTGAGGATCTGAAAAAGACCCTCGATGAAAAAGACAGAAAGATTGAGGTGTTGGAAAATAAAATAGACGATTTAGAACAATACCAGAGACGTCAATGCCTCAAGATTTTTGGTGTAAAAGAAGAGGCCGGAGAGGACACTGACCAGAAAGCCATCGAGGTGGCCAAAAAAATCGGTGTCGATTTATCAGTGACTGACATTGACAGAAGTCACCGTGTTGGTGTTAGTAATGCTGAAAGACCGCGGGCTATAATAGTGAAATTTGTTAGTTACCGCAAGCGCAGTGAAGTTTTTCTAAGCAAGAAAAAGTTGAAAGGAAGTGGGGTCACTGTTCGCGAGGACCTAACGAAGTGTCGCTATCGCCTGCTACAAGAGAGTATACAGAAATACGGTATTCAAAATGTATGGACAATGGACGGTGCCGTCATAGCTAAAGTAAATGGCGAAAAACGCAAAATTAGATCTTCTACGGATATCAACTAGATAGGACCTGAGTGTAAAATATGTTTACTTTGTCTTTTCTTTGCTAACAATTATATTGTTAATTTATTTCTAATTTAGGTAAGTTTTAAGTTTATTATTTTTTATTTAGGACAACTTACTTGTTTTATTTTAATTTTTTAAGTTCTTTGTTTAGCTAAATTATTTTAATTTTATTAGAGTTATTACAGTACATAGTTTATTTTTACTTTCTGCTATTGGCAACATTGAGCTGACAAATGAAGACTTGTTTGCAACCTCTGACTCACTCACCTTCTCCAATCACCCTCTTATTGTGCAGACAACTTTTAACGCAGGTAGCAACATTCCTCAATCCCAACCATCCCCTCCAACAACAAATACTACTAGTCTACTTAAGAATGCATTTTCTATTGATAAATCATCACTTAAAATCGCTCACGTAAATTCACAAAGCATTCTGTCCCACTTTGATGAGTTTGAAACCATATTTTCATCTCTTGGACTGAGCGCCATTTTAATTTCGGAAACCTGGCTGACCCCTTCCATACCTTCGTCCCTTGTTCACCTAGACGGATATACATTGCTCAGAAATGACAGAATAGATAAAAGAGGTGGAGGAGTTTGTGCCTTTATATCAAATGAGCTTAATCCAAGAATTGTCCACAAGTCCCCTTCTGTATATTCCGCTCGCCCCGAGTTCTTATTCGTAGAAATTCAAGCCAGTCTAAAAAAATGTCTCTTATGCATTGTATACAAACCTCCAAAAATAAGGCACCTTTCGGATCTAGAAAACGCTCTGAACGATTCATTACCTCATTATGAACACGTTATTGTCGCAGGCGATTTTAATACAAATCTTCTTCAGACTGACTCACCAGCCATACAACTTAAAAATATGTTCCAAAGCTTAAATATGACAATTGTTCCTCTCTCTGCCACACATCATACTGCTAATACCGACACTCTACTGGACTTAATAGTGACTACACATCCACAGAAAGTACTGTCATATGGACAAATTCCTGCTCCCGGCATATCTGCTCATGACATTGTATTCGTAGAATACTCACTCCAATGTCCTAAAAGACGCTCTAAATTGATTACGTACAGAAATTTACAAAACATAGACGATACTAAACTAAAATCAGACGCTTTAGAACTACCTTGGTACACAATATGGAATCTTAGATCAGTTGATGAAAAAGTAGACACATTTAATACACTGATATTACAACTATATGATAGACATGCACCAGTAAAAACCCGACGATTTTCCCGCGCCCCTGCACCCTGGATGAATGACTCAATACGTGAACTTATGTCAAAACGAGACAAAGCATACCGAACATACAGACGACATAAAAATGACGAGAACTGGCAACTGTACAAACAACTTAGAAACACAACTACACAAACTATACGCAATGCCAAACTACGACACGCCCACAGTATAATCGGACCTGAAATAAGTGCACGGGACACTTGGCGAAATCTCCGTGCAATGGGACTTAGACAGTTGAATCCCTCAACTGACTCTATAGACATTTCTGTAGATGACTTAAATGAACATTTTACCTCAATACCCATGACACCTCCAGACAACAAGACTAAAATAGACATTCTTAAAGACTTATCCCCATCCCCCCATATAGGAAGAGATAAATTTTACTTTAACGACATTTCGCCTATAGACGTTAAAAAAGCACTCAAGCGGATTAAATCCAATGCACAAGGAACAGATAACATCAGCATTTTAATGCTAAATAAAATCATTGACATTATACTACCCACAGTGACTCATATTTTTAATGCTTCCCTTATAACTTCTATCTTCCCTACTGTATGGAAACAGTCTAGAGTTCGGCCTATACCAAAAATAAGTACACCTACTAACTGTAATGACTACCGACCGATTAGCATCCTTCCGACATTATCTAAAGCCCTGGAACATATTGTACATAAGCAAATGACTGAATATCTCCAAGAAAATCACCTCCTTGATCCTTATCAATCCGGCTTTAGATATGGTCATAGCACAACCACAGCTTTGCTAAAAATTACTGAAGATATTCGTGAAGCCGTGGACAGACGTCAATTGACTCCTTTAACCTTACTTGACTTCAGCAAAGCTTTTGACACAGTAGACCACGACTTACTTATGATAAAGCTCAAGCACCTACACTTGTCTGACAGCGCTGTATCCTGGTTCGACTCATACCTGCACGGTCGTCAACAATACGTTTCATTAAACTCTAGATCTTCGTCTTGGCGCAACGTGCCGGCTGGAGTCCCCCAGGGCAGTGTTCTCGGACCTCTTCTTTTCTCAATCTACATAAATGACTTGCCAACTGTACTAAAGCACTGCCGTTATCACCTCTACGCTGATGATCTCCAAATTTACCTACATTCACCTCCTCATTCTCTCTATAACAGCTTGACAAAAATGAATGACGATCTCATATCCATCTTTAACTGGTCTTCAAGTATCGGTCTAAATCTAAATCCTAACAAGTCACAAGTAATTCTAATGGGACAACAAAGACTGCTTACAACCTTTGACATATCTACACTACCAAACATTACTATAAATAATATAATTATCCCTTATTCTTCTTCAGTAATAGATCTTGGACTACATCTAGACGCAAATTTAACCTGGCAAACACAAGTGAAACACATATGTAAAAAGACTTTCTCCATCTTACATTATCTTAGACGTTTAAAGAATTTTCTCCCAGTTTCGTTAAAACAAATCCTTGTGCAGAATCTTGTGTTACCACACTTCGATTATTGTGACATTATATATAATGATCTAAACTATGACTTGTCGCAGAGACTGCAGCGTGTTCATAATGCTTGCGTTCGATTCATTTTCAATATCCGCCGTTATGACCATATTTCCGAACACTTTAATAACCTCTCTTGGCTCCGTCTTACTGACAGACGTAAATTGCACTCTCTTTCACTACTTTTCAAGCTTCTGAATTCCTACATCCCTACTTACCTGGCGTCTAGATTTGAGAAGTTATCCTCTTACCACAATATTGACACTAGATCACAAGATAGCAGTCTGCTAACAATTCCTCTTCATAGCACTTCCTCCTATTCTACTTCCTTCACAGTAGCCTCTGCCCGCTCCTGGAATCTCCTTCCTCAAGATATCAGGGGTTGCCGCACACTTGGTGCCTTTAAGTCACGCTTATACAGTTACCTGTTGTCTAATAATTAATTTTTCTCTATTTATTTAATTTTATACTATGTCATTAATCTTTTCCTGTTTATTTTATATATATATATATATACATATATATATATTTAATTCGTTAAATTTAGAGTAAATCAAAATACATTATAAATATTAATTGTATTGTATTCATAACTTGTAATCGTTTTTATATATATATATATACTTTATATATATATATATATATATATATATATATATTGTAATTTAGATTTAAGACTATTTTTTGTTTGTATTTTTTTAAACCTGGTTGAGTGGTAGACAAGGCCTTAAGGCCTTAACTCTGCCAGGTAAAATAAAGCTATTATTATTATTATTATTATTATTATTATTATTATTATTATCCATTAGGTTCTGACATAGGTTTTCCATTTCCATCTTGGTCTGCCATGTTTATTTCTTCCAGGGGGTGACCATTGGTATATATTTTATGCTATCTTTCATTTTCCATTCTTTGTACATGGCCATACAATTTAAGCGTTTTATTTTCAATCCTCTTAACAACAGATGTGGTGACATTCATTTCTCTCGAAAGGAATTAGTTTCTTATTTTATCCTGTCTTATTTTTTGGAGGCTTCTTCTAAAATAATCAAATTCAACTGTTCTAATTTTATTCTTTTATAATTCCGTCAAAGACCAAGATATTTAAAACATATTTTATGGACAGTTAAAGTATATTTTTAAAAAATAAGGGAAAGAAAATAGAAGAAACAACATTTGGAAGTGAAATTTTCATTTGATCTTCTTCCATAAAAAGGGGAGGAAAGCTATAAAAAGTGTCAGTTTATGGAAGATCGACGATTTTACTGCTGGAAGCTATCACTCCCTTGTCCTCTGTGAATAAGTTGTGCGTACCCAATTTCCAACTGTAAACTTGCGGTCCAGGATTTTGCACAACTTGCGTCATAAACAGGAGCAGAGAACTAATTTCTGTTTTAACGACATTCTAATCTTGGAAAACTCGATTACCCGAGAGTATTAAAGATAATTATGTTTTATAGGATGACTTCTGCATAATTTATTCTAGTTGCTTGGATACACAAAAACATATCACAGTTGCTATGACCTTTTTTTTTTTGTGAAGTATTACATTTTCTAAACACATAATTAAGAACATCTGAAATATTATATTCCTTAATTAAATAAAAATAAAACATAGTTTTATTTGATTTTCATATTTATTATATAATTCAGTGACAGCTGTTTCGGTACTGTACCTTCTTCAGACATTTTAACAAATTATGAATTGTGTTCCAACTGATCTAAGCAACAATACAACAATATTTATTTAAATTTTTTTAATTTAACAAAGGGGATTCATTCAAATCAAGTTGAGAATTTAACAGTTTGTTACTACTTTTAAATTTATTAATTTCTACAGCCTCCAAAAGATGTAACTTCTTACCCTTATCACAAATATGTAAAATTTCAAAATTTGGATCGAAACAATGATTAAATTGGAATAGGTGGTTATCATATTTTGAATTTTCTAAATTTCTGAGAGCATATAACAGAAATTTAGAAAACTGTAAATGCATTTCGTGCTTTAAAAAATAATACTGTTGCATCACGGTATGAAGAAATAAGGAAACGATAATTTTGCTGATGTAATTTTGAAGGTCTTATTATAGAATGAAGATAGACCACTATTGCAGGCACATGTAGGAGTCATATCACTTTGTGAATGAGCATCGTGGGCATTTCCCAATGACCAGTGGATCGCAGTTTCTGGTAAATCACGCTACTCTGAATGCCAACTAACTTCCATGATAACTAACCTCTGTATTTACACAAAGGTCAATTTCGTAGAAAATAATTTTCACCTATAAATGAATTAATATTGTTTTGCAAATTTCCAAATTATCGATAAATTCACAATGTCACGAAGTGAGGAGTAAATTTATCTAGACTATTTAACTCATGCCCCAAATGGGAGTGAATGACCAATCACGTTTCAATGAATTCTGTTTTACAACCAATTAGAGTCGTGTTTCACGAAATATTTATCAGTGTTATAATTACCATATTAAAGAAAGCTCCTCCTTTTTAATATTCTGAACAGGTCTGACCATTATTTTGCAGTGACTGAGCCTGTGAGAAATACGGCTACCAGATTGTATATATAGTGCATGGATGTCAACACATGCCGCATGCGGGAGTTAATATAAAAACATTTGTAGCAATTGATTATACCACCAAAAAAGAAACCAGTGTTTGCACTTTCTTATATGTATTTTTTCCCAGGTAATAATCCAGAAAAATATAATTGTCATATTTACATCATACGACATCAGAAATGAATTAATATACAGTCTGATGTGTTTCATTTTTTTCTCTACTAGAGAGCATTCTTACAATATTGCGTTCCTTTGGCAATAAATAGTATGATCTGGTTGCAGTGATAAACAAAAGAAGCAGATGAAGCGTACCTATCGTTTCTCATTTGTTTTCAAACATCGCCGTTTACATTAAATATATAAATATTTTAAAATAACTGTAGTTAAATAATGATTTGTGAGTAAACAGCTTAATTTTATTCGTTAAATAGTCCTAACAAATGCCACTCTTGATTTCCAAATTCTCTAGATAAATTGGAAATCACTCGTGGCATTACTTATGATAATTTCGAAATCAAGAGTGTCATTTGTTATAACTGTTTAACTAATAAAATTAAGCGGTTTACTCACAGATAATTATTTAAATAGGCCAACACTTATTTTAAAATATTTATATATATTTAATCTAAACGACGTTTATGTTTCATTTGTTCATCACTGCAACCAGATCATATTACTTATTGCTAAAAGGATCGCAGTATTGTAAGAATGCACCCTAGTGGAGAAAAAAATTAAACACATCAAACTGTATATTATAACCAACATTATGGGTTACTAATTAATTTCTGATGTCCTATGATGTAAATATGTCAATTATATTTTTCTGAAATGTAAATCTTCATAGCACTTCCTCCTATTCTACTTCCTTCATAGTAGCCTCTTCCCGCTCCTGGAATCTCCTTCCTCAATATATCAGGGGTTGCTGCACACTTGGCACCTTTAAGTCACGCTTATACAGTTACCTGTTGTCTAACAGTTAATTTTTCTCTATTTATTTAATTTTATACTATGTCATTAATCTTTTCCTCGTTTTTTAATATATCTTGTACATATTATATATTTAATTCGTTAAATTTAGAGTAAATCAAAATACATTATAAATATTAATTGTATTGTATTCATAACTTGTAATCGTTTATATATATATATATTTTTTTTTAATTTACATTTAAGACTTTTTATTTTTGTTTGTATTTTTTTAAAACTGGTTGAGTGGTAGACAAGGCCTTAACTCTGCCAGTTAAAATAAAGCTATTATTATTATTATTGTTATTATTATTATAAAATACCTGAGAAATAATATGTTTAAGAAAGTGCAAACAGTGCTTTGCTTTTTTCTGGCATAATCAAATGCTACAAATGTTTTTTCTATTATTTTTGCAAGCATTATCTGTTTACATTCGTGCAATATATATATATATATATATATATATATATATACACAATCTGGGAACCACTTGCATTCTAGGATTCTTACATCTTAATATATAACTTGTTATATCAACGTATTTCTTAGAGAGTCAGTTACTGCAAAATTATGCTCTGACCTATTCAGAATGTTAAAGAGGAGGAGTTTGATTTTAATATGATAAAATTAAATTCATAAAATCGAGGTGAAAAAGCCTGTGATTGGTTGTAAATCAAAATTCATTGAAATGTGATTGGTCATTTGACTCCAATTTGGGGCATGAGTTAAATAGTCAAAAATAAGAAATGAATAATGGATTGCGTAAAAAGTTTAGTTTGAATATATGTTATATATTTATAGGTCACAGTAGTAAACATGACGAGTCTTTGAATGTGTTGCCAACATTCTTGTATGAATTTGATACAGCACAACCCGCAACTTATCTCCCACTGTTGTCACTATGAAGTCAAATGCTCGCTTTCACAGCTATATTAACCTCCTACCGGGCAGCAACAAACATTAACAATCTCCTCCCATTCGAATAGTGATATAAAAAACAGAATTTTTATAAGTAATGCCACGAGTGATTTCCAAATTATCGATAAATTCACGACTCACGAAGTGAGGAGTGAATTTATCTAGAGAATTTGGAAATCAAGAGTGGCATTTGTTAGGACTATTTAACGAATAAAATTAAGCTGTTTACTCACAAATCATTATTTAACTATAGTTATTTTAAAATATTTATATATTTAATGTAAACGGCGATGTTTGAAAACAAATGAGAAGCGATACGTATGCTTCATCTGCTTCTTTTGTTTATCACTGCAACCAGATCATACTATTTATTGCCAAAGGAACGCAATATTGTGAGAATGCTCTCTAGTGGAGAAAAAATGAAACACATCAAACTGTATATTAATTCATTTCTGATGTCGTATGATATAAATATGACAATTATATTTTTCTGGATTGTTACCTGGAAAAAATACATTTAAGAAAGTGCAAACATTTGCTACAAATGTTTTTATATTAACTCCCGCATGCGGCATGTGTTGACATTCATGCACTATATATACAATCTGGTAGCCGTATTTCTCGCAGGCTCAGTCACTGCAAAATAATGGTCAGACCTGTTCAGAATATTAAAAAGGAGGAGCTTTCTTTAATATGGTAATTATAACACTGATAAATATTTCGTGAAACACGACTCTGATTGGTTGTAAAACAGAAATCATTGAAACGTGATTGGTCATTGTGTCCCATTTGGGGCATGAGTTAAATAGTCATAAGTAATGCCACGAGTGATTTCAAATTTATCTAGAGAATTTATAAATCAAGAGTGGCATTTGTTAGGACTATTTAACGAATAAAATTAAGCTGTTTACTCACAAATCATTATTTAAATATAGTTATTTTAAAATATTTATTTATATATTTAATGTTAACGGCGATGTTTGAAAACAAATGTGAAATAATTGGTATGCTTCATTTGCTTCTTTTGTTCGTCACTGCAACCAGACCATATTATTTATTGCCAAAGGAACGCAATATTGTAAGAATGCACTCTAGTGGAGAAAAAATGAAATACATCAAACTGTAGATTAATTCATTTCCGATCAGTTTCTGATGTGCTATGATGTAAATATGACAATTATATTTTTCTGGAAAAAAAATCATTCAACAATGTGCAAACAGGGTTTCGTTTTCTGGTGGTATAATCAATTGCTACAAATGTTTTTATATTAACTCCCACATGCGGTATATTTTGACATTCATGCACTATATATACAATCTGGTAGCCGTATTTTTCGCAGGCTCAGTCACTGCAAAATAATGCTATGACCTATTCAGAATATTAAAAAGGAGGTGCTTTCTTTATTATGATAAACTTTAGTTGGTAAATTCTAGACGAAACACGACTGTGATTGGTTGTAAATCAAAAATCATTGTAACGTGATTGGTCATTGTCTCCCATTTGGGGCATCAGTTAATAGTCGTAAGAAATTATATCAGTCATAGTTGATGATCTGAAAATATTTAAAAGCTTATTTTTATCTAAATGAAGTATCCAGATAATTGTTGTTTATTAGTTCTTAACAACAATTGGTCTAGGCCCGATGAAAATGTTTTATGTTAGAATAGACTACAATAACTACAATTCTCCAAACCAGAACTTTATAAAAAATACAAAATTGTTATAAAAACACAGTGTGATTACAAAAATTATATTAAATGACACCTGCATAACACAATTGTACTGGACACAGTAATTAGATATAAAAATTAACCATAGCGCTTATTATAAAAAATAATTAATTAATTTAATCATTAACATATATAATTATATGTATATAATTAAATACTCTTTGTAAAACAGGTTTCAAGGAAAACTACACACTTGCTATTCTCATGACTGATAGGTTTTCACTTTTCCTTTCAATCAACTTATTGGAAAAACACTGTGCTTGATATTGCCGCGTTTATTTGTGTTACATAGCTAACAAGAGATAAGTGAATATAACCAACAGCATTTATTTGGTTTTAATTTATTATTACTATTATTATTATTATTATTTATTATTATTATTGTTATTGGGGCACGCCGTAGCGTAGTGGTTAAGGCACTGAGCTACAAGCCGGAGGGTCGAGGGTTCAAGTCCCGTTGGGGTCAGGATTTTTAAACTGACCCAAGCCCTCTGGCGGCACTATGGCCCTGGGGTCGACTCAGCCTCTAACGGAAATGAGTACCAGACGCTTGTTCTGGGGGTAAAGGCGGCCGTCACGCAGGGCTGACAACCCGGCTGACATAAAGTGCCGATTGTCTAGAAAAAGTGGGAGCCCTAACCTCCTACTACCCCAAGGCCTCCGGGTCTGTTGTGGGATCACTTTACTTTACTTTATTATTATTATTATTATTATTATTATTATTATTATTATTATTATTATTATTTTTGGAGGCGATCGACAAGAATTTCAGAAAGGAATAAAGTTATTAACAGCAGAATAAGGTTATTATGGAAGTTAGAAAATAAAAATAAAAACAAGAAAAACGTTTTTAATTATATGAACACCTCATAAGAATGGAAGGAGATGGAATACCAAACAAGATCCTTGATTGGAAAGCTAATGGAAGAAGTAGAAGAGGCAGACCTACATAACGTTGGATAGATGGAGTGAGGAGAAGTATGGAAGCTAGAGATTTGAGGGAAGAAGATGCTTTAGACAGGAACCTCTGGCGATAAATCACTTTGGGTTGAAGGAGAAACATTGTATTGTGGAATATTCCTGACAAAAAAATATTATTATCTATTTGTCCATCGCTGTGGTCTCGAGGTAGGGTAATGTCTTTGTCACGCAGCGAGCCCGGGTTCCATTACCGGTCGGGATAGGCTTTTCTCACCCGTAAGACAAATGTCAGGAAGCTTAGGCCCCAATTGTATCCGAAAGTCGTCCGGCTGTCATCATCATCATCATCATCATCCTTCGCCGATGTGAAAAGCAACGGGAAGCTAATACACCTATAATTCCCTAATATTATAATGATATTGTGAAAAGATAAATTAATGTCTGAACCAGGACCTATCCTTCTTCGTAGGAGTGTGCAGCCCACTACACCATTCTAGACTTGGTACAAACACTAACAATTCTTTCCACATATACAAATCTATAATTCTCGTTTCTTCCCCTGCCAGGTAGGTGTCACTACCATCGCCAACGGCCGGCTTGGTTTAGAAGTATCTATATTTGAGAATTTTACACCACCACTTTTATAAGCAGTAAACTATGTTATTTAACATTTTCCAATACTGTTATTTTAACACAGTTCCAATAATGGATCATTTTATTATATCATAATGATATTGTGGCTGAAATGAAGTTGTTAAGAGCAATAGCAGGACACCAAAGGACCGATAAAAAGAAAAACGAAGATATAAGAACAGAACTTAATGTATTTAATCTCTGTGGAAGAATAAAATATTATCAAAATGCTTACTTCAGCTTGTATTAGGAATGAATGAACAGCGCATACCAAGAAGAATGTATAATTATAAACCAAGAGGGAGAAGAATGTTGGGAAGACCATTGAAGAGAAGGAAGGACCAATTCGACCTATAATGAGATCGGAACTGGCCATTGGGCTTAATGCTTGTTGTTGATGATGATATTGTGTAAAGAAAAATTAATGTCTGAACCAGGAATCGTACCGTGGACTTCTCCTTCTCCGTAGGAGTGTGCAGCCCACTACACCATTCTAGACTTGGTACAAACACTAACAATTCTTTCCAATACCCTAATAAAGTAGCAAATCTTCTACTTCTTCTTCTTCCTTCCAAGTATTAGGCCAAGGCCTGTTACGATCCTATAGAAAATTTTCCCTCCAGCGTCTTCCGGGAAATTCTCGTGTAAGATTTGAAAGCATAATAATAGTCCCTTCGATTGGTTGCTGGCCAAAGGAAGGCAAGACCAGTGATGGGGCTGCCATCTTACAGCTTCTGGCCAGACTTTTCTAGAGAAGAAAAGAAAATAAAGGAAAGAAGAAATGGAAGAAAGGAAAGATTCCCTAGCCCTCGGATGCCCTAATAGCGTCGGGGTCGAAAAAACAAGAGTTAACCAAGAGAGGTTAGATAGTAAAGTTAAAAGAGTGCAAAACACAAGTAAGTGGAAGAAATGTTTTGGTCAGCTTGGGCACCTTGTGGTCGCCATCCACAGGACCCCTGAGGGAAAGCTGCAAATCATGGCATGAAAATGCTATGATTGCAATGAAAGACCTGCAATCGGGCAGAATTACTATGGAATGGAATGGAATTATCGATTTGATGTATGCAAAAGAATAAAATATAAGTCAAATAATATTAATTGTAGAAACGTAATACGTGGGTTCTCTGAGTACCTCAAGTTTGAAGTCAGTAATAACAAATGTGTAATATCGCAACATTTCATCCCGCATGACTGCAATGTTATTGCCATCATATGTCGCGGTTGTGTGACAACACTTTTTATTACGAATGTCTCCAGGGAATTACAGTGTTACTAATAAAATTTCGTGGCATCGACGATTTATCCCACATGAAATTAAAAGCTTCGAGTCTCAATTTGTATTTTCTACCACCATAAAATGTAATTTTCTAGTTCTATGAGGTCATTGCATTTCATTCCCGGAGGAGGAAAAAAATGCTGATTGGAATTCAATTCATAAAAAAATCTAATCAAGAGAAAAATGAAGTCAGAAATTAAAAACTAAAATTAATTGAGATCTAGATATGATAAAGAATGACATACAAACTTTCTTTAACTATTATTATCACCACCAATATCATCATGATCACCATTAAAAAGCCATTCATCCTTAGTTTATTCATTAATGGTGGGAAACGAATATATATACATAGTGTTCTGTCCAATAGCAGGTCTTTCACTGCAAACTCAGCATTCTTCACTCTTTCCTAAACTCAGGTTTCCTTTTTGTATCTGCATACAAACCATTTATTTTAATATTGTCTATCATCTGATGTCTTTTTCTGCCTCTAACTTTCTTTCCGTTGACCATTCCTTCTAGAGCATCCTTCAGCAGGCAGTTTCTTCTTAGCCAGTGGCCAATCCAATATCTTTTCCTCTTCTTTATGAGTTCCAGCATTGTTTCACCCTCACCCACTCTGTCTAGCACATATTTATTTTTTATTTTGTCTGTCAATTTTATACCTTCCATTCTTCTCCATATCCACATCTCAAAAGCTTCCAATCGCTTTTCTTCATTCCGTCGTAATAAAAAAAATTACTAGAAATGTTTTTCTATTATATCCCGCAATCAGTATCTATTTACATTCGTGCAGTATATATACAATCAGGTAGCCGTATTTCTCGGAGAGTCAGTAACTGCAAAATAATGCTATGACCTAATCAGAATGTTAAAAAGGAGGAGCTTGATTTTAATATGATAAAATGAAACTGAATCGAGGTGAAAAACGACTGTGATTGGTTGTAAATCAAAATTCATTGAAATGTGATTGGTCATTGACTACCATTTGGGGCATGAGTTGAATAGTCTTAAAAATATGCGAGCAGCAAGACAATAGAAAGCAAAGACTTTTTTCCCCACAAAATTGTCCGTCTAAAAATTATAATTCAAATAATGATAGAAATCTATTAACAGAATTATCGCATATACTCCTAATTTCACTTGACAAGAAAATAGGAGAAACTTGCGAAATTAATACTGGTTTATATAAATGCTTGGCTTATAATGCATTGCCGTGACACATAATCGATTTAGTTAAGAAGTTGCTGTGGAAAATTACAATAAATTTCTATTGGCTGGTGAAATGTTTAAATCTAAATTCATTGAAGACAACGTTCACACAGAATTACAGCAAGAGAAAGACATCAAATTCTGTTGTGTTATTAAGAAATGAAATTATGATAAACTTAACCATAAATAGAAGCTTGAAATTAATCATATTATCTGAAAAGTGAAACCGTAGAGCACTCAATAGCTTACAAGGAACGATACCTCTTCACAAAATCTCTTTGTATTTTACGTCTGACAGGAATTGCACTAAGCAACAAAAAATAAACTTTTTTTTTTGTCTCAGAAAGAAAAATATGTGATTCCGATAGTATTTTTTCTCCTGAATTCAAATATGATATCGGGTTTCTCCATCACGCAAGGTTTTCGAGAGACACGAATTTATTATAATTTCAAACACATTAATATTTTCTACGTTCGTAACTATATAAGTAAAGTGATCCCACAACAGGCCCGGAGGCCCTTGGGGTAGTAGGAGGTTAAGGCTCCCACTTTTTCTAGACATTCGGCACTATATGTCAGCCGGGTTGTCAGCCTTAACCCCCAGATTAAGCGTCTGGTACTCATTTCCGTTAGAGGCTGAGTCGACCCCAGGGCCATAGTGCCGCCAGAGGGTTTGGGTCAATTTAAAAACCCTGACCCCAACGGGACTTGAACCCTCGACCCTCCGGCTTGTAGCTCAGTGCCTTAACCACTACGCTACGGCGTAATAATCGAAAATTTAGACTTACCTAGAAAGCAAGAAATGACGATTTTCTGCTATATTTCGCTTCTGGAGCATCCCTCTTGATGGTCCAACAATAATCGGCCAGCATATTAGGATTCCATATGCCTTGATATCGCTTTTACATAGCTGAAATCTCCTGAGTTAGCTCATTTGGGTTTATTTTACAATGGACAAATGGACGAAAAAACGTTTATTAAAAAATAATTATTTGCATCCATTAATTGAAATTGAAATAAAAAACTGTGGGTGATTGAAAAATTAAGTACAACTATTGGTACTCATGACACAAAAATCACGTTGTCCAGTGCTATTACCGCCTCCTTCAACATGCTAGTGTTTGCCGTCATTTCAATTTTTTTAAATTCAGGCCCTATGTTAGAGACTGTCAATCCATAATATCGTTAAAAAACAAATTAAATAATTATTTAATCACAAACTATCTTCTATGCCTCACTGATAGTATTCTTTTAATAATCTATCTATCTATATATTTTCTGTTTTTTACAGCTGCTGCCCCATGCTGGTTACCCGGTCTTGCCCGGGAATCTACTTATCCCGATCTTCTTGTCATAAATGAGCCGCAATACAAAAACTAACCCGTTTTATGTTTAGTTAAATAAGTAAGGTGAAACATTTATATCGTAATTATTTTTCGATACCCCGTGCTGTTTACCCGGCGTTGTCCGGGAATCTACTCATCCCGATCTTCTTGGCATAAATGAGCTAAAAGGCAAAATTCGTTATTGTGAGTTATCCGTAAAAGAATACCCGCCATGTGCTGCTATGCTTGCACAGGAATCTACGTACTTGTCTCGATCTTCTTGGCATCAATAAAAGACAAAAATGGTTATTGTGAGTTATCCGTAAGAGACAAACATATGCTGTCGCATACGTTTATGTAGCGCTATTAGAGATATTCAATTCTGTGTACATTAATTTTGTGTATTTGTTATGGTTTAGGCAGCGTAAGCCATTTAAGCGTCCAAAGAGATACTTTTTTCACGTTTTCCACAACAAAGGGCGATTTTTAAGGGTGTAGGAGTTGAGTATCACAACTCTCTTATAGCCTATGGTCATCCCGGGAATCTCCTGAACATTTTACAAAAAGCCCCATCACAATCGGATCAACGGTATGGCCGCGCATAAAGTACAAACAAACAAACATTCATTTTTATATATTAGATTGGTAAATAATGGCAGACGGAGGATTGCAACAAATGAAAAATCACCAAACCAATATACCATAAACAGTATCGTTTCCTCTACAATTTATTTCCCGTTAATAAAGTACTGTAAGCCTAATTTTTCAAGACGTGAGTTAAGCAATTATTGCCGTTGGTTAGGAAAACGTGGTTCACGTAATAACGAGAATTTCCTTCTTCCTTAAAACGCTATAAACACAACTCATCAAATATAAGGATAACATAAATTGAATGTTGAGTAACGGATCTAAATAATGGATTATACCCAAGAAATACACTTGGTCTTAAGGGAGTTGCAAATAAGGAATTTAAAGTACAGGATCCAGGATCTCAAACAAAAAAATATCACAGTTAGTAGTTGTTAACCTTTTCACTGCTGAGATACTTCCAGCCTTTAAAACCCTCCTTGCTCAATGCAGTGAGAAATATGGAAAAAAGTTTATTTAGGTTCCTAGAAGACGGCAGTATATGCCTGCTTAGTTTGAAAGCAATGCAATACGTATTATATAACTAGCAGGCGTTTGGAGTTGAGAATGGATATACACGCCCATAGCACAGCAAGCATTTTCTTTGCCAACGGATATACCCGTTCGTAGCAGTGTAAAGGTTAAAGTAGTTTGCTTTTATATTCACAATTCATTATTAATATTAAAAGGTATAGAAGATGATGGGAATGTTTCACATCTTGTATTAGGGATTTGGTGAAATATATTAAGATATAATTTAACTTATATACAAAATTTAGATCTTGAACAGTTACTAAAATTTCAGGTAATTATGTAAAATCCTGTACGGGGTGAATCATAAATATGGCTATACGTTTGATCGCGTTGTGTGATGAAAATATTACCATTACAGGAAATATTAAATTACCGTTGGAAAGGCAATTATTCAAATTACAACAATGGAATAAAACAATACAGTGTAGAACTTACGTCATTAGTCAAAATGGCGTTGAATATGCAACAGCAAATTACAATTGCTGCATGGGCAATAACGTAAGCTAATGATCGTGAGGCCGCAAGACGGGCAAGACGTGAGTTTAACGTAGCATTAAAGCCGTCGACTGTGGGGAAGTGGAGAAAACGACTGCTGGAAACGGGAAGAATGCAGAAAATCAAACCTCCTTAATGGCTTCGCATTAGCACGGATGCAGAAACAACGAAAAGAATTGTGGAGGCGTTCGACGCTAGCCCACAAAAATCAACCCGCCAAGCTGCACGTGAGCAGTGATTTGTTTTGTTTTGTTCTTACTTACTTACTTACTCATTGGCACTATCGAACCCGTAGGTTCATGGCCGCGCGGACATAAGCTCTCCATACATCCCTATCCTCAGCCAATGCTTTCCAATCATTCCCTGTATAATCTACTTCCCTCAAATCATAGTTAATGTTATTCTCCCACCTCATTCTTGGTCTACCAACTGGGCGTTTTCCTTCTGGCTTTCCTACAAGAAGTTTCCATGCACGTCTTTCATTCCCCATACGTGCAACATGTCCTGCCCATCGCAGTCTACGAGACTTAACTGTACTTATTATATCTGGCTTCCTATAAAGACCATGTAGTTCATTGTTATGTAGTCTTCCCCATTCACCTGTCTGTTCATTCTCTTTAGTCCAAAAATTTTCCTAAGAACTTTATTCTCAGGTACTTGTAATCTCCTTTCCTCCCTTAAAATAAGAGTCCATGTTTTGCACCCATATAATATAACTGGTAGAATAATAGTTTTATATATTTTTAGTTTAACGTTTTTTGAAAGGAGTTGGGACATCAAGAGTCTCTGCAATGCATAATAGCACGCATTTCCAGAATTGAGCCTATGTTTAATTTCTTTGTGCGTCTCATTCCTATCTGCGATTATTGTTCCTAGGTATTTGAATTCAGCCACTTCCTCAAAATTTCCCTCATTTGTCATTAGCTGTCCATTTCCATTATATACTGAATTTATATGTGTGACCATATATTTAGTTTTATTGATATTTACTTCTAGTCCTAATTTCTTAGTGTTACTCAATAGTGTGTGCGTGTTGTCCTTTAGTATCTCCTCGCTATCGGCCAATAGTACTACATCATCAGCATAAACTAACAGCTTATTAATACCATTGAGTTTTAAGGCTTCCTCATTGTCTGAAGATGCAATTATCAATAAGGAATTAAAATATTCCATATGCATGCAGTTTACATGTAACACCTTCCTGAGAATTGAGTCTCATGAACATATTAAATAATTCATTTACAATTGCTGCGAGACCTTGTTCATGACATTGAAGTTATTGTTATGAAAGAGTTCAAGTGCATCGAGAAAGTGAAGACAGCTTAGACATAACTTACTCTGACTTGTTTTTAAATTAATTGTGTTGAGCAGATATATTTTCAAACTTTGTGGCAAATCATCATCATCTCATTTTTCGTATTCTTGTAGTAATAGTTATTTTAATTAACCGCGCTATTTTTATCATCCAAGTTAATATATTGCGATTCTATTTGGCAATAAATATGGTCTGGTTGCAGTGATGAACAAATGAAACATAACATTTCTCATTTGTTTTCAAACATCGCCGTCTACATTAAATATATAAATATTTGATAATAGCTATACATAAATAATGATTTGATAGTAAACAACGTAATTTTATTCGTAAAATATTGCTAACAAACGCCACTCTTAATTTCCAAATTCTCTAGATAAATCCACTCCTCACATCGTGAGTCGTGAATTTATCGATAATTTGGAAATCGCTCGTGGCATTACTTATGACTATTTAACTCATGCCCCAAATGGGAGTCAATGACCAAGCACGTTACAATGATTTTTTATTTACAACCAATCACAGTCGTGTTTCACCTCGCTCTTTATCGATTTCTCTTTATCAGCTCCTGCTTTTGTGATAATGAAAGCTCCTCCTTTTTAATGTACTGAACAGGCCAAAGGATTATTTTTCTCCAACAAATACATTGAATATAGCAAATAATGAAAAGATTCCTTGATTTTACTGAGTTGTTTACTAAAAAATAAATAACCCGTAATGTTGATTATGATATATAGTTTGATGTGTTTCATTATTATTTCTCCACTTGGGTGCACTCTTACAATATTGCGACCTTATTTGGCAATAAATAATATGATCAAGCAGCAGTGAATGAACATGACCTCACATTTCTGATTTGTTTTCAAACATCGCCGTTTCCATTAAATATATAAATATTTTAAAACAACTATAGTTAAACAATGATTTGTGAGTAAACAGCTTAATTTTATTCGTTAAATAGTCCTAACAAATGCCTCGAGTGATTTCCAAATTCTCTAGATAAATTGTAAATCACTCGTGGCATTACTTATGATAAATTTATTCAAGGCATGAAGGACCAAGGTATAAGTTTAAGCAATTATTCATAAAATATTCCGGCCGACTTTACACCTACAAAAATTCCCGGTATACATTTCAGACGAGGCTTAGTGAGTTTCAAGATCATTCCGAATGCAAGTGAGCGCCCTAAACAAATCCAGGTCACACACTCATTAAGACTAAAGCCTTGACGCCATACATTCCTTTAGAATAACAAATTGATGCCTTACATATAAAATGTATACAAATAATTTATTATTGACTATTTTCACAATGTCGATAATATTAGGGCCTGTACACGCTGCTACAATAATAATGTAATTTACTCTAATTTACGCAAGTTGTAATCGTCACGCGTGCGTATGCTATCCTCAACCGTGACACCGCAGTAATTAGCGCCATTACAAATGTTATTATCCTGTCACACTCCATTTAAGCTCAATTGTTATTTAAAAAAAGACATATATCCAAATTTTCCAAAATGTAATGTATATAAGAGAGTCTCGTTTTGCCTGAAGTAATAGAAATCTTATCATAAGTAATGCCACGAGTGATTTCCAAATTATCGATAAATTCACGACTCACGAAGTGAGGAGTGAATTTATCTAGAGAATTTGGAAATCAAGAATGGCATTTGTTAGGACTATTTAACGAATAAAATTAAGCTCTTTACTCACAAATCATTATTTCAATATAGTTATTAAAAAATATTCATATATTTAATGTAAACGGCGAAGTTTGAAAACAAATGAGAAACGATTGGTAAGGTTACATCTGCTTCATTTGTTCATCACTGCAACCAGATCATGTTATTTATTGCCAAAAGATCGCAATATTGTAAGAATGCACCCTAGTGGAGAAAAAATGTAACACATCAAACTGTATATTATAAGTTTATAACCAACATGACAGGTTATTAATTAATTTCTGATGTCCTATGATGCAAATATGTCAATTATATTTTTCTGTAACATAAAACCTGGGAAATAATACGTTTAAGAAAGGGCAAATGTGGCTTCTTTTTATTGTACTATCAAATGTTACAATTTTGTTATATTATATCCCACAAGCGGTATCTGGTTACATTCATGCACTACGTATGCAGTCTGGGAGCCACACGTATTCTAGGATTCTTACATCTTCTTCTTTATCTACTTCGTCACGGATTGGGCTTTTTTTGATAGCCTGTTCCGGCATCAAATTGCTGCCCTTTCCATTATTTTCTTTGGTCTTCCCAAACTTCTTCTTCCTCTTGGCGAATAGTTGTATGCTGCTTTTGGTAGCTATTAAGGTACATCTTAATATATAAATTGCTATATTCAACTTATTACTATATTCAACGTCAGTCTCTGCAAAAGAATGCTCTGACCTGTTCAGGTTATAAAAACGAGGAGTTTTCTTTAATATGATAAACTTAAGTTGATAAATATCGAGATGAAACACGCGATTGATTGGTCAAACAAAATTAATTGAAATGTGATTGGTGACAGACTCGCATTTGGGGCATGAGTTAAATAGAACAAATAATGAACGTCGAAACAAATCAATTATAATTTAACTTAATTAATCCTTAAATCATTTAAATATGTAGTAGGCCTACCGCTGTGAAAACAAAATCATGTAAAACTGTAATTTAATACTGTACATTGTATAACTCGAACTAAATGTAAATAATTCCTACCTGTTTGTTTGTATTGTGTTATTCAATAAGTTTAATCAATTGGATTAGTTTATCTTACTTAATTACTTATTTACTCACTGGCACTATCGAACCCGTAGGTTCATGGCCGCGCGGACATAAGCTCTGCACACATCCCTATCCTGAGCGAATGCTTTCCAATCATTCTCTGTATAATCTACTTCCCTCAAATCATAGTTAATGTTATTCTCCCACATCATTCTTGGTCTACCAACTAGACGTTTTCCCTCTGGCTTTCCTACAAGAAGCTTGCATGCAAGTCTTTCATTCCCCATACGTGCAACATGTCTTGCCCATCGCAGTCTACGAGACTTAACTGGCTTCCTATAAAGACCATGTAGTTCATTGTTATGTAGTTTTCTCCATTCACCTGTCTGTTCATCTCTCTTTGGTCCAAAAATTTTCTTAAGAACTTTATTCTCAGATACTTGTAATCTCCTTTCCTCCCTTAAAGTAAGAGTCCATGTTTCGCACCCATATAATATAACTGGTAGAATAATAGTTTTATATATTTTCAGTTCAACGTTTTTTGAAAGGAGTTGCGACATCAAGAGTCTCTGTAATGCATAATAGCACGTATTTCTAGAATTGAGCCTATGTTTAATTTCTTTGTGCATCTCATTCCTGTTTGTGATTATTGTTCCTAGGTATTTGAATTAAGCCACTTCCTCAAAATTTCCCTCATTTGTCATTAGCTGTCCATTTCCATTATATAATGTATTTTTGTGTGAATTAGACACTATATAATTGCGTTAATCGAGTTTTTAATTTCAAAACAAATTAACAATTTTAACGAGGAAATTATTTCAAAATAACGACGAGTCATGGTATGAAAATGGCAATTCCCTCACCATAAGAGTCGTGAATTGAATTTAAAATCACTCATTCCTTAAAAGTCACAACAAGTAGGCGAAATCACTTCATAAAATTTATGACTGTGTCAATTACAAACATATATATTCTGTGAGAAAATTTGTAAAATTCTAGGAAAAAAAAAGACCACGGAAGATTTCCGCAACCTTGCGCCTTGTAGGCGCATCATAGTGGTATTTATACAAGAGAGTGGCGGCTGTAGAGAGTTCAGTTGGAAGCTGTCAGTGTTGCAAGAAGTATGTCTGCTCTGCCGGTAAGTCGTGCTCTATCTACCACTAGTTACGGTCAACACGTGCTAAACTCTCTCCCTCTATGCATACAGTCACGGATTCTGCTAAATTACGCAAATTTAATGTACAATTTTACAATATTCACATGGCATCCAATATAAATCAATATTGAATATAAGAAAAAAATTGCCATATAATAATTGGTCTTTCCCGTATAATTAATAATATATATACTATAATAACAATAATAATAATAATAATAATAATAATATTTTTATTATTCTGGCTTTTACAATGAATATACATTTTTCCGGTACCCATGTTCACAGTTAACTACACATTTGTTTCAACGCAGTTTTCCATTCTTGTCTGTTCATCCATATATCTTCTTCTATTTCCCATTCCCTCTTAGTTTCATTGATTCCCTTAATCCACGTAATATTTGATCTACCCTTCTTTTTCCTTCCCTGTGGCACCCAATCCTTGATTATCTTAGGTAGTCTTCCTTCTTCCATACTTCTAATGTGTCCGTACCAATTTAATTGTTTCTTCTTTATAAAATCTAATATTGAATATTGTACCTGCATTTTTTCTTTTATATATGAATTTCTGATTTTATCCTTCCTGGATATTCTTGCAGCACGTCTCCAGTAGTCCATTTCAGTGGCGAGCATTTTTTTTTTTCATTTGTGCATTTAAAGCCCACACATCAGCTCCATAAGTAATAATGCTTCTGATTATTGTATTAAAAATAGTTTTTTTTTTGTTTCTTTGAAGATATGTTTGTCCCATTTAGGGCAGATATAGCATACTTTCCTATATTGATCCTGTTTCTTATCTCTGTTTCTTGTTTTCCATCTTTAGTAATTTTAATTCCCAAATACTTATATTCTTCAGTGTATGTAATTGTCCCTAAATTTTCTTCTAGTATTAAATCTTGAGGAAGATCCGCTATTGTCATATATCTAGATTTATCCATATTGATCTTTAAACCCCATAAACTATATTCTTGTATTAATTTTCTAGTGAGGTATATAATAATAATAATAATAATAATAATAATAATAATAATAATAATAATAATAATAATAATAATAATAATAATGACAATAATAATTATTATTATTGTTAATTAAATAAAACTTACTTTTATTCGATTTTCATATTTATTAAGAAATAATTCAGTGACAGCTGTTTCGGTACACTGTACCTTCTTCAGACATGTTAAATTATGAATTGTGTTATTATAGTACATATCATCTGATCTATGCAACAATACAACAATAATTTATTTTTAAATTTAACAAAGGCGATTCATTCAAATCAAGTTGTTAACTGTCAAATTCAAATCAAGTTCGTTAAATTAAACAAATTTAAATAATTATTGTTGTATTGTTGCTTAGATCAGTTGGAACACAATTCATAATTTGTTAACATGTCTGAAGAAGGTACAGTGTACCGAAACAGCTATCACTCATATAAATATATGTCTCTCAAGACACACAATTTTAGACACACTGTTATATGCAGATGATCAGGCTCTTTTCGGCAATAATGAAGATGAATTACAATATTCCACTCATCATCTTAATATAATAGCCCAACGATTTAACATGGAAATATCAACAACAAAATCTAAAGTTATGGCCTTTCAAGGGAAATTACCAACAAGAAGTAAAATTTTTATTCAGAATTCAATATTAGAGCAAGTTAACTCATTTAAATACTTAGGATATAATCTAACTTATAATGAGGAATGTGATATATCCTTTAAAATACAAAACTATAATAAAGCTTTAAGAATTATCAACCAAGTTTTTTAAACCATCAAAAGTGCAGAGACACACAAGAATGAAAATCTATAAAATGCTCGCTAGACCCATAATCTGTTATGGCAGTGAAGCTTGGACCATCAGAACTCAGGATGATCGTCATATTACAGCCACGGAGATGAAATTTCTACGACGAACTGCAGGTTATAGCCTTCTAGACCACCAAAGAAATTCAACAATAGCCAGAGAGTTAAACATCGTACCTATATCTGAATACCTCCAAGAATATAGAAACAATTGGCTAGCCCATATTCAGCGCATGGATCGTCACAGAATACCAAAACAAATTCTTCACTACATTCCTCGAGGCAGAAGATCTGTGGGTCGACCTTTTCGGAGATGGTGGGAGACCGTAACGGGCCACTGGGCCTAATACTTGAAAGATAGATGATGAATAAATATGAACATCAAATAAAACTAAGTTTTATTTTTATTTAATTAATAGATATAAATATATTTGATACAGTATTCAGAGGCACTGACATCAATGCCTTGACAATTCTAAGAAGTTCCTGATCTTATATGCAGAGCCTAAGCAAGTTATCACTTATTTAAAGTACTCTTAGAAGAATTGCTTACTTACTTACTCACTGGCACTATCGAACCCGTAGGTTCATGGCCGCGCGGACATAAGCTCTCCATACATCCCTATCCTGAGCTAATGCTTTCCAATCATTCCCTGTATAATCTACTTCCCTCAAATCATAGTTAATGTTGTTCTCCCACCTCATTCTTGGTCAACCAACTGGGCGTTTTCCCTCTGGCTTTCCTACAAGATGCTTCCATGCACGTCTTTCATTCCCCATACGCGCAACATGTCCTGCCCATCGCAGTCTACGAGACTTAACTGTTCTTATTATATCTGGCTTCCTATAAAGACCATGTAGTTCAATGTTTTGTAGTCTTCTCCATTCACCTGTCTGTTCATCTCTCTCTTAGAAGAATTAGCAATTAAATGTTAACAAAATAATTATGCACTATAGAACACAACACAAAAATGCTTCTTAACGTTTTGCAATAAACGTAGGAAGTTCTACGAATGTAACCGAAAAAACGTATATGGTAAACCAGACCACAATACTCTAGTACGGTATTTGAAATGTTGTCTTGGCTCCGATTGGAAGATAGGAAAATATACATTGTCTCCTTATCTTATGATACCTTCGTCCACCTTATGACCCATTTATATTTCTATTCGCTTCCATTCACTATCTTCTTCTTCTTCTCTTCTTCTACTACAAGGTTTAGGCTATGCAGCCTGTTCCGGCGAAGTTAAAAGTTGAGTCCATTCCGTCCGGCTTTCTCCTTCGCTTTTTAGTAATAGAAAATTAATCTGGCCGCCTTACAAGGGCAGCGCAGATATAGCTGGGTGGTGGGATTGCCACCTTACAGCCTCCCAACTTGCCTTCTCTTCGGCTCTGAGCTCTACCTGCCCATTATAGCCGTCCAATCTGGAACAGACGCTATGCTGATTTTGGTTCACCCCGGGTATTTCATTTCCCCGGTACCAACTATATTTACGAGGCATTCCCCTATCCACCAACTGGGGAGGCGCCCGATGGGGGATCAGCAACCCCTCACTATCTTCCCATAATAATTTAAACACACGATCAACAGAAATGTTTACTCTAGCTGATCCTCTACATCGAATACCTCAGTATTTCTCATCGTTCCTTGTTTCAGCCACTCGACTCTGGATTCCCTCCCCTTGTATATTAAGGACTGTCCGACTCAGAAAGAGTTCAAGGAAAACCTCGCTAATATTTCCTTAGACAATATATAACCGTGTTTCATTTATACTTTTATTATTCCTTTATATTTTAAACTTTGTTTACCGAGCCAGGATAACTATAGTCAATGACATTCGAAAAGCTAACTTTTAATATGAAGTCTTTAGTTTCTTGCAAAAAGAATGTAGAGATTACTTAAGGAAGCACTTTGCTTGATTGGTTATGTCGCTTTCAAGATCATTCTAAACTGGTTTAAACATTCTTCTTTCGGAAACAACTTTCTTTCTGGTAAATAAGTTAAACGATCTCACATAATAATTTGTAATCGTGTTGAACAACATTTTCACCATTTTATAATAACTCATTTGTTTTTACTAAGCTATCAGCTGTAAGCAATGGAAGGAAATTGGGCGTTGACCAAGGTCTGTAACTTCCTAACATCGCTTCCTTTCTTAAATCACCGTTAACGTAAAAACTTGATAACGAATGAACCATCAAGTTTACATCACTTTATATCGAGATTTTAAAATTGTGATTTAAAAACTTAGAATCCATAAAGAAAGCAAAAAAAAAATCATCGTGTACCCAAAATACTACTCCAAAAAAACTCCAAGTGCGACACGCTTAGGAGGCCCTTGGCCTATTATCCGGCTGCTGACCTCACATCCACATGTGTTAACCATAGTGGTAGACGATCATCGATCCAGTGTAGAGGTGACATGTGGTCAGAATGTCGGGTCCCCCAGCTGTTATAGCTGGTCTTATCTACCTGGAGTCACTACTTATTGTAGCTACCCAAATGCCTCATGATGCAGGATGGGCACTGGTCCCAAACTGGCCGAAATTATATGAGAGAAATTTCTTCGCCATGGAAACTCGAACCCGCGCAAGTCCCTTAGCTTTGCGCCAAGCTTCTTGCCTTAACCACTTGGTCTTCTTCTTCTTCCTTCCAAGTATTAGGCTAAGGCCTGTTACGACCCTATAGAGAATTTTCCCTACAGCGTTTCATAGGACGGCCCAGAGATCTTCGTCCTCTTGGTATATAATTATAAACAGCTTTGGGGAACCGATTAGAACTCATTCTTTCAAGGTGGTGTTTCCAATTTAGTTGGTCGCCATAAGTTTGATTCTTCCGGGAAATTCTCGTATAAAACTTGAAAGCATAATAATAGTCCCTTCGATTGGTTGCTAGCCAAAGGAAGGTAAGACAAGTGATGGGGCTGCCATCTTATAGTCTCTGGTCAGGCTTTTCTGGAGAAGACAAGAAAATAAAGGAAAGAAGAAATGGAAAGAAAGGTAAGACTCCCTAGCCCTCGGATGCCCTAATAGCGTTGGGCTCGAAAAAACAAGTGTTAACCAAGAGAGGTTAGATAGTAAAGTTAAAAGAGTCTGGTATAAGTAAGTGGAAGAAAGGAAGAAATACCAGATCGGTTAAAGATAAAAGTAAGGAGCAAAACACAAGTAAGTGGAAGCAATGTTTTGCTCAGCTTGGGCACCTTGTGGCCGCCATCCACATATCCCCTAGAAGGGGACCCCACTTGTTTACGCAGCATATTTTAATATCGCCGTCTTACTGACAGAGACTCTGATAAAATGAACATGCAGGTGTTTGGATAACACCAGATAATTCCATGGCCTACCAGACGGCTGCTGGCCTAACACTCACATCACATAACCATCATCTAGTCACCAATATACGGATGACATGTGGTCTACTTGTCAGGTCTCCAGGCCATTATAGGTAGTTTCCTCAACCTAGAGCAGTTATTTATAGCAGCTACCCAAATTTTTCGCGAGTGCGCTCGGTCCCACGCTGGTCGAAATTCCAAGAGAAAATTTCTTCCCCTAAGGGGACTCGAACGATCGTAAGTCCCATAGCTCTGCGCCACAAGAGCTCCAGAAGGCGTCCCTGGGGGCACACCAGGGCTCGGCTCGGAGCAGTCCAGAGGGGAGCTACTGTACTGGTTCCTGGCTCGGCCTACGGGCCCGTCAACAAACTGTGGGGTCGCCAGGAGATGAGCACCTGGATGTACTAAAAGTCTCACACTGTTGGGTTTGTAGCCCTAGCCGGTCTCACAACGGCTGCAGGACACGTCCCTGGAGGCAGAACAGGGGAATGGTCGGTGGATCTGCGACAGCAGTCCTCCCGGCTAGGCTCATGGAGCCCGTGGACCGACTGTGGGGTCGTCAGGATTGAGCGACCTGATGTACTATGTAGCTCAGCAATACCCAAGAACTGCAAACTCCAACACTCTCTCCCTGGGGTGTTGGTTTAAGGACCGTGAAGTTGAACGTGGACGTGAACATAGGATAGGGAGGACTAGAACTAGGACTTGGGAGTATGGTCAGGACGACCGAGGTATCCCAAGGGGTGGACGGATGGGCCTAGATGTCTGCGCCAAGGTAACATGTCATAGCCACTCGGCTACGACTCGGGAACTAGTGCACTTAGCATATATGAACCGAAGGTTCCACAGTTATTGAATTTATTACATTTACAATAAGCGATCCTGATCTCATATCACTAGAACATCACGCTTTAAAACCTATACAAATACTGCAGAGGAACTGAACGTGTCGCAACCGACTGAATGCTGTGTTTTCACTTACAGATATATAATTACTTAGGTTAATTTCAGGGAATTTCAACAACTTATGCAAGTGGTAATTGTCGAGTAACTTTTTTGCACATTACGTTTAGATTTAATAATATATTTACTTGTCGTCCACCGCTGTGGTCTCGAGGTAGCGTGCTGACTTGTCACGCAGCGGGCCCGGGTTCGATCCCCGGTCGGGGCAGTTTTTCTGGGTGAGGTTTTTATCGGGGTTTTTCCTCACCTGTAAGACAAATGTCAGGAAAACTTTAAGGACCAAACGGTCCCCGAAATCATATGGCCATCATCATCATCCTTATCATCATCATCTTCCTTATCATTATCATCATCCTTCACCGGTGTGGAAAGTAACGGGAAGGCAACACACCTATAATTCCCTAGTAAAGCTGCAAGAATAGCATGAAAATGCTATGATTGCAGTGAATGACCTGCCCTCGGGCAGAATTACTATGGATGGATTTACTTGTCCTGGTAGAGTTAAGGCCATGTGGCCTTCTCTTCCACTCACCAGGACAAACATATGTTACAATTAAATACAAAACATTACAATAATAGTACATACTAAACAATTAATTATCTGTTAAATTGAATAAAAATGAAAATAATGTCTAATAATACAATAAAATTAAATACAATTAAAATTAAACTAATGAAATAATGTATACACAAAGGAATAACAGCTCGAATCTACTAGACATAAAAAGAAAGAAAATACAAAGAAAGTAATAAACTATAATGAATTAATCTATCGCTTATTATACAAGGCATTAGGTAAATATATTGACAAATCTTAAAACTATTTTTATTAAATAATTAAAATACAAATTGTTGATAATTAAAAATTAATATTAGTGAGTTGTTTCTGTTAATAATTGTATTCTCAGTTTGTTTCTGAAAGACTGTAAAGTTTTGCAGTCTCTGACATAGGGTGGAAGGGAATTCCATGTTCTAGCAAGAGAAACTGTAAAATATTACGAATAATAGGTAGTGTGATGAAGAGGGATATAAAGGACAATGTGCTGATGGGATCGAGTATCTAATGTATGTGTATCAGAGAGTCTAGTGAAGCGGTGTGATAGATAATAAGGTAATGAATGATGTGTGTAATATTTTATAGAGAAGAGATGGGGAGTGGGTGGTCTACGATCTTGTAGACGAAGCCATGACAATTGTTCCACAAATAAAACGTATGCAAGAATTGTGAACACGTTGAAGTCTTTGGGTAAGAACAGTATTTAGATCAGTAAAAAGAGTATCACAATAATCAAAATGGGGCATTGCAAGTGTTTCTACTAACATTTTCCTTAGAGCAAACGGTAAACAATTTTTTGTACGATTTAATGAGTGTATTATTGAGAAGATAGTTTTGCAAATGTTGTTTATTTGTTTATTCCAAATTAAATTTTTATCCATAAATGCTCCTAGATGTTTTACTGTCTCACTATAAGGGATTTGAACCCAATTAAATGGCACATGTAATAATGTATTTGTGTAATTGAGGATAATGTCACTAGGCAGAATTTTGAGTGGAAGAGGTCTCATATACCAGCAGGATCTCCTGTAGGGAGTTTACTGGAATTAAGGAAATTAAAACCTTCAACTCTGATCAGGATTTGAAGCCGAAAATTTCTAGGGAAGGTATTTTCTAAACATTTTAAGTGTTTACAAATTTCGTGTATTTTCTACTACTGGACTATTTATTATTTTATGATTTCTTGAGTTCTCTTCTCCGGAAATATTTAATAATGTTTTAGGGGATAAGGAAATCTTAGACCTACAATATTACTTTTTAAAAATTAATAATTTGATTTTTTTTTCATTATTTAATAAAAATAGTTTTAAGATTTGTTAATATATTTACCTAATACCTTGTCTAATAAGCGATAGATTAATTCATTATAGTTTATTACTTTCTTTGTATTTGTTTCTTTCTTTTCTTTTTATGTATAGTAGATTCGAGCTGTTATTCCTTTCTGTATTCATTATATTATTAATTTAATTTTAATTGTATTTAATTTCATTGTATTATTAGACATTATTTTCATTATTATTCAATTTTACAGATAATTAATTGTTTAGTATGACTATTATTGTAATTTTTTGTATTTATATGTAACATATGTTTGTCCTGGTGAGTGGAAGAGAAGGCCACATGGCCTTAACTTCACCAGGCTAAATAAATATATTCTATTCTATATTGTCCAATATAGCATAAACATAGCCGACTTAAGGCATACAATAAAGGCCCATGTCGAAGAGGATATAGACAATTAACGCCTATATGTCGTGGCATCAATCGAAACGACGAATTTTTCGAAAAACTACCTTCGTTAAATTTGCAAACAGCTAGTTTCATAACTTCATAATAAATTTTCATGTTGTTTGATTATCGTCATCACCACCGTTTTCTATTTACTTCTATTCACTGATGAGAGATGCATAATTTAAAATTCACTGGAGATCCATGGATATTGTCAGGAGGTAAAAGTCCTACGAATGGCTTCATTTGAAACATAATTACAGTCGTGAGTCCTATGTCCTAGGTTTAATAAACGTAAACTAACCTTGAATTTAAAACAAGTGGGTTCCGAATATTTTAATAGTTTTAAATCCGTTATAGAATGGCCAAAATAACACAGTATGATGTCAGAAGTTACTGTTAAATAAATTAGGACTGCAATTACATTGTTATTTTAACTTAATAATAATAATAATAATAATCTATCTATCTATCTTCGGGTTTTTACAGCTGCTGCCGTCTTCCCGTGCCAAACCTCCAAAGCCTACGGTCTTGGGCATCTTCGATGCTTAGCCCTCTAGCTTGCATTACTGTCTTCATGTTTTCCTTCCATGTTAACCTTGGTCTTCCTCTTTTCTTCTTTCTGTTAGGATGCCATTCATATAGTTGCTTCGGCCATCGCTCATCTTCCATTCTTAAGACATGTCCTAACCGCTTTAATTCCTTCTCCTCAATTCTTTCAATTATGCTTTCTTCTGCTTCCATTATGTTTCTAATTTCCTTATTTGTGACATGTTCTAATCTACACTTTCTGGCACTTCTCCGTAAATAATCCATTTCTAGAGCTATTAGTCTATTCTTGTAGTACTTATTGATTGTCCATACCTCACTTCCGTACATTGCAACAGATTCCACCAATGTTTTACCAATATATTTTTTTGTGTCTTTCCAAATATGCTTATCCCACCATATGGAATTTAATGATGATATTATTTTGCTACTCAATTCAATTCTATGTTTTATGTTCTCTTTGCCTATACCTTCGATGTTATCCATAATCATTCCCAAATATTTAGTTTGTTTCACTTGCTTTATTTGGATTCCATCTTCCAATACTAAGTTTTCTCTTTCATTGCTATTTATTGCCAGATATTCGGTTTTTTTGTAAATTTACTGTGAGACCCCATGATTCATATGTGCTTTTCAACCTTTTTATCATGAATTCCATATCAAAATTGTCTTGCGCTAAAACCAGTTGATCATCGGCAAATTGTAATGTCAGCAAAAATCTATTGCCTATTGGGATCCCCATACCTTTGCAGCTTTGTTTCCATTTCGTTAATATAATTCTACATAAATATTAAATAAAATTGGTGATAGACTGCACCCTTGTTTCAATCCCTTTGAGGTGTTTATAGGATTAGACATTATATTTCCCATTTTAACATAAGCGGAGTTATCTTTATAGGTTTGTTTAATAATTTCTATTAGGTTTCTGTCAATATTGTATTTCTCCAATACAATAATAATAATAATAATAATAATAATAATAATAATAATAATAGTAAGTCGTTTTAACTACTGTTTTTGGATAGTTTGCCTGAATATACAAATTTCAAAATGTAGTATTAATAGCTTGGAGATACTTAGGGTCAATACGCACACTCTATTGAGTAACATTAAGAAATTGGGACTGGGAGTAAACATCAATAAAACTAGATATATGTTCACACACAGAAATACATTTTATAATGGGATTGGACAGTTAATAACAACTGAATGAATTTTTTTTAAAAAGTGACTGAAATTACAAACACAAGTCAGGTGCACAATGAAATTAAACATAGGCTCGACTCTGGAAATGCGTGCCATTATGTATAAAAGAACTCTTGTCCCAAATTCTTTAAAAAAACGTTAAACTGGAAATATACAATTGGTATTCTCCGAGTTATATTATATGGGTGCCAAACATGGACTCTTACTTTATGAGAGGAGAAAAGATTATGAGTATTTGATAATAAAGTTCTTAGGAAAATGTTTAGGTCAAAAAGAGATGAACAGACAGGTGAATGGAGAAGACTGCATAACAGTGAAGTATATTATCTTCATAGGAAAACGTATTGCAGTATCCAATGGGGAGGACATGTGGCACGAATGGGGAATGAAAGAGAGGCATGGAAGCTTTTTTTTTATCCCACTACAGGCCTCAGGAGGCCCTTGGGGTAGTAGGAGGTTAAGGCTCCCACTTTTTCTCGACAATCGGCACTTGATGTCAGCCGGGTTGTCAGCCCTGCGTGACGGCCGCCTTTACCCCAGAACAAGCGTCTGGTACTCATTTCAGTTAGAGGCTGAGTCGACCCCAGGGCCATAGTGCCGCCAGAAGGTTTGGGTCAGTTTAAAAATCCTGACCCCACCGGGACTCGAACCATCGACCTTCCGGCTTGTAGCGCAATGCCTTAACCACTACGCTACGGCGTGCCCCGAGGCATGGAAGCTTCTTGTGAGAAAACCAGACGGAAAGCGCCCAGTTGGTAGACCAAGAATGAAGTGGGAGAATAGCATTAACCATTATTTGAGGAAAATATATTATACAGGGGATGATTGCAAAACATTAGCAGAGGATAGGGATGTATGGAGAGCTTATGTACGCGCGGCCATGAACCTTCCACGATAGTGCCAGTGAGTTAGTTATTACGTTGGTATAAGTTAACTCAAACATTCGCCGGTTAACATTTGGAGTAGTTTCGGCTGCGCCGAGAGCTTTTATACATTTCTAAGTTTACTCAAATTTCTAAAATTTAAAGCAGTTTATCCGGAATCTAAGATGGTAAGAATTATTTTTAAGTAATTACACTGAGCAACAAAAACGAAACTTTTTTTTTGTCTCAGAAAGAAAAATATGCAATTCTGATAGTATTTTTTCTCCTGAATTCAAATATGATATCGATTTTTCTCCATCACGCAAGGTTTCCGAAAGACAGGAATTTATAATTTCAAACACTTTATTATTTTCTGCATTCGTAACTACACAATATTCGAACATTCGGACTCACCTAGAAAGTAAGAAATGACGATTTTCTGCTATATTTCGCCTGTGGAGCATCATTCTTGATGGTCTAACAATAATCGGCCAGCATATTAGGATTCCATTTGCCTTGATATCTCTTTTCCATAGCTGAAATCTCCTGAGTTAGCTCATTTGGTTTTATTTTACAATTGACAAATGGACGGGAAAACGTTTATTACAAAAATAATTATTTAAATCCTTCTTCTTCCTTCCAAGTATTAGGCCAAGGCCTGTTACGATCCTATAGAAAATTTTCCCTCCAGCGTTTCATAGGACGGCCCAGTGATCTTCGTCCTCTTGGTATATAATTATAAACAGCTTTGGGGATCCGATTTCAAACTCATTCTTTCAAGATGGTGTTTCCAATTTAGTTGGTACTGTTTAATATATTCCAAAATTGGCGTAGTCTTCAATTCTTTTAAGATATCGGTGTTCCTTTTCCGATCCCATCTGGTGTATCCCGCTGTTCTGCGCATGAATCTCATTTCACAAGCCGTTATTCTGCTTTCATGTTGTTTTCTTAGTGTCCATGCTTCACTACCATAGGTCAACACTGGTCTAGCCAAAGTGTTATATAAACGTAATCTGGTGTTTTTTTTTTGTACAAGGGATGGTTTCGTAACTTGATTAATAATTCCTAAACTTTTATTATAACTAGTAAGTTTTTCAGGGATATATTTTTCATCCCAGATAGAGAGATAATATCCAAGATATTTAAATTGATTAGATCTCTCTAAAATTTCATTCTGGAGACAGATTTTACTTTGTATGGGGTCCTTCCCATTAATTGAAATTGAAATAATAAAAAACTTTGGGTGATGGAGAAATTCCGAATACATATTAGAAAACAGGATAAAAACTGCATTAACGTTCACGACGTTTCAGGTAAATATTCCATAATTTTATATTTTATTTTGAAAAATTCCTCAACGGAACATATCATAAATCTTATAAAAGTTGAAAGTTGTTGAATTACTGTTGATAATTGATTCTTTCCACTCATTTGGAAGATAATATTTGGAAAAAAAAATTGAGAAATTGGCCGCGAGAGAGGATGCGAAATCGGTACTTACTTAACATCACGTAAAGTATAGCCGAATTTACAGAGAAAAGCTTGAGTGATTGTACTAACAAGTATTTTGCTAGCTCACTATCTGTTGATCAAGATTTCTGCGTAACACAAAGCTTAGAAACAATACAATGAGTTCATAAAAATACTTTCTTTCGCAAGTCGCACATCTATTGAATGCGTGAAAAAAAAGCTATGTAATCATATTATGTTGTTTGTCGCTTTCACGTTCAAGGCAGTCCAGAATGTATGTGTGGAAATTTCAGTTCAACTGTAAATTACAACTAATTCAACACAACAAACTGATATTGTAGAAATTCAATATTTTTTATATCAAGGAATGTTTATTTATTATTCAGGATTGTTTCTGTTATTTACACAGGTATCCTCAATCAAAATATATATTTTTTTTCTTCCACACTTCCCGGTCTTGCGTGTCTGCTTGTGTCAAATTTCTGTTCTTCATGTTGTCTTGAATTCCCTTTATCCTCGTTGGCTTTGGTCTACGATGTTTCCCTTTTCCAGGAGGTAGGCCCCCTACCCATTTCAATAAAATATGTTATTATTTATTCAAAATATCATTAAACTTTGTAATAATGTGATACAGTATTATTACCTATGACTATTTAACTCATGTCGCAAATGGTAGTCAATGACCAATCACGTTTCAATGAATTCTGTTTTACACCAATGACAGTCGTGTTTCACCTCGCTCTTTATCGATTTCTCTTTATCAGCTCCTGCTTTTGTGATAAAGAAAGCTCCTCCTTTTTAATATTCTGAACAGGTTAGACCATTATTTTTCTCCAACAAATACATTGAATATAGCAAATAATGAATGGGTTCAGTGATTTTACTGAGTTCTTTATTCAAAATATAAATGATTAACCTATCATGTTGATTATAATAGTTTGATGTGTTTCATTATTTCTCCACTAGAGTGCATTCTTACAATATTGCGATCCTATTTGGCAATAAATAATATGATCGAGTTGCAGTGAATATACATAACCTCACATTTGTAATTTGTTTTCAAACATCGCCGTTTACATTATCGTCATCACTCCAGAGATTAGGCAATTGTCCGTTCCGACTTCATAATGCATCAGCCCAACGTCTTCTAGGTCTTCCAACAACACGTCTTCCTGTTGCTTGATAATTTCTTGCTAACAATGGATATCTCTCCTTACTCATTCCGTTTACATTAACTATATAAATAATTTAAAACGCCGGTAACTATATTCAAATAATTATTTTTTAGTAAAGAGCTTAATTTTATTCGTTAAATAGTCCTAACAAATGCCACTCTTGATTTACAAATTCTCTAGATAAATTAGAAATCACTCGTGGCATTACTTATGATAAAGACTTTAAGGCAAATAAATACCCCGCGCGAGTCCTCATGTAGATTATTTATGCGCGAGTAATTAAGGATTATCCTCATTCCTCCGTTTGTCCAAAAGAGTACATCCTATCACATATCGCAGAAATTTCATATCTCCTGCTTCCAGTCATTTTAATAAACTTTTGATGAAATTCCAACACTCCGAGTCATAGAACAGAACAAAAATAGCTAAAACGTTGTTAACGAAGAAAATGATAAACTACTATACATTTATTTTTTTAAATATCTTTGTTGGTATTATCAGGAAAGAGTATTTCACTTTCTTATTTTTAAAACGAGAGTGATAAATGTCATCTACTTTATCAATGTTTCTGATCTCTCTGTTTAATAAAAGAAGAGTGAAAGTGGTTCCAACTATAATAATATTGAGATTGCAGTACGTGCCTGTGGAATATAAATTTGTTACATGTCAACGAAGGTCATTCATTGCATTTTTTCCTTCTTATAAAAATTTAGTGTCACTTACAAACCAACTTTTATAAGATTCATGTGTTCCGTTGAGGATTATTCAAAATTAATATAAAATTATGGAATATTCACCTGAAAGGTCCGTCTCCTCAACTTAATTAATCATTTAACTGTAGCGCTTTCGGGACTTGTCCCATCATCGGACCCAATACATGCAACCCCCTCTACCAGATCTTCAGTGAAACACCAGTTTTGAATCCTGCCGATGATGGGACAAGTCCCGAAAGCGCTACAGTTAAATGATTAATTAAGTTGAGGAGACGGACCTTTCAGGTGAATATTACATAATTTTATATTAACTTACAAACCAATTATAATGTTTAAAATATATTCATTCACTCATAGTTTTCTGTCCAAGAGCAGGTCTTTCACTGCAAACTCAGCATTCTTCACTGTTTCCTTAACTCAGCTTTCCTTTTTGTATCCGCATACAAACCATTTATTTTAATATTGTCTATCATATGATGTGTCCACCGCTGTGGTCTCGAGGTAGCGTGCTGGCTTGTCACGCAGCGGGCCCGGGTTCGATCCCCGGTCGGGGCAGTTTTTCTGGGTGAGGTTTTTATCGGTGTTTATCCTCACCTGTAAGACAAATATCAGGAAAACTTTAAGGCTCAAACTGTCCCCGAAATCATACGGCCATCATCATCATCATCCTTCACCGGTGTGGAAAGCAACGGGAAGCTACCACACCTACAATTCTCTAGTAAAGCTGCAAGCATAGCATGAAAATGCTATGATTGCAGAGAAGGACCTGCCTTCGGGCAGAATTACTGTGGATGGATCATCTTATGTCTTTTTCTGCCTCTAACTTTCTTTCCGTTGACCATTCCTTCTAGGGCATCCTTCAGCAGGCAGTTTCTTCTTAGTCAGTGGCCAATCCAATTTCTTTTCCTCTTCTTTATGAGTTCCAGTATTGTTCTTCTTTCACCCACTCTGTCTAGCACATCTTTATTTCTTACTTTGTCTGTCCATTTTATACGTTCCATTCTTCTCCATATCCACATCTCAAAAGCTTTTAACATCAATAGAATGAAGGAGAGCAGCAAGATGTTCAAAATTAGAAAAAATGAATACTGTCATACGAGGAAAAAGAAATATTAGGTATTCAGTAGTAAATTATATAAGATACAAGCAATTAAATTCGTGTGGGCACGTACGACGAATGCAAGAAGAAATGTTCCACCAGAAAAAAACATTGGAATGGTGTCCACCTGGAAGAAAAAGGAAAGGAGGGCCTCGAAACTCGTAGATACAAGAAATAAGAACTGGAATGAGAACAAGAGGACTGGAGGAAAAGGAGTGGATGGATAGAGACAAGTCGAGAATATAAATAAAATTTTAGGCGCAGAAAGATGTGTAAACGTTGAAAATCTGTATACATATATATATATATATATATATATATTAGTGAATTAAATATTCGGCATCAGTTCAATCCCCGAGGCTAAAAACCAATCATTCACTCTTCCCGTTTATCCGGGCTTCGGACCGGCAGCTAAAGAGAACTGAGCCCTCCAATAAGCAGCACCCAAACCTTCCAACAGGCGAAATCAAGACGAACTTTTATTCCGAGCATTCCTTACTATAAATACACATTTTAACCTCATATTAAAATTTTTTATTGCATAAGGCTATTTATTTAAATAAATAATATATAAAATATAAATATTTTAAATTCACAACGATATGCTCCTAAGGAAGTCAAATAAAAAGTTTCTGTCATATTTTTAGCAAACTTATTAGTTCAAGGTCTTCTAAATGAGAGGGGGGGGGGGAAATTGGTTCCACGCGAAAGGATTTCAAGTACTTTTCCTGTAAGGAAGTACGATTTCTCCTAAAAGATGCAAAACATGAATAGCGTTTAAAAAGTTGAAAGAATAGAACACTGGCATTGAGTGAACTGTAGTCTCATGAATGAAAGAAGCAGCTTTCAGCGGTACAATACACTTCAGTTCTTCCAGGAATCCGTCACTGAATCGCATCAAGGTCAAAAAACTCTGAAATAATTGGAAATGCGTAGCGGCTTATATTAAACTATTATTTACAGTGTATTCTCATGCGCAGAAATTCCTTAAGAAACTGCAGTTTAAAATCTTCTTCTTCATCTTCTTCTTCTTCACGATTCAGGCTTATTTACTAGCCAGTTGCGGCTCCAAATTACTGCTCTTTCCATCTTTTCTTTGGTCTTCCCAAACTTTTTCTTCCTCATACTGAATAGCTGTATGCTGCTTTTGGTATTCTATCCTTGCTAAGTGTTCTTTTCAGTTTCTTCTGTATTTCTCTATTGTGTTTAATTCCTCTACTTTTAGTTGTCTTATTTCTGTATTACGTTTTTTGGCTGTTCTTTGATATCCTGCTATTTTAGATTGTATTAAAAGTCAGCAATTAAGATGGTACGGAAATGTCCAGCGAATGGAAAGGGATCGGCTACCAAAATTTGTTTTAGAATGGAAACCTGAGGGAAGACGAGGCAGAGGAAGGCCTAAAACCTCATGGAGTCAGGGAATATATTTATACATGAAGGAGAAACATCTACAACCAGGAGATTGGATGAACCGACAAAATTGGCTATTGGGAATCGGACGATGTCAAAGACATTAATCAACCGATGATCTCTGTATCTATAATATAATTTAAAATATTGGTATTATAAACGGAAAGAAGTTTAAAAGTTTTTATAACTACAAAAAAGAAACTAAATTCCTTTATAGGGACCTGAAAATATTCGGTTAGTAAGCGGAATTTGCATTAATTGATTCTTACTTTAAATTATTAAGTTTTTGGGATATAATTAAGACACGCACGCAGCATCCAAGATCTTGATGTTTATCTCACTTTCAAAGAACTGGCTGCAGGAACTGTGGTGAACCACAATCAGCACAATTATTATCATTTCCGGATTCTGGAAATTCCCTTCTTATTTTTAGCTAATTCCATGCACTGCGCGTTACATCATGGATCGTGCTTTAAATTACTTACGGTTATTACAACGTCGGTTTTCTTTATTGTAATTTTACAATTATGTCCATAAATATTAACAAAATAAATAAAATAAATTCTAAAACAAGTTTCATAAATTCTGATTGTGAACACAACTTGTTATTGGGAGGAAATATCAAAGATCATAACATTAAAAATAGTTAATTAAATCATTATATATATATATATATGTATATATGACATGATAAGAAAAATAAATGCCTGGACGGGACTCGAACCCGGAACTCTGGGTCGGTACCCCAGCGCGATATCTATTGCACCACCAGGCGAATCTAATTCAAACACTTATTTTTCTTATATATATATATATATATATATATATATATATTTATATTCTCCATTATTACTACCAAAACATGGAATTCCCTTCCGTCCTATGTCAGAGACTGTCAAACTATAACATCCTTCAAAAACAAACTAAAGAATTATTTAATAACAAACTAACTTATACACCTCACTGATAATATTCTTTTAGCAATATTAATATATTTAATTATTTATGAAAATTATTTTTATTTGTTTTGTTTTAAATATTGTATAATCGTAAAATTAGTTTTCTATATCTCATTATTTTCCTTTGTTTTTATATACACTAGACAGGGACAATTTAATATGTCTTGCTTGTATACATTTTATTATTAGTTTTAGTCTTAATTTTAACTAATATTAACTGGTTGCATTATAGATCGTAATATATTAGATATTATCTTTTGATCAAATTTTTACTTAGTGTTTAATATTAGAGTTAATTAAGATTGTTATATTCTGATGTAATATATGTTCGTCCTGGTGAGTGGAAGAGAAGGCCACATGGCCTTAACTCCACCAGGCTAAATAAATCTAAATCTAAATCTAAAAATCTAAATCTAGATGTTGCGAGAACTCGGTCTTTACTGCCACCTAGTACCTGACTATAACAAGTAAGCAAATTAAAGAGAATATTTTTACTTTATAGCAGTGACGCTTTATCGATGTTATAATTACATTTTTGACATTGAGCAATGCAAGCTTAAAAAATATATATAGTTCATGAGAAGATAATCTCCAGAGAGCTGCAAACCAATTAGAAAAAGTAGGCAAGGAATACCATATAAACATTTCACGTACAAAAACAAAACCAATGGTATTTCGAGGAAAAAATCATCTCCGATGCAAAACTGTGATAAATAATGATATAATTGAAAAAGTGAAATCCTACAATTATTTCGGTTTTAATGTATCATACTGCCAAAAAGATTATAAAAATATAAAAATACGGACATTTCTAAGAATGTGTGGAACAATAAGAAGAACTCTAAAGAATAAAACAACTCAGGATACTCAACTGAAATTTAATAAAGTCATGGCCGTTCCTACTATTATCTATGACAGTGAAATTTAACTTTGACTCATTCAGATAGGAAAAAAATAGAGGTAGCGGAGATGAAATTTTTGAGGCCAACGGCAGGCTACACTCTATGGACCAGAAAACAAGTTCTGAGATAAGAGATAAATTAAATATTTTTAAATTGACGGATAAAGTTGACAAACAAAGACAAAATTGGTGCGAACATCTGCTAAGAATTCAAGATGATAGACCTTCTAAAATGATTTTAAACTGCAGACCCACAGGATATAGAAGTCAAGGAAGACCAGTTCCTAGATACAGAGACCAAATCTCTTGAAATCGGAATGGGCCAGAGGGCCTAAGCCTTGATGATTATGATGATGATATATATATATATATACATATATATATATATATTAGGTTTAACGTTACCTCCTAATTTATTTTTCATCTCCTATTCTTGTAATATTTTGTCAGGTATATGATTTTTACATCTATGAATTTTGAACAGTTTTCAGTTTTTATCTAGTTTCACCTCAGTTTTTTCTTTCTATAACTTGATACTTTTTATAACTCTCAAGTGCGCGCGCGCACTCACACACACACACACACACAACACACATATATATTCTTGTATCTTATAAGTCCAAGTTTCCCTTAACAGAGATTTAGGCGCTCTCCCCCTACAGCGAAGAATTTGAACCATGCTAATTTAGTTACACTTTTTTCGTATAAATGTCATTTGAGTGGTCCGTGATCAGCGTTCCGCCTCATACTGATATCTAGGAAACCAAGGTAGTACTAGGACGGGAAAATTCGGTAAATTTTGCTTAGAGGCCTTTTCATTCAGGCTTAAGGACCTTTTACGAGCCTGAAAATCTTCAGACTCGGGACCCACGGCTTAAAGTCCCTCCCGGAGGACTTGCTCCTTGGATTTTTCCATCCTAAAAAAACCATCGATCCCGGTCAGGTTTGTACCCGCGACCCTCGGGCATAACCACTGGTCCACCGCAGCACAATGACAAAACCGGTATCCTGATAAAACTCGAGGAATTCCCTTTAGAGAAAAATCTGTTTGTTCAAGAGGGGAATCGAATCCAAGGTCTCTTGCCCTTGTGCCCAGCAACTTTGATTACAATGTCACTAGGCCAGTGATGTTCACAGTTCTGGAAATCGGCTTGGCTTTAATTAATAAAGACCAATACAAAATGAATAAGTTATTTAGTTGGTTCGAATAATATGGTGAACACTGCATCACATTCCGCATGGATCTCCACACACTTGAAGATACTTTTTTACATCAACATGATTATGTAACATGCTATAAGCCTCTGTAATTACGAGGTGTACCTATTAGTTATATGTAATTTACTGAGAAGAGTGTTAAGGATTAGATCAGCCTTGGAAGTATAGTTTCTTCTCTTTACATAGCCTACTAGAAGTTGAACCGCAATTTGACCCTGAATTGCATTCGTTCTTGTACAATTTCCTAGATGCAATTCGAAATACTTAGAATCATTGCAATTGGAGCTCTGTTATTAGTCTGATAGTTCAATGCTATTTCACGTTGCGCACATCAACAATTTCGGGGGGGAACTAATCAACAAGCTATAAAACAAGAAAGAAACTACAGAATACGTAAGTGCTGTAAGTGAATAGTGGATGCATAATTTCTCCAGCAGCATTACACAGCACTTACTTACTTACTCACTGGCACTATCGAACCCATAGGTTCATGGCCGCGCGGACATAAGCTCTCCATACATCCCTATCCTGAGCTAATGCTTTCCAATCATTCCCTGTATAATCTACTTCCCTCAAATCATAGTTAGTGTTATTCTCCCACCTCATTATTAGTCTACCAACTGGGCGTTTTCCCTCTGGTTTTCCTACAAGAAGCTTCCATGTACGTCTTTCATTCTCCATTCGTGCCACATGTTCCAATCATAGCAGTGTACGAGACTTTACTGTTCCTATTATATCTGGCTTCCTATAAAGACTATGTAGCTCATTGTTATGTAGTCTTCTCCATTCATCTGTCTGTTCACCTCTGTTTGGACCAAACATTTTCCTAAGAACTTTATATGGTCACACGTACAAATTCAGTATATAATGGAAATGGACAGCTAATGACAAATGAGGGAAATTTTGAGGAAGTGCCTGAATTCAAATACCTAGGAACAATAATCACAAATAAGAATGAGATGCACAAAGAAATTAAACATAGGCTCAATTCTGGAAATGCGTGCTATTATGCATTGCAGAGACTTTTGATGTCCCAACTCCTTTCAAAAAACGTTAAACTGAAAATATATAAAACTATTATTCTACCAGTTATATTATATGGGTGCGAAACATGGACTCTTACTTTAAGGGAGGAAAGGAGATTACGAGTGTTTGAGAATAAAGTTCTTAGGAAAATGTTTGGACCAAAGAGAGATGAACAGACAGGTGAATGGAGAAGACTACATAACAATGAACTACATGGTCTTTATAGGAAGCCACATATAATAAGAACAGTTAAGTCTCGTAGACTGCGATGGGCAGAACATGTTGCGCGTATGGGGAATGAAAGACGTGCATGGAAACTTCTTCTAGGAAAGCCAGAAGGAAAACGCCCAGTTGGTAGACCAAGAATGAGGTGGGAGAACAACATTAACTATGATTTGAGGGAAGTAGATTATACAGAGAATGATTGGAAAGCATTAGCTCAGGATAGGGATGTATGGAGAGCTTATGTCCGCGCGGCCATGAACCTACGGGTTCGATAGTGCCAGTGAGTAAGTAAGTATGTCTTCTTCTTCACTTCCTGGTTTAGACAAGAGTTGCCTGTTCCGTCTTTACTAACAGATCTAAGACCATCTCTTCCGAGGACGTCCGACATCTCTTCTTCCTCTTGGAAAATAATGGAAGATTTTATTTGGTAATCTACTTTCTTCCATTCTTTCTACATGTTCTTTCCACTGTATCTTGTTGTTAAATATCTTTTCTTTTATGGAGTAGATCTGCAATTCTTCACAGATATCAGATATCCTTGTTTCTTATCTGGTCCATTCTAGTGCAGCCTTTTACTCTTCTTAAAAATTCATCTCGGCTGCTTGGATTTTACTTTCTTGTTTGGTAGTGGTAATCCAAGATTCACTCCCATACAAAAGGACAGGGATAGTCAATGTTTTATAAAATTTTAATTTCGTTTGTTTATGGGCTTTATTATTCAATGTTCTATTTATTGTACCACAAATAACTTGAAACTGATGTGTTTTGTGTTCAATATCTTTATCATACCTATAGCCGATGTCACATCCTAAATATTTAAAGTGGGATACTTGTTCAATAATTTTGTCTCTAATTACTATTTTTGCACGCAGAGTATTTCGCCGGTCCATGTCTGTATAACATTATAATTTTAGTAAGTGAAATAACTATGCTTAATTTGTTCGGGAGTTTTGTCAGCGTTTCTGAAATCAGTAAAACTCAGAACACTCTCGCTTTCTTTATATTTTTACTTGTGTTACCACCAAAAATTAACCTTTAGTTATATCAGGTAAAGCACAGGATTGTTTCATGTATGTCACATTAGTTGCTATTGTTTCTTTTTTTGTCACGCAATCATAGTTTTGTGCAACGAAAATCTTGATGGGATGCAATACTTTCGCGTAAAAACTTTCCTTGTGTTCAGCAGTACTATTTTATAGCAAAATAATCTCTCTTGTTCAAGTAAACTACGCCACATATGGTGACACATCGAACATCTGTTGTGCTTTTCGTACCACATACAAGTACAGCAATGACTTTCATTACACGCACTTTACCTGAATTACAATTGTAACACAAGATAAGTTGTTTTCGTTACAACGAATGAAACCAAGGCGCATACCATTGGAATCATACAGATACAGAACAGATGGTATGAGAAGAATTGAAAGACGGACGAGAACAGATATAAATTCCACAGACAAGCGGATCAAATGTCTCAATCAATCAAGTCGATGATGATGATGATGACAAAATACATTACATAACTTGAGTATAAGAACCTAAAATGATTTAAAACAATTATAGTTTCACAACATTATATTGTATTTTATTTTTTCCCCAGTGGAACCCATGTCCGCATTTGTTGACGGTTGTATTTTTACGGTGAAAGATCGTCATAATCCGAAACGTGGACTCTTACTTTAAGGGAGGAGAGAATATTGCGATTATTTGAGAATAAAGTTATTAGGAAAAATTTTGGACCAAAGAGAGATGAACAGACAGGTTAATGGAGAAGACTTCATAACAGTGAACTACGTGGTCTTTATAGGAAGCCAGATGTAATAAGAACAGTTAACTCTCGTAGACTGCGATGGGCAGGACATGTCGCCACGAATGGAGAATGAAAGACGTGCATGGAAGTTTCTTGTAGGAAAAGCAGAGGAAAACGCCCAGTTGGTGGACCAAGAACGAGATGGGAGAATAACATTAACTATGTTTTGTGGGAAGTACATTATACAGGGAGGCACGCCGTAGCGTAGTGGTTAAGGCACTGCGCTACAAGTCGGAAGGTCGAGGGTTTCGAGTCCCGGTGGGGTCAGGAATTTTAAACTGACCGAAACATTCTGGCGGCACTATGGCCCTGGGGTCGACTCAGCCTCTAACATAAATGAGTACCAGGCGCTTGTTCTAGGAGTAGAGGCGGCCTCGCGTAGGGCTGACAGCCCAGCTGAAATGAAGTGCCGATATTCTAGAAAAAGTGGGAACCTCCTACTACCCTAAGGACCTGCTGAGGCCTATAGCGGGATCACTTTACTTTTAGATTATACAGGGAATGATTGGGAAGCATTAGCTCAGGATAGGGATGTATCGAGAGCTTATGTTCGCGCGGTCATGAACCTACGGGTTCGATAGTGCCAGTGAGTAAGTATGTAAGTTTTTTTTTATATTTTAGATTTCTTCTGTGTTAGAAAATCATACAGTACCTGTATGTACAGTTAGGAAGCTGCAAGTTGCAGCAGGGATAGTGTCAAAACGTCATAGGAATCGCTGAATGAAGCGGACTAAACATTACACACTAAACGCAATTTAATTGTACAAGAAATAACCATTTGATCTAGTAAGTAATTTTACTTGATCCTGGTCCTATCAGCTGGGTATATGTCCTGAATGTCTACAATGAGCCGTGGCAAGGTGTCATCTATGCTTTACTTGATCCTGGTCCTATCAGCTGGGTATATGTCCTGAATGTCTACAATGAGCCGTGGCAAGGTGTCATCTATGCTTTACTTGATCCTGGTCCTATCAGCTGGGTATATGTCCTGAATGTCTACAATGAGCCGTGGCAAGGTGTCATCTATGCTTTACTTGATCCTGGTCCTATCAGCTGGTTATATGTCCTGAATGTCTACAATGAGCCGTGGCAAGGTGTCATCTATGCTTTACTTGATCCTGGTCCTATCAGCTGGGTATATGTCCTGAATGTCTACAATGAGCCGTGGCAAGGTGTCATCTATGCTTTACTTGATCCTGGTCCTATCAGCTGTTTATATGTCCTGAATGTCTACAATGAGCCGTGGCAAGGTGTCATCTATGCTTTACTTGATCCTGGTCCTATCAGCTGGGTATATGTCCTGAATGTCTACAATGAGCCGTGGCAAGGTGTCATCTATGCTTTACTTGATCCTGGTCCTATCAGCTGGGTATATGTCCTGAATGTCTACAATGAGCCGTGGCAAGGTGTCATCTATGCTTTACTTGATCCTGGTCCTATCAGCTGGGTATATGTCCTGAATGTCTACAATGAGCCGTGGCAAGGTGTCATCTATGCTTTACTTGATCCTGGTCCTATCAGCTGGGTATATGTCCTGAATGTCTACAATGAGCCGCGGCAAGGTGTCATCTATGCTTTACTTGATCCTGGTCCTATCAGCTGGTTATATGTCCTGAATGTCTACAATGAGCCGTGGCAAGGTGTCATCTATGCTTTACTTGATCCTGGTCCTATCAGCTGGTTATATGTCCTGAATGTCTACAAGAGCCGTGGCAAGTGTCATCTATGCTTTACTTGATCCTGGTCCTATCAGCTGGGTATATGTCCTGAATGTCTACAATGAGCCGTGGCAAGGTGTCATCTATGCTTTACTTGATCCTGGTCCTATCAGCTGATTATATGTCCTGAATGTCTACAATGAGCCGTGGCAAGGTGTCATCTATGCTTTACTTGATCCTGGTCCTATCAGCTGATTATATGTCCTGAATGTCTACAATGAGCCGTGGCAAGGTGTCATCTATGCTTTACTTGATCCTGGTCCTATCAGCTGGGTATATGTCCTGAATGTCTACAATGAGCCGTGGCAAGGTGTCATCTATGCTTTACTTGATCCTGGTCCTATCAGCTGGTTATATGTCCTGAATGTCTCCATTAATGAGCCGTGGCAAGGTGTCATCTATGCTTTACTTGATCCTGGTCCTATCAGCTGGGTATATGTCCTGAATGTCTACAATGAGCCGTGGCAAGGTGTCATCTATGCTTTACTTGATCCTGGTCCTATCAGCTGGTTATATGTCCTGAATGTCTACAATGAGCCGTGGCAAGGTGTCATCTATGCTTTACTTGATCCTGGTCCTATCAGCTGGGTATATGTCCTGAATGTCTACAATGAGCCGTGGCAAGGTGTCATCTATGCTTTACTTGATCCTGGTCCTATCAGCTGGGTATATGTCCTGAATGTCTACAATGAGCCGTGGCAAGGTGTCATCTATGCTTTACTTGATCCTGGTCCTATCAGCTGGGTATATGTCCTGAATGTCTACAATGAGCCGTGGCAAGGTGTCATCTATGCTTTACTTGATCCTGGTCCTATCAGCTGGGTATATGTCCTGAATGTCTACAATGAGCCGTGGCAAGGTGTCATCTATGCTTTACTTGATCCTGGTCCTATCAGCTGGGTATATGTCCTGAATGTCTACAATGAGCCGTGGCAAGGTGTCATCTATGCTTAACATTTACTGAACACATTTTTTCTAGCAGACCTACACATTTCCTTCTTTTATTTAAAACTAGCTAATATCCGACATGCGCTGCTACGCCTAAATAAATGAAAATTAATGTGCTCTTATGTTAAAGTGGTTAGGAAATGTTTTAAGAATGGAAGATGAGCGATAGCCGAAGCAACTATATGAATGGCGCCCGAACAGAAAGAAGAAAAGAGGGAGACCAAAGTTAACATCGAAGGAAAACATGAAGATAGTAATGCAAGCTAGAAGGCTAAGCATCGAAGATGCTCAAGACCGTAGGCTTTGGAGGTTTGGCACGGGAAGACGGCAGCAGCTGTAAAAAAAAAACCCCGAAGATAGAGAGAGATGTTTACTTGAATAAGTAAAAGGAAACATAATTATAATTTATATTTTTTAGAGACCCAGTGCTGATTACCCGGCGTTGTCCGGGAATCTACTTATCCCGATCTTCTTGGCATAAATGAGCTGAGAGACAAAAAGTATTGTATTTCATATGATTAGTTGAATACTTAAAATAAAAATAATTATAAATGTATATCGTAATTATTTTAAGATTCACCGTGCTGATTACCTGGTGTTGCCCGGGAATCTGCTTATCTAGATCTTTTTGGCATAAATGAGCTAAAAGACAAAATTCGTTATTGTGAGTTATCCGTAAAAGAATAACCGCCATGCACAGGAATCTACGTACTTGTCTCGAACTTCTTGGCATCAATGAAAGACAAAAATGGTTATTGTGAGTTATCCGTAAGAGATAAACATATGCTATCGCGGACTTTTTTCTAGCGCTATTAGAGATATTCAATTCTGTGTACATTAATTTTGTGTATTTGTTATGGTTTAGGCAGCGTAAGCCATTTAAGCATCCAAAGAGCTACTTTTTTCACGTTTTCCACTGAAAAGGGCGATTTTTAAGAGTGTAGGAGTTGAGTATCACAACTCTCTTATAGCCTATGTTCATTCCGGGAATCTCCTGAACATTTTACAAAAAGCCCCATTACAATTGGATCAACGGTATGGCCGTGCATAAAATACAAAGAAACAAATAAACAAACCAACAAACAAACAAACATTCATTTTTATATATTGGATATATTTCATGTACTTGTCTTAAAATTAAATATATTTTAAGTTATTACTAGTTCTATTGCGTAATATGACGACATCTCCTATTTGCGCAGAAATTGTGATGTTTATCTTCTAAATGAAGGGAAATAATTTTCACAATCCAATGATTTTGTTCTCATTATCTCAATAGGAAGTGTTTATTCTACCAATTACAAGATACGTTCGGTTGCATTTTCTAAATATTAACTCTAAGGTTATAAGATAAAATAATAGCTGAATTAATGAGAGAAATTACACTGAGCAACAAAAAGAAACTTTTTGTTTGTCTCAGAAAGAAAAATGTGTCATTTTGATAGTATTTTTCTCCTGCATTCAAGTATGATATCGGTGTTCCTCCATCACGCAAGGTTTCCGAGAGACAGACATTTATAATTTCAAACACTTTATTGTTTTCTACATTCGTAAATACACAATATTCGAACATTCTGACTCACCTAGAAAGTAAGAAATGACTATTTTCTGCTATATTTCGCTTGCGGACCATCCCTCTTGATGGTCCAACAATAATCGGCCAGCATATTAGGATTCCATTTGCCTTGATATCTCTTTTGCATAGCTGAAATCTCCTGAGTTAGCTCATTTGGTTTTATTTTACAATGGACAAATGGACGAAAAAAGTTTATTAAAAAATAATTATTTAAATCCATTAATTGAAATTGAAATAAAAAGAACTGTGGGTGATGGAGAAATTCCGAATACATATTTGAAAACACGATAAAAAAACTGCATTAAGTACAACTATTGGTACTCATGAGACACAAATCATGTTGACCAGTGTTATAGGAAATGTTGGTGGAAAACTATATAGACAATCAAAGTTAAAACTCTGTAAAACTAAATGAATATATAAGTATAAAAGCTATGTGCCTAGAATAGTGTCAAACCACTTTGCTTTAGCTGTTCAGATGATATTTCTATGTACCAATATTAAATCGCACAATTTCAGGTTTGGGGTTTACAATGCATTTAATGGTCTTTAAATTAGGAAATACGCGAAAAAAACCCCCAAAATCTTACCTAAGAAACATTTGCTAACCGTATAACAAACCCGAAATAAAATCACAAATTTCACAAACACAACGGGGATAATTAACAGTATAATGAAACCATCTTTAGTACAGAAGAACACAAGATTACGGCTTCATAAGATTCTCGCAAGACCAGTATTAAGATATGGTAGTGAAGCATGGACAATACGAAGAAGAGACGAAAGCCGAATAACAGCAAATGATATGCGATTTATGCACCGTACAGCAGGCCATACAAAGTGGGACCATAAAAGAAATGAGGAAATTATGGATGAATTGGATATAGAACCTATTCTCCACCATATACAAAACTACCAGAACAACTGGAAAGCCCATCTTCAACGAATGTCGCCATGCTTCGTTACTGCCCCCAAGGCAAAAGATCGCTGGGACGTCCAAAAAAGCGCTGGGTGGAAAATTCCTCTTTGAGACCGTAAGAGTCCACACGGCCTAATACTTGCATGGATGATGATGATGATTATAACAAATCCGGTCCTGCTATGTCCAAGGAAAAAGTTACTTCTAAACCAAAGAGGTGGGCAATTTTTTTTAGTATCAATTTCTCGATTCGTTAAAATTTTACAACCAATATTTAAACACATAATACGCCAGAAAGTTGTACAGCAATTGCTAAAAATATTAAAATTAATTAACCAATTAAACAAAATGACGAGAGAATTTTTTAGAAACTTGAAGTGCATACCACGATACTCCAAACGAGTTGGCTGAGGAGGTAGAGTTAACCAAGGTTTAAGACAGGGATGTGGACCATCTCCATTACTGTTTATTCTATATCTAAATAAAATTGTCCAGGAGTGGAAAAAACTAAACCCCCGAGGAGTAAAAATATGTAGAGGAAATCAAATACAAACAATAATCTTCGCAGATGATCAAGCACTTCTAGCGGAGAATGAAGATGATTTGCAGAGATCAGTGTTTAAATTGCAGAATACCCTGGAAAAATACAACATGAAAATATCTGAAAATAAAACCAAATCCATGGCAATCACTGGAAAGGGACTTTCGACAGTAAAAATAATAATAAATAATAAACCAAATAGAACAAGTAACACACTTTAATTATTTAGGTAATAATATATCACAGTTTCATAATCAAAAAGATGTGGAAACAAATTTAGAAAAAATATAACAGATTAAATGGTATAATTAGGAGAAAGAATTTTGGAAAACAAATGAGAAAAGAAATCCAATTGAGATTTCATAATGCCATAGCCAAACCTGCTCTACTATACGGAAGTGAATGCTGGACACTTCGAGCAAAAGATAAATCCCGCATTAATAGTTCACAAATGAGATTCCTCCGATCACTAACTGGAGTAACATTAAGGGATAGAATGAAAAGTGATGAGATAAGGATGCAGTGGAATAGTAGGGAAATGGTTGAACATATACAAAATTATCAGATTAAATGGTTCCAACACGTCCAGAGAATGTCAAATTCCCGTTTACCAAAGATGATTTACCACCTCAACCCTAAAGGCAAAAGAGACCTCGGAAGACCCTTCAACCGATGGAAAGATCAGTTTTTGTAGTCGCAGAACGGGCATCATCACCCAATACTGCATTCGGAAGAAGAAGAAGAAGGTAGAGTTTGAGACTCGTATTCGGGAGTTCTCAGGTAAACAAACCTCGGAGCCTACCAACCTATATCATTTTTGCCCTGATTTTCCTCACGTAAGGTCAAATGCTGAGTTGGATTATTTTTCGCCAGGATCCGTTACATCGCATTCACCATTTCATACTATAATCCAATTATTAAATGCGACATGACCTTAGATATTAGGGTGCTAATACAAAAAAAAAAAACCTAAAACCAGTTTAAAAATGCAAAATCATCTTTAGGTGTCCAATGTTCTGAGGGTTAAATTTAACTAAATTAACTATCTCGCTGGCACTATCGAACCCGTAGGTTCATGCCCGCGTGGACATAAGCTCTCTATGCATCCCTATCCTGAGTTAATGTTTTCCAATCATCCCCTGTATAATCTACTTCCCTCAAATCATGGTTAACTTTATTCTCCCATATCATTCTTGGTCTACCAACTGGGCGTTTTCCTTCCGGTTTTCCTACAAGAAGCTTCCATGCTCCTCCTCTGAATGTTTTTTTTATTCAATGCCCCAGGTTGTCATTTAGACATTTCTGGTGTTCTCCCCTGGCATTGCCTAATTGTAACCCTCTTCTGAAGTTGGGGCGCCTAGAAGACGGAGTTACGTTACCCCAATGATATGCATCCATCCATAGTAATTCTGCCCGAAGGCAGGTCCTTCGCTGCAATCATAGTATTTTCATGCTATGCTTGCAGGTTTACTAGGGAATTGTGTAGGTGTGGTAGCTTCCCGTTGCTTTCCACACCGGTGAAGGATGATGATGATAATGATAATGGGAAGGATGATAATGATAAGGATGATGGCCATATGATTTCGGGGACCGTTTGGCCTTAAAGTTTTCCCGACATTTGTCTTACAGGTGAGGAAAAACCCCGATAAAAACCTCACCCAGAAAAACTGCCCCGACCGGGGATCGAACCCGGGCCCGCTGCGTGACAAGGCAGCACGCATCCTCGAGACAACAGCGGTGGATCCCAATGATTTGATGGTTGATAAATGATAATGAAGCGCCTGGAGAGTTCTTAACTTAAATTCCAGACCATAGACAACCACAGGAATAATTCCCTTTAAAGAAAAATCCATATGGTTTGACCGGGAATTGAACCCGGGACCTCGTGAATAGTAGTCATAAACGATGACCACTGGCCCCCTCTCTGAATTTCAAATAGTGGATTTAAATTATTTCTTCTGGTTTCCTCATTCTTCATTGTGGTTACTCTACTATTTTTTTCTCTCTTTTTGGGTTTTTATGCCTGAATCCAAATAGCATTTAGTCTCCCAATATTCAACGCACCGGGCGGCACCCATTTTAATACTTCTCTTCGGTAATCATTCTTTAGTCGAAAAAAGAATGAATAAAACTGTAAACACTTTGTTTACTATTTAAGAGAAATGACTGGATAATTAACGTGGTGACATTTTGAGAGTAAATAAAACATAGTAAGTCGTATAAAAAATGCACTTTCACGCTGCGGTGCTCAGGTATGACATTGAAACATGTTCTGCAAGTGTAAAAAATTAGAAACTCTTTGTGTATCAGCTGGAAACCGCGAGAGAATGAATTAAACACTTAGATTACCAGAAGACAAGGTCATGATGTTTTTCGGTTAATAGAACAGGTTGGACAACAACCTTTAAAATATTCACCCGGTCGTTGGCAGAACTGATTCAACATTCCATTTACGTCATTTTACACGTACCCTGGATACAAATGAATCAAACTTGACTTCGGAAAATCAATTATTCATTCCAAGTAGATGTCAAAGAAATACAAAGTCATCGAAATTATCATTAAAGTTTGGGCTATAACACGTTCCGGCCCCAAAATATCGAGGCAGTAATATCAAATAAAATATTTAAATTGGTCATTCTGTTAGTGCATCACGCTCGGAACTTGGAAATAAATAAATACATAAATAAATAAATATCATCATCGTCATCATCCGGTATCATGGCAGCTGCCTCCGTCTTCCGGAAACCAAGGGCCATTCCTCTCTCTGTCCATCCATTGATCTTCCTCCAATCCTCTGATATTCATAGCTGCTTGTACCCCTTCTATCCAGGCTTTCTTCGGTCTTCATCTCTTCCTCCTTTCTATTGGGATCAATTCTATAACAATTTTAGGTAATCTCTGCTCTGGCAAAGTTGTGTGAAGTTGCCACTCTCCCATCGGGCGCCTCCCCAGGTGGCGGATAGGGGAATGCTCACCAGATATGGCGGGTACCGAGGAAATAAAATACACAGGGCGGACCAAAAACTACCGCTGCTGCCTTGCAGTAAGATACTGGAGTATAAAATGCTAGAGGAAGGAAACCTTGAACAAAAATTACCCGTCCCCCAGGTTGGGGGTTGATGCATCGGGCCAGCTCCTCGTTCATCATAAAAAGGAAAAAATGCTAAAAAACCAAACATCATGCCTCGGAATATATATATATATATATATATATATATATATGTAATAGTAATTTTGACCGAGGTCAGGTCTTTCACTGTAATCATAGCATTTTCATTCTAGGCTTTGCAGCTTTACTAGGAAATTATAGGTGTGGTAGCTAGGCTATATATATATATATATATATGTATATATACATAGATCCAGGTTCGAATCCCGTCCAGGCATTTATTTTTCTTATCGTACCATATATATATATATATATATATATATAAATGTATACACATCTTTCCGTGCCTAAAGTTTTATTTTCCGTCTTCACTCGTCTCTATCTTTCCACTCCATGTCCTCCAGTCCTCTTGTTCTCATTCCAGTTCTTATTTCTTGCATCCACGAGTTTCGAGGTCTTCCTTTCCTTCTTCTTCCAGGTGGACACCATTCAATTGTTTTCTGCATTCGTCGTACGTGTCCATACCAGTTTAATTGCTTATATCTTATATAATCAACTATTGAATATCTAATATTCATTTTTTTCTCGTATCTCTTTTTTTTTTTCTTTTTTTAAATTTTGAACACTTTGCTGCTCTCCACATGAAATCCATTTCCATCGACATAAGTTTTTGTTGAATTTCCAAACTTCAGCTCCATATGTGACTACTTATCACTATTGAATTATATATTTGTAACTTATTTTTCCTGGTTATATGTCTGTTCCATAAGACTCCATTCATCATTGCTGTTATTGCTCTACCTTTATTTATTCTGTTCTTAAAATCACTTTCTTGTTTATCCTCATTATATATATATATATATATATATATATATATATCTACCGCTGTGGTCTCCCGTCTCGAAATAGGGTGCTGCCTTGTCACGCAGCGGGCCCGGATTCCATTCCTGGTCGGGACAGGCTCCTGGGTGAGTTTTTTCGGGGGTTTTCCTCACCTGTAAGAGAAATCAGGAAGCTTAGGGCCCAACAGTCCCCAAAAATCATCCGTTCATCAACATCATCCTTATCATTATCATCATCATCTTTCACAGGTGTGGAAAGCAACGGGAAGTTAATACACCTATAATTCGCTAGTAAAGCTGCAAAGCATAGCATGAAAATGTTATGTTTGCAGTGAAAAATCTGCTCTCGGGGAGATTTACTATGGATGGATATATATATGTCCACCGCTGCTGTCTCGAGGTAGCGTGCTACCTTGTCATGCAGCGGGCCCCGGATCCATTTCCGGTCGGGACAGGCTCCTGGATGAGTTTTTTCGGGGGACGCTTAGGGCCCAACGGTCAAAATCATCCGGCCATCATCACCATCATCATTATCATCATCCTTCACCGGTGTAGAAAGCAACGGGAAGCTACCACACCTATTATCCCCTGATAAAGCTGCAAAGCATAGCATGAAAGCGTATGATTGCAGTGAAAGACCTGCCCTCGGGCAGAATTACCATGGATGGATGGAAATATATATATAGATTTTCTTTGATTTCAGGCAAAATTGCGAAGGATATAAGCTATCGAGCCTGTTACTATAAAACTATTTTTGTAAGTTTTGTTGTATCTTTATCGAGCCTACTGGTTATACAATGAAATAGACCGTGAAAAAAACTTACATATGTGTGTGTGCGTGTCCGTTATCGATCTAGCGGCCGATATTTTTTTCGGATACCAAACTCGACATATAGGAACCGATTAAAAAATAAGTTGGAGACCATTTAACAGCAAAATCAGACCATTGGGAGTATGAGTTAACCTAAAAAAGGACATTTTAAAAAATCGCTAGCGGCTGCAACCATTGAGTTTTCGCAACAAAATATAGAATATACTACTGACATGATACAAAGAAGGCATTATCCAAAAATTAGAGAAAACTGATGATTATAAGTGGAGGTTTACTTGAAATCCGAAATTAAGATATCGCACTTGGCTTTCACTGCAGTCCGACACCTTTAAATAACAGACACGAAAAATAAGTGTTCCGCCAATTAAAGGCTAACAATAGAAACATTATGTTTCGTAAATTAGCAAACCCGGATATATATTCAACTTTCTGAGTAATTCGCTTGCTTTACGCACTTTGTGCGTGACGGACTTTTCATTGTTCATCTGCAGCACATTCATTCTTATCAAATATAAGTTACTTCATTTTGTCATTATCGCATATATATTCAAACAATCTTCTTACTTACTTACTTACTTACTTACTCACTGGCACTATCGAACCCGTAGGTTCATGGCCGCGCAGACATAAGCTCTCCATACATCCCTATCCTGAGCTAATGCTTTCCAATCATTCCCTGTATAATCTACTTCCCTCAAATCAAAGTTAATGTTGTTCTCCCACCTCATTCTTGGTCTACCAACTGGGCGTTTTCCCTCTGGCTTTCCTACAAGAAGCTTCCATGCACGTCTTTCATTCTCCATACGTGCAACATGTCCTGCCCATCGCAGTCTACGAGACTTAACTGTTCTTATTATATCTGGCTTCCTATAAAGACCATGTAGTTCATTGTTATGTAGTCTTCTCCATTCACCTGTCTGTTCATCTCTCTTTGGTCCAAAAATTTTCCTAAGTACTTTATTCTCAAATACTCGTAATCTCCTTTCCTCCTTTAAAGTAAGGGTTCATGTTTCGCACCCATATAATATAACTGGTAGAATAATAGTTTTATATATTTTCAGTTTAACGTTTTTTGAAAGGAGTTGGGACATCAAAAGTCTCTGCAATGCAAACAATCTTCTAACATTGAAATAAGATATGCGAGTTTTGTAGATTAATTTATATACAGATGTTTAATGTTTACACATTTTCCGTGCTTAAAGTTTTATTTTCTTTGTCCACTCGTCTCTATCCATCCACTCCATGCCCTCCAGTCCTCTTGTTCTTATTCCAGTTCTTATTTCTTACATCCACGAGTTTCGAGGTCTTCCTTTCCTTCTTCTTCCAGATGGACAACATTCCAATGTTTTTCTGGGTAACCTTTTTTCTTACATTCCTCGTACATCCCCATACCTATTTAATTGCATATATTTATATAATCTATTACTGTATATTCAATATTCTTATTTTTCTAATTTTGAACATCTTGCTACTGTCGTCAAGAAATCCATTTCCATTGGCATAAGTTTTTGTTGATTTTTCAAATGTCAGCTCCATATGTGACAGTACTTCCTACTATTGAATTATATATTTGTAACTTATTTCTTCTGGTTATATGTCTGTTCCATAAGACTCCATTCATCATTGCTGTTATTGCTCTACCTTTATTTATTCTGTTCTGCAATAATAATAATAATAATAATAATAATAATAATAATTTTTATTTATATACAGAATTTTAATGTTTACACATCTTTCTGTGCCTAAAGTTTTATTTTTCTTCTCCACTCGTCTCTCTCCATCCAATCCATGTCCTCCAGTCCTCTTGCTCTCATTCCAGTTCTTATTTCCTGCATCCACGAGTTTCGAGGTCTTCCTCTGCTCCTTCTTCCAGGTGGACACCATTCCAATGTTATCCTGGGTAATATTTCTTCTATAATAATCCATCCATCCATCCATAGGTCCTTCACTGAAATCATAGCATTTCCATGCTATGCTTGCAGCTTTACTAGGGAATCGTAGGTGTGGTAGCTTCCCGTTGCTTTCCACACCGGTGAAGGATGATGATGATAATGATAATGATTAGGATGATGATACTTATGATGGCCACATGATTTCGGGGATCGTTTGGGCCTTAAAGTTTCCTGACATTTGTCTTACAGGCGAGGAAAAACCCCGATAAAACCTCACCCAGAAAAACTGCCCCGACCGGGGATCGAACCCGGGCCCGCTGCGTGACAAGGCAGCTCGCTACCTCGAGACCACAGCCGTGGACCTATAATAATAATAATAATAATAATAATAATAATAATAATAATAATAATAATAATATAAAATAATATATTAACATAAATACAATATATAACATTATTGTTATTATCATTATTAATTATCTTCTTCTTCTTCTTCCTTCCAAGTATTAGGCCAAGGCCTGTTACGATCCTATAGAAAATTTTCCCTCCAGCGTTTCATAGGACGGCCCAGTGATCTTCGTCCTCTTGGTATATAATTATAAACAGCTTTGGGGATCCGATTTGAACTCATTCTTTCAAGATGGTGTTTGCAATTTAGTTGGTACTGTTTAATATATTCCAAAATTGGCGTAGTCTTCAATTCTTTTAAGATATCGGTGTTCCTTTTCCGATCCCATCTGGTGTAACCCGCTGTTCTGCGCATGAATCTCATTTCACAAGCCGTTATTCTGCTTTCATGTTGTTTTCTTAGTGTCCATGCTTCACTACCATAGGTCAACACTGGTCTAGCCAAAGTGTTATATAAACGTAATCTGGTGTTTTTTTGTACAAGGGATGGTTTCATAACTTGATTAATAATTCCTAAACTTTTATTATAACTAGTAACTTTTTCAGGGATATCCTTTTCATCCCAGATAGAGAGATAATATCCAAGATATTTAAATTGATTAGATCTCTCTAAAATTTTATTCTGGAGACAGATTTTACTTAATTACAATAATATTTTATTATTATTATTACTACCGTCGGTATCTCTACCTTGACGTGGTGGTGTGGCTTGTGACTCCATGAGCTATACTGGCGGTAGTGTAACTACCAACAGGGCCTCGCATGCCTGGCAGGTCGTGGAAGAAGGTCCAGGCTAAAAGAGATACCCATCGAAGAAGAAGGGCCAGTAACTCACTTCCAAGATGTAAAATTTTCCATTACACATAGAAACATTCACGAAGTAAGCCGGACTGATAAATTAGAACAAACTAGCAAACGAAAAAGGAACACGAGATGGAAGAAAAATAAAATGAAACTTGGATTCTGGAATGTTAGAGCGGTTAATGGGAAAGAACATACAACAGACGAATTGAAGAAATATAAAATAAAGGTCTGTGCAATCGGACCTGTACTGAATCAACACGCAACATGCTACCAGCTTTCATGCGTAGAGGAAGAATTATTATTATCATTAATGCAAAAATGAAAAAAAAAAATTGCTCGCCACTGAAATGGACTACTGGAGACGTGCTGCAAGAATATCCAGGAAGGATAAAATCAGAAATTCATATATAAAAGAAAAAATGCAGGTACAATATTCAATATTAGATTTTATAAAGAAGAAACAATTAAATTGGTACGGACACACTAGAAGGGTGGAAGAAGGAAGACTACCTAAGCTAATCATGGATTGGGAACCACAGGGAAGGAAAAATAAGGGTAGACCAAATATTACGTGGATTCAGGGAATCAATTAAACTAAGAGGGAATGGGAAATAGAAGAAGATATATGGATGAACAGACAAGAATGGAAAAATGTGTTGAAACAAATGTGTAGTTAACTGTGAACATGGGTACCGGAAAAATGTATATTCATTGTAAAAGCCTGAATAAAAAAAATATTATTATTATTATTATTATTATTATTATCATCATCATTATTATCATCATTATTTATCCTTAGGAAATAATTCAAAAATGCACAATATTTTAATTATGAGAACTCGTTCGAATCCTTCTTCTTCTTCTTCTTAAACTTAATTTGTAGGATTTTCATCCTGTTTATTTCCAAAATCACTCCTCGAAGGAAGACGTATTGGATGTGCATTCACTGTCTATCCATCTCTTGGCTGGTCTTCCTCTTGTTCTTCTCCCGTCCATTGGTCTATCTTCTTTAGATCTTTTTGCAAGTCGGTTGTCTTCTATTCTTTCTATATGACCCTTCTAATAGTTTGGTCTATCTATAATAAATTTGGTTATGTCTTGAATATGGCATTTGTCCCTAATTTCTGTGCTGTGTATTTTATCAAATAATGTTTTCCCTTGAATAGTTCTTCAGATTTTCATTTCGCATGTGCTTATTATTTGTTTAGTTTTTGTTGTATCAGCCCTAGTTTCTGCTCCATATACGATAACTGGTCGAACTGTCGTTTTATAAATGCAGGTTTTGCTTTCTATTGACATATGTTTGTTGCGCCAAATATCCTAATATTTGTGCTGCTTTATCAACTTCTTTCTTTATTTCTCTAATTAATTTTTTAGTATTTGTTATTATTACACCCAAATAATTAAATTCTGACACTTGTTCTATAATTTTTCTTTCCACTTCTAATTTGCATCGTTCGAATCCGGTTATCTTAATTCAATTAATATAACTATTTTCAGGAAATTGAAGCTTTTTGCATAAAAAAGACTTAATTATTATCTTTTAAGCATGAAGCAGTTGTCTATCGCCTGAAATTAACTTTCGTCGTCTAATGTTTTTTCTTTGTAAGGTGGAAAATTCCCAAATTATCGATGTAACAGATTTTCTCTGCACATATGTTTCCTGACACTAGTAAAAAGTAATAACCATGTAATAATAATATTAGAAAATTAAGTTTTAGAAACTCCATGAAATGTAGTAGAAAGTTAAATGTTATATTGGAAATAAAAATTGCTGACATTATATAACTCCTCTGGGCTTACATAAAGCAAGTGTTTAAATGAACTTCCTAAGCAGAACAGAAATACTCACACTTGCAACTGACTCTTAAATATTGACACCAGGTCACAAGATAACAGTCTGCTAGCAATTCCTCTTCATACCACTTCCTCTTATTTTACTTCCTTCACAGTAGCCTCTGCCCGCTCCTGGAATTTCCTTCCTCAAGATATCAGGGGTGCCGCACACTTGGCACTTTTAAGTCACGCTTACACAGTTACATGTTGTCCAATAATTCATTTTTCTCTATTTATTTAAATTTATACTATGTCATTAATATTTTTTTCTCGTCTTTTTATATATATCTTGTACATATTATATTTAATTCGTTTAATCTAGAGTAAATCAAAATACATTATAAATATTAATTGTATTGTATTTATAACATGTAATCGTTTATGTATATTGTAATTTAGATGTAAGACTATTTTTTTGTATTTTTTAAAACCTGGTTGAGTGGCAGACGAGGCCTTAAGGCCTTAACTCTGCCACGTAAGATAAAGTTATTATTATTATTATTATTATTATTATTATTTTACAAATATATCAAACCATAATTCAGAGATTTTAACATATGGTGCTGAAGTCATGTGGAGTCTAAGCTACATTTTATCACATTTTCTCTATGTAATATTTAGATACTTGATAAAATTCCATTGAAGTATGTGTCAATATAGAAAAATCATAAAATTAATACCTACAAGGAGTCATCTTCCTCAATATGATTAATATTATTTTAATTGTAGGTCTGTCGTAACTTATTTCATCAGCAGCATACTTTTATTATTGCTTGTTACTTGTGAATTTATACTGTATCTTAAAGGTATTAACTCTATAATTTTACTTCAAATTTTATACTATAATGTTGTATCATAAAAAGGCCTATCTTTAATCTAATATAGAAAAATGAATGAATGTTTGTTTGTTTGTTTGTTCGTACTTTATGCGCGGCCATACCGTTGATCCGATTGTGATGGGGCTTTTTGCAAAATGTTCCGGAGATTCCCAGGATGAACATAGGCTATAAGAGAGTTGTCATACTCAACTCCTACACCCTAAAAATCGTCCTTTGTAGTGGAAAACGTGAAAAAGTAGCTCATTGGACGCTTAAATGACTTACGCTGCCTAAACCATAACAAATACAGAAAATTAATGTACACAAATTGAATATCTCAAAAAGATCTACAAAAACGTCCGGATAACTCACAATAATCATTTTTGTCTTTCATTGATGCCAAGAAGATCGAGACAAGTGACTGGCGGGTATTCTTTTACGGATGACTCACAATAATGAATTTTGTCTTTTATGCCAAGAAGATCGAGATAAGAGTAGATTTCCGAACAACGCCGGGTAAACAGCACGGGGTATCTAAAATAATTAGGATATAAAATTTGCCTTGTTCTCATTTAACTAAACATAAGACACATTAATTTTCGTACTTCAGCTCATTTATGTCAAGAAGATCGGGGTGAGTAGATTCCCGGGCAACGCCCGGTAAACAGCACGGGGTATCTAAAAATAATTACGATATAAATTTTTCCTTACACTCATATAACTAAACATAAAACACATTAATTTTCGTATTTCAGCTCATTTATGTCAAGAAGATCGGGATAAGTAGACTCCACGGAAACACCGGGTAATCAACACGGGGTATCTAAAAATATATGAATTTATAATTATTTTTCCTTTTACTTATTTAACTAAACATAAAATCACAACCATTTTCATTTATTTGGGCGTAGCAGCGCTCGCCGGGTATTAGCTAGTGACTAATATATTAATTGTTAAGTAATAATATAATATTACTACAATTTGTATAGGTTAGGATTTATTCTGTAAACAGCTCGAGTTCTCTGAAACTGAAGGACTTACAACATTTGTAGAAGTGTGAATGAGTTGAGTATACATTTTAGGATACAACAGAACACTACAAAAAACCGTCACAGCTGTTCAAGGATACCGGTTGAGTATATTGATATAAGAAACCCATGGTCTCCGATGACTTATTACAAGAAATGCGCTGTTTATTTGTTAGACAAATAGCATGTTCTTCGCACGCTGATAAGATGGGTTCTAATTAGAAGTCCAATTCCTCTTTTAACTTTCCATTATTTTCTGACTACTTAAATATGTTCACAAGAACAAAGATTGGAAGCAGCTGAGATGAGATTTTTAAGAAATATAGAATAGAATATGGAATTTATTGCCTTTTTTCAGAATAAAGAAAATACATATGCATTTACATTGCGCACGGGCCTGCTTGGCCGTACGTGCATTATTTTTCCATGAATAAAAAAATAAAAATAATAATATAAACAAATACCTACAAATACACCTGTATCAAAAAACAATAACAGGCTACATATAAGTAAAATCTATGTCTGCACTAAATCAAAATAATACATATCTACATTCATCCACATTCCGTACATTAATATTAAAAAAAAAATGCTAGAAAACAAATTAGAAAAAAAAAAGCACACACACATACACCCACACACCCCCACACATATACACACCGCACGCTCATACCCCCCTCCCCCCGGCCCTGCAGACATTAAGTGCACTATCAGACTATTCAACTTATCAGACCTACTTATTATATAACATGATTAAAGATCGAAAACAAAGACCATATTGAGATTCTTCTTATTGTTAATACATATATCCTTAAGCTACAATTTTGTTATATCTCAATTTTCTTACTGTACCCAAAAATTTGCATGTTTTTGATTCACTCTCGTAGCAGGATATACTCTGCTGGATAAGAAAAGAAATGAAGTTATAAGAAAGGAAGTAACTATTTTCAAACTTACAGACCGAATAATTAAATATAGGAAAGACTGGAAAGAACATATTGATAGAATGCCAGAAGACTGGAAAGAACATATTGATAGAATGCCAGAATGAAGATTTCCAAAATTATTCCTAAATTATAAACCGCACGGAAGGAGAAATGTTGGACGCCCACACAGAAGATGGTCTGAACAATTTTAACAATTCTAGCTTTCATGAAACCGGAACGAGCCAACAGGCTTAATCACTGGATCTATCATCATCATCATCATCATCACTCCAGGGATTAGGCAATTGCCCGTTCCGACTTCATATTGCATCAGCCCAACGTCTTCTAGGTCTTCCAACATCCCGCCTTCCTCTTGCTTGATAATTTCTGGCTAACAATGAATATCTCTCCTTGCTCATTCCATCCATGTGATCAATCCATTTCTGTCTGCAATTCGTGACTTTATCCAATAAAGGCTGTACTTTCAATTCTTCTCTTATATCCTCATTTCTTATTCTATCAAGTCTTGTACATCCTTTTACTTGTCTTAGGAACCGCATCTCCGCTGTCTGTATTCTATCCTTCTGTCTTTTCACTGGAGCCCAAGTTTCACATCCATACAATATTGTGGGAACCGCCATAACAATATACATTTTTATCTTGGTTTCTTTTCTAATTTTATTTTTGAATGTTCTCTGTATTGTTCCACACACCGTCTGAAATTTATTTATTTTGGAGTCAATATCCCTGGATGATGAATAATAAATATGTTCACTAAATAATAGGAGAAATAAAAAAAGGCTTAAACCCCATAAAATAATAAATAATTTAAAGATAAAGGCAAGGAAATCTACCACGCTATATATATATATATATATATATATATATATATATATATATATCAATTTATCATAACGGTATATATATTACAAAGAAAAAAGCAATCACTTCATGAAGTGTGTACTGTTTAATTGTTTAGTTTCATTATTAATGTCTGTAATCTATTAGAATCATGCTATCACGGTCCAAAGGATATGCTACATCTCTGACACATCACCCCGTAATAAGCTACACACATATGTAAAAAGACTTTCTCCATCTTACATTATCTTAAACGTTTAAAGAATTTTCTCCCAGTTTCGTCAAAACAAATCCTTGTGCAGAATCTTGTGTTGCCACACTTCGATTATTGTGACATTATATATAATGATCTAAACTATGACTTGTCGCAGAGACTGCAGCGTGTTCATAATGCTTGCGTTCGATTCATTTTCAATATCCGCCGTTATGACCATATTTTCGAACTCTTGGCTCCGTCTTACTGACAGATGTAAATTGCAATCTCTTTCACTACTTTTCAAGCTTCTGAATTCCTACACTCCTACAGCATTAAAATGCTATGATTGCAGTGAACGACCTGCCTTCAGGCAGAATTACGATGGATGGATATTTAATATAAACGGCGATTTTTGAAAACAATGAGTAACGATTGTTACGCTTCATTTGTTCATCACTGCAACCAGATCATATTATTTATTCAAAGATCGCAATGTTAAGAATGCACACTAGTGGAGAAATTTATAACCAACATTATAGGTTATTAATTAATTTCTGATGTCCTATGATATAAATATGTCAGTTATATTGTTCTGCAACCTTATTTCCTGGGAAATAATTCGTTTAAGAAAGTGCAAACAGTGGATTCTTTTTTCTTGTGATAAAATCAATTGCTACAAACGTTTTTATATTATATCCCGCAAGCACTATGTGTTAACATTCGTGCACTATATATACAATCTGGTAGCTACATGTGTTCACTGCAAAATAATGCTGTGACTTATTCATAATGTTAAAAATGAGCTTTATTTTAAAGTGATAAAATTAAACTGGTAAAATCGAGGTGAGAAACGACTGCAATTGGTTGTAAATAAAAAATCATTCAAATGTGATTGGTCACTGACTCCCATTAGAGGCATGATTTATATAGTCAAACAATATGGCACTGTCTTTAAGCCTTATTGATAATCTAATATTAGCATAAAACGAAAACATAATTATATGTATAAAATATAATTAATTATCGATTTACTTGAAATATCCGTTATACGCCAGTACATTAATCTTCACGCATGAACACAACCTATATTACATGATCACACCTGTAACCCAGTAATCCCCAATACGTGATTATTGCCACCTCATTTGTTTATACAATACCTCATTGTTTATGTCATGTTTATTGACGTAACACATGAACTCATCGGTGTTTATCTTGTTGTTACGTTACTTAGGACTCAAAGAAAGTCTAGAGATTGTCTGTTAATTGTACAGATTCTTTAACTCTTAAATTAGGAAAACATAATTTTCTTCAAAATATATATACAGTCAATATGCCCATTTCACCAATTAATGTTTTAAAATGGTCAACAAGTTTCCACAGCCAAGCTTGGCCATTTTAAAACATTAATTGGTGAAATGGGCATATTGACTGTATATATATTTTAATATTTTATCACCAAGAAGATCACTGAATTTAACTGAATTTGTTTATTTATTTATTATCAATTTTGTCTTCAGTCAATATCTGGTCTTGAGAATGACAGCTTGGCTGTGGAAACTTGTTGACCATTTTAAAACATTAATTGGTGAAATGGGCATATTGGCTGTATATATATTTTAATATTTTATCACCAAGAAGATCACTGAATTTAACTGAATTTGTTTATTTATTTATTATCAATTTTGTCTTCAGTCAATATCTGGTCTTGAGAATGATAGCTTGGCTGTGGAAACTTGTTGACCATTTTAAAACATTAATTGGTGAAATGGGCATATTGACTGCATATATATTTTAATATTTTATCACCAAGAAGATCACTGAATTTAACTGAATTTGTTTATTTATTTATTATCAATTTTGTCTTCAGTCAATATCTGGTCTTGAGAATGACAGCTTGGCTGTGGAAACTTGTTGACCATTTTAAAACATTAATTGGTGAAATGGGCATATTGACTGTATATATATTTTAATATTTTATCACCATGAAGATCACTGAATTTAACTGAATTTGTTTATTTATTTATTATCAATTTTGTCTTCAGTCAATATCTGGTCTTGGGAATGACAGCTTGGCTGTGGAAACTTGTTGACCATTTTAAAACATTAATTGGTGAAATGGGCATATTGACTGCATATATATTTTAATATTTTATCACCAAGATCACTTGTGTATTAAATCATTTTCTTCTGTTAGTTATTTGAATGTGGCGGACCGCAGTGAAAACGGAATCTTGTATAACTGTTATTATTATGTATATCGCATAATTAAACACACATTTAAGTGGTTTTTTGTTCGTTTTCTTCTGATTTATTTAAAATATGAAATTATTTGAACTAACTGATGTAACCAAAAGGAAACGTTACGAATTTAAGGTTAACCCTTTAACAGGTAGACTTTTTCACGTATTTTATAGTGGGCCGCGGTGGTCTAATGTTTTGTTCCTTGCCTCTAGTCCCGAATGTCGCGGGTTCAAATCCGGCTGGTGCTGATAGATTCTAAGGATCGAAAAATTCAAGTGACTATTTAACTCATGCCCCAAATGGGAGTCAATGACCAATCACGTTTCAATGATTTCTGTTTTACAACCAATCAGAGTCGTGTTTCACGAAATATTTATCAGTGTTAGGATTACCATATATTAAACAAAGCTCCTCCTTTTTAATATTCTGAACAGGTCTGACCGTTATTTTGCAGTGACTGAGCCTATAACAAATACGGCTACCAGATTGTATATAATAGTGCTTACATGTCAACATTTGTAGCAATTGATTATACCACCACAAAAAAGAAAACCACTGTTTGCACTTTCTTAAATGTATTTTTTTCCCAGGTAATAATCGAGAAAAATATAATTGTCATATTTACATCATACGACATCAAAAATGAATTAATATACAGATTGATGTGTTTCATTTTTTCTCCACTAGAGAGCATTCTTACAATATTGCGTTCCTTTGGCAATAAATAGTATGATCTGGTTTGCAGTGATAAACAAAAGAAGCAGTAGAAGCGTACCTATCGTTTCTCATTTGTTTTCAAAACATCGCCGTTTACATTAAATATATAAATATTTTAAAATAACTATAGTTAAATAATGATTTGTGAGTAAACAGCTTAATTTTATTCGTTAAATAGTCCTAACAAATGCCACTCTTGATTTCCAAATTCTCTAGATAAATTCACTCCTCACTTCGTGAGTCGTGAATTTATCGATAATTTGGAAATCACTCGTGGCATTACTTATGATAAATCCTCCGGGAAAGACTTTAAGCCGTGGGTCCAACGTCTGAAGATTTTCAGGCCCGTAAAAAACCGCAAGCTTGATTTAAAAGACCTCTGTGCAAACTTCAACCGACCTTCGTCCATCAACATAACTATGTTTCCAACGCATTTAGGAAAAATATGTATTTCTTTATTTACAAAAAACAATCTGTCGGCCGCGGTGGACTAGTGGTAATGCTCCTTGCCTCTGGTCCCGAGGGTCGCGGGTTCAAACCCGGCCGGGTTCGATGGATTTTTTAGGATGAAAAAATCCAAGGAGCAAGTCCTGCGGGAGGGACTTTAAGCCGTGGGTCCCGAGTCTGAAGATTTTCAGGCTCATAAAAGATCTTTAAGCCTGAATGAAAGGCCTCTAAGCAAAATTTACCGATTTTTTCTCGTCCTGGTACTACCTTGGTTTCTTAGATGTCAGTATGAAGCGGAACGCTGACCACGGACCACTCAAAGGACATCTATACGAAAACAAGTGTAACTAAATTAGTATGGTTTAAATTCTTCCCTGTAGGAGGAGAGCGCCTAAATCTCTGTTAAGGGAAACATGGGCTTACAAGATACAAGAAGATGAAAAATCTATTATTTTTTCAAGTTGGAGACATAAAGATTGATACAATATGGCAGAACTGTACAATTTATATTAATGATGCACGTTATTATAAATGTTACAGTTTATTTCGATGAAAACTGGAGTTTTATTTATGAACTAAAATTATAGTATCAGAATGTAATCTTAGTTCATAAATAAAACTGTAGCTGTTCTTAAACAGTATTGTTTAAAGTACGGTATATTCTCATTTTAGCACTTTGAAATTAGTTTTCTTTAAAAAATTGTAGACACCAAAGTAGTGATTCTGTCAACCAGTTCTCTGCAATGCCAATGTAAACTTAAAGTTTTGTCGCTTCATGTCATTTTTAGAAAAAAATGAAAATATTTGACTAGTTTGAAGTACATTCGTAATTCAACGTAATGTAAATGGTCATTATTTTTTGTTTATATAAATTAATATAGAGCTCTAGTAATATTATGAATTACAATAATCTCAGCACTACTGGCTCAGAGCAACGAGATCCCACCTTCACATGTGGATCTTTCTCTAAATTTGATTTTCCACTTCAGAAAGCTTTATTTTAAATCAAGTATAATTTTTAATATTAGAACAAATATAACAGAGATATGAGCACATGTCTTTAATATATTCCCAGTTGTTTTCTAACATATACGTAGTAAGAACGGCATATGTTATATTGTAAACTGTCCACCGCTGTGGTCTCGAGGTAGCGTGCTGCTGTGTCACGCAGCGGACCCGGGTCCGATCCCCGGTCGGGACAGTTTTTCTGGATGAGGTTTCTATCGGGGTTTTTCCTCACCTGCAAGACAAATGTCAGGAAAACTTTAAGACCCAAACGGTCCCCGAAATCATATGGCCATCGCAATCATCATCATTCATATTCATCTTAGATTAGGGGCTCTCCTGGCGCACACCTATCATCATCCATCATATCATCGGGGCAACGTAATCCCGTCATCCAGTCGCCCCAACCTCAGAAGTGGGTTACAATTATGCCATTGCCAGGAGAGAACACCAAAAATATGGGCATTAAAAAATATTGTAAACCCTTTCCCAAGACACAAATCAAAATGGACAATGTGGCATATAGTGAAATACAATAGATTAAAAAATTATTTAATGTAGCATAGGGCTTCTTTATTTTAAAGTTAAGCGATGCTTAACATGAGATTTTTTTAATTAGCGAATAATATGTCGGGTAGGTCCACTCCTGCTCCTAACGCCAATAACAAATGTATTTTTGTTATGTAATGTTCATGTATGCATGCTCAATATATGAAGTACACGCTAAGAGAACTCGTGTTGAATGCCTGTCGTGCAATCCGGTCCCAAACAGTGTTTCATGAATGAATCAAGGTCGAAAGGACGAATATCGTTGTGAAGGGTAGATAACACACAACACAATTCAACATTTCCGTTATAGTGCAGATTGCATCCTGATGATAAAAAATATATAAAAATATTCAGAAGTTGTTAATTTTACGATCCACGATTACAGGAACTTTATTTAATTTTCTTGTTTTATTGTATTTTTTTCCCCCACTCCATGGCGCGAAAGGGTTATGTTTTGTCCAGTTTTAATCTTGAAGTAACTCAAGGTTAAACATTGCTTGGTTCATTCAATTGTAGAATCACAATTGGTAGTTTCTATTCTTGATAGAGTTTGGCCGTCCAAGCTCTTAAACGGTCCTCCTTTAGTGGACTGTATTAAATTAATCATTTTACTAAAAAGTAGCAGGATATCAAAGAACACACAAAAAAGTAACACAGAAAAAAGACAACTAAAAAAAGAAGAATTAAACTCAACAATAGAGAAATACAGAACAAACTGGAAAGAACACTTGGCAAGGATGACTGAAAATAGAATAGCAAAAGCAGCATACAGCTATTCACCACGAGGAAGAAGAAGCTTGGGAAGACCAAGGAAAAGATGGAAAGAGCAGCAGTTTGGAGCCGGAACAGGCTAGTAAATAAGCCTAAACCGTGAAGAAGAAGAAGAAGAAGACTAAAAAAATAACTCTGATATTTATTAAACATACACTTTTATATGTTGCAATACGTAGAATGTGAATTCCTATTTTACACAAATTAAGCTGCAAGATGAAGCTCACATAATTCCACAATATAGAGAGCCGCAAAGACACTAATTATTCCAGCACAACTATATACTAAAGTCCATCCTTTGGTCATAAAATTGATCTTGATAGATCACTATTTTATTCAAAAATAAAATTAGAAAAGAAACCAAGATAAAAATGTATAATGTTATGGCGGTTCCCACAATATTGTATGGATGTGAAACTTTGGCTCCAGTGAAAAAACAGAAGGATAGAATACAGACGGCGGAGATGAGGTTCCTAAGACAAGTAAAAGGATGTACAAGACTTGATAGAATAATAAATGAGGATATAAGAGAAGAATTGAAATTACAGCCTTTATTGGATAAGGCCACGAATTACAGACATAAATGGATTGATCACATGGATGGAATGAGTAAGGAGAGATATCCATTTTTTAGCAAGAAATTATCAAGCAAGAGGAAGACGTGATGTTGGAAGACCTAGAAGACGTTGGGCTGATGCATTATGAAGTCGGAACGGGCAATTGCCTAATCCCTGGAGTGATGATGATGATGATGTTGATGATAAATGCTGATACTATATCAGCATAAACTCATAGACGCTTATAACACTAGCAATCTTACGCCATATTTTTTTCTAAGAGTTTAACTTTAGACCCCGTATCGGAACTTCCTCTACAGTTATAAAAAAAATTGAAAAATATAATATCTTTACAATAAACATAATAGACTGAAATAGTCCAGAGTGGATGGTCCTTCACCTACCAGCCAGCAGATGCCCCCATATATGTCTTAATCACATATATGGACGATAATGATGCCTATATAGAGATGACACGTGGTCAGCATTACGGGTTTCACAACCGTTATAGTTGATTTTCTTAACCTGGAACCACTACTTATTCACCTAATTAAATTCCACACGATATTAGGTGGACACCGGTCAAACACTGGCCGAAAATATATGTGTAAATTTCTTCCCTAATGGGGACTTGAACTAACTCAAGCACCGTAACTCTGTAACTAGGTATCATGTGTTAAATCGTTCGGCTACGGCGCGAGACTGCATATTATTTTCCCTATAAATATTTTATTTTTTGCAGAACACATTTGTTATAATAAATGGATACCCCAATGAAATAATATGATAAAATAAAATCATCATCATAGTACATAGTACATTCATTTGTTGACCTGTTTCGGCCTCAAGAGAAACATCATCCAAAAGTCTTTTGAGTGGACGTCCTGGTCTTGTTCTTCCTGCAGGTTGATACCTTAATATTTTGTTTGGGTATTCTGTGATCTTCCATTAGATGAACATGTTGCATCCATCTTGACTTATAATCAGAAATTATGTTTTCTAAATGTTCCATGTGTAATTCTTCTAAGATGTCTTCATTCTTTTGTGATCTAGTAGTGTGTATCCTGTAGTCCTCCGAAGGTATCTCATTTCAGCAGATCTAAGTCTCTGTATATCCTTCTGTTTCAACGTCCATACTTCGCTACCATACAAAAGAGTTGGAAGAGCCAGTGTTTTATACACTTTCAGTCTTGAATGCTTTTGGACTAACTGTGGCTTGAAGATAGAATTTATTAACCCTAAAATCCTTAAAAATTTAAATATTTTTGCATTTACATCCTTTTCTTCTTCATATGAGATATTGCATCCTAGATATGTAAAATTATTCACCTGCTCCAAAATGTTATTGTCCTGTACAATTTTACTTCTGAAAGGATCTACACCTTGAAATGCCATAATTTTTGTAATGGATCTTCAATCCATATTTTTCTGTAATTTTGTTAAGTTCATACATATCTTTCTGCAGATTATCTTCTGAAAATCTTATCTTCTAAAATGCAGTTAATTGAATAAAATAAGAAACAAAAATGGATAACAAAAATGAAGTGAAAAATCAGTGTCTATAATGTAAGCTACCGTCCAAATTTCTACAAAAGTTGGATTTGGTACAAACTTGTTACCTATAATAATCTTCATCTAACTAACTAACTAACTCACTGGAACTATCGAACCCGCAGGTTCATGGCCGCATGGGCATAAACTCTCCATACGTCCCTTTCCTGAGCTAATGTTTGTCCAATCATTCCCTGTATAATCTACTTCCCTGTAATCATAGTTAATGTAATTCTCCCACCTCATTCCTGGTCTACCAACTAGGCGTTTTCCCTCTGGTTTTACTATAAGAAGCTTCCATGAAAAACTTCATTCCCCATTCGTGCAACATGTCCTGCCCATCGCAGTCTACGAGACTTGACTATTCTTATTATATCTGGCTTCCTGTAAAGACCATGTAGTTCACTGTTAAGTAGTCTTCTCCATTCACCTGTCTGTTCATCTCTCTTTGGTCCAAAATTTTTCCTAACAACTTTATTCTCAAACACTCGTAATCGCCTTTCCTCCCTTAAAGTAAGAGTCCATGTTTCGGACCCATATAATATAACTGGTAGAATAATAGTTTTATATATTTTCAGTTTAACGTTTTTTTTAAAGGAGTTGGGACATCAAGAGTCTCTGCAATGCATAATAACATGCATTTCCAGAATTGAAATTTCCAGAAATGTTTAATTTCTTTGTGCATCTCATTCCTATTTGTGATTATTGTTTCTAGGTATTTGAATTCGGCCACTTCCTCAAAACGTCCCTCATTTGTCATTAGCATGATAAAAAATAAGGTAGTGATATTATTAAATTTATGTAAGATATTTAAAGAACATAATTTTAAATTGTCAAGCATTGGCTTTAATCTTACATTTATCACCACAACGGACATGTATTCTGCATTTTAATGTGTGAACATTTTATCTGTTCCATACGTGTTGCATTCGTGCATGCATTTATACACGTCCCCAGGCTGAGAGTGTATTTTCTTTCCAAGTCCATGCACACGGTGTTTGTAATCCATATCCTCTAGCCTACATTAGCTTATGATTTTACACAACCTGTACACAGCACCTGAACTCATGGTACCGAAAACAAATTCTCTGCGCTTCGTGAAACTTTGCAACTCTTAATATGCGAACAATACTGGCATAACTCACACATTAAATAATTGCAGTTTCTATTACCATTTTCTTCCATCTCTTTCCATCTCGTGTTTCAATTACATCTGAATGATGAGTATTAAAATAAAAAAAATACTTTTTTTAGAAAATGTATTATTTCCCAGATCTAAGTAGGATAACGGCGGCAGAAATGAAATGTTTGAGATCTGTTAAAGGGTGCACTAAGGAAGACAGAATCAAGAACACAGAAATAAGACAGGAACTTGAAATATTTGCAATAACTGATAAAATAGATACATATAGACAAAAATGGAAGCAACACATAGACAGAATGAATGAAGATAGATATCCAAAACAAATAAAATACAAACCTAAAGGCACCCGAGATGTGGGCAGACCTAGAAAGAGATGGGCTGAAGTCGGAACGGGTCAACAGACCTAATCCATGAATGCACATGATGATGATTATTATTTCCCACGAAATTCCACGAGAAAATAATTAATTTTGTAATTAGAAAGGGGCATTCCACTACACGTGATAGCAGTAATTAAGAAAATGTATGAGAAAACAAAAATAAAAATAAATCAAAGGGAACCAATACATATAACAGGAGGAGTTAGACAAGGTTGTCCACTATCAACCACTCTTTTTAACATTTATTTCGACGACATGATAAGATCATGGAAGCAAATGACGACTGGGGGAATTAACTTAGGAAATATAGTAATAAAAACACTAGCCTTTGCAGATGATCAAATTATAATAGCAAAAACAGAGGACGAACTACAAAGAATGCTATATAAACTAAATGAAACATAAAAAAGTACAACATGGAAATATCATCAGAAAAAAAAACAATGGCCTTCAAGGGCGCTCATCCAGTTCGGACAAAGATAATATTAGAAAATAAACCAATAGAACAAGTGGTAAGATATAACTTGCCAGGTTGTGAAATATCATACACAGCGGAAACAAATATAAATAACAAACTCAATAAGTTTAATTATATAACAGGAACACTAAAAAGAACTTTGAAAAATAAAGCCAGGAAAGTCTCTATAATGAAATTATACAAGACAATGGCAGTTCCTATTATTTACTTATGGATCCGAAACATGGACAGTGACAACACAACAATCTGCCAGAATACAAGCTGCTGAAATGAGATTCCTCAGAACAATAGCAGGATATCAAAGAACAGACAAAAACATAACACAGAAATAAGACAACAACTAAAATTAGAGGAATTAAACACAACAATAGAGAAATACAGAACAAACTGGAAAGAACACTTGGCAAGGATGACTGAGAATAGAATACCAAAAGCAGCATACAGCTATTCACCACGAGGAAGAAGAAGTTTGGGGAGACCAAAGAAAATATGGAAACCGCAGCAATTTGGAACCGGAACAGGCTAGTAAATAAGCTTAAACCGTGATGAAGAAGAAGAAGATGAAGAAGAAAAAAGAGGCAGACCAAGAGAACGTTGATAGATGGACAGAGGAGAAGTAGTCGTATTACAGGTAGAAATTTGAGGGAAGAAGATGATTTAGATGAGGAAAATCACTTTGGGTAGAAAGAGAAACACTGTCTTGTGGAATATTTTTAATAAAGAAGTACAACCTAACTCAATGGCACTATCGAATTTATATGTTTATGGCCACACGGACATAAGCTCTCCATATATCCCTATCCTGAACTAATGCTTTCCAATCAATACATGAAAATAACGGCAAATGTTATAAATACAACGAACGCAAGTATTATTTTGAATACTCTGTAGTCTCTGCGACAAATCAATGTTTAGGTAAAAAAAACTGCAATGTGTTCATTTAATGTATACAAAGTTTCAAGCCGATCCAATGTTTCTAAGTGGATGAAAATCGTGTTCAAAGATTCCGTTACATAGATACAAAGTCACTTTGTTTGATTTTCTGATGATTCTGGCCAGGATTTTAGAAAAAAATGAAATTAATTTATTGTCTAGGGTCCTTTATAAGAATACAAAGTTTCAAGTCGATCCAATGATGTTAAGTGGGAGAAAATCGCGTTGAAAGAATCCGTTCCATAGATAGATAGATACATGACAAGCTAATATAAAGCGTGTAAAAAGGAGGAGCTTTCTTCGTCTCATAAGCAGGAGCTGATAAATAGAAATCGATAAAGAGCTAGGTGAAACATGATTGTCATCGGTTGTAAAACAAAATTCATGGAAACATGTTTGGTCAATTGACTACCATTTGGGGAATGAGTTAAATAGCCAGTAAATATATATATATATATATATATAGTGGAAGAAATACTCTGCGTGCAAAAATAGTAATTAGAGACGAAATTATTGAACAAGTATCCCACTTTAAATATTTAGGATGTGATATCAGCTATGGGTATGATAAAGATATTGAACACAAAACACATCAGTTTCAAGCTATTTGTGGTACAATAAATAGAACATTGAATAATAAAGCCCATAAACAAACAAAATTAAAATTTTATAAAACAATGGCTGTCCCTGTCCTTATGTATGGGAGTGAATCTTGGATTACCACTACCAAACAAGAAAGTAAAATCCAAGCAGCCGAGATGAATTTTTTAAGAAGAGTAAAAGGCTGCACTAGAATGGACCACATAAGAAACGAGGATATCCGTGAAGAACTGCAGATCTACTCCATAAAAGAAAATATATTTAACAACAAGATTCAGTGGAAAGAACATGTAGAAAGAATGGAAGAAAGTAGATTACAAATAAAATCTTCCATTATTTTCCAAGAGGAAGAAGAGATGTCGGACGTCCTCGGAAGAGATGGTCTTAGATCTATTAGTGAAGACGGGACAGGCAACTCTTGCCTAAACCAGGAAGTGAAGAAGAAGAAGAAGATATATATATATTATAAAAATGATACGCCTGCTTGTAAGATTCTTCAACTTGGTTAAACTTTTTAAAATTCTTATAGGAATTTGGAACCGGTTCCATCTTCTGTTCATAAGACCCAGAAAAAATGTTATGGACCAATGAACTGCATTTATATTTCATGTTATTGGCACTGAAAGGGTCCTACTGAATGTCGAGATTCTCGAAAGTTATCATTTTTATTGCCCATTTATATAAAACTATCAGTTTTCTTGTTGCATAACCATTATCTTTGCCCTATAAATTTTAGAATATTTTCCGAAACATGCTGTACACTGTATTTGTTCAGTGCTGACAGGGTTTTGTCTGATAATGTTTAAACTTGAAAATCTGTTGATATAGATGGATAGTAAAAAATGTAATCCCCTGAGAGTCAAGCTTGATTGATCTTGCAGTACATGCGTAGGCCTGTTTACCCTACATGTGTTTCTTGCACGGATTGCCCAGGGGCCCTAATTGAACACAAACATAGCTCTAACATTCCAGTCAAGGTCGGCGGTTACGTCACATGGCTTGCCGGTTATAAAGTAATGACAGCTATGTCGCTATCAATTAATTAACATTTCCAACTTGCTGCTGCGGTTAATTCGCGTCAACATTGCCCCGTGCAAGTTCATTCAAAATTTATGCAATCATAGTTTCTTCTTAACCATCGACAAACAGCTATTAATTATTAATTGCTTGTAATTAGTTAATACGTCACATTTACTGATTAATTATGAAGAAGTGATTCTTTTCCAACGTTGTGATGACGTTTCGAAACAGTAATTCTCTTCATGCCCGATGTTGTAGTAACATTTTGAAGAAGGACTGGTGTCCGAAAAATAAAAAAGAATTACTGGTTCAGGTTGGGTTTAATTTTCGGTAGAGCCGGATTCTCTTCTTAGGGTCGGAAGTTGGTACACTGGATAGGAAAACACTTTAAAATCACTGAAAACTGTTTCTTGTAGAAATAATTTCACATTTATTCACTTCGTAAAGTTCCCAGCAGATTCAGTAAATGTAACTGGTATTATTCTTCACTATCAATTAAAATAAATACTTTTCTTTTCTGGAATCAATTATTATTGTATTAAATATTACATTTTATCTTGAGAACTCTTTTGCTTCTATCTTTGTGGAAAGATATATGCAGAATGAATAGTGTAATTCTTTTATAATTTTAAAGAACATTATTACATCACATGATGGTAATTTTAAATTCTATTGGTTAATAGTCCATTAAATACAAGGTTTAAATTTGATTTGTTAAACATGAAAGTTAATTGTTTTAACATCCAATCAGAGTTTAGTTTACTTTCATTTAAAAATATGGAGTAAAGCAGGAGTTCTAATTACAGTTATAACAGAAGGCTTTATAATTCTGACAACAATGACTTAAAACAATTTTTAAAAGCATTATTAAGAAAGACTGTTATGTAATACAATTTCTTTAATTGTTACTGAGACATTTTTATTCAACAATGAACAAGAATGAATTATTTAGATGTTTTTCTTTATTTAAGTTATATTTAAATCTTAAAAGAATTTTAAAATACAAAATTATTAACTCTAACTTTCATATTTATTATGATATTAAAATCCTGCTATAATTAAACTAGTAAAATTGACGGTAAGATTACGTTCAGGTATTACGTCACAGTAATAAAATTTACGAACAAGACTATAAAATAAAATAAAACTAAAATTATAACATTTAAAGGACATGATAACATAAGCGCAAAAATAGTAATTGATAATAAAATTTTAGAGCAAATGAATAGTTTTAAATATCTAGGTTTCATTTTATCATATGTTAAAATTGAAGATATTAATGACAAAATAAATAAATTTCATATAATGTGTGACACTATTAAAAGAACCCTTGAAAATTATTTTGCAGTGACTGATTCTCCATCAAATAAGTTGAATATAGCAAATAATGAACACATTCTTTCGAACTACACATTTGCTAACTGTGTGTTCAATTACTGTGATCTTTTACTAAAAAATAAATGAGTAACCTATAATATTGGTTGTCCACTGCTGCGGTCTCGACGTAGTGTGCTGACTTGTCACGCAGCGGGCCGGGATTCGATTCCCGATCGGGACAGGCTCCTGGGTGAGGTTTTTTCGGGGTTTTTCCTCACCTTTAAGACAAATGTCAGGAATTCTAATAATTAATACGCACTGAGAGAGTTAAACAGTTTATTTGAATATTACTGAGCGTCTGCGAACATTTATTAATAATAATTTTGATTACAATACCCTTGTGAATTGACATTGTTTTCAACTAGTTTGCCAAGCGATAGATCAGACAGTTCACGTTCTAAATTTGCAAACATTTCTACAACTCCAGGGACACATGACGGAAATGTTACCTAGACTCTTTGCCAAAGTTGTTTACTGCAGCGTGCATGCAAATATATCCAGAACGCTCTCCACATATATAAAATCTATGTTATAAATAATGCATGATATTCGCATTGTTATAATTTTAGTAGCTTTATTGCTTCATTCCACTTACTTGCTTACAATAAAATCAACTCACAGAGATGTCTCAATCAACCACACGTGATCAGATTGAAAATCATAAGAACGCCTCCATATCGAATATTGATTTTAAAAGTTGCAGAAATACTGAGAAGCAGGGCAAACTAACTGTGAGATATTTACCCTGCCTGCAAGTTGTATCGGGAATGCGCAGTAATTTAAATCGTTTGTCAGATATTCTGATGAAACTTTATTATAATTATTGGTTATGGGGACTTTATATAAACATTGAGAAAACTAAATATCTGTGTATAGGAGAAGAAATGGAAAATATACATTTCAACAATGGAGAAGAACTAAAACCTAGTATTCAATGCACTTATATAGGAACAAAATTAGACCATTCAGGCGATAAAAGAGTGGAAATTAAAAATAGAAACGCACAAACAAAACAAGCAATAAATGCTTTAAACCCTGTTTGGTGGAGCAAAAATATTTCAAAAAATAGAAAATTACAAATATATCAAATCATAATTTAGAGCATTTTAACATACGGTGTTGAAGTCTGGTAAATTCCTGCCAGGGAAATGAAAATAATTTTAAGTACAGATATGGATGTTTTAAGAAGATCAGCTGGAAAATCTAGAATGGATACAATACGAAATAAAGAAATAAGGGAAATTATGTGTGTACATGAGGAGTCAGACATCATAGATTATTATAGAAAAGAAAATATTACAGTGGTATGGCCACGTCAAAAGAATGCCAGAGCAATGATTGCCTAAAATTGTTATGGAATGGATCCCAATGGAAAGGAGGAAGACCAAAGAAAAGTTGGATAGAAGGGGTACAAGCAGCTATGAATATCAGAGGATTGGCGGAAGATCAATGGATGAACAGAGAGGAATGGCGCTTGGTTTCCGGAAGACGGCGGCATCTGCCATGATACCGGATGATGATGATGATGATGATGATAAATTGTTATTCAATATGAACCTGTACAGTAGTCTTGTTTCTTATTTAGAGGTTATATATAGGTCATCCATTATAACGAACATTACATTTTACTTAATTCATTTGTTACTTTCATAATTGCAGATTATAAAAAAAAATCCATGTAAAACATCATTTATTAAGATAAGTGAGCAACATAACCTCAAATTCAAAATGTATTATCTTCTCTACTAACTAACTAACTAATTAAGTTACTGAGCATATCGAACCCGTAGGTTCATGACCGCTCGGACGTAAGCTCTCCATACATCACTATCCTGTGCTAATGCTTTCCAATCATTCCCTGTATAATCTACTTTCCTCAAATCATGGTTAATGTTATTCTCCCACCTCATTCTTGGTCTACCAACTGCGCGTTTTCCCCCTGGTTATCTATTATCTATTCTTGTTACCTTCTGCATGTATTTTAAAAAATCCTGAAGTTTCGCTCCTAATTTTTTGTCCGACTGAAATGATTGTTATGAAATTATATATATATATATATATATATATATATATATATAATGTATTCCAAAGGACATAAGAAATCCACCATTAAGTTTCAGAACATTGATGCTCTTTAATATAAAAATGACAATTGATGTCTTTACATTTCAACTTTGTTTCAAAACATGTGAACGTTCGTTTCGATAGAATGACCCATTTTAAATTAAATTTCATTATAGTGTTTAAGTCCACCGCCGTGGTCTCGAGGTACCGTGCTGCCTTGTCACGAAGTGGGCCCGGTTCGATCCCTGGCCGGGACAGTTTTTCTGGGTGAGGTTTTTATCGGAATTTTTCCTCACCTTTAAGACAAATGTCAGGGAAACTTTAAGGCCCAAACGGTCCCCGAAGTTATATGGCCACCATCATCATCCTTCATCGGTGTGGAAATCAACGGGAAGCTACCACACCTACAATTCCGTAGTAAAGCTGCAAGCATAGCATGAAAATGCAGTGAAAGACCTGCCCTCGGGCAGAATTACTATGGATGGATAATTTTTAAGACCCACATCCTTGGTCATGCCGTATCCAGGATCTGTAGATGTGAAGCAGTAGGCTATCTAGGTATAATGTTGTTTTATTTATAACTGGCTAACACCCGGCGAGCGCTGCTACTTCTAAATAAATGATGTGCTTTTGCATTTAGTTCAATAAGAGCAAAAATAGATATAAATTTATATCGTTATTATTTTTAGATACCCCGTGCCGATTACCCGGCGTTGTCCGGAAATCTACGCATCCCGGCATACTTGGCATAAATGAGCTGAAAGACAAAATTCGTTATTTTGAGTTATCCATAAAAGAATATCCGCCGTGCGCTGCTATGCTTGCCCGGGAATCTACTTATTCCGATTTTCTTGGCGTCAATGAAAGACAAAAATGGCTACTGTGAGTTATCCTTAAAATATAAACGTATGCTATCGAGGACTTTTCTGTAGAATGTTTTGAGATATTCAATTCTGTGTACAATTATTTGTATTTGTTATGGTTTTAGGCAGCGTAAGCTATTTAAGCTTACAAAGAGCAAAATTTTTTCGCTTTTTTTTTCACTACATCAGGTGATTTTTAGGGGTGAAGGGCTTGAGCATTAAAACTCTCTTATAACCTATAATCTTCTCGGGAAAATCCTGAACACTTTGCAAAAAGCCCCAAGACAATCCGATGAATGGTATGGCAGCACATGCTTGCCCGGTAATCTACTTAGGGCCTATCCCGATCTCCTTGGCATCAATGAAAGACAAAAATGGTTATTATCTGTTATCTGTAAAAGATAAACCTTTGAGGATGTCAGGCGCAGTCTCTGGCAAAAGCGTTGGAGAACTTCAAGCCTCAAGACCACGGCCAACAGCCCGGAAATCTTCTTCAAGATCTCCATACTAATTCCCGCCATGGCTGTCTTTATAAGCATAGACTTGAGTAAATTTCTAAAAAACATAAAATGTGGTAATTTTCAGTATATTATATAAGGAATGTCCACCGCTGTGGTCTGGAGGTAGCGTGCTGCCTTGTCACGCAGCGGGCCCGGTTCGATCCCCGGTGGGGGCAGTTTTCCTGGGTGAGTTTTTTATCGGGGTTTTTCCTCACCTGTAAAACAAATGTCAGGAAAACTTTAAGGCCCAAACAGTCCCCGAAATCATATGGCCACCATCATCATCATCATCATCCTTATCATTATCATCATCCTTCACAGGTGTGGAAAGCAACGGGAAGCTACCACACCTACAATTCCCTAGTAAAGCTGCAAGCATAGCATGAAAATGCTATGATTGCAGTGAAGGACCTGCCTTCGGACGCAATATGGATTAATAATTTTCCTTATTGTGCTGTTTCTGACCTTATCCCTTCTTGAAATTCTAATGATAAATAAAACGACAATATTCATACGTAACTTACTGGTTCATATCTACGGATCTTGGACCAAGGATGTTTAAGGGTCATAAAAAATAGTGAAACTGAATTTAAAATGTGTCATACCATCGACACGAATGTCCATATCTTTATAAATAAGAGATTTGAAACAATGTTGAATGTCCATATCTTTATAAATAAGAGATTTGAAACAATGTTGAATGTCCATATCTTTATAAATAAGAGATTTGAAACAATGTTGAATGTCCATATCTTTATAAATAAGAGATTTGAAACAATGTTGAATGTCCATATCTTTATAAATAAGAGATTTGAAACAATGTTGAATGTCCATATCTTTATAAAAATAAGAGATTTGAAACAATGTTGAATGTCCATATCTTTATAAATAAGAGATTTGAAACAATGTTGAATGTCCATATCTTTATAAATAAGAGATTTGAAACAATGTTGAATGTCCATATCTTTATAAATAAGAGATTTGAAACAATGTTGAATGTCCATATCTTTATAAATAAGAGATTTGAAACAATGTTGAATGTCCATATCTTTATAAATAAGAGATTTGAAACAATGTTGAATGTCCATATCTTTATAAATAAGAGATTTGAAACAATGTTGAAAATAACAAGGGGTTTTATTCTGTAGCATCAAATTCTCATCTTCTTCTCCTTCTTAATCATAATTTGTAGGATTTTCATCCTGTTTATTTCCAAAATCACTCCTCACGTATTGGATGTGAATTCACTGTCTATCCATCTCTTGGCTGGTCTTGCTCTTGTAATTTTTTATTTATATACAGAATTTTAATGTTCACAAATCTTTCTGTGACTAAAGTTTTATTTTTCTTCTCCACTCGTCTCTCTCCATCCAATCCATGTCCTCCAGTCCTGTTGCTCTCATTCCAGTTCTTATTTCCTGCATCCACGAGTTTCGAGGTCTTCCTCTCCTCCTTCTTCCAGGTGGACACCATTCCAGTGTTTTCCTGGGTAATCTTTCTTCTTGCATTCGTCGTACTTGCCCATACCAATTGAATAACCAATATTCATTTTTTCTCTTATGACAGTATTTCTTATTTTGTCTAATTTTGAACATCTTGCTGCTCTCCTCGAGAAATCCATTTCCATCGATATAAGTTTTTGTTCTAAGTTTTTGTTGAATTTCCAAACTTCAGCTCCATATGTGACAGTACTTCTCACTATTGAATTATATATTTGTAACTTATTTTTCCTGGTTATATGTCTGTTCCATAAGACTCCATTCATCATTGCTGTTATTGCTCTACCTTTATTTATTCTGTTCTTAATATCACTTTCTTGTTTAGCCTCTTTATCTAATTTTACTCCCAGATACTCAAATTCTTCACATCCTCTAATATACCCCTTTTCATCTTCTAATATCAAATCTTCGGTTTCGGCTCCACATACCATACAAAATGTTTTTTCCTAAATTTATTGTCAAACCCCAGTTATCGTATTCGTCCAATAATTTTCTGAACATAAACTCCATGTCTTCATATTCTTGAGCAATTATTATCTGGTCATCCGCAAAAAACAGTGTATATATTGTATTCACGTAGACGTTCACGGCCGGAGTTGCTATGATCTTGAAGAAGATTTTCGGGCTGTAGGCCGTGGTCGTGAGGCTTGTAGTTCCCCGACGTTTCGCCAGAGACTGCGAGACAACCCTTGAGGATGCCAGACACAGTCTCTGGCGAAACGTCGGGGAACTTCAAGCCTCACGACCACGGCCTACAGCCCCAAAATCTTCTTCAAGATCATCATAGTGTATATATTGTATCTATTGATCGAATACCGTATATAATCTACTATTGAATAACCAACATTCATTTTTTTTCTCTTATGACAGTATTTCTTATTTTGTCTAACCTCTTGTTCTTCTGATCATAAAACTAAAAGTGACCATGGCCTACACTATAATTTGGATGCGCCGTGAGGTATGCGAAACTTTGTATGTATTGTACATGTTGTAAAACACGGAATATCTTAAACACGCGAGTGTAACGGAACATCTCCTACAAAGCCATTAGACTGCAGTTTCTGGTAGTGAAAGTCAACACAGCAAGTGGATAATTACACAGACAATTAAGATTCAGTCATCTCACAAATGAAATTTAGTTGAAATATAATCAGGTGCAAAATTTTAAACTCACCTTCATTAAAAATAAATAAAATTTTAAAGTTTTTAACTCTTTTTTACAGCAGAACCTACGAATTGCGTTCATAGGTTAGTCAATTTATAATTTGATTCATGTATTTTATGTCTTTCGGGCTAAATGGCCGTGTTATGGTTTTATTTACACTCAACGTTTCGTCTACGACTGCGGTAGATATCCTCAGGAGACTCTGCGTGCTCTTTCACCTCTTAATTCTTCAAATGTCTGCTGTCATTTAGCCCGAAAGACAGAAAATACATGAATCAAAATACCTGCCGTGAATGTCTATAATTTTACGTAATTTATAATTTACTAGCTAATACCCGGAGTGCGCTGCTACGCCTAAATAAATGAAAATCAATGTGCTTTTATGTTTAGTTGAATAAGTAAAAGGAAAAATAAATATAAATTTATACTTTTTTATATTCCGTGCTGATTACCCGGCGTTGCCCAGGAATCGCGATCTTCTTGACATAAATGAGCTAAAATAAGAAAATGTATGTGTTTCATGTTGAGTTAAATAAGTGGGAAGAAAAATTTATATCGTAATTATTTTTTTATACCCCGTGCTGTTTACCCGGCGTTGTCAGGGAATCTACTCATCCCGATCTTCTTGGCATAAATGAGTTGAAAGACAAAAATTAATGTACTTCTTATGATTAGTTGAATAAGTCAAATGAAACATAATTATAAATCTATATCGTAATTATTTTAAGATTCCCCGTGCTGATCACCCGATGTTGCCCGGGAATCTACATATCTCGATCTTCTTGACATATATGAGCTAAAATACGAAAATTAATGTGTTTTATGTTTAGTTAAACAAGTGGATGGAAAAATTTATATCGTAATTATTTTTTGATACCCCGTCCAGTTTACCCGGCGTTGTCAGGGAATCTACTCATCCCGATCTTCTTGGTATAAATGAGCTGAAAGACAAACATTAATGTACTTCTTATGATTAGTTGAATAAGTAACATGAAACATAATTATAAATCTATATCGTCATTATTTTAAGATTCCCCGTGCTGATTACCCGGCATTGCCCGGCAATCTACTTATCCCGATCATTCTTTACATAAATGAGCTGAAATACGAAAATTATTGTGTTTTATCTTTAGTTAAATAAGTGACAGGAAAAATAAGTATCGTAATTATTTTTAGATACCCCGTGCTGATTACCTGGCGTTGTCCTGGAATCTACACATCCCGATCTTCTTGGCATAAATGAGCAAAAATACAAAATTCGTTATTGTGATTTATCCGTAAAAAGATTACCCGCCATGTGCTGCTATGCTTGCACAGGAATCTATGCACTTATCCCGATCTTCTTGGCATCAATGAAAGACTAAAATGGTTATTGTGAGTTATCCGTAACAGATAAACATATGCTGTCGCGGATTTTTTGTAGAGCTTTTTCAGATATTCAATTCTGTGTACATTCATTTTGTGTGTTTGTTGTGGTTTAGGCAGCGTAAACCATTTAGGCGTCCAAATAGCTACTTTTTTCACGTTTTCCACAACAAAGGGCGAATTTTAAGGGTGCAGGAGTTGAGTATCACAACTGTCTTATAGCCTATGTTCATCCCGGGAATCTCCTGAACATTTTGCAAAAGGGGCCATCACAATCGGATCAACGGTATGGCCGCGCATAAAGTACGAACAAACAAACAAACATTCATTTTTATATAGCCTATCAGAATACCTCTCACTTAGCCATTTTCCCGTTAGACATCCGACGTATCATCGCTGTGTCCATCCAAGTTAATCGTTCTAAATATTTAATAAATTCCAACTGTTAAGAAAGCTTACTCACTGCTTCTCTGTCATTTGACTATTATCAGATTCTAAACTTACTGCTCACTTTATGCTGAAGATTTCTGTCTTCAGTTGTGTATTTTATTTAATATCTTGTTATTTTTAATTACTTATAACGGTTGAGAATAAGATTATTGCTTAATTTATACTTATAGTCGGACCACCGCTGTGGTTTGGAGGTAGCGTGATGCCTTGCTGCGCAGCGAGACCGGGTTCGATCACCGGCCGGGACAGGTTTCCTGGATGAGGTGTTATTCGCGATTTGTCCTCACTTGTAAGACAAATTTCAGGAAACTTTAAGGCCCAAAAGATCACCGAACACCATCTGGTCGTCACTATCATCATTATAATATTCATCATCATCATCATCATCATGAACAAATTCGTTTTAGGCCATGTGGCCTGTACGGTAAACCTAGCGAAGATGGTCTTGATCTTTCCACCGATGTTTTGGTCTTCCTTGGTCCCTATGTCCAGTTGGGGTATATTGGAATGCCAATTTTGGAAGTCTATTTCTTGCCATTCTCCACAGATGATTTTTCCATTCTTGTTGGTATCTTTGTACATCTTCATTTAAACTTGTTACTCCAAGGTTTCCTCTGATAATAGTGTTCCTTTTGTGATCCAGTCTATTAACTCCTAACAATTTATAATATTGATTTAGTTAAATAAAAATAAAACTTAAAGTTTTATATGATTTTCATATTTATTAAAATATAAATTCGTTAGAGCTGTTTCGGTACTTTGTACCTTCTTCAGACAAGATTACAAATTATTTTATCATAAAATATATTATCATATTCGGCTCATTAGATTAAATTTAGTTTAGTTTAAGGCCTGTCCTGGTGCATCATTATCATCACCTTTCACAACATCGGTGCAGCGTTTCCCCGCCTTCCAGGCGTCCCAGTCTCACAAGTGGGTTGCAAGCTCGCCATGCCAGGAGAGAATACCATAAATATCGTAATGGCTTCTTCTTCTTCTACTACAAGGTTTAGGCTATGCAGCCTGTTCCGGCGAAGTTAAAAGTGGAGTCCATCTTCTACGTGGTCGGTCAACATCTCTTGTTCCTCTGGGATTATACAGGAAGGTTCTTTTTGGTATTCTTTCGTTGTTCATTCTCATTAAGTCTTCTGTCCATTTCTTATTATTTTCCCTGATTTTATCTTCAATTTTATATATATTTAATTCATCTCGTATAGTTTCATTCCTTATTCTATCCGCTCTTGTGCATCCTTTCACATTACGTAAAAACAGCATTTCCGCAGTCTGTATCCCGCTTTTATCCCTTGATTTCATTATCCAATTTTCACTTCCATACAACAACAAAGGAACAGCCATTGTTTTATATAATTTAAGTTTCGTATCTTTCCTTGTTTTCCGACCTAAGGTTTTTTTTATGGTTCCACAAATAGCCTGAAATTTATTTACTTTATTTTCTATATCTTTATTTTCTCTATAAGTTATATCACATCCTAAATATTGGAAATGTGATACTAGTTCTATTATTTTGTTATCCAGTACCTTGTGAAATTGATTAAAACATATTTACAGACGAACGTGTTTTTGCCCCGTCCTCCACCGTGGTCGAGCGGTCTAAGGCAAAACGTTCTGAACCAAAACTTGCATACGATCTTGTTTTGAGTCCCCATTGGTGGGAAAAAATAAATATGTCAAGGTCAATGAATGGGATTCATTCAATAATCGTGCTGAGTTTGGAAGGTTACGATAAAGAACAACTCAAGGCTGAAGGACTCGATGTGCTAATCACGTTAAACCATACCAGCCGGATATGATTGATACATGTGGACGCTGGCTGGCAAGCGAGGTCCTGTACACCTCTAGCGCCATGCGACTGCAATTCGGTTCTTACTACCTTTACAAGTACTTTTTTAAACATGGAAACACCTTAGACTACAGTAAATATATTATTTAATGGCAGATACGTTAATGGGGGTGATTGGTGAAATTTCTATTTTCTACATTTTTTGAACTAGATATTTGGAGAGTTTTTGTCCGCGCGGCCATGAACCTACGGGTCCGATAGTGTCAGTAAGTTAGTTAGTTTAGTTAGTTAGAGACTTGGTTTGTTGTACAAATATTCACTATATGATACATAATGATGTGTTTAAGTTTCATTCTTGTGAGACATTTATTTTACGAGTTATTAAATATTATATATTTAAAAAAAATCATATATTATAATTAAATGGGTTCCATAATTTTTTAGTAAAATTCCTGATTTTTTTACAAGACCCCTAAAATTTTTAGAAAAACATCATTCATTAGAATTCTTATAATGTGAATACAAAGGCAGAAGAAAAATTTGTACCTCATGCGTGGAATTACAGAAAAAGAAAAAAATTATAATAATTGCATGCATTATATTTTTTACTTCTTAAAATACTTCTTCAATCATGAAACCCATGAACTACTTTGTTACCCATTATTTTCAGGGCATGCAGTAAACATTTGAAACTTCTAGGACAAAATTTCTGAATTCCATTCAATTTTGAATGTACAAAAATGCAGTGAAAATAAAAGTGTGGAAAAACAAGTTTAAAGATTTGCGTGCAGGTGGCATTTAACTGGCGCAGCCTTTTAACTCTGACGTAATTTAGGGCACTTAGAAGGGCCATAGGCCTCTGAAACTTTGCCAACATATACATTAGGATACAGGCTATTTTTAGTACAAAAAACAAAAAAAAAGTCAATTTTTATCTCAAATGGTCAATTTTTCACCCATCACCCCCTTAACATTTACACTAATGCACACTTGTGTGATTTAAAATTAATTTTATAGCAATGTTTTAGGATAAATTCTTAATCTACACAAACTCTTTGTATATCACGTGCAATGTGTCTACTCCTACATCTCACTTTTAACAATAAAAATAAATTCGTAATATCTCGAGAATTAAAGCGCCTAAACGCATGCGACTTTCACTATTACGAAGGTAAAAATCAGCTAATTTTCTATAACATATCCCTTCTTCCTCTTCTCGCTCTAGGCTTACTCACTTGCCTGATCCAGCTCTAAATTGCTGCTCTTTCCATCTTTTCCTTGGTCTTCCCAAATTCTTCTTCCTTGTGGTGAATAGTTGTACGCTGCTTTTTTGGTATTCTATTCTCAGTCATCCTTGCCAAGTGTTCTTTCCAGTTTGTTCTGTATTTCACTATTGTTGTGTTTAATTCCTCTACTTTTAGTTGTCTTATTTCTGTGTTGTGGTTTTCGTCTGTTATTTGATATACCGCTATTGGTCTGAGGATTATAATTTCAGCAGCTTGTATCCTGGAGATTGTTGTGTTGTCACTGTCCATGTTTCGGATCCATAAGTAATAATAGGCACTGCCATTGTCTTGTATAATTTCATTTTAGAGTCTTTATAACATATCCGTGATAATCGATATTACATAGGGTTTGTGTGAAAGGAAAGAAATGTATAATGGCGTGTTGTAAGGTCACAATTAGAGAACGCTGCGGAGCGGAGAAGCCAAGCTATTTGTCATCATCATCATCTTCATCCATGCAAGTATTAGGCCGTGTGGCCTGTTACGGTCTCACAGAGGAATTTTCCATCCAGCGCTTTTTTGGACGTCTCAGCGATCTTTTGCCTTGGGGGCAGTAGCGAAGTATGGCTTTTGGAATTCTATGAGACGGCATTCGTTGAAGATGGGCTTTCCAGTTGTTCTGGTAGTTTTGTAGGCTATATGGTGAAGAATGGTTTCTATATCCAACTCTTCCATAATATCCTCATTTATTTTATGGTCCCACTTTACGTAGCCTGCTATTCGGCGCATAAATCGCATCTCAATTGCTGTTATTCGGCTTTCATCTCTTCTTCGTATTGTCCATGCTTCACTACCATATCTTAATACTGGTCTTGCGAGAATCTTATAAAGCCGTAATCTTCAAGTCTCAAACCAAGCTATTTGTAAGCACTTCTTTAAAATGTTTGCTTTATTCATATCTGTGGATATCCATTGAATCTTGGAGAGCAAACGTTTTATGCTAAATTTGTATTTGTAAAATAAGTTAAATGCATTAGTTACATTTTATCCCATTCATTTTGAATTATTGTCTTGTATTTTATCTCTCAGGAATGCACACTATCCTCTGTTTGATTGAACACATGGTTCAATTCCAATCCAGTGGCGATGTAAGTATTTGTTCCTCACGAAATCCATGTTGACAGTGTCAGAGCATCAGAGTTGGAACTTGATTCAACTTATTGTTTAAAAAGCGATACAAATATATAAATAATTAAATCATTATCATCATATAGGCCGATCATGACCTCTTTCACCTTGAAGAAGTAATCCCCTTCATGCCCGATATTGTAGTAACGTTTTGAAGAAGGATTTGTGTCCCAAAAAGAATTACTGGTTCAGGTTGGGTTTAATTTTCGGTAGAGCCGGATTCTCTTCTTAGGGTCAGAAGTTGGTACACTGGATAGGAAAACACTTCAAAATTACTAAAAACTGTTTCTTGTAGAAATAATTGCAATTTTATTCACTTCTTAATTTCCCAGCAGATTAAGTAAATGTAGGTGGTATTATTCTTCACCGTCAATTAAAAATAAATTATTTTCTTTTCTTAAATCAATTATTCTTCTTGTATTAAATATTACATTTTATCAGGAGAGCTCTATTGCTTCTATATTTGTTGTAAGTTGTATGCCGAATGACTAGTGTAATTCTTTTATAATTTTAAGACCATTATTACATCACATGATGGTAATTTTAAATTCTATTGGTTAATATTTCTTTAAATATAAGGTTTAAATTGATTTGTTAAATCAAAAAGTTAATTGTTTTAACATCCAATCAGAGTTTAGTTTACTTTCATTTAAGAATATGAAGTTAAGCAGGTGTTCTTATTACAGTTATAACAGAAGGCTTTATAATTTTGACAACAATGACTTAAAACAATTTTAAAAAGCATTCCTTACAAAAACCGTTATGTAGTACAATTTCTTTAATTGTTACTGAGACATTTTTATTCAACAATAACCAACAATAAATTATTTAGATTATTGTATTTATTTAAGTTATATTTAAATATTAAGAAAATTTCAAAATATAATATTATTAACTTTAACTTTTATATTCACTATCATATTAAAATTATTCTTTAACCTTGGCAGATTTTTCGCCAAAAATGTTCTGGGACGCCAAAGTTTTAAAAAGAAGCATTACTCATGAGCTACAAAGGATATAAATAAACGAATTTTATTAAAAGTTTGAATACACAAGGCCAAATGATGTGGTTCTTGTCACTCGCTATCAGATGACAGTTCAAAGAATCGCATGATTGTTATGGCACAGATCTAGAGCCTTAATTTATTTTCTTAAACGGATTTCACTACCCATTGTATCATTATTTTTTCATGAGACTATAATAAATTCTTCTTCAGTCCCTGGTTTAGGCATTAGTTGCCTGTTCCGTCTTTACTAGTAGATCTAAGACCATCTCCTCTGAGGACGTCCTACATTTCTTCTTCCTCTCGGAAAGTAATGTAAGATTTTATTTGTGAATCTACTTTCTTCCATTTTTTCTACATGTTCTTTCCACTGATTCTTGTTGTTAAATATCTTTTCTTTTATGGAGTAGATCTGCAGTTATTCACGGATACTCTCATTTCTTATCTGGTCCATTCTAGTGCAACTGCAATCATATACACATCAAAATTATGTACGTATGTTGTTGGTGAGGACTGAAGCAGAATCCGTGAAATTTCAGTCAGTCACGATAATTAAACGAAGAAGGTAATCTGATCTTATGACGTAGAATTCTTACACTTTGGAGGCGAGAATGTGTTTATAGCTGAAAATGTTCATGCATTCTTACTTATTCAATTAATTAATTGTAAATTAACACGACATATTTTACGGTTTAGATACAATAAACATTTACTTCTAAACGAAAACATATTCCAATTTTAATGCATCATCCCATAACTTTGTTTAATGTAAGACCCCACTCCTCTACTTTGAAAACACAGTATATTCTGTCAACAGACTTATTATTTTACATTATTAAATAGGTCAAATGAAGGTTAAGGAATACTTCTTCTTCTTCACTTCCTGGTTTAGGCAAGAGTTGCCTGTTCCGTCTTCACTAATAGATCTAAGACCATCTCTTCCGAGGACGTCCGACATCTCTTCTTCCTCTTGGAAAATAATGCAAGATTTTATTTGGTAATCTTCTTTCTTCCATTCTTTCTACATGTTCTTTCCACTGTATCTTGTTGTTAAATATATTTTCTTTTATGGAGTAGATCTGCTAAGGAATACATTTATATAAATCCTCAACTAGTGTTCAATTCAGGGTCGGGTCGAGGGATGAGATGAGATGAAATCACTTATATAGAGGTCTGTCAATGGCAAGGGTGCCGGCCGACCACACCTGACGCACCATCGCAGGGGCAGATGAACGAAATGAAAGATGATAATGATAATGGTAAGGATGATGATGACGATGGCCGCATGATTTTCGGGGACCGTTGAGCCCTACGCTTCTTGACATTTGTCTTACAGATGAGGAAAAACTCCGAAAGAAACCTCACCCAGAAGCATGTTCCAACCGGGAATCGAACCCCGGGACCGCTGCGTGACAAGGCAGTACGCTACCTTGAGACCACAGCGGTGGACACATATTTTATATAGCCCTATTACACAATATATTACAAACTACCAAAAAACAACATAGTGTTTAGGATATTACCTGCTTCAAAACTTTATATTTTTGAAAAATAAATATTCTACTTAGTGTTGTTCAAATATATATCTAGGAACGTAACACAAATAACATACTGATAAAATAATCAAAATCAATCCACTAAAAATACAACTATATCAAATGGAACTAGAATGGTGGAAATAACTCGACTGCATAGATTGCATGTATAAATTCCTTATAGGGTAATTATGATTAAATATCATATACACTATGAGTCGCATATGTAAGGGTTTCTCCGAAAAAAAAAACTTAAAATTGTTCATGTATATCATCATCATCATCATCATCATCATAGTACATTCATGAATTTAGGCATTTGTTGACCTGTTTCGACCTCAAGACAAACACCATCCAAAAGTCTTTTGAGTGGACGTCCTGGTCTTCTTCTTCCTGCAGGTTGATATCTTAACATTTATTTGGGTATCTTGCGATGCTCCATTCGATGAACCATGTTGCATCCATCTTGACTTATAATCAGAAATTTTGTTTTCTAAAGATTCCATGTGTAATTCTTCTAAGATGTCTTCATTTTTTTGTGATCTAGTAGTGTGTATCCTGCAGTCCTCCGAAGGTATCTCATTTCAACAGATCTAAGTCTCTGTATATCCTTCTGTTTCAACGTCCATACTTGGCTACCATACAAAAGAGTTGGAAGAGCCAGTGTTTTATACACTTTTAGTCTTGAATGTTTTTGGACTAACTGTGGCTTAAAGATAGTTTTTATTAACCCTAATTAGTGTTAGTGTATAAGTTTAAAATTATGGCGAGTATTGGTCTGTTTTTCACTAAGTACAAAGGGGACGTGAAATAGAACGATTTGTTTGTTTAGTATTTCTTTATTTAGTCTGTTTTAGCAGAAATTAATTAAAACATAATGATATAAACATGTTTATTTATATTACGCAATAAAACTTGGCAACATATCAAGTGCGTAATACTTCTTTTATTAAAAAATGTAATAGATCCACAATAGTAAAGTGACGAATAAAAATTCGATACTGATTCTTTTTACTTCAGTCCAGTCGATAGGACTATACAAAAAATAGTCCCACTTTTGCGTTTACTTTCTACTTTCAGGTCTGTATAAATAATAGTTTAAAAAACTAAAACAACACGCTTTATTAGAAAACCGAACTAAAAAATGAAACATAATTATAATTTCCAACACGCTTGGGATAAAATTAATGTGGTCAACAAAAAATCATCTCCAACACATCTAGAATAAAACTAGAGTTATCTACAAAAAAAAAATAATTTTACCATCAAAAGCGTGGGGTGCTCTATATCAATTAATATATTTCATAATAAACAGATATTGGTAAAAGTAAAGTCTCTAAGACGAAAACGTAAAAAAACATAAAAAGCACCCCATACTTTTGATGGTAAAATTATTTTTTTGTAGATAACTCTAGTTTTATTCTAGATGTGTTGGATATGATTTTTTTGTTGACCATTTTAATTTTATCCCAAGCGTGTTGGAAATTAAAATTATGTTTCATGTTTTAGTTCGGTTTTCTAATAAAGCGTGTTGTTTTAGTTTTTTAAAATTATTTTTTTTATTTTTAGTTTAATTGATTGTCATAAATCGGAATCCCATGAAAATTTAATTGCTTAATACTCTTCTAAAAAAATCCTCCGGCCGGATTTGAACCAGCGACCTATGGATTACTGAAATTATATACCACTACAGTCCACTTCTCTACCAACTGAGCTCTTACAATGATTGACTAAAAAGTCGATGATAAGTCCGCAACCTATTATACCGGTTTTTATTTTCTGATGATTCTGGCCAGGATTTTAGAAACAAATTATAAAATTAGTGTATTGTCACGGGGCCTTTACAAGTATACAAAGTTTCAAGTCGATCCAATGATTTTAAGTGTGTGAAAATCGCGTTAAAAGTTTCAGTTACATAGATACAGGTCAAGCTAATATAAAGCGTGTTGTTGAGTTATATTGTATGTCAAAATCTTCTATCCCTTGCTCGTCAAATTTCTATTTTAATCAAGTAATATGAAACAAAACTATATGAAAGCCTTGCAAATATCTATTTTGTGCTGATGTTACAATCGAATGAATGGGAATTAAGCAGATTTTGAATATTGTGATTGTAACGTAACGAATTTGTCTCGGTTGAACGGTTGCGCAAAGTACATTCATATCTAGTTGACAGTTTCCTGCTTGCCCATGAATGCAATCATGCCTGCACAATACCTCATTTTCATATTTATATCAATAAAATTATACATTATTCCGATTACAGATTTTCATATCCAAACATGTCAGCCACAAGATATATTCTAGACAATTTTTCCCAGAACTGCTAACAGAGGTTTTTCTTTTAAACTCAGAATCTAAATTTCATAAGTATTCAAAACAATGTCAATATAATATTCAATACATTTCTATCACGAATCACAAGAGGAACTTACGTTGACTATTTAACTCGTGCCCCAAATGGGAGTCATTGACCAATCACATTTCAATGATCTTTTATTTACAACCAATCACAGTCGTGTTTCGCCTAAAATTTACCAACTAAAGTTTATCATAAGTAATGCCACGAGTGATTTCCAAATTATCGATAAATTCACGACTCACGAAGTGAGGACTGAATTTATCTAGAGAATTTGGAAATCAAGAGTGGCATTTTTTAGGACTATTTAACGAATAAAATTAAGCTGTTTACTCACAAATCATTATTTAACTATAGTTATTTTAAAATATTTATATATACAATGTAAACGGCGATATTTGAAAACAAATGAGAAACGATAGGTACGCTTCTACTGCTTCTTTTGTTTATCACTGCAACCAGATCATACTATTTATTGCCAAAGGAACGCAATATTGTAAGGAGGAGCTTTCTTTAATATGGTAATTATAACACTGATAAATATTTGGTGAAACACGACTCTGATTGGTTGTAAAACAGAAATCATTGAAACGTGATTGGTCATTGACTCCCATTTGGGGCATGAGTTAAATAGTCATAATAAAGAAATCACCTCCTTTTTAACATTCTACATAGGTCTTAGCATTATTTTGCAGTGACTGACCCTCTAAGAAATACGGCTACCAGATTGTATATATAATGCACGAATCTCAGCAGATAGTGCATGCGGGAGTTAATATAAAAACATTTGTAGCAATTGATTATACCACAAAAAAAATAAACTACTGTTTGCACTTTCTTAAACGAATTAGTTTAGGAAATAACGTTGCAGAAAATATAATTAACATATTTACATAATTGGACATCAGAAATTAATTAATACCTATAACGTTGGTTATAAATGTCTCCACTAGGGTGCATTCTTACAATATTGCGATCCTTTGGTAATACATAATATGAACTGGTTGCACTGATGAACAAAAGATGCAAATGGAACGTACCAATCGTTTCTCATTTCTTGTCAATCATCGCCTTTTACATTAAATACAATAAATATTTTAAAATAACTGTAGTTAAATAATGATTTGTGAGTAAACAGCTTAATTTTATTCGTTAAATAGTCCTAACAAATGCCATTCTTGATTTCCAAATTATCATAAGTAATGCCACGAGTGATTTCAAAATTATCGATAAATTCACGACTCACGAAGTGAGGAGTTATCTAGAGAATTTGGAAATCAAGAGTGGCATTTGTTAGGACTATTTAACGAATAAAATTAACCTGTTTACTCACAATTCATTGTTTAACTATAGTTATTTTAAAATATTTATATATTTAATGTAAACGGCGATGTTTGAAAACAAATCAGAAATGTGAGGTTATGTTCATTCACTGCTGCTTGATCATATTATTTATTGCCAAATAAGATCGCAATATTGTAAGAGTGCACCCAAGTGGAGAAATAATGAAACACTTCAAACTATATATCATAATCAACATTACGGGTTATTCATTTATTTTTTTAGTAAACAACTCAGTAAAATCAAGGAATCTTTTCAAATTCTAGGAGTATTTATTGACAAAAACTTAAATTGGAATACACAAATAAACCATACATGCAAAACAGTCTTCTCAATAATACATTCATTAAATCGTGTACGAAATTGTTTGCCATTCGCCCTTAGGAAAATGTTAGTAGAAACACTTGCAATGCCCCATTTTGATTATTGTGACACTCTTTTTACAGACTTAAATATTATTTCCACTCAAAGACTTCAACGTGTTCATAATTCTTGCGCACGTTTTATTTGTGGTATTCGCAAATTTGACCATGTTACACCGTCCCTGGAACAATTATCGTGGTTTCGTCTAAGAGATCGTAGAACTGTCCATTCCCTATCCCTTCTCTATAAAATACTTCACACATCATCGCCTAATTATTTATCACGCCGCTTCATCAGACTATCCGACACACATAATCTTGACACTCGATCCCATCAGCACATTGTCCTTTATATCCCGCCTCATCACACTGTATATTATTCATTATCTTTTACGGTGCCACTTACCAAAACATGGAATTCCCTTCCACCCTACGTCAGAGACTGTCAAACTATAACATCCTTCAAAACACAACTAAAGAATTATTTAATAACAAACTAACTTATACACCTCACTGATAGTATTCTTTTAGCAATATTAATATATTTAATTATTTATGTAAATAATATTAAGAATAACAAATATTTTTATTTGTTTTGTTTTAAATATTGTATAATCGTAAAATTAGATTTCTATATCTCATTATTTTCCTGTTTTTTATATACACTAGACAGGGACAATTTAATATGTCTTGCTTGTATACATTTTATTATTAGTTTTAGTCTTAATTTTAACTAACATTAACTGGTTGTATTATAGATCGTAATATGTATATTAGATATTATCTTTTGATCAAATTTTTACTTAGCGTTTAATATTAGAGTTAATTAAGATTGTTATATTCTTATGTAATATATGTTTGTCCTGGTGAGTGGAAGAGAAGGCCACATGGCCTTAACTCCACCAGGCTAAATAAATCTTAAAAAAAAAATCTTAAATCTTATATTCAATGTATTTGTTGGAGAAAAATAATTCTTTGACTTGTTCAGAATATTAAAAAGGAGGAGCTTTCTTTATCACAAAAGCAGGAGCTGGTAAAGAGAAATCGATAAAGAGCGAGGTGAAACACGACTGTCATTGATTGTAAAACAAAATTCATTGAAACGTGATTGGTCATTGACTAGCATTTGTGGCATGAGTTAAATAGTCTAGATAAATTCAATCCTCACTTCGTGAGTCGTGAATTTATCGATAATTAGGAAATCACTCGTGGCATTACTTATGATAATGTTCTGAATAGGAGCCGATATCAAAAAATATACTATTTCATGCAACAGTTGAAACACATTTATCTTCTCCTTCAGCTGGGTATAAAAGCAGCTTCATAATACATAACTCCTCAGAATGTTTGGAAAATTCCATTATTCACGTTCCAAAATTTTATTATCAAGTACAATTTTACATCTGACAGGATGTACACCTTGAAATGCCATAAGTTTTGTTTTCTCTGAAGATATCTTCAATAATTCAATGTAATTCTGATACTGTAAGTTCAACTAGTGCTGTCTTAGATTGTGTCAAATTATTAGATATTCCAGAGTATTGCCAATACTGTTTTCTCGTTATTTTCTTAGAGTGCTCTAAGAACAGTCATATTTTTTTATTAAATACCAATAAATTCCTACTGAAAGAAATGTAACTATTATTTTATGAAGAATGAAGTATAATTTCGAAAAATAACTTCTTCATTACTATAATATAACACCGGTAATAATTTTCTTCATTTGACTGTAAGTTATAGAGACAAAAAAAGAGGTTGGAGTATTTTGAATTTAAAATAAAAGGTGTGGAAAATGGGAATAACAAAGTTATCCATGGCTTTAAGTAAAAAATATATGAAATAATATACTCCTGAAAGAGACATAAAAGTAATATACTACAATTTTATATCCTTAATATACGGTTATGTTTGAGAAATGAGAAGTTGTCTACTTTTTATTGTCAGTTCTTGAAATAATAAAAAATGTCGAGAAATAAAATATCTTCTTCTTCCTTCCAAGTATTAGGCCAAGGCCTGTTACGATCCTATAGAAAATTTTTCCTCCTGTGTCCTTCCGGGAAATTCTCGTATAAGACTTCAAAGCATAATAATAGTCCCTTCGATTGGTTGCTGGCCAAAGGAAGGCAAGACTAGTGATGGGGCTGCCATCTTATAGCCTCTGTTCAGGCTTTACTGGAGAAGAAAAGAAATAAAGGAAAGAAGAAATGGAAGAAAGGAAATTGAAGATTTGCTGTGGTTTTCTGAAGAATACTTCAGCCAGGTGCTTCTTATACGTGTTTTAAATTTCTTCCTCATGCGTTCGCTATAGAAGTATTGCCCTTTTTAATAAGAGACAGAGAGTTTATGGAATTTTTATATTTCATAAAATTCTTAGAAGAATGTACAAAGAACATTTTTATAAAAATATGTATTTATTTTTTCAAATATAAGTAAACGAACCTGGTTGAGTGGTAGACAAGGCCTTAAGGCCTTAACTCTGCCAGCTAAAATAAAGCTATTATTATTAAACTAAAGCTATTATCATCATTGTTTTCATGACACCTTACTATTCACGAGGTATTTTTTAAACCCTTAAATTGGCAATCTATCTGACAAATTGGTTTAATTTATTTCAGGGGTCCTCATCTAGGGGATATGTGGATGGCGACCACAAGGTGCCCAAGCTGTGCAAAACATTTCTTCCACTTACTTGCGTTTTGCACTCTTTTAACTTTACTATCAAACCTCTCTTGGTTAACTCTTTTTTTTTCGACCCCAACGCTATTAGGGCATCCGAGGGCTAGGGAGTCTTTCCTTTCTTCCATTTCTTCTTTCCTTTATTTTCTTTTCTTCTCCAGAAAAGCCTGACCAGAGGCTATAAGATGGCAGCCCCATCACTGGTCTTGCCTTCCTTTGGCCAGCAACCAATCGAAGGGACTATTATTATGCTTTCAAGTCTTATACGAGAATTTCCCTCAAACGCTGGAGGGAAAATTTTCTATAGGATCGTAACAGGCCTTGGCCTAATAGTTGGAAGGAAGAAGAAGAGAAGAATATTTTAATGATGGAGGTAATTAAATAGGCAAAGCTTAAACTCAAAATACAGTAGCGCCAAAGAAAAACAAGACGAAGAAGAATTTTTAATAATGTAGGAAATCAAATGAGTAAAAATTACTTATATTTGTGTTGAATAACACAATATACTCTAATCAATTGAGTTGGTGTTTACTTGATGAAAATCCATATTTATTAATTAAATAAAAATAAAACTTGGTTTTATTTGATTTTCATATTTACTAAGATATAATTCAGTGACAGCTGTTTCGGTACACTGTACCTTCTTCAGACATGTTAACAAATTATGAATTGTGTTATTATAGTACATATCAACTGATCTAAGCAACAATACAACAATATATTTTTTAATTTAAATAAATATTGTTGTATTGTTGCTTAGATCAGTTGGAACACAATTCATAATTTAACATGTCTGAAGAAGGTACAGTGTACCGAAACAGCTATCACTGAATTATATAATAAATATGAAAATCAAATAAAACTATGTTTTTATTTTTATTTAATTAACAATATACTCTAATAACGTACAGTTAAATATTATTTTGTTTTCACTGCGGTCCGACAAATTTAAATAACTGGCAATTTTAGGGTTATATTTCCCAAAAATCAATCATAGGTCTACTGTATGTGTACTTTAACACTCATGTGAACTACATTCGTCCTTTCGAGAAAACAAATAAGTATCCTCGGCCCCTTAAGAGCTGGAATTAAATATTACTAACTTCCTCGGAATACAAGAAAAACGTTTTATTATCGTAAGATATAATCATAGGAAATAATGACATGAAGTAGCTATTTACAGTTTCCCCAAGAACGTGTGGATGATCTTCTCTAGTGATAAAGTGCAAAATTTTAAGTTTTATTCTAAACATATTGAATTTATTTATTTATATTTTATGGAAATTTAAAAATATCGCGAATTAACTTGATTTCAATATCGTCTTGATTCTAAACCTTCTATATTGTTTTAAAATAAAGAGGGAAATTTTGAGGAAGTGGCTGAATTCTCAAATACCTAGGAACAATAATCACAAATAGGAATGAGATGCATAAAGAAATTAAACATAGGCTCAATTCTGGAAACGCGTGGTATTATGCATTGCAGAGACTTTTGATGTCCCATCTCCTTTCAAAAAACGTTAAAATGAAAATATATAAAACTATTATTCTACCAGTTATATTATATGGGTGCGAAACATGAACTCCTACTTTAAGGGAGGAAAGGAGATTACGGGTATTTGAGAATAAATTACTTAGGAACATTTTTGGACCAAAGAGAGATGAACAGACAGGTGAATGAAGAAGATTAAATAGCAATGAACTACAAGGTTTTTATAGGAAGCCAGATATAATAAGAACAGTTAAGTCTCGTAGACTGCGATGAGCAGGACATGTTGCGCGTATGGGGAATGAAAGACTTGCATGGAAGCATCTTGTAGGAAAGCCAGAGGGAAAACGCCCAGTTCGTAGACCAAGAATGAGGTGGGAGAATAACAATAACTATGATTTCAGGGAATTACATTATACAGGGAATGATTGGAAAACATTAGTTCAGGATAGGGATGTATGGAGAGCTTATGTCCGCGCGGCCATGAACCTACGGATTCGATAGTGCAGTGAGTTAGTAAGTAAGAAGGCCTAAGTATATGTCGTTCTATAAACTTAATTATATGAATGTGTAATATATTTAATATTACCTATAAAAATCTGCTAGGGCTAGGAGGGATGTACAATTTCCAAATACTAGACTGTGCATCAAATGTCTGGATTAAGTTTCAAACCGCTCATAGTCCATATGTTGAGATGTCATTTGACAACCTTCGATCATCGGATGAAGATTTAGTTCATGATGACTCCGAACCTATGTGTCAACTTAGGGCGGAATGAGGCCAAAGAGAGGGTTTAAGCCGCTCGTCAAGGAGTTAGGCCCAGCCCAAATAAATTACGGTATGAGTCATGGCTGTGAGTGTTTCATATGTGTCTAACTAGGGATATCATAACATTTCATAGCTTTATGAGAAAGATGAGTTTTTGTATAGGCCTATGTCCATATTCATAAGAGACAGAAGGCCTACTCATAACATCCATATTAAAACTCCGTTGAGGTAAAAACTCACCACGTAAAATATTAAAATACATATGTGGCATATGCCGTCGTCCTCAATTACATTAATTCCCAACCGTTCTCTCTGCCGACTCAAGTTCGACTCCCTGCGAGATAGGGCAATTTAAATATCCACCTTGGTTTCGGTTTGTGTCCTGCCCTTATCTTTATGTGGATGGATAACAAAAAAGGTAAAAAAAAAAACGAAAAGAACTGAAAACAGTATAAACGAAGAAAACGAGAAAAAAAAATTGCTTCTTCTTCTTCTTCCTCTACGCATGAAAGCTGGCAGCTTGTTGCGTGTTCATTCACTACAGGTCGGGGGTATGGTGACGTCCTTCCATCGTAGTTGTGGTCTTCCTAAAGGCTTTTTGTGCTGAGCTGTCCAGTCACATACTTTCTTCACTAATCTACTGTTCTCCATTCTATCTATGTGATCGTTCCAGTTTAGTCTTCTATCATTTATCCAGAGGTTTATAGGTTCAATTTCACATTCTTATCCAATAACAGAGCTGCAAATTTTCTCTCTCAGCGATTTTTTACAAATTTCTCTTGCTAGAACATGGAATTCCCTTCCACCCTATGTCAGAAACTGCCAAACTTTACCATCTTTCAGAAACAAATTGAAAATAAAATTACTAACAGAAACAACTCACTAATATTACTTTTTTAAAAATTAATAATGTGTTTTTTCATTATTTAATGAAAATAGATTTAAGATTTATTGATATATTTACCTAATGCCTTGTATAATAAGCGATAGATTAATTCATTGTAGTTTATTTCTTTCTTTGTATTTTTTCTTTCTTTTATTTTTATGTATAGTAGATTCGAGCTGTTATTCCTTTCTGTATTCATTCTACCATTAATTTAATTTTAATTGTATTTAATTTCATTGTGTTATTAGACATTATTTTCATTATTATTCAATTTGACGGATAATTAATTATTTAGTATGACTATTATTGAATTTTTTTGTTGTATTTATATGTAACATATTATGTTTGTCCTGGTGAGCGGAAGAGAAGGCCACATGGCCTTAACTCCATCAGGCTAAATAAATCTAATCTATTCTATTCTATTAAATAAAAGTACACACCGTAGCGTAGTGGTTAAGGCACTGACCTACAAGCCGGAGGGTCGAGGGTTCAAGTCCCGTTGGGGTCAGGATTTTTAAACTGACCCAAACCCTCTGGCGGCACTATGGCCCTGAGGTCGACTCAGCCTCTAACGTAAATGAGTACCAGACGTTTGTTCTGGGGGTAAAGGCGGCCGCACGCAGGGCTGACAACCCGGCTGACATAAAGTGCCGATTGTCTAGAAAAAGTGGGAGCCTTAACCTCCTACTACCCCAAGGACCTCCGGGCCTGTTGTGGGATCACTTTACTTTTTACTTTTACTGCTAGCCTATTACTGTTATTCAAAATTGGAAAAATAAAATAAAATAAAAAATAAATAAAAAAAATTCTACGATTTTGCTTAAAACTTTGAAAATAGCAAACATAAAAAATCATAACAAGGATGAGCTGTTAAATTTAAAAAAGAATGACAAATGATTAAAATGTTTTTATTGCGAGGTATATGAAGCAGAATATTGGAACTTATAAATTGCAATGAAATGTCTTCTCATTAGCATTGTGGTAAGGAAGTGGAAACCCATAAATAACCGTGGTCTCGGTGCATTGAATCCAAGAAGCAAAACCTCGTTAATAATAAACATTTTACAACTCTTGATGCTAGAGGCGACCCAAATATACTCTTACTAATGAGGTAATAAGAAATGAGGCCGCATTTACTGTTTTTCATGCTCATTCTAATTTCCTCTTTATACTTACTTTGCAATCGTTAAAGCGGAACTTGCTAAATGTGGTATATATGTGAAATAATAAAAAATTAAATTGGTCATTAAGGAATTTAATATTAGAGAGAGGAAATACTACTAATGGTAGAATTACCTTAATGCAAATTGATAACTGATAATTGGGTATATGTTGTGTAGATTTAAGGCATAACTATTTTCTTCCTTTATTACAATATTATACTGTGCAATACTTTCACAGTAGCTGCAGTTCCAACCAAGCACATTCAAAATAATATTACTTATAGTACGAAATAACATAATTAATTTTAACAGAAATAATAGAATTAGTAAACTATATTATCATAAGTAATGCCACGAGTGATTTCCAAATTATCGATAAATTCACGACTCACGAAGTGAGGAGTGAATTTATCTAGAGAATTTGGAAATCAAGAGTGGCATTTGTTAGGACTATTTAACGAATAAAATTAAGCTGTTTACTCACAAATCATTATTTAACTATAGTTATTTTAAAATATTTATATATTTAATGTAAACGGCGATGTTTGAAAACAAATGAGAAACGATTGGTACGCTTTCTACTGCTTCATTTGTTTATCACTGCAACCAGATCATACTATTTATTGCCAAAGGAACGCAATATTGTAAGGAGGAGCTTTCTTTAATATGGTAATTATAACACTGATAAATATTTGGTGAAACACGACTCTGATTGGTTGTAAAACAGAAATCATTGAAACGTGATTGGTCATTGACTCCCGTTTGGGGCATGAGTTAAATAGTCAGTATATTTATTTATCTTCTGTAGTAAACATATGAAGGTAAGTTTTTCATTACGAATATATATACATATATATATATATATATATATATATATATATATATAGGAATTCTTCTTGGGTAGCTCAGTTGGTTAGAGCGCTAAAGGTAAAGACTTTAGATACTCGAGTTCAAATCCCGACTCAAGCATTCTTTTTTCTTTTCATATCATATTTGCGTTCATTGCCAAATGTCAAAAATATATTTATAATATCTATATATACAAGCGTTACTGCTATAAAGTAAATATTCTCTTTAATAATTTGCTTAAGTGTTAGGTTAGCCGCTAGATGGCAGTTGAATGATATTTCCGCTACCTCTTGTGTGAATTGAGAATACTACATGTATAAGAAAAATTGTATGTTTGTCTTGGAATTCTTGGGTTGCTCAGTTGGTTAGAGCGCTAAAGGTACAGACTTTAGAGACTCGAGTTCAAATCCCGACTCAAGCATTCTTTTTTCTTTTCATATCATATTTGCCTTCATTGCCAAATGTCAAAAATATATTTATAATATCTATATATACAAGCGTTACTGCTATAAAGTAAATATTCTCTTTAATAATTTGCTTAACTGTTAGGTTAGCCGCTAGATGGCAGTTGAATGATATTTCCGCTACCTCTTGTGTGAATTGAGAATACTACATGTATAAGAAAAATTGTATGTTTGTCTTGGAATTCTTGGGTAGCTCAGTTGGTTAGAGCGCTAAAGGTACAGACTTTAGAGACTCGAGTTCAAATCCCGACTCAAGCATTCTTTTTTCTTTTCATATCATATATATATATATATATATATATATATATCCATCCATGTAATTCTGCCCGAAGGCAGGTCCTTCACTGCAATCATAGCATTTTCATGCTATGCTTGCAGCTTTACTAGGGAATTGTGTAGGTGTGGTAGCTTCCCGTTGCTTTCCACACCGGTGAAGGATGATGGTGATAATGATAAGGATGATGATGATAAGAATGATGGCCATATGATTTCGGGGACCGTTTGGGCCTTAAAGTTTACCTGACATTTGTCTTACAGGTGAGGAAAAACCGCGATAAAAACCTCACCCAGAAAAACTTCCCCGACCGGGGATCGAACCCGGGCCCGCTGCGTGACAAGGCAGCACGCTACCTCAAGACCACAGCGGTGGACTATATATATATATATATATATATATATATATATTCAAGCTAATACCTGGAGTGCGCTGTTACGTCTAAATAAATGAAAGTTAATGTGTTTTTATGTTTAGTTGAATAAGTAATAGTAAAAACATTATAAACTTATATTTTTTACATTCCCCGTGCTGATCCCCGGCGTTGCCCGGGATTCTACTTATCCCGATCTTCTTGAACTAAATCAGCTGAAATACGAAAATTATTGTGTTTTATGTTTAGTTAAATAAGTGAGAGGAGAAATTTATATCGTAATTATTCATAGATACCCCGTGCAGTTTACCCGGCGTTGACCGGAAATCTACTCATCCCGATCTTCTTGGCATAAATCAGCAAAAAGTTAAAATTCGTTATTGTGAGTTACCGGTATCCGTAAAAGAATGCCCGCCATGTGCTGCTATACTTACACAGGAATCTACGTACTTGTCTCGATCTTCTTGGCATCAATGAAAGACAAAAATGGTCATTGTGAGTTTTCCGTAAGAGATAAACATATGCTGTCGCGGACTTTTTTTGTAGAGCTTTTTGAGATATTCAATTCTGTGTACATTAATGTTGTGTATTTGTTATGGTTCAGGTAGCGTAAGCCATTTAAGCGTCCAAAGAGCTACTTTTTTCACGTTTTCCACTACAAAGGGCGATTTTTAAGGGTGTCGGATTTGAGTATTACAACTCTCTTATAGCCTATGTTCATCCCGGGATTCTCCTGAACATTTTGGAAAAGAACCTCATCACATGGGATCAACGGTATGGTTGCGCATAAAGTACGAACAAACAATCAAACAAACATTCATTTTTACATATTACATATATTCAGTCGACAATTTTTTTTCATGTAATAATAGCTTTATTTTACCTGGCAGAGTTAAGGTATCAAGGCCTTGTCTGCAACTCAACAAGGTTTTAAAAATGCAAAAAAAAATTACATCTAAATTACAATAGACATAAAAGATTACATGCTATACTGGATATGCAATACAATTATTATTTATAATGTATTTTGATTTACTCTAGATTTAACGAATTAAATATAATATGGGTCCCGCGCCGTAGCCGAGCGGTTAAGGTAGGAAGCCTTGGCGCAGAGCTACGGGACTTGCGCTGGTTCGAGTCTCCATGGGGGAAGAAATTTTCTCATGGTATTTCGGCCAGTATGGGACCGGTGCCCACCCAGCATCGTGAGGCAATTGGGTAGCTACAATAAGTAGCGGCTCCAGGTTGAGGAACCAGCTATAACGGCTGGGGGACTCGACATGCTAACCACATGTCACCCCTACACTGGCTGTTGATCATCTACCTCTGTGATTGACACATGTGGATGTGAAGGGCCAGCAGCCGGCTGGTAAAAGGGCAACCGCTGAAAAGTGGAAAGACCCTCAATCGGAAATATAATACGTAGAATGTATAAGAAACGAGAAAACAATTATCAATGACATAGTATAAATTTAAATAAATAGAGAAAAATTAATTCTTAGACAACATGTAACCCAATAAGCGTGACTTAAAAGTACCAAGTGTGTTGGAAACCTGATATCTTGAGGAAGGAAATTCCAAGAGCGGGCAGAGGCTAATCCGAAGGAAGTAGAATAAGAGGAAATGCTACGAAGAGGGATTGTTAGCAGACTGTTATCTTGTGACCTAGAGATATAACAGAAATATTAGAGGAACATAAAATAAACGCAGTTTATTAAAATAAAAAATTGTTCAACATTTAAAAGCGTAGACGTCATGGCACAGATCAGTGTTTTTTAATTTATAATACCCAGTTCAAATTCTTCTCCTACTTTCTTCAATTTGACCCAAGAAGTCTGGTTTACTCTATAATTCACGTTTGCTACATTTCAGGGTTGCAACTGTACAGATGCCTCTTACATCGGACCACCTCTCACCAACACCTGTGGAGGTGGCGCCTTCATCGTGTTCATGGGGATGCTGGATATGTTCATAAGGAAACAATGTGACATCGCAGATCCTTGTGGACGCGTGAAGAGAAGAGATAGAGCAGAACAGGTGTATGATTTCATCGTGATAGGAGGAGGATCGGCAGGCTCAGTGGCAGCTAGCAGACTCTCGGAGATACCTGAGTGGAAGGTTCTGCTCCTGGAAGCTGGCGGAGACGAACCTCCGGGAACCCAAGTACCTTCTATGGTTATCAACTACCACGGCTCAGAACTGGATTGGAAATATAAAACAGAACCTGAATCTGGAGCATGTCTTGCAAATCCGGACAGGAGATGTAACTGGATCAGAGGCAAAGTATGATATGTTCTTTTCTTATTTCAATTTCACTGGCCGGCAAGGTTTTCTTCACAAGAAATCTGATTAGTGAATCTAGTGCATTTTTTCATGCTGAATTCAGATATGTAGTCAGAATTTTTCCATCAGGCACAGTTTTTTTTTTTTTTTGTGACAGTTACTCCTTAAAAATGCACTTTTTGGCTCTCACTTATACTTCTTTCCGGAAAATCTTGGGGCTGTCTCTGATGAGCACTATGAGAGTTTTCATCAGCATATTTCCGATTCCGATTGAGAGTCTTTCTACTTTTCAGCGGTTGCCCTTTTACCAGCCGGCTGCTGGCCCTTCACATCCACATGTGTCAATCACAGAGGTAGATGATCAACAGCCAGTGTAGGGGTGACATGTGGTTAGCATGTCGAGTCCCCCAGCCGTTATAGCTGGTTCCTCAACCTGGAGCCGCTGCTTATTGTAGCTACCCAATTGCCTCACGATTCTGGGTGGGCACTGGCCGAAATACCATGAGAAAATTTCTTCCCCCATGGAGACTCGAACCAGCGCAAGTCCCGTAGCTCTGCGCCAAGGCTTCCTACCTTAACCGCTCGGCTACGGCGCGGGACAGCAAATTTCCACAATGGAAAAGAGGTACCAAGGCAAGTGGAGTTCTAATATGCTGGCTGACTATTGTTGGACCAAGAAGAGAGATGTTCCAGATGCAAAATATGTCCGAAAATCACTATCTACCACTTTCTAGGTAAGTCAGAATGAGTTAGTGTTAGATGGATCTTATTAAAAATTATAAAAAATGTAAATGAATATCACAGAAAACTCTTGCCTGACAGGAAAAAAACTGAAATGATATTTAAATTCAGGATGAAAAATACTTGTAAATTCTCATATTTTTATTCTTGTGAAAGAAAAAAAAGTTAATTTTTGTCGACCAGTGTTATTGTTGACGTACTAATTCACGCGTTTATCTTGTAATTTAGAACAGAAGTATGGAAATATTCACTTAGATGCCTACAATATTTTGGGATCTTCTTACTATAATTAATAAATATTTTCCAACAAAATATTTACCTTCAACTAAACGCCCACAGAAAGTAAACTTTACAGTTACCTATTTTATGTTTAAAATTATAATATTTGTACCTGTGGTTGCAATTGTCCTCAACAAATTATATTTGTTTCAAATTTTCAGCTAGGCCTTTCTTATAAGTATTTACCTATTTTATTTTTAAATATTTTCAATATTGTTTCTTTGATTAATTTTACTTACCCTCATCAAAAAATAAGTCGGTACTTAAGGTATATTTCTGTGAAAACATAGCATTCATCAACAAAATATATCTTAATTAAAACAATTTGTCTGTTCATTCTTACCTCTTAGAGTTGTTTTTGTCGAACATATGTTTCAGAGTTTCTTAGCCCCATCGTCAGCGATGAAACATATGTTCGACAAAAAACTCTAAGAGGTAAGAATGATCAGACAAAATGTTTTAATTATTAAACAAACCTCTTAACGTTACTTTTTTTGGTATTTTTAAATATATCTCATTATATTTTCCATGATTTATTTCTCTTGCTATAACTTGGAATTCTGTTTCACCATATGTCAGAGACTACCAAATTTTACCATCTTTCAGAAACAAATTGAAGGTGAAATTATTAACAGAAACACTAATATTATTTTTTTTAACAATTTATAATTTGTTTTTTTTTCATTATTTAATAAAAATTGTATTAAGATTTGTCAATATATTTACCTAGTGTCTCTTATTTTTTCCTTTTCTTTTTACGTATAGTAGATTCGAGCTGTAATTCCTTTTTTTATTCATTGTATCATTAATTTAATTTTAATTGTATTTAGTTTCATTGTATTATTAAACATTATTTTATTGAATATGACAGATAATTAATTGTTCAATGTCTATTATTGTAATTTTTTTGTATTCATATGTAACATATGTTTGTCCTGTTAATATGACTATTATTGTAATTTTTTTGTATTTATATGTAACATATGTTTGTCCTGTTTAATATGACTATTATTGTAATTTTTTTGTATTCATATGTAACATATGTTTGTCCTGTTAATATGACTATTATTATAATTTTTTTGTATTTATATGTAACATATGTTTGTCCTGTTTAATATGACTATTATTGTAATTTTTTTTGTATTCATATATAACATATGTTTGTTCTGGTGAGTGGAAGAGAAGGCCACATGGCCTTAACTCCACCAGGCTAAATAAATCTATTCTATATATAAGCGACAGATTAATTAATTAGAGTTTATTACTTTATTTGTGAATATTTTTTCTCTTTACTTTTTATGTATAGTAGATTCGAGCTGTTATTCCTTTGAGTACACATTATTTAATTAGTTCAATTTTAATTGTATTTAATTTTATTGTATTATTAGACAATATTTTCATTATTGTTCAGTTTGACAGATAATTAATTTTTTAGTACGTACTATTATTGTATTTTTTTGTATTTAAATCAAACATATGTTTGTCCTGGTGAGTGGAAGGGAAGGTCACATGGTCTTAACCCCACCAGGCTAAAAAAATTTATTCTAATGTTCATATAGACAGGCCTATTTATCTTAATATCCTTGCGCAACTTGATTGTGGTATTTATTTCTCATTTTATTTTGCTAGTGATTAACATAAGAAGGTTTCTTTGCCTAATTAGAGCTTCTAATTTATTCTCTCCAGACAGTGCGTGCACAAACACCTAAATTGCTTTCCCTTTTTAACTAAAAAGTTTCACTTTATTAAATATTGTGTTATTTGTGATGATATTCTTTCCAGAAATATTCCATTTCCATAACTGCTTATACAGTAAAACCTGTCTATGAAGGAACATGGCGGTTCTTTAAATATATTTCCGTCTTGGCAGATTTCCTTCTTAAAAAGGGTTCCCAAATTACAAGCTTGAATTTTCTCACGTAGTGTAATGGTTTCACATGCACGCTTTAAAGACATAACTCATCATCATCTGCATTCATGGATTAGGTCTGTTGGCCCGTTCCGACTTCAGCCCATCTCTTTCTAGGTCTGCCCACATCTCGGGTGCCTTTAGGTTTGTATTTTGTTATTTGTTTTGGATATCTATCTTCATTCATTCTGTCTATGCGTTGCTTCCATTTTTGTCTATATGTATGTATTTTATCAGTTATTGCAAATATTTCAAGTTCCTGTCTTATTTCTGTGTTCTTGATTCTGTCTTTCTTAGTGCATCCTTTAACAGATCTCAAAAATTTCATTTGTGCCGCCGTTATCCTACTTAGATCTTGTTTTTTATGTATCCAGGCTTCTGAACCATAGAGCAATACCGGTACTGCCAACGTTTTGTAAAATTTCAATTGGGTCTCTCTTGTTGTTTTGTTATTTAGTGATCGTTTTATCGTACCACATATTCCCTGGAATGTTGCTATTTTAATATTTATATCATTATCATAATTAAAAGAAATGTCACATCCTAGATAATTGAGATGGTTCACCTGTTCTATGATTTTGTTTCCTATTACTATTTTCGATCTGATTTGATTTTTCCCTTGGAATGCCATTACCTTAGTTTTTTCTATGGATATTTTGAGATTATATTGTTCACATATATTATGTAGTTTAAAAATATTCCTTTGAAGTTCGTCTTCCGTATTTGCTATTATTACCTGGTCATCAGCGAAAGAAATAACGTATTGACTTAAATATAGACAAAACAGTGTATGTAAACAACTTTATTAAACAAAAGCGAGAAGGAACGCAACTACAGAAATACTGAAGAGTTTCCCAATTCCCTCGCAGGTAACGTAAGCAGGCAAGGAAAAGCGAGGGATTCCCCGCTGTCACACATAAGCAAGGGTATCCCCGCAATACAATGGCAACACAAGAAGGTAAAACGATATAATGCAGATAGCGCCATATGCAGAATTTTCACGTGTGGTCATTAATACTGTAATTAGAACGTGCTTAAGAATAATTTTCCGTCTTACTGAGGTAAACATTAACTATTGGTACTTTAAAAACCATACCGTTTCCGCCGTACGAAGGTTTCCGGCTTATACAGGACGATTTTACATATAAAATCGTACCGTTCTGGAGATTTTTTCCGCCTCTACAGGTTTGCTTGTTAAAAAGGTTCCGGTTAAGACAGGTTTTACTGTATTAGGTTCTATGGTTTACGTTAACATTTAGATATTTATAAGGTTTTTCTATAATATCTTGTACTCATAAGTTATCACTTACAATGCAGATTCTTAAAAATAATTAATGTAAATTTTATTGAATGTTATTTTTGGTAGGTTTTAGGCGGTTGCAGTGTGTTGAACGGGATGATGTATTTGCGCGGGCATCCCCGGGACTATAACGAATGGGCAGAAGCAGGAAATACCGGCTGGAGCTATCAGGATGTACTGCCATACTTCAGGAAGTCCGAGGACAACCTGCAGGTTAACGAGATGGATCCAGGTTTCCACGGCGTAGGAGGTTTGCTCACTGTGACACAGTTCCCACACCACCCACCACTCGCTGAGGCTGTCCTTAAGGCCGGACAAGAACTTGGATATCCCGCGAATGTCGACCTTAACGGCAGGAGTTACACAGGCTTCGTAATAGCTCAGACAACTTCCAGGTACAAACTTTCATTAATACATGATTTGAGGGAAGTACATTATACAGGGTATGATTGGAAAGCATTAGATCAGGATAGGGCTGTTTTGGAGATGTTACATTCGTGCGGCATGAACCTTCTGGTTCGAGAGTGCCAGTGAATTAGTGAGTTAGTTATAAAAATGTAGACGAAGATGCCGTAGAGAAAATCTGTCGAACATAGATTATTTTATTTTCAAAGATCGGCGAGTTAATTACACTGAGCAACAAAAAACAAACTTTTTTTTTTGTCTCAGAAAGAAACATTATGTGATTCTGATAGTATTTTTTCTCCTGAATCCTAATATGATATCGGTTTCTCTCCATCACGCAAGGTTTCCGAGAGACAGGAATGTATAATTCCAAACACATTAATATTTTCTACATTCGTAACTTCACAATATTCGAACATTCGGACTCACCTAAAAAGTAAGAAATGACGATTTTCTGCTATATTTCGCCTGTGGAGCATCCCTCTCGATGGTCGAACAATAATCGGCCAGCATATTAGGATTCCATTTGCCTTGATATCTCTTTTCCATAGCTGAAATCTCCTGAGTTAGCTCATTTGGTTTTATTTTACAATGGACAAATGGACGAAAAAACGTTTATTAAAAAATAATTATTTAAATCCATTAATTGAAATTGAATTAAAAAAACTGTGGGTGATGGAGAAATTCCGAATACATATTTGGAAACACGATATAAAAACTGCATTAAGTACAACTATTGGTACTCATGAGACAAACATCATGTTGACCTGTGTAGTTTCATTTTCAGAGATCGGTGAGTTAATTGTATTAAAGTTTGATTGTTTCTGTAATGTCGTCTAATTAACTAATGAAACGGGAATGCATTAATACCTTATTGTATTTAACCCCTATAATAATAATAATAATAATAATAATAATAATAATAAAATAATAATAATAATAATATAAAATAATAATAATAATAATAATAATAAAATAATAACAATAATAATAATAATAACAATAATAATAATAATAATATATAATAACATATAATAATAAAAAATAAAATAACAATAATAATAACAATAATATATAATAACAATAATAACAATAATAACAATAATAATAATAACAATAATAATAATAACAATAACAATAATAATAATAATAATAATAATAACAATAATAATAATAACAATAACAATAATAACAATAAAAACAATAATAATAACATAATAATAATAATAACAATAATAATAATAATAATAATAATAATAACAACAATAATAATAACAATAATAACAATAATAATAATAACAATAATAATAATAACAATAATAATAATAACAATAATAATAATAATAATAACAATAATAACAATAATAATAATAATAACAATAATAATAACAATAACAATAACAATAATAACAATAATAATAATAACAATAATAATAATAATAACAATAATAATAATAATAATAATACTTTCAAATGATATGCGGAACTATACATAAAACATTAAAGAACAAAACAAGAAGTGATACTAGTTGAAGTTTTATAAAACATTGGCAGTTCCTGCATTATTTAATGGGAGTGAAACTTGGGAAATGACAAAAAATTACTAAGTAGAATACAAAGCATAGAAATGAACTTCCTTAGAAGAACAAAAGGCTGCACAAGATTGGATCGGATAAGGAATAAACGCCGTAGCATAGTGGTTAAGGCACTGCGGTTCAAGTCCCGGTGGGGTCAGGATTTTTAAACTGACCCAAACCTTCTGGCTGCACTCTGGCCCTGGGGTCCACTCAGTCTCTAACGGAAATGACTACCAGACGCTTGTTCTGGGGTAAAGGCGGCCGTCACGCAGGGCTGACAACCCGGCTGACATCAAGTGCCGATTGTCTAGAAAAAGTGGGATCCTTAACCTCCCACTACCCCAAGGACCTCCTGAGGCCTGTAGTGGGAATACTTTACTTATTTTAATCGATTCTAATATCTGGCAAACCCTTGATTTCATGAGATATCTGGCAAACCCTTGATTTCATGAGATATCTGGCAAACCCTTGATTTCATGAGATATCTGGCAAACCCTTGATTTCATGAGATATCTGGCAAACCCTTGATTTCATGAGATATCTGGCAAACCCTTGATTTCATGAGATATCTGGCAAACCCTTGATTTCATGAGGTAGGGAATCCGTTGCGGGAAGTGCATATAATATCTAGGTATACTACTTGGAATAATGAGATATCATCTGTTGAGGTATATTAAGCAATGTATTGTGACGTGATCACAAGGAAGACGTGATCACAAGGAAGAGCAATTAGATATAGACCTATAAATCAATATTCATATACCATGGAGTAAGAAAATCACTATTTCCAATATACTGAAATTAATGGTATTCTATGAAGCTATAATGAAATTTAAGAAAAAGAGAAATTCCAGATTTTCCACTCCACTATAGGCTCATCATTATCATAAGTAATGCCACGAGTGATTTCCAATTTATCTAGAGAATTTGGAAATCAAGAGTGGCATTTGTTAGGACTATTTGACGAATAAAACTAAGATGTTTACTCACAAATCATTATTTAAATATAGTTATTTTAAAATATTTATATATTTAATGTAAAAGGCGATGTTTGAAAACAAATCAGAAATGTGATGTTCTGTTCATTCACTGCTGCTTGATCATATTATTTATTGCCAAATAAGATCGCAATATTGTAAGAGTGCACCCAAGTGGAGAAATAATGAAACACATCAAACTACATATCATAATCATCATTACGGGTTATTCATTTATTTTTTTAGTAAACAACTCAGTAAAATTAAAGAATCTGTTCATTATTTGCTATATTCAATGTATTTGTTGGAGAAAAATAATGCTTTGACCTGTTCAGAATGTTAAAAAGGAGGTGCTTTCTTTATTATGACAAACTTTAGTTGGTAAATTCAAGGCGAAACACTACTGTGATTGGTTGTAAATAAAAAATCATTGAAATATGATTGGTCATTCACTCCCATTTGGAGCATGAGTTAAATAGTCATTAGAAAATGAACTTAATCAGGTAATTGGAAGTTTCACCAACATTAAATCAATTCACTTGACAATAAGATATTAAACACAGCTGCTATATTACCATAAATCTAGTTAATAAGCCATTACTATTTTATGGCTTCTAAGGAAAGATAGAATCTCTCCTTGTAATTAGTAATTTTTTTTTATTTCCTTAGCTTTCTAATTTGTATTATACTAGCACATCGCACGCAACTATCCAAAAATGGAGAAAGAAAACAAAACATATAATTATTAATATTATTTTTATCATCATCATCATCCTGTATCATTACAGTTGCGTTATCTTACGGAAACCAAACGCCATTGGTCTCTGTCTATCCACTAACCTTCCTCCAATACTTTGACAATCACAGCCACTTGCACACCCTCTATGGAGGTTTTCATTGGTCTTCCTTACCATTGCGATCCGTTCCATAATACGTTTGGGCGATCTATGCTCTGACATTCCTTTCACATGACCATACTACTGTAATCTCTTGTTTCTCATAATGGTTATGGTGACCCGCTTCTCTTGCTCACCCATTTTCTTCATTTCTTTAATTCGTATTCTATCCATTCTACATTTACCAGCTGATCTTCTTAAACAAGCAATTTCTGTGCTTAAAATTCTTTTCATTTCCCGTAGTCATTTGTCAAACTTCAGCACCATATGTTAAAATACTCTGAACTATGGTTTGATATATCCGTAATTTGATGACGATGATAATAATAATAATAATAATAATAATAATAATAATAATAATAATAATAATAATAATAATAATAATCATAATAATAATAATAATAATAATAAACTATGGAGTGCCATGGACGTAGATACAACATTGTTGGCCAATGGCATTAAGAATTTTAGTGGGTAGCTTCATCTGTCAGTAGATTTTACGTCATAGAAGTTTTCATAAGTAATGCCACGAGTGATTTCCAAATTATCAATAAATTCACTCCTCACTTCGTGAGTCGTGCATTTATTGATAATTTGGAAATCAAGAGTGTCATTTGTTAGGACTATTTAACGAATAAAATTAAGCTGTTTACTCACAAATCATTATTTAACTATAGTTATTTTTAAATATTTATATATTTAATGTAAACGGCCATGTTTGAAAACAAATGAGAAGCGCAGGTACGCTTCATCTGCTTCTTTTGTTTATCACTGCAACCAGATCATACTATTTATTGGCAAAGGAACGCAATATTGTAAGAATGCTCTCTAGTGGAGAAAAAATGAAACACATCAGACTGTATATTAATTCATTTCTGATGTCGTATGATGTAAATATGACAATTATATTTTTCTGGATTGTTACCTGGGAAAAAATACATTTAAGAAAGTGCAGACAGTGGTTTCTTTTTTTTTGGTGGTATAATCAATTGCTACAAATGTTTTTATATTAACTCCCGCATGCGGCATGTGTTGACATTCATGCACTATATATACAATCTGGTAGCCGTATTTCTCACAGGCTCAGTCACTGCAAAATAATGGTCACACCTGTTCAGAATATTAAAAAGGAGGAGCTTTCTTCAATATGGTAATTATAACACTGATAAATATTTCGTGAAACACGACTCTGATTGGTTGTAAAACAGAAATCATTGAAACGTGATTGGTCATTGACTCCCATTTGGGGCATGAGTTAAAGAGCCAGTATAATTTGGTAGGGAACGGAGTAAACCCAGAACCATCCTAAACATGAATGAGTGAAGGAAAATCTCAACACCTGCGCTTCCAGAATCCGGGACGAACTCGAGCAGTTTATTTAGTAGTCAGAAGCTTAGCGGCCTGAGGTTCTTGTCCTAATAGTAATATTAATAAACCTTAATAATAAATCTTAATAATAATAATAATAATAATAATAATAATAATAATAATAAAATTCATAAAAAACGGGAAAAAGTATTTAAATGTTATACTAAATCAAGTTCAGCCAGAAATTTCATAAGTTGTACATTATTTTTTTGCGCGATGATGTTTTCAAAAATAAATAACAGTAAATAATGACATGTTTGTTGGAAATATTTGCGTTCATTATAAAACAACTAACATTACTAATACACTCTTCTTCTTTTTCTTTTATCCCACAACAGGCCCGGAGGCCCTTGGGGTAGTAGGAGGTTAAGGCTCCCATTTTTTCTAGTCAATCGGCACTTTATGTCAGCCGGGTTGTCAGCCCTACGTGACGACCGCCTTTACCCCAGAACAATCGTCTGGTACTCATTTCCGTTAGAGGCTGAGTCGACACCAGGGCCATAGTGCCGCCACAGGGTTTGGGTCAGTTTAAAAACCCTGACCCCAACGGGACTTGAACCCTCGACCCTCCGGCTTGTAGCTCAGTGCCTTAACCACTACACTACGGCGTGCCCCCATTACTAATATACTATTGAAGCAAATCATAATACCCTATGCTGGATATGTTATTGAAAGAAACTGTAATTAATAAATAAACAGTTTATTTTTCCAAACAGTAAAATATTACAACACGCACACACTATTGAGTAACACTAGGAAATTAGGACTGGAAGTAAATATCAATAAAACTAAATATATGGTCACACTTAGAAATTCATTATATAATGGAAATGGACAGCTAATGACAAATGAGGGAAATTTTGAGGAAGTGGCTGAATTCAAATACCTAGGAACAATAATCACAAATAGGAATGAGATGCACAAAGAAATTAAACATAGGCTCAATTCTGGAAATGCATGCTATTATGCATTGCAGAGACTCTTGATGTCCCAACTCCTTTCAAAAAACGTTAAACTGAAAATTTATAAAAATATTATTCTACCAGTTATATTATATGGGTCCGAAACATGGACTCTTACTTTAAGGGAGGAAAGGAGATTACAAGTATTTGAGAATAAAGTACTTAGGAAAATTTTTGGACCAAAGAGAGATGAACAGACAGGTGAATGGAGAAGACTACATAACAACAAACTATATGGTCTTTATAAGAAGTCAGATATAACAAGAACAGTTAAGTCTCGTAGACTGCGATGGGCAGGACATGTTGCACGTATGGAGAATGAAAGACTTGCATGGAAGCTTCTTGTAGGAAAGCCAGAGGGAAAACGCCCTGTTGGTAGACCAAGAATGAGGTGGGAGAATAACATTAACTATGATTTGAGGGAAGTAGATTATACAGGAATGATTGGAAAGCATTAGCTCAGGATACGGATGTATGGAGAGCTTATGTCCGCGCGGCCATGAACCTACGGGTTCGATACTGCCAGTGAGTAAGTAAGTAAGTAAAGGAAAATGTATATAAATTAAAACACACTTATTTTTTCCGTACCTCCCCAATTAGGGAATCTCTATTAATTCTTACCCATACTCATTTCTTACCCAATTAATCACTAGTTGATGTTGTTTTATTTCTATTACAAACTGAGCGTAATATTGTTCTGACGTCATTATGATGACGAATATGTGACGTATTGTGTATAACTGTTGTTTTGTTATATAGCTCCGGCACAACGTTTATTAGTAAGGAAATTATACATGATCTACATCAGGCTTATATATTGTATAATTAAACAAATGATGAATGCCTGTATAAGAGATTTTTATTAGTAAGACTGAAAGAGAATAAAGGTTTCTGAACATCTTTCTTTACACAACTTTGACATGTTTTCATCGAGCAGATTATACGCTTACTTATCTCCCGATAACTTATTTTAAAATAAACATTTCACAACATTATGATAAAGCATAACAAAATTCCTTATATTGTGTAATTTAAGATGTTATCTGAGACTAATGACAATACTATAACGTGATTATTTTAAGGTCGTGAATGTTTGTTATGTTAACAGAAAGAGTTCACCTGCCATCTACTGAAAATAAAATAAATTAAAAATACAAGCGTCTAGAAACGGATTTTTATGATCTAATATTACAGTATTGCAGCTGAATTACGTATTATTCAATCACAGTAAACTGCATTTAAAAAAAATGTAGCAAATTTTTACAATCGATAAGAATAGAAGTTCAATGTAGACTAGAATGTTTTGAACTTTATATATATATATATATAATATATATATAAGTCCACTGCTGTGGTCTCGAGGGAGGTAGCGTGCTCCCTTGTCACGCAGCGGGCACGGGTTCGATCAGCGGTCGGGGCAGTTTTTGTGGGGGAGGTTTTTATCGGGGTTTTTCATCACCTCTAAGACAAATGTCAGGAAAACTTTAAGGCCCAAACGGTCCCCGAAATCATATGGCCATCATCATCGTTCTTATTATCATTATCATCCTTCGCCGGTGTGGAAAGCAACGTGAAGCTACGACACCTACAATTCCTTAGTAAAGCTGCAAGCATAGCATGAAAAGGACCTGCCTTCGGGCAGAATTACTATGGATGGATATATATATCTGTTATATTACGATCTACTATGCAACCAGTTAATGTTATTATTATTGATTTCGTACATCTCAATGATGGATAAATCATATTTGAAGAGAAAAATTATACGCTCAGACCGGGACTTGAACCCGGGACCCTTGGTTCTCTAGACCAAGTGCTCTACCAACTGAGCTACCTGAGCAAGTACCGATCTAAACGCAAATCTTTCTCTATATACATTGTAATTCCCGTCCACCAAATGCTATGAAGCCATGCTTCTATCTTGCAAATCGCGGCTCCTTTATTAAGAAGACATATTTGGGAATTATACATTACAGCCAGTACGGCTTTTTCCACGTTATTATTATTGATTTCGTACATCTCAATGATGGATAAATCATATTTGAAGAGAAAAATTATACGCTCAGACCGGGACTTGAACCCGGGACCCTTGGTTCTCTAGACCAAGTGCTCTACCAACTGAGCTACCTGAGCAAGTGCCGATCTAAACGCAAATCTTTCTCACCAAGGGTCCCGGGTTCAAGTCCCGGTCTGAGCGTATAATTTTTCTCTTCAAATATGATTTATCCATCATTGAGATGTACGAAATCAATAATAATAACGTGGAAAAAGCCGTACTGGCTGTAATGTATAATTCCCAAATATGTCTTCTTAATAAAGGAGCCGCTATTTGCAAGATAGAAGCATGGCTTCATAGCATTTGGTGGACGGGAATTACAATGTATATAGAGAAAGATATGCGTTTAGATCGGTACTTGCTCAGGTAGCTCAGTTGGTAGAGCACTTGGTCTAGAGAACCAAGGGTCCCGGGTTCAAGTCCCGGTCTGAGCGTATAATTTTTCTCTTCAACCAGTTAATGTTAGTTAAAATTAAGACTAAAACTAATAATAAAATGTATACAAGCAAGACATATTAAATTGTCCCTGTCTAGTGTATATAAAAACAAAGAAAAATAATGATATATAGAAAACTAATTTTACGTTTGTGCAATATTTAAAACAAAACAAATGAAAATATTTGTTATTCTTAATACTTTTTTCATAAATAATTAAATTTATTAACAGGATTTTAGAAATTAAATGTGAAATTATTGTATTCTCACGGGTCCTTTACAAGTATACAAAGTTTCAAGTCGATCCAATGATTTTAAGTGGGCGAAAATCGCGTTGAACGATTCCGTTACATAGATAAATAGGTAGAGAGATAGATACACACAGGTCAAGCTAATACAAAGCGTGTAAATAGTACCAATATGGGTTAAAATTTGTTACTTATCTTTGGTAGTGCACTTGCACAGTTATGTTATATAGTCCACCGCTGAGGTCTCGAGGTAGCATGCTCCCTATCCTTTCTCTATAAAATCCTTCACACATCATCGCCTTATTATTTATCACGCCGCTTCATCAGACTATCCGACACACATAATCTTGACACTCGATCCCATCAGCACATTGTCCTTTATATCCCTCCTCATCACACTGTATATTATTCATTATCTTTTACGGTCTCACTTAGCAAAACATGGAATTCCCTTCCGTCCTATGTCAGAGACTGTCAACTATAACATCCTTCAAAAACAAACTAAAGAATTATTTAATAACAAACTAACTTATACACCTCACTGATAATATTCTTTTAGCAATATTAATATATTTAATTATTTATGAAAATAATATTAAGAATAACAAATATTTTTTATTTATTTTGTTTTAAATATTGTATAATCGTAAAATTAGTTTTCTATATCTCATTATTTTCCTGTTTTTTATATACACTAGACAGGGACAATTTAATATGTCTTGCTTGTATACATTTTATTATTAGTTTTAGTCTTAATTTTAACTAATATTAACTGGTTGCATTATAGATCGTAATATGTATATTAGATATTATCTTTTGATCAAATTTTTACTTAGTGTTTAATATTAGAGTTAATTAAGATTGTTATATTCTTATGTAATATATGTTCGTCCTGGTGAGTGGAAGAGAAGACCACATGGCCTTAACTCCACCAGGCTAAATAAATAAATCTAAAAATCTAAATCTAAATCTAAATCTAAAGGCCAACACGCACACACTATTGAATAACACTAAAAAATTGGGACTGGAAGTAAATAACAATAAAATTAAATGTATTGTCACACTTATAAATACATTATATGATGAAAATGGACAGCTAATGACAAATTAGGGAAATTTTGAGGAAGTGGCTAAATTCAAATACCTAGGAACAATAATCAAAAATAGAAATGAGACGCATAAAGAAATTAAACATAGGCACAATTCTGGAAATGCTTGTTATTATGCATTGCAGAGACTTTTGATGTCCGAACTCCTTTCAAAAGACGTTAAACTCAAAATATATAAAACTATTATTCTACCAGTTATATTATATGGATGCGAAACATGGGCTCTTACTTTAAGGAAGGAAAGGAGATTATGAGTATTTGAGAATAAAGTTGTTAGAAACATTTCTGGACCGATGAGAGACGATCAGACAGGTGAATGGAGAAGACTACATAACAATGAACTACATGGTCTTTATAGGAAGCCAGATGTAATAAGAACAGTTAAATGTCGTCGATTGCGATGAGTAGGACATGCGGCACGAATTGGGAATGAAAGACGAGAGTGGAAGCTTCTTGTAAGAAAACCAGGGGGAATGAGGTGGGAGAATAAAATTAACTCTGATTTCAGAGAAGTAGATTATAAGGGAATGATTGGAACATATTAGCTAAGAATAGGGATGTACGGACAGCTTATGTCCGCGCGGCAATGAACCTACGGGTTCGATAGTGCCAGTGAGTTAGTTAGTTAGTTAGTTTAATCACAAAGAAATATTTTCTCTGAGGAGGATACAAAACAAACGAGTTTTAGATTGTAGATGTGACCAGGTGTAGCGGTGAAGTATGTATGATACATGCATACACGCAATTTGCTACTAAGTGCCAGCAGCAAGATAAACGGATTTATAATGTAAAAAATCCGGTTTAATCCAAAATTTCAAAATTGAGTTCTCCAAGTTGTTTTTCCAAAAAATGTCGAAATTTTCGAAATTTCAAAAACTGCAAAAATACTATCTAGAGGATGTATCCGAGATTTATAATGCAGAGAATCCGGTCTAAATCCAAAATTTCAAAATTGAGTTCTCCAAGTCTATAGTCTTAGTGTTTTTCCAAAAAATATCGAAATTTTCGAAATTTCAAAAACTGCAAAAATGCTATCTAGAGGGCGTATCAGAGATTTATAATGCAGAGAATCCGGTCTAAATCCAAATTTTCAAAACTGAGTTTTCCAAGGCTATAGTCTTTGTGTTTTCCCAAAATGTGTCAAAATTTTCAAAATTTCAAAAACTGCAAAAATACTATCTAGAGGGTGTATCCGAGATTTATAATGCAGAGAATCCGGTCTAAATCCAAAATTTCAAAATTGGGTTCTCCAAGTCTATAGTCTTAGTGTTTTTCCAAAAAATGTCGAAATTTTCGAAATTTCAAAAACTGCAAAAATGCTATCTAGAGGGTGTATCAGAGATTTATAATGCAGAGAATCCGGTCTAAATCCAAATTTTCAAAACTGAGTTTTCCAAGGCTATAGTCTTTGTGTTTTCCCAAAATGTGTCAAAATTTTCAAAATTTCAAAAACTGCAAAAATACTATCTAGAAGGTGTATCCGAGATTTATAATGCAGAGAATCCGGTCTAAATCCAAAATTTCAAAATTGGGTTCTCCAAGTCTATAGTCTTAGTGTTTTTCCAAAAAATGTCGAAATTTTCGAAATTTCAAAAACTGCAAAAATGCTATCTAGAGGGTGTATCAGAGATTTATAATGCAGAGAATCCGGTCTAAATCCAAAATTTCAAAATTGGGTTCTCCAAGTCTATAGTCTTAGTGTTTTTCCAAAAAATGTCGAAATTTTCGAAATTTCAAAAACTGCAAAAATGCTATCTAGAGGATGTATCAGAGATTTATAATGCAGAGAATCCGGTCTAAATCCAAATTTTGAAAACTGAGTTTTCCAAGGCTATAGTCTTAGTGTTTTCCCAAAATGTGTCAAAATTTTCAAAATTTCAAAAACTGCAAAAATACTATCTAGAAGGTGTATCCGAGATTTATAATGCAGAGAATCCGGTCTAAATCCAAATTTTCAAAACTGAGTTTTCCAAGGCTATAGTCTTTGTGTTTTCCCAAAATGTGTCAAAATTTTCAAAATTTCAAAAACTGCAAAAATACTATCTAGAAGGTGTATCCGAGATTTATAATGCAGAGAATCCGGTCTAAATCCAAATTTTCAAAACTGAGTTTTCCAAGGCTATAGTCTTAGTGTTTTCCCAAAATGTGTCAAAATTTTCGAAATTTCAAAAACTGCAAAAATGCTATCTAGAGGATGTATCAGAGATTTATAATGCAGAGAATCCGGTCTAAATCCAAATTTTCAAAACTGAGTTTTCCAAGGCTATAGTCTGTGTTTTCCCAAAATGTGTCAAAATTTTCAAAATTTCAAAAACTGCAAAAATACTATGTAGAAGGTGTATCCGAGATTTATAATGCAGAGAATCCGGTCTAAATCCAAAATTTCAAAATTGGGTTCTCCAAGTCTATAGTTTTAGTGTTTTTCCAAAAAATGTCGAAATTTTCGAAATTTCAAAAACTGCAAAAATGCTATCTAGAGGGTGTATCAGAGATTTATAATGCAGAGAATCCGGTCTAAATCCAAAATTTCAAAATTGGGTTCTCCAAGTCTATAGTCTTAGTGTTTTTCCAAAAAATGTCGAAATTTTCGAAATTTCAAAAACTGCAAAAATGCTATCTAGAGGGTGTATCAGAGGTTTATAATGCAGAGAATCCGGTCTAAATCCAAATTTTGAAAACTGAGTTTCCCCAAAGCTGTAGTCTTAGTGTTTTTCCAAAAAAGTGTCAAAATTTTCGAAATTTCAAAAACTGCAAAAATACTATCTAGAAGGTGTATCCGAGATTTATAATGCAGAGAATCCGGTCTAAATCCAAAATTTCAAAATTGGGTTCTCCAAGTCTATAGTCTTAGTGTTTTTCCAAAAAATGTCGAAATTTTCGAAATTTCAAAAATTGCAAAAATGCTATGTAGAGGGTGTATCAGAGATTTATAATGCAGAGAATCCGGTCTAAATCCAAATTTTCAAAGCTGAGTTTTCCAAGGCTATAGTCTTTGTGTTTTCCCAAAATATGTCAAAATTTCAAAAACTGCAAAAATACTATCTAGAGGGTGTATCCGAGATTTATAATGCAGAGAATCCGGTCTAAATCCAAAATTTCAAAATTGGGTTCTCCAAGTCTATAGTCTTAGTGTTTTTCCAAAAAATGTCGAAATTTTCGAAATTTCAAAAACTGCAAAAATGCTATCTAGAGGGTGTATCAGAGATTTATAATGCAGAGAATCCGGTGTAAATCCAAATTTTCAAAATTGAGTTTTCCAAGGCTATAGTCTTTGTGTTTTCCCAAAATGTGTCAAAATTTTCGAAATTTCAAAAACTGCAAAAATGTTATCTAGAGGGTGTATCTGAGATTTATAATGCAGAGAATCCGGTCTAAATCCAAATTTTCAAAACTGAGTTTTCCAAGGCTATAGTCTTTGTGTTTTCCCAAAATGTGTCAAAATTTCAAAAACTGCAAAAATCTATCTAGAGGGTGTATCCGAGATTTAAAATACAGAGAATCCGGTCTAAATCCAAATTTTCAAAACTGAGTTTCCCAAAGCTATAGTCTTAGTGTTTTTCCAAAAAGTGTCAAAATTTTCGAAATTTCAAAAACTGCAAAAATACTATATTGGTGGTGTATCAAGGATATATAATGCAAAAAATCAGGTCTTAATCGAAAATTTGAAAATTTAGTTTTCCAATGCTATACGTGTTAGGACCTATATAAATATGAAATAAAATCAGTGTAGATTTTTGCAAGCTTGAATGTTACTTATATTTTACAGAAATGGAACTCGTCTTAGTACTGCTCGGGCGTTCCTGCGTCCTGCAAGAGATCGCCCAAATCTACACGTTCTTCTGAACGCCACAGCAACTAGAGTCCTCATCGATCCTTCAACCAAAAAAGCTTATGGCGTTGAGTATCTGAGGAATGGAAATATATTTACAGCGAAGGCAAATAAGGAAGTTGTCCTTAGCGGTGGAGCTGTTAACTCCCCTCAGTTACTCCTGTTGTCTGGTGTTGGTCCAAAAGAAGATCTGGCTAGAGTTAGAGTTCCTCTAGTACATGATTTACGTGGAGTGGGCCACAATCTCCACAACCACGTTGCAGTTTTCATCAATTTCATGATCAACGACAATGCAACGTTCGATCTGGACTGGACAGCAGCAACCGAGTATCTTCTCAACAGACGTGGTCCAATGTCAAGTACGGGTATGTCACAGGTAATTTCGTGTATAATAATATATATAATTATTCAGTTTAAATATCTTGGATATTATCTCTCTATCTGGGATGAAAAGGATATCCCTGAAAAAATTACTAGTTATAATAAAAGTTTGGGAATTATTAATCAAGTTATGAAACCACATCAGTTTCAAGTTATTTGCGGTACAATAAATAGAACATTGAATAATAAAGCCCATAAACAAACAAAATTAAAATTTTATAAAACAATGGCTGTCCCTATCCTTTTGTATGGGAGTGAATCTTGGATCACCACTACCAAACAACAAAGTAAAATCCAAGCAGCAGAGATGAAATTTTTAAGAAGAGTAAAAGTCTGCACTAGAATGGACCAGATAAGAAACGAGGATATCCATGAAGAACTGCAGATCTACTCCATAAAAGAAAACATATTTAACAACAAGATACAGTGGAAAGAACATGTAGAAAGAATGGAAGAAAGTAGATTACCAAATAAAATCTTCCATTATTTTCCAAGAGGAAGAAGAGATGTCGGACGGCCTCGGAAGAGATGGTCTTAGATCTATTAGTGAAGACGGAACAGGCAACTCTTGCCTAAACCAGGAAGTGAAGAAGAAGAGGAAGTTACGAAACCATCCCTTGTACAAAACAAACACCAGATTACGTTTATATAACACTTTGGCTAGACCAGTGTTGACCTATGGTAGTGAAGAATTAACACTAAAAAGACAACATGAAAACAGAATAACAGCTTGTGAAATAAGATTCATGCGCAGAACAGCGGGTTACACCACATGGGATCGGAAAAGGAACACCGATATCTTAAAAGAATTGAAGACTACGCCAATTTTGGAATATATTAAACAGTACCAACTAAATTGGAAACACCATCTTGAAAGAATGAGTTCAAATCGTATCCCCAAAGCTGTTTATAACTATATACCAAGAGGACGAAGATCTCTGGGCCGTCCTATGAAACGCTGGAGCGAAAATGTTCTATAGGATCGTAACAGGCCTTGGCCTAATACTTGGAAGGAAGAAGAGGAAGATAATTATTCAGAGACAATATCAGAGAGTAATGAACTCGAAAATGTTGTTTTCAGAGTCTCATCAAAGAATTTAATTCTTGGCAGCAAATGGAATTAACTTTCACAATCTTGTCAATTTAATTTAAATTTAGCAATTCTCAATAAAGTAGCTTACATCTTAATTAAAATTTTAACGTTTAATTAGACACATTTTTAATTGCCTTTATGTTTCAGGTTACAGCGAAACTAAACTCGAAGTATGCAGATCCATCAGGAGACCATCCTGATGTGCAGCTTTTCTTCGGAGGTTATCTTGCTAACTGCGCAAGAACAGGAATAGTAGGAGAGCTTGAAGAACCCACAAATCCTAGGCACAAGCGTAGCATCACCATATCGCCTGTAGTCTTGCATCCCAAGAGTCGCGGTTATCTTACTCTAAAGAGCAGTAACCCTCTTGATCCGCCACTGATATATGCCAACTACCTCTCAGATCCTGCAGACATGGCCACTTTATTGGACGCTATCAACATCACATTAAGGTTGGGTAATACAAGAGTTCTCAAGCAACAATACGGATTTGAATTAGATAAAACACCGCTTCCAAATTGTGTTTCAAAATACCCTTTTGGTAGTGAGGGTTACTGGGAATGCTACGCAAGATTAGCCACCGGTCCTGAAAATCATCAAGCCGGATCCTGTCGAATGGGACCTACTACAGATCCAATGGCTGTTGTAGATCCAGAACTGAAGGTCTATGGGATAGATGGACTTCGAGTTATGGATGCTTCTATTATGCCCATGGTTGTATCTGGCAATACTAACGCACCTGCTGTCATGATAGCCGAGAAAGGTACGGATATGATTAAGGATAAATGGTTGGTTAACGATGTTAACAATAGATTTGGTGATAACTATGGGGGTTACCCAAGTGGTACAGGTAACAAAGGAGATTATCCAAATAGCAATAGAGGTTATCCAAGCGGACACGGTGGAAGTAACGAAGGATATCCTTCTGGTCCCAATGGGGGTTATCATCCTGGATTAGTTGGAAATAATGAAGGATATCCAAGTGGTCCTAATGGAAATATTGGAGGTTACCAAAGCAGTGGTGGATTTGCAAGTCCAAGTGGTTATGGATCTCATCAGGTAAATCTAGTTTCACCTCAAGGTCAAGGAAATGCTGCCACAAACCAGGGAACAAGCCAAGGCTTTGGAGCTGCTGGACTTGGCACAAATCATAATACGGGATATTCCTTGCATCACATGCAAGGCAGCGCTAAACTTTATGCTGCAAGTGGCTCATATCAAGGGAACAGTGATAATGGCTACCATGCCAACAGTGTTCATGCTGTTGCTGAAACAAGGTTTCAGAATTCAGGGCAATACAATGCAAATGGTTATTACGATCCACCAAAATCTGATAATTCAAATAGTGGGCAATATTCTGAAACTGAAAGGTGTCGTTATTTTTTCGGGAATAAAAATGATTGTTTAAATAATTCAAGGAACACTTTTAACTTCAAATATAATGCAACGCCCACCCCTCTAGTTCACAGTGGAAATAGTTGGAATGGACATACGAATCAAAATGGTCAACAGAACTATTGGGTACAAAATCAGTCAAAACACAACTAGACATTATAAATATGATGTTAAACACTTTTAAGAGTACAATGAGGAAAACAATTGTCTGTGTAGTGAAATTTTAAATAGTGATTTTTATTTGTTACTGTAGCTGTGATTTAAAATAACTTAGCAAGGAAATATCTCTTCATCGGTGTGGAAAGCGACGGGAAGCTACCACACATATAATTCCCTAGTAAAGCTGCAAAGAATAGCATGAAAATGATATGATTGCAGTGAAAGACCACCCTTGGGCAGAATTATTATGGATGGAAGAAAGAAGGAAATATCTCGTTTAGAGTATTGTTTACTAAATTAGTAATTTAGTAATATAAATTATTTAATCAAAAACAACAAAAAAAACTTCAGTAAAGAATTGCAGTGAAAGTAATAAAAGCATTTGTAACTTGGTAAGACAAAAATAACTTTATAATGAAAATTCTTTACGGTTTGGTGATTATGGAGATATTGGATTTTCAGTCGGTATGAACTATTTCATTTAAACAAATTCAATATCTGGAACCATTTGGTATTCTAAATACCAATGCATGACCAAACCTATCTTAAATATCTCGGAGAAGCGTTGTGAAGCACCAGGTCCGTGTGGAAACAAATCTACAGCTTTTAACGCTGCAAGGCACAGAAATCGAAGTCAGAATCCAGCAATATCAACCCATTGCGCGAAGCAGATAGGCTCCCTACGTGACTAGAACATAACGGAGTATAGATTGGCGGGACGCGGCACGGGTGCAGGTTGCCAAGGATTGAAAATGCGCCAAATCAGGAGTTGTACTACAGTAAAACTTGCTCAAATCGGAAACGCATGAGACCATTTTTCCCCACATTAGACAAAATTCCGCATTATAAAAAACTAAAACTTATTAATAATCTTTGATTATACAGTACCGTGTATGTCTTTTTATGTACCTCGGATTAATTGTAGTTCCGTTGGCTTTGAGAAGTGATGTATAGTGTGTATGAGCGACTTCGACGGTAACGCGCGAAAAAACAGTCCCGTTTCATCAGCCTTCTAAATATCTCTTGGTTGTGTATCGTGAAATTGAAGTATGCAGTTTCTGTTTCCGCTCACTAAGTACATTTTTTGTCCACATCCTTTGATTCCCCACAAATGTTACCCCACACTATATTGTGTTGACTTTTAAAACTGTCTAGCCAACCTGAAGATGCCTTGAAATCGTTATTCCCTAGGGATTTAGTAACAGCTAGAACTTGACTTTTGTGCATCGGTCCAAAAAATTGGAGATTTATCTTCAATCACTTACACTTTTTCGTTTAATGACAATGATACATACGATTTAGCCATCCTTATTCCGTAAAGATCGGTCTCAGAACTTAAACTAAATTAAGATTTTACAGTGCATTGGTAATTTGTAAGACAGGTATCCGTGTTTCGCATAACGGGTGTGCAGTGAGAATGAAATAACATTTCAGGTATATTTAGAATGTCTACTTCACCCGCCGACAGGAATCATTCCTTATTATTTTTTTGCCTAACGGATTTCAATGAAGTGGAAACTAATTTATTTCTCTGTCTTTCCGCTTTATAAAATGTTTCTTATGAATTGCGTATAAATATCCTTTCGTTTCCGCGTTGGACAGATTCCATTTTATGCAAAATAAATACACTAAAATTACTATTATTTCGCCGGGACGAATACATTTGTTCACATTGGACAGATTTCCGCATTATTCACGTTCTGGATTAAACACGTTTTACTGTACTTCCTTGTGGTTTAAATGAGACATTTCGCACTGGATTTTAGTGCCTTGGAGTTAAAATCGGCAGTTTTTAGACACGGCCTGGAGAGAAATTTCAAGGAAGGTTTCACCATGCAATGGTGACAGTTCCTTTGTCAGTTCTAAAAATTAAGAATATATGGGAACTAACTTTTATGTTATCACAGTAAAAGGGGAAAAACGTGCGATTGAGATTTTACCTTGTGAGATGCTTTACAAAGAATGCAATACCTTCAAGATATGCTACTTAATGTCTTTGTTTTACTATTTTCTCTGTATTTAATCAAAGAAAACAAATCATGACCGCCTCTGCTAGTCCTATACATACTTTTATATACTCTTACGATATGTTACTTTAAAGTTGTCACATCATAAAATATCATCATCTTCTTAATCTTCATTATATCATATAAATCACGGTATATCTAGTGAGTCTAAATACAATTTTATATGTAAATATATACAGAGTGTCCGGGACCAACACTACCAATAACAAACTGTTGTACAACAGACACTAATACATTTATTGCAATGCATTTTGTTACAGAACATACGGTTTATATAGTAATCAGTAAATTTAAGAATGTCCACCTCTGGTTTCGAGTTTAGCGGGTTCAAACCCAGTTATAGTCAATTTTATTTTCGTGGTTTAAAAATCGTGAGCACAGTCTCACTCCATTATTTGGGGTAGCTCCATCTTTTTGGAAGATGTCAAAACAAACAACAAACGAATAAATATGAGAATTTACGTAATTTCATTGTTGTCCCCAAAAAAATTATAATTACATAATTTCATTGTTGTCACCATAAAACTTATTAAGTGCATATATACATTTATAAACTTAACACGTTTTATGGTTACCTCTAGTGTAAACTGAGAATATATATATAAAAAATAAATAAATACATGTTTGTGTTAGGATACCTGAGTACCTCACATATGTAGAGCTCTAAACGTACAGAGTTTAGAAAGTCCGGTTCAAATCCCGACTCAGGCATTTATTTTTCTTTTCATGTTATATATATCTTAGGGTTATAATTTTTTGGACTTTTATGAATAAAATATGAACTTTTGTTAAAACCATTGAAAAAGGCCTTCATTTCACTGAGCTTCAAGGAAAGGTCACCTCCAAATTAATATAAAATATTGATATATAAATATATTTGGGGTGACCTTTTCTTGAATCTCGGTGAAATGAAGGCCTTTTTCAATGGTTTTAAGTAAACGTTCACCCATTTATTGATCAGGAAACATTTACCCATTCATTGCACACGAAATATTTTATTTCACAAAAGTCCAAAAAGTTATAATCCTAGAGGGTTATAACTTTTGGACTGTATGTTGAAATAAAATATTTCCTGTGCAATGAATGGACAAGCTTTTACTTACAACCATTGAAAAATGCCTTCATTTCACTCAGCTTCAAGAAAAGGTCACCCCCAAATCAATATTAAATATATACATATATTTGGGGGTGACTTTTGTTTAAGCTCAGTGAAGTGAAGGCCTTTTTCAATGGTTTAAAGTAAAGTTTAATCCATCCATTGCACAGGAAATATTTTATTTCACAAAAGTTCAAAAAGTTATAACCCTAATATATATATATATATATATATATATATATATGTGTGTGTGTGGTGTGTGTGTGTGTGTGTGTGGTGTTGGTGTGTGTGTGTGTGTGTGTTTTACAACAAACGGCATTACGATAAGTTTATTAGTTTTTATGTATAACAATTTTACGGAAGTGAGGTATGGACAATCAATAAGTACTACAAGAATAGACTAATAGCTCTAGAAATGGATTATTTACGAAGAAGTGCCAGAAAGTCTAAATTAGAACGTGTCACAAATAAGGAAATTAGAAACAAAATGGAAGCAGAAGAAAGCATAATTGAAAGAATTGAGGAAAAGGAATTAAAGTGGTTAGGACATGTTTTAAGAATGGAAGATGAGCGATGGCCGAAGCAACTATATGAATGGCATCCTAACAGAAAGAAGAAAAGAGGAAGACCAAGGTTAACATGGAAGGAAAACATGAAGACAGTAATGCAAGCTAGAGGGCTAAGCATCGAAGATGCCCAAGACCGTAGGCTTTGGAGGTTTGGCACAGGAAGACGGCAGCAGCTGTAAAAACCCGAAGATAGATAGATAGATGTATAACAATTTCTTAATTATTGCCTTGGTCCCGTACACGGTGTATAAAAAATATGTCACGATGAAACAAGTTTAGTCTTTTCTTAAAAGCCAGAGAGGAAAGATGTAATAACACATAATACGATGGGCATATAAATGGAAAATAATTTTATTAGTGAAAATTGTTCATAAATATGGTTTTGTAATAAAGTAGATATAAGTTAATGTTAATTTTATAAAATTAAAAATTATATTAAAATTAATTCAGGAGAACATTTTCACCATCGACCTATCAATTATTATTTCATAACAAAGATATAGTTATATAATACAAGCATTGTTGCAAATAAAAAATATATACATATAATTATTTAATTATATAAATTTGTGGATAATGTTTCGACATGCTTCTTTCACATTTTCCATTAGAAGACAAAGAGGAACTTAAGATTATGTTACCTCAATTGTTGTGTAATTTTAAAAGTGGGAAAATATTTCTTCTCATAGCTTGTGGCCAAATATTATTGTTTTACATCACAATGTTTTAGTGTTATTATTAAGCTCTAAGAGTGATGTAAGACTTACTTTAATAAATTTTCGTTGTTTGATATAAGCGTTTAATTAACGTACCAGCTTCAGTTATTTCCTTATCCTTCATCAACACAAATCTAGGTGTAAGATTAACAAAAAAATATATATATCGTAATAACAATAAGTTATATTATATGGATGCGAAACATGGACTCTTACTTTAAGGGAGGGAAGGAGATTACGAGTATTTCAGAATAAAGTTCTTAGGAAAATTGTTGGACCAAAGAGAGATGAACAGACAGGTGAATGGAGAAGACTACTTAACAATTAACTACATGCTCTTTATAGGAAGCCAGATATAATAAGAACAGTCAAGACTCGTAGACTGCGATGGGCAGGACATGTTGCACGTATGGGGAATGAAAGACGTGCATGGAAGCTTCTTGTAGGAAAGTCAGAGGGTATACCAAGAATGAGGTGGGAGAACAACATTAACTATGATTTGAGGGAAGTAGATTATACAGGGAATGATTGGAAAGCATTAGCTCAGCATAGGGATGTATGGAGAGCTTATGTGCGCGCGGCCATGAACCTACGGGTTCGATAGTGCCAGTGAGTAAGTAAGTAATAACAATAAGTAGGGGAAGGAATTTCCCGATTGAGGGTCTTTCCACTTTTCAGCGGTTGCCCTTTTACCAGCCGGCTGCTGGCCCTTCACATCCACATGTGTCAATCACAGAGGTAGATGATCAACAGCCAGTGTAGGGGTGACATGTGGTTAGCATGTCGAGTCCCCCAGCCGTTATAGCTGGTTCCTCAACCTGGAGCCGCTACTTATTGTAGCTACTCAATTGCCTCACGATGCTGGGTGGGCATCGGTCCCATACTGGCCGAAATACCATGAGAAAATTTCTTCCCCCATGGAGACTCGAACCAGCGCAAGTCCCGTAGCTCTGCGCCAAGGCTTCCTACCTTAACCGCTCGGCTACGGCGCGGGACGAAAAAGGAATTTAAGGTGCAAATTTTGGTCGTAAAAGGAGAGGGGAAAAAAAAGAAAGTTTCTGAAAATACATACAAAAATGTGCAAAAAAAGGTGCTGCTGAAACAATTGCATTAAGGTTTAAACCAGTTACATGAAATCAGTTTTTAGATTTAGATTTAGATTAGATTAGATTTATTTAGCCTGGTGGGCTTAAGGCCATGTGGCCTTCTCTTCCACTCACCAGGACAAATATACGTATGTTACATCAGAATATAACAATCTCAATTAACTCTAATATTAACCTTTACACTGCTACGAACGGGTATATCCGTTGGCAAAGAAAATGCTTACCGTTCTATGGGTATGTATATCCATTCTCAACTCCAAACGCCTGCTAGTTATATAATATGTATTGCATTGCTTTCAAACTAAGCAGGCATATACTGCCATCTCTTAGGAACCTAAATAAACTTTTTCCATATTTCTCCCTGCATTGAGCAAGGAGAGTTTTAAAGGCTGAAAATATCTCAGCAGTGAAAAGGTTAAACACTAAATAAAAATTTGACCAAAAAAATAATATCTATTATATTACGATCTATAATGCAACCAGTTAATGTTAGTTAAAATTAAGGCTAAAACTAATAATAAAATGTATACAAGCAAGACATATTAAATTGTCCCTGTCTAATGTATATAAAAAACAAAGAAAAATAATGACATATAGAAAACAAATTTTACGATTATACAATATTTAAAACAAAACAAATGCAAATATTTGATAATCTTAATATTATTTTCATAAATAACTATATTTATTAATTTTAAAAGAATACTATCAGTGAGGTGTATAAGTTAGTTTGTTATTAAATAATTCTTTAGTTTGTTTTTGAAGGATGTTATAGTTTGACAGTTTTTGACATAGGGTGGAAGGGAATTCCATGCGCAATGTGATGAGGAAGGATATAAAGGACAGTGTGCTGATATATAACATGCACATCATTTTGCACCAAATTAGTCTTCTTTATAGAGTCCATAAGAGGTAATTCATAGTTCTTTAGTTTATGCAATATTTACTTCGCAGATGGAACATCGAAAAATGATGCCATCAGTTTCGATACATTGCGTTTTGAATTCTGAAGGTGCATACAACTTATCCTTCTTAACATTCGCCATGTTATTGTTGTGAAAACCCAGTTGTGATACTAATGAAAATACGTTGAGCTTCAGACTAATATAACACAGGCAACAACAAGTCGGTGGATAGAAAACTGTTAAATTATTGCCAATAGCTGGCTTAACTTGGCAGAGAGAGAGAGAGAGAGAGAGAGAGAGAGAGAGAGATAGAGAGAGAGAGAAAGAAAGAGCGAGAAGCGATAAGAGAGTAACCGATCAGAGAGCGAGAAAGCGAACGAGAGAGCGAACTGAACAGACCGAGGAGCGAAGAAGACAGAGAGAGAGCGAACGAGAAAGAGAGAGAGCGAACCTCTCCCCTCTCTCTCTACCGCTCATCTCCACATCTCTCCCTCTTCCCCCCCCCCTCTCTCTTCTCCCTCTCCTTCCTCTCTCTCCCTCTCTCTCTCTCTCCCCTCTCCCTCTCTCTCTCTCCCTCTCGCTCTCTCTCTCTCCCTCTCTCTCTTCATCCATCCTCCCTCTCCTCTCTCCCACTCTACTCTCCCTCTTTCCCTCTACTACTCTCTAATAGATATCAAGAGAGACAGATCTAGTACAATGTAGATCGTTGACCATTTTATTCCGATACAAAAGAAAGAACCCACCCTGTTGTCAGTTTTCGTCTTCCCTATTAACATCTGGTGAAGAAATTCCGGCAACACTGGTGCGAGTGAGAGAGGTGAGTACATTTGTCTCTTTCTACAAATTTCTCGTAAAGTTAAACCAGAGAGACAATACTAACCGAACTTATTTTAAACTGTTACAACAACATTGTTGAAATTTAAATTTGACTTCACAGCTGCAGATTAGCCATTGTTGCTGGGATATAAATTACATAAATTGTTTTTTAATATGTATTTAATATTGTTGACTTCAGATTGAGATTTTAAAAAGCTGTTCAAGACGAAAAATATACATTTTTTCTGTCCTACCTTTTAACAACGCAGAGAAGGGTGGAGTAAAGGTGCTGAAACATAAACGTAGAGGGGGAAAGGGGCGAAATGTAGTAATCTCACGAAATGTGCGAAAAAGTGCAACAAATTGGGTTCATTTCTCTTCATCTCATCCCCCCAAATACATATACTGAACTATTGGTACGAAAACAGCTATATTTATAGAAAGATGCCGTACCTCAAAATCCTTTCCTTACGAATAATTTTAAAAGTACAGTTTTGAGTTTATATCCCGTAGTGTTGAAACCTATCAGTTCTTCAGAACCATGATATATGTTGTATCCTTCTAGGATTCAATGGTACAAACTTCGAATATATAGAATTTGAATTGTTAACCACCGCATACCTCTGATTTTAGTTCATAACTCTATTTTTTCTATGAAGAAATATATATAAATAATAGTGACATCCCATATCAGGGAAATTTATGCACCTGGAAGAGTTTAACATTGTTTTAAAATTTATATTTTGCTCGTTGCTTAATTTTGTTGCGTTTTGCAGGATAAAATTTCCTTTTAATTAAAATTGTATATTTGAGGAGTTGAATGGAATATGGGCATAATTTTAAAATAGACGTTTTGAGATATTAGCAATTGATATATAACTAAATGCATAACATTGTTGTTTTTTTAATCGATACAATAAGCTGTTGAACTGCTGTAATCGAGATATCGAAACGAAAGTTTTCAGGCTGACCAACCACAAAATGGCGAGTCCGAAAATGCATTGAGCGGAAAAAAGGGCAAAGCATGAGTTATGCCCATATAGAACGTTCCACACATATTTGGAATTGTATCAAGGAATCGAAATAATGTATAAACATTCTTCTTCTTCTTCTTCCTTCCAAGTATTAGGTCAAGGCCTATTACGATCCTATAGAAAATTTTCCCTCCCGCGTTTCATAGGACGGTCCCCCAGGGCTCCCCATCTAGGGGATATGTGGATGGCGACCACAAGGTGCCCAAACTGAGCAAAACATTTCTTCCACTTACTTGTGTTTTGCACTCTTTTAACTTTACTATCTAACCTCTCTTGGTTAACTCTTGTTTTTTCGACCCCGACGCTATTAGGGCATCCGAGGGTTAGGGAGTCTTTCCTTTCTTCCATTTCTTCTTTCCTTTATTTTCTTTTCTTCTCTAGAAAAGCCTGACCACAAGCTATAAGAAGGCAGCCCCATCACTGGTCTTGCCTTCCTTTGGCCAGCAATCAATCGAAGGGACTGTTATTATGGTTTCAAGTCTTGTACGAGAATTTCCCGGAAGGATGTTTAAACATGACAATGACAATATTACTTAGTGCCCGAAAAACAGATGTGCTAAAGTTAAATAACTTTCATTAATTTTATTAAATTCATAATTTTTATAGCTTATCCATTTTGGTGTTAAAAGATATGTGTTGTTACACATATTTATAAAACACTAAATTAGTAATTTTGTACAATTTGTACAGTTTTAAAGCCCACATTAGTTGCCTAAATCTATATACTTTAGAGCCTAAAATTGGAGGTCTGATTATACCGGGTGTTTGGAAATTCATAACACGAACTGCTAGGGCTTGTAGAGGAAACAATTTAGGTAAATTCTTTTCTTTTTTCTATCAATTGGGCCATTGTAAAATCGCAATCTATAGTTGACCTACTCTTTCTAAATCCATTTTGTTCCTCACGTACTATTGTTTCAGCTATTTTATTTGTTCTATATGATAAAATGTTTGCATATATCTTATAAGCTGAATTTAATAAACTTATTCCTCTATAATTTGTACATTCTCTTCTGTTTCCACTCACCATCACTGAGATTGAAGTCTGAATCCTCAAGTTCCAAAGCGGACACGATACTTCAAGATCACTAAGATCAACGAAATGTTACTGCTATTTTGGAAATATATTACAATGCCTTTGTATTGAAGTAAGTTATCCTTTTTGTGATAACTGTAATATGAAATTTTATGTATGATAATAAACAAATTCACACAAAATATACCTTTTCTTATTATTAGTATTATTATTAAATATGTGTAGGATTTTTATTGTGTTTATTTCCAAAATCACTCCTCAGGGGAAGACGTATTGGATGTGCATTCACTGTCTCTCCATCTCTTGGCTGGTCTTCCTCTTGTTCTTCTCCCATCCATTGGTCTATCTTCTTTAGCTCTTTTTTTAACTCAGTTGTCTTCCATTCTTTCTATATGACCTTTCCAATATTTGTATTCAAGTCCACCACTGTGGTCTCTAGGTAGCGTGCTGCCTTTTCACGTACCGGGTCCGGGTTCCATTCCCGATCATGACAAGTTTCCTGCCTCAAGTTTTTTTGGGGTTTCCTCATCTGTAAGACCAATTTCAGATACTTTAATGCCCAAACGGTCCCGGAACGTCATCTGGCCATCATTATCATCACTATCATATTCACCTCATTAGATTAAGTTTAGGTTTAAGGCTCTCCTGGCGCATCATTACCCATCGTCTTCACCCATCATATCATTGGGGCAGCGTAACCCCGCCTTCCAGGCGCCCCAACCTCAGAAGTGGGTTACAATACGCCAATGCCAGGAGAGAATACCTGAAATGTCGAATGACAAACAGGTGACATTGAACAAAATAAAATGTCATCTATCTATAATAAATCCCTCCATGGTATCTTTACCTTGTCGTGGTGGAGTGGCGTGCGTGCTTAAATGTTCCTGAGAGCTATGCTGGCGGTAGCATTGCTGCCGATAGGGTTACCCATGCCGGACTGGTCGAAGGTGATAAGCCAGACGAAAAAAGTACCTTGGTCGAAAGAGTGACGATCTTTCACCCTAAAAATACAACCGTCAAGAAATGCGGACATGGGTTCCACTGGGGTAAAATTTTCCAGAGGTCAAATAGTCCCCCATTCGGTTCTCCGGGCGGGGACTATTTCAGGGAACCCATGCCAAAGGCTCAAACACAGGGACATGTTCCTAGGAACATGGAATGTTAGGACTTTGTACAATAGCGGGGCACTAGAGATATTAACGCGGGAATTAGATAAATCGCCCTTGGATATAGTCGCTTTACAGGAAGTAAGGTGGCCAGGAGAAGGTAGTCAGGAATCAGAAAGCTTTGCATTATACTATGGGGGTGCAGAAATACCTGCATTTGGAACGGGTTTTTTAGTAGAAGGAGGATCCTATCCGCTATCCGAGATATTAAGTTTGTTAGTGATAGGATATCATACATAAATCTAAAGGGTGAAAGATATGATTTTATAATTGTAAATGTACATGCCCCCACAGAAGATAAAGATGACAAGATCAAGGATGAGTTCTATGAAGAATTAGAATGCTTATTTGATAGCCTTTCACGATATCATATGAAAATTGTCTTAGGAGATTTTAATGCAAAAGTGGGGCGGGAAGATTTATTCAAACCAACAATAAGCAAATTCAGTCTTCATGAAGATAGTAACGACAATGGGGTTAGATTAGTCACATTTGCCACATCAAAGAATCTCATTGTTAAGAGCACAACATTTCAGCATGAGTAAGTATATATAGGCCCTAATACATTTCGTTATGTATTGAATACGACATATGCAAAAATGCACTAAGTGGAATTGAAGATATTCCTTTCTTTGAATTATTTTTTTTTATTCTCTATCTCTATTTACGAAACCTTGTAAAATACATATTCACTGTATCAGCTATTACGCCATGCTTTTTAAAATAAAATTCTACGAACAACTCGAATTCCCAATTTTGTGTAATACCTCTATTTTTCTAGCTACTTCTTTCTACACCGTAGGGGATACACACATCATGCGAACCCACTTCTCATCGCCCTTGTAAGCCCTTAGAGAAGGAGGTGGAGGCACCACTTATCTTTTTTTTTTCTTAACATAGCAACACCCATTTCCATGCAAAATAGCATGGGAGATTCTAACCTAGTACATCCTACTCCAATCTCCTTTGGAGCTTTACTTAGAGTCATTTACCATTCTACTTGAGAGAGGAATCTCACTCGCAAATAAGAGAAGGGACCGGAGCGCTCTTTCCCTCTCATAGAGTCAGGTAGAACGCAGCTCATCTCACAATGCGGATAATATCCGTGAAGTTTTGATGAAAAGAGCAAAGAAAGTGGAACTGAAAAATGGATGAACTCTTATAACATGAACTTATGTATGAATTTGCTAAAATGCTCCTTACATCATCCTATATGGCATACCAACATGCATATACTGAAGCAAAATTACCTTAAAGAAAAACTGCCTCACGACTATGAAATCATTATAATATTACGTAAATTTCACGTAGATATAACACACTTTCATTAAATGCCCGCTCCTGGAATCTCCTTCCTCAAGATATCAGGGTTTGCCGCACACTTGGTCACGCTTATACATTTACCTGTTGTCTAATAATTAATTTTTCTCTATTTATTTAATTTTATACTATGTTATTAATCTTTTCCTCGTTTGTTTTATATATCTTGTACATATTATATATTTAATTCGTTAAATTTAGAGTAAATCAAAATACATTATAACTATTAATTGTATTGTATTCATAACATGTAATCGTTTATATATATATATATATATATATATATATATATATATATATATATATATATATATTGTAATTTAGATGTAAGACTATTTTTTTGTATTTTTTTTTAAACCCCGGTTGAGTGGTAGACAAGGCCTTAAGGCCTTAACTCTGCCAGGTAAAATAAAGCTATTATTATTATTATTATTATTATTATTATTATTATTTTATTATTATTATTATTATTATTATTAACTTCACCATACACGGAATATTTCATATCTCGCAATATTCTTAATTTTAAGATTTTAATAGTCCAAGATCCGGCTGCAAGATTACTACATTCATCGAGTGTATGAACAAAATCAATTGTTTTCATAAAATTGTGAATTGCTGAATACATGTTTGCCGAGTTGCCTATTAAAATTTGGCCGCCAGCATGTTTAATTAGAATAAAATTTATTTATTCGAAATAATTTGATTCACTTCTTATTAACATAAATTATAATCCAGTTCGCAGTAATCGATGTATAGAGTTTGAAAAGTTTTGATTGCCATTACGTACTTGGCAGTAAACCTCCTCGTGGCTACAGCAGGCTGTGACACCAATCAGTAATAAAACGGCGGTAAGTATGTATTTATTTGTTTTATATTGTTTCAAATAAAGTTCTGTTCATTTAAAATGCAGTGATTTGTTTCGTATAATGTACATTAACGCTACATTTTGAATATATTTCTGTATATACATTTATGTAGTATACATAAAGGGCAGTGGTTTTACTTCCCGCTGCGAGGGGACAATATAAGACAATAAATACGTACCTACCGCCATTTTATTACTGATTGGTGTCATAGCCTGCTGTAGCCGCGAGGAGGTTTACGGCCAAGTATGCAATGGCAACCAAAACTTTTCAAGCTCTATACATCGACTTCTGCGAACTGGAGTATAATTTATTTTAATAACAAGTAAATCACATTATTTCGAATAAATGCATTAATTATATTTGAAATGCCATCTTCGAAATTTAGAAACCAGAATTGGAGTAAAGGAATTATCATAAGTAATGCCACGAGTGATTTCCAAATTATCGATAAATTCACGACTCGCGAAGTGAGGAGTGAATTTATCTAGAGAATTTGGAAATCAAGAATGACATTTGATAGGACTATTTAACGAATAAAATTAAGCTGTTTACTCACAAATCAATGTTTAAATATAGTTATTTTAAAATATTTATATATTTAATGTAAACGGCGATGTTTGAAAACAAATGAGAAATGTGAGGTTATGTTCATTCACTGCTGCTTGATCATATTATTTATTGCCAAATAAGATCGCAATATTGTAAGAGTGCACCCAAGTGGAGAAATAATGAAACACATCAAACTATATATCATAATCAACATTACGGGTTATTCATTTATTTTTTTAGTAAACAACTCAGTAGAATCAAGGAATATTTTAATTAACTGCTATATTCAATGTATTTGTTGGAGAAAAATAATGCTTTGTCCTGTTCAGAACATTAAAAAGGAGGAGCTTTCTTTATCACAAAAGCAGGAGCTGATAAAGATAAATCGATAGAAAGCGAGCTGAAACACGACTGTCATTGGTTGTAAAACAACATTCATTGAAACGTGATTGGTCATTGACGAGCATTTGTGGCATGAGTTAAATAGTCCACATTCCTTTTTATTTTATTCACAGTGGAAAGCCAAATGGATGTCATGCGATTGTCAAGTATTTAATATATTACTTTTTTACATATACGCCAAATGAATGTTCAAATTTCCCTATTGAATACATTTTAAAAGACACAATAAAGAAAGAAAGAAAGGAAGGAAGAAAGAAAGAAAGAAAGAAAGAGAGAAATATAACAAAACTAAAGCATTATGTATTGCAGACACTTTTGATATCCCAACTCCTTTCAAAAAATGTTAAGCTGAAAATATATAAAACTATTATTCTACCAGTTATATTATATGGATGCGAAACATGGATTCTTACTTTAAGGGAGGAAAGGAGATTAAGAGTTTTTGAGAATAAACTTCTTAGGAAAATTTTTGGATCATAGAGAGGTGAACAGACAGGTGAATGGAGAAGACTACATAACAATGAACTAGATGGTTCTTATAGGAAGCCAGATATAATAAGAACAGTTAAGTCTCGTAGATTGCGATGGGCAGGACATGTTGCACGTATGGGGAATGAGAGACTTTCATGGAGGCTTCTTGTAGGAAAGCCAGAGGGAAAACGCCCAGTTGGTAGACCTAGAATGAGGTGGGAGAACAACATTAACTATGATTTGAGGGAAGTAGATTATACAGGGAATGATTGGAAAGCATTAGCTCAGGATAAGGATGTATGGAGAGCTTATGTCCGCGCGGCCATGTACCTACGGGTTCGATAGTGCCAGTGAGTAAGTAAGTAAAGTAATATTAACATTGTAACAACACAATCAAAACATAAAATTAATAATTATAAATAAGAAATATTTGCAATCCTATAAAATAGATTTTCTTTATTTTCACTTTATTCTTAATAATATTTCTTGTTATAAAAGTTGAGAAGAAATATCCAGTAAGTTGTTCATTATATTACATAACTTTCCGACCGTTATGACTTGAATATCTCTATCAAATTGAATAGCTCATTAGGTACAAAATATTACAATGTTTTGTGTAGGCCTACATCTACTTAAGACAGGTTGGTATATCGTATATAATCTGTTATAAAATAGCGCTACATAATCTACTCGTATCTTTAACAGATCGCTTCTCTAAATTATTTTGTTTCCTCTGTAAAGAATTTCCCATGTGGTTTGTAGTTGCGGCACAAGCTATAAGCTTATTGTTTTCTCAAAAGTACAGCGAGATAAAAAGTGCAGCAGAAAATAGATTATTTATAAATATTTAGGTATTATTTACCTGAGGAAAAATTCATATTACGAAAGAATAATATCACCAGAGTGAAATTATTAACTGTGGGCAGATTTTATAAAAAAATCTTCGATGTAAGAATGCTATGTATAATTTAAGGTAGCAAATCTGCGGTTCCATAAAAATATATTGAAATATCTTCCATAAAATCTTGAGGTTTAATTAAACTTAATTATTATCTCAAACAATTATTCAAATATTGCAAATTTATCTTTTAACGATCGCCAAATTTACACTCTAAAAGACTTGAAGTCAACAGAACCAATGATAATTATCGAAATGGTGCATTAAAGTTGGTATTCTCAAGAGAACTTTTCACTATTTTCACCACGGTCTTTCATCTTACTTACACGATAGAAGAATATTCTTGAATGTCAATCCAAACATTCATATAAGAAAGTATACTTAAAAACATTCCTTTTGTTAAATCCTTATGTACTATTTAACATATGAATCATGGGGTCTCACAGTAAATTTACAAAAAACAGTTTATTTGGCAATAAATAACAACGAAAGAGAAAATTTAATATTGGAAGAAGTAATCCAAATAAAGCAAGTGAAACTAACTAAATATTTGGGAATAATTATGGATAACTTTGAAGGTATAGGCAAAGAGAACATAAAACATAGAATTGAATTGAGTAGCAAAATAATATAATCGTTAAATTTGATATGATGGGATAAGCATATTTGGAAAGACACAAAAATATATTGGTAAAACATTGGAGGAATGTGTTGCAATGTATGGAAGTGAGGTATGGACAATCAATAAGTACTACAAGAATAGACTAATAGCTCTAGAAATGGATTATTTGAGCAAAAGTGCTAGAAAGTCAAAATTGGAACATGTCACGAAAAAGGAAATTAGAAATATAATGGAAGCAGAAGGAAGCATAAATGAAAGTATTGAGGAGATGGAATTAAAGTGGTTAGGACATGTTTTAAGAATGGAAGATGAGCGATGGCCGATGCAACTATATCAATGGCATCCGACCAGAAAGAAGAAAAGAGGGAAACCAAAGTTAACATGGAAGGAAAACTTGAAGACACTAATGCAAGCTAGAGGGCTAAGCATTGAAGATGCCTAAGATCATGGGCTTTGGAGGTGTGGCACGGGAAGACCGCAGCAGCTGCAACACCCGAAGGTAGAGAGATGTACTATTTAATTGTATTAAAAGTGTTTGTTCCGATTGTTTACACGAAACAAGCACAAGTTACTTTCTAAACTAACATTAGCACAGTATGTTAATATTATAAACATTTCGGAAAAAATGTTTTAAGAATATTGACCTGTATATATATTTTTTTTATTTAGGAATATTCCACAATACAGTGTTTCTCCTTCAACCCAAAGTAATTTGTCGCCAGAGGTTCCTGTCGAAAGAATCTTCTTCCCTCAAATCTCTAGCTTCCATACTTCTCTTTCACTCCATCCATGCCTCTTCCACTTCTTCCATTAGCTTTCCAATTAAGGATATTATTTGGTATTTTCTCTTCTTCCATTCTTATGAGGTGTCCATACCATTTCAAACGTTTTTCTTCTACTTTTCCTAATATGATTTTTCAACTAGCATAATTTCCCTTATTGTGCTGTTTCTGACCTTATCCCTTCTTGAAATTCTTGTCGATCGCCTCCATAAATCCATTAGTATTGCTAACAGCTTGTTGGCTTGTTTTCTACTTACTGTCCAGGTTTCGGACCCATATAATAAAATGCTTTGTAACAGAACTTGAAATAGAGTTCTGTATATTATATTTATATTCCAAAGCATTGAGTTCAACAAACCAATGATTCTTCTTCCATCAGTTTCCATCTTTCAATTTCTGTGGTTGAATTCTCACTTTTATCTAAAATAGATCCTAAATATTTAAAATGTTTAATATTACGTATTCTTCCTGAATTACATTTTAGCTCATCTGTTGTATCCAGTGAGATATATTCTGTTTTATTACAATTTATCTGCAATCGCCATTTTTTGTATTCTATCTCTAATTTCCTTAACATGAAAGATGCATCACCTGGATCCTGAGAAATCACCACCTGATCATCTGCGAATAGTAAATGGTGGATGCAATAATTATATATATATATTAGAGTCCACCGCTGTGGTCTCGAGATAGTGTGCTCCCTTGTCACGCAGCGGGACCGGGTTCGATCCCCGGTCGGGGCAGTTTTTCTGGGTGAGGTTTTTATCGGGGTTTTTCCTCACCTGTAAGATAAATGTCAGGAAACCTTTAAGGCCCAAATGGTCCCCGAAATCATATGGCCATCATTCTTATCATCATCCTTACCATTATCATTATCATCATCATCCTTCACCGGTGTGGAAAGCAACGGGAAGCTACCACACCTACAATTCCCTAGTAAAGCTGCAAGCATAGCATGAAAATGCTATGATTGCAGTGAAGGACCTGCCTTCGGGCAGAATTACTATGGATGGATATATATTAGACTGCGATGGGCAAGACATATGGAACGAATGGGGAATGAAAGACATGCATGGAAGTTTCTTGTAGGATAACCAGAGGGAAAACGTCCAGTTTGTTTCCAAGAATGAGATGGGAGAATAACACTATGATTTCAGAGAAGTAGATTATACAGGGAATCATTTGAAAAACATTAGCTCAGGATAAGGATGTATGGAAAGCTTATGTCCGCGCCTACGGGTTCGATAGTGCCAGTGAGTTAGTTATGGTTTTATACAACAAGAATGTTCATTTACCTTTTCTCATTTCTAAATAATTAAAAAAACATTAGATTCTTCCTTCCTACACAGAATAAGTGCCCTCAGATTTCAAGAAAATAAAAAAAAACACTTGGTTCACCTTTACATCATTATATTATCTTCTCAAAATTTTGATATCAAATAAAAAAAAAACTCCAGAAATATCATAGGATTTTCAACCATTGTGTAAAAGTGCCTCAACTTTTTTTTCATGCAATCTCGGAAATAATGACATAGGCCGACTTCTATGTTCAAATCGAAAGCAGCACAAAAGAAAACACTTTTTAACTCAACACACGCCCCTAGGGTAGAACGGCTGTTTGATAGCTTGGTTGGAAGAGGGAAATGTTCTCTCCTGATGACGTCAGATATAAATGCAGGCATTCTGGTAACACTGACCCACATTCCAGCGTTTGTGCCTTATTTGCAATTTTGTCTCTAATGTTGCAAGTCTGCGCCGTTTAATCTGCAACATTGCATTTATACTATTGTTTCAGTGGATCCTGCTTACAGTGGATCCATCCGCCATTCTATTCCTACATTACAGAACATACCGTAAATGATAACCTCAGATCAAAGTAATATTTTTTAGAAGTTCCATACAACTGAACTATTGTACTCAATGCTTTTCATATAGAGTAGTGTGTGTATATATATGGTATGATAAGAAAAAAAAATACTTCAGCGTGTTATCCATTACACAACCAGGCGAATCCAATTCAAACACTTATTTTTTTTATATATGTATTATAATCTCCATTATTACTAGATGTCGCGAGAACTCGGTCTTCACTGCCATCTGGTAGCTGACTATAACAAGTAAGCAAATTAAAGAGAATATTTTTACTTTATAGCAGTGACGCTTTATCGATGTTATAATAAAATGTTTAACATTGAGCAATGCAAGCTTAATATGGTATGATAAGAAAAATAAATATCTGGACGGGATTCGAACCCGGAACTCTGAGTCTGTATCTCAGTAAAAAAAATATTCTCTTTAATTTGCTTACTTGTTATAGTCAGCTACTAGATGGCAGTGAAGACCGAGTTCTCGCGACATCTTGTAATAATGGAGAATATAATACATATATAAGAAAAATAAGTGTTTGAATTGGATTCGCCTGGTCGTGTAATGGATAACACGCTGAGGTACAGACTCAGAGTTCCGGGTTCGAATCCCGTCCAGGCATTTATTTTTCTTATCATACCATATTAAGCTTGCATTGCTCAATGTTAAATATTTAATTATAACACATATCGAAAACATGGACTCTTACTTTAAGGGAAGAAAGGAGATTACGAGTATTTGAGAATAAAGTTCTTAGGAAAATTTTTGGGCCAAAGAGAGATGAACAGACAGGTGAATGGAGAAGTCTACTTAACAATGAACTACATGGTCTTTATAGGAAGCCAGATATAATAAGAACAGTTAAGTCTCGTAGACTGCGATGGGCAGGACATGTTGGCGTATGGGGAATGAAAGACGTGCATGGAAGCTTCTTGTAGGAAAGCCAGAGGAAAAACGCCCAGTTGGTAGACCAAGAATGATGTGGGAGAACAACATTAACTATGATTTGAGGGAAGTAGATTATACAGGGAATGATTGGAAAGCATTAGCTCAGGATAGGGATGTATGGAGATCTTGTGTCCGCGCGGCCATGAACCTACAGGTTCGATAGTGCAAGTGAGTAAATAAGTAAGAGAGAAAGAGAGAGACAAAGAGAGAGAAAGAGAGAGAGAGAGAGAGTAAACGAGACAGAGAAAGAGAGAGGCAAAGAGAGAGAGAGAGAGAGAGAGAGAGAGAGAGAGAGAGAGAGAGAAAGAGCGACTTATGTGTGTCTACGTCTTCATGAAACCATAAATAATGTTATTTGAGTTAAGTCTCCTATGTTTTCATATTTAAGAATAAGCTTATATGCATTATACAAGTAGCTACCTTGTATCCATAAATCAGTATTTTATTATAAACGAGTTCGTCATTTATTTTGGACACACCAGCTTACCCAACAACTGAGTTGCACCTACTATGTTTATCCTATACCTATATCAAATTTGATAGTCTGTGTTTACGATAATCACAATAGCTGTTCTCATTCTTCTCTCAAAGGGGCCTTAAGCTTACATTGTAACAACAAAGTTAAGGATTTTCTGTTACTTAAAACACAATTTATGTAAACCAGAGATTATATCCAATGAAGCTCTTTTCCTTTTAAGCAACTAGAAGAGTAGAAGGAGGGGGTGCTGTAGTGTATCCATCCATAGAGTAGACTTTGCAGAAAATTGCTTGGTATAGCTACAGCTAGTTACTAAGGGAGGGCTGTAGCAAACGGTGGTCTGTGTAAATCAGGGGATTAGTCTGCTGTTGCATCTAGAGAATCCTTAATGCTGTTTGCGGCGGTTTGTGGTCATGTAGAGGCCCCCCTCCTCCAAGTGGCACACACAACTTTGTCTGGAAATGCTTACTACCTGAATCTAGAACTATCATACATGGACAAAATTTTAACCTTCCTCGTTCTAGCTTCTAGTGAAAACCAGTTACAGAAATGGGTTCTCTCTCTCCCTCCCTCTTAGAAGTGGACTTGTACATGAAAAACCCAAATACACAACCCAAAATTTCCTAAAATGAAATGTATATATTTGAGGCAATGCGCTCTAAAGCTACATTTTTGTGCCGCGATCCTACCCTTTTTAACATTGAGTTTGAAAGTTTTGAGTGACTATATCGACATTCCTTTGCCCGAGCCCATAGAAGGCAAAGATTAATCCACCTTTCCTTTGTAAATTACTTAACATCTTCTTCTTCTTCTTCTTCTTCTTCCGAATGCAGTATTGGGTGATGATGCCCGTTCTGCGACTACAAAAACTGATCTTTCCATCGGTTGAAGGGTCTCTTTTGCCTTTAGGGTTGAGGTGGTAGATCATCTTTGGTAAACGGGAATTTGACATTCTCTTGACGTGTTGGAACCACTTAATCTGATAATTTTGTATATGTTCAACCATTTCCCTACTATTCCAATTACTTAACATGTAGTACTGAATGCTAAACAGTATTATAATCGTGGAAACTAGAAGGAAAAAAGGAATTAACTTGGCTTGAGAAAGCTTTAGAATATAAATCAATTCGAAACATGACTAGCTAGATAATTAGCTAAAAAGTAATTTTTAATGAGAATCATAGGTCCGATAATACAAATAATTTAACAAAAAATTCATCTTCATGACCGTTAAAAGATGTGAATAAATAAACAAACTCGGTCATCAATAATTTTAAAAAAAGGCAACAAAAAATAATAGTAATAATAATAGCAATAATAATATTCAAGCATACATGCACGCACACAATCCAGTCCAGCCGAGGGCTAGGGTCCACAGTCCGGTTGCCCTACCCTGGCTTGTAGGACTGATGAAACCAAACAGCTCACTCGGGCTACAGTCGACCTGACCACGACAATCCTTAAGATGATGATGGCCCTGATACTAACTTGCATAGCTTATTTGAGGCTTTTGATAACGAGGGGATGTTGCGCAGTCACAAGCAGCGCAGAAGGAAAGGAGGGGGAGGTACGTAGGAGAGAGGAAAACGAAGACAGGAATTTGGCACTGTTCTATAACATCACTCTAGAGGGAAGACACGATTACGTAGTTGTTACGTACCGAAAGAGTGATTTCAGTACATCTTTTAAAAAAGGGCCTCGTAGCTTAAGTAAGTTCTCAAGATATTTAAAACGAGGCAGGGATTTTAACTTTCAACTGCATTACTTTAGAATTGTTGATCCATATCACAACTTCAGTACCTTTGTGTCCTATAATTTACATAAGACTGGTTTTTCCTCACTTTCTAAACAACTCAGGATGGAAAAAATTCCGAATTAAAGAGAATTAAAGCAAATTAAAAATATTATTTTTACTTTATAGTAATGACCATTCTGTATTTCTATGTTATAATTAAATTTTTGACATTGAGCAATGCAAGCTTAATATGACATAATAAGAAATATTAATGCCTGGACGGAATTTGAATCTGGACTTCTGGATTGTAATTCCAGTGCGCTACCAAACATTGTAATTATATATATATATCATCAGCATCTGGTATCATGGCAGCTGCCGCCGTCTTCCGGAAACCAAACGCCATTCCTTTCTGTCCATCCACTGATCTTCCTCCAATCCTCAGACATTCATAGCCGCTTGTACTCCTTCTATCCAACTTTTCTCGGTCTTCCTCACTTCCTCCTTTCCATTGGGATCCACTCCATAACAATTTTAGGCAATCTTTGCTTTGGAATTCTTTTGACATTGCCATATCACTGTAATCTTTTCTTTTCTATAATGTGTATGATGTCAGGTTTCTTTTGTACAATTTCCCTTATTTCTTAATTTCGTTTTCTATCCATTCTAGATTTTCCAGCTGATCTTCTTAAAACATCCATTTCAGTACTTAAAATTCTTTTCGTTTCCCTGGAAGGAATTTGCCAGACTTCAGCACCATATGTTAAAATGATCAGAATTATGGTTTGATATATTTGTAATGTTCTATTTTTTTTAATATTTTTGCTCCACCAGAGTTTAAAGCTTTTATTGCTTGTTTTGTTTGTGCGATTATATTTTTAATTTCCACTGTGTTATATCACCTGAATGGTCTAATTTTGTTCCTAAATAAGTGCATTTAAGAGGTACTACACCAGGATTCCTAGCCAAATTTAGGAATTCCTTAGATTTGGTCAGGGTGTATCTTTCTAAAATTGCCATCGCCGCCATTAGAGGATCAATTTCAATTTTAAGAAACCATTTTTACAAAATTTCTACTTTGTTGTATGTATACATCAATTAGGCTTACAATTTGAATTTTGTTAATGTATTTACTAATCGTATTTCATAAATTCAAGAAATTAATTGTCTGTATAACTTTGTCCTTGAGGCAATCCTCTAATGAGGAAAGTTGCATATAATAAAATATGCGATATGAAATTTATATTTTCCATTTATTCTCATATACATATGTAACAAAACATACCTGATTTGGAAAAAAAAAACTCAGCTGTACTTTTAGACTATAGACCACAAAACTCAGCTGTACTTTTAGACTATAGACCACAAACCTCAGCTGTACTTTTAGACTATAGACCACTAAACTCAGCTGTACTTTTAGACTATAGACCACTAAACTCAGCTGTACTTTTAGACTATAGACCACAAAACTCAGCTGTACTTTTAGACTATAGACCACAAAACTCAGCTGTACTTTTAGACTATAGACCACAAAACTCAGCTGTACTTTTAGACTATAGACCACAAAACTCAGCTGTACTTTTAGACTATAGACCACAAAACTCAGCTGTACTTTTAGACTATAGACCACAAATCAATAATGATTTTCGTGGAAAATACATAAGCTTAGATTATGTTATTTTGTATTCTCGAAAAAAATGAGAATAATAAATGTGCCTTTTATTGGAAAATATATAAATGTGAAATAAATTACAATAAATGTTTATAATTTTGAAATGTTTGTTAACATGCAGCTTATGTAGGTCATTTTCAATACATTTTAAATTTGTTTCAAAGTCAAACAACTGCCATATTGTCATGATTAATACCTTTGAAATATTATTACTCGCTCCTTGTCTGTGCTAACATTAATTTTCATTAAGCTTATACTATGATTTATTTAACACTAATTATGTTGTAATTATATTAATTTATAAAAGTAATATAGGGTGTATCATATACCAGAGCCCTATTTTGTGTCAGTTGGAAATTTGTCTCCTCCTTCTTCTTCCTTTCATGTGACAGACCTAGTGGTCTGTTAAGGTCTCAATCCAACATTTGAAGGGTCTGCCCAAGGATATCTTGCCTGGTGGCTGGTAATTTAAGATTTGACGTGGCATTCTTGTTCTTCTCATTCTTCTTACGTGAGATTTCCAGTTGTTTCTGTATTTTTGTACATATTCCATGACTGATTCTGTTTGTAATCCTCTGAGAATCTCAGAATTCCTTTTATGGTCTGTTCTTGAGTAACCTGCAGTACGTCTCATAAATTTCATTTCTGCCACAGTTAGTCTTTGTTCATCTACACTGCGAATTTTCCAGGCTTCACTGCCGTAACATAATATGGGTCTGGCCAGTGTTTTATAAATTCTAGTTCGTGTTTGTTGCTGTACTGTTTGTATTTACAGTAACAGCATGCATTACATGCATTTGTCCTTTTCGTCAATTTATTTCTTTTTATGTTTTATTCATTTGATATCACTTATTTTTCTTTCTCATTCTTTTCATTCTCCCTACTTTTATAGTGCGTACACCCATGTGGAAGCCAATATGCAGTGAGCTCAACACCTGAACCATGCATTAGACAGGTACACCGTGACAGGTCTCCCTAGATCCGTAGTTGATCAGTAAATCAGGGCCACCACCTAAAACATCCCAGGTTAATAGAATGGAACGAACACATACACGGTCCCAAGATGGGGTTTTAAATTCCCTACCTCTCCGAAACCGGGACACCGGACATGAAAGTAGGTTGTATATCAAACCACGCTATGGTGACAGCCTTCTTTTCATTTCCCGCTTTAAAATTTATATTCGGTTCACCTTAAAGGCAAGAAAAAACAGGTAAGTGGAGGAAACTAGATAACAATAATGTTGATGATATATATATCATAATAACAAGTAAGTATCGTAAACTGCGATATGTTTACATGTGGCACAAAGAGGAGCACGCAATCTTCTTGTAGAAAAATTGGAAGGAATAACCTAAGAAGGTAAGCGTGAATGAGGTTGGAGAATAATATTAACCACGGCAGAAGGAAGTGCATTACATACTCACTTACTTACTCACTGGCGGTATCGAACCCGCAGGTTCATGCCCACGCGGACATAAGCTCTCCATACATCCCTATCCTGAGCTAATCCTTTCCAATCATTCCCTGTATAATCTACTTCCCTCAAATCATAGTTAATGTTATTCTCCCACCTCATTTTTGGTCTACCAACTGGGCGTTCTCCTTCTGGCTTTCCTACAAGAAGCTTCCATGCAAGTCTTTCATTCCCAAGTGCATGAGTCTATGTGCGTACAGTCTTTTACCTCGGGTTTGATAGCGCTAGTGATTTATTTTAGCTACTGAATGCATTATTATCATTATGACCAGTCTCATGGGCTAGTGGTCAGCGTTCATGACTAAAGTTCATGAGTTCCCGGGTTCGATTCCCGGTCAGACCACAGGAATTTTTCCTTAAAGGGAATTATTCCTGTGGTTGCCCATGGTCTGGAATTTAGGTTAAGTTTAGATTAAGAACTCTCCTGGCGCTTCATTATCACTTATTATCCATCATATCATCATAACTAATGCCACGAGTGATTTCTAATTTATCTAGAGAATTTGGAAATCAAGAGTGACATTTGTTAAGTCTATTTAACGAATAAAATTAAGCTGTTTACTCACAAATCATTATTTAACTATAGTTATTTTAAAATATTTATATATTTAATGTAAACGGCGATGTTTGAAAACAAATGAGAAGCGATAGGTACGCTTCATCTGCTTCTTTTGTTTATCACTGCAACCAGATCATACTATTTATTGCCAAAGGAACGCAATATTATAAGAATGCTCTCTAGTGGAGAAAAAATGAAACACATCAAACTGTATATTAATTCATTTCTGATGTCGTATGATGTAAATATGACAATTATATTTTTCTGGAATGTTATTACCTGGGGGAAAAAAATACATTTAAGAAAGTGCAAACAGTGGTTTCTTTTTTTTGGTGGTATAACCAATTGCTACAAATGTTTTTCTATTAATTCCTGCATGCGCTATGTGTTGACATTCATGCACTATATATACAATCTGGTAGCCGTATTTCTTAGAGAGTCAATGACTGCAAAATAATGCTATGACCTATTCAGAATGTTAAAAAGGAGGTGCTTTCTTTATTATGATAAACTTTAGTTGGTAAATTCTAGGCGAAATACGACTGTGATTGGTTGTAAATAAAAAATTATTGAAATGTGATTGGTCATTGACTCCCATTTGGGACATGAGTTAAATAGTCATGGTAGTGTAACTCCACTTTCCAGGTGCCCCAACCTGAGAAGTGGATTACAATTCTGCCAATGCTGGGGAGAAAGCTAGAAATGTCATAAAAGACGACCTGGTGGCATTATACAATATATATTATTATCATTATCCCGTTATTATTATTATTGTATTCCCTTACATCATTATATTTTCGAAATGATGTAAGCCTGTAGAATATATTACAGACTTGTGTATCTTAGTGTCATGTAATTAATTCATAACAAACCCACTGGCGCTATGCAACTCGGGGGTTCATGATCGAGCTACAGTTTTCCAGTCATTCCCTGTATAGTTTACCTCCCTCGTTATAACAATGGTTAGTGATACCTTTCCACCGCATTCTTGGCCTAATTTCTCCGCGCTTTCGCTGGCTTTCCTGCAAGATATTTCCATGTGCGTCTTTCATTCCCCATTCGTGTCACCTATCCTGCACATCCCATCCTGCGAGACGTACCTGTTCTTGTTATAACTTGTTTCCCATAAAGATCATATCTTTCGCTGCTAGGAGGTCTCTCTCTCTCTCTCTCTCTCTCTCTCTCTCTTCTCTCTCTCTCGTTTAAACATTGCATACGCTATTTTACCCGCCTTCAACGAGAAGCCATCGAAATATTCAAACATAAAAATAGTTTCAGTAGAAAGGAAGAATCATTAAAAGTCAACAAAGTATGGATACTGGTTCTAAAAAACGCAAAATGTAAACCTCTACAAGTACAGCCGACTAGACTTGCAAACAGGAATCTCAGTGGAACAATGGAAGTCCTTACCGCTGACCAATCAGAAGGCAGATACAACGTACAGTCGACTAGACGACCAAACAGCAATCTCATTGGAGCAATGGAAATCCCTAGCGCTGACCAATCAGAAGGCAGATATAACTTACGAACATATCGCGGTGAACGTATAAATAGGACAGACAGTCGACAGAATTGCCAGTCTCAAGACAATCCTTGAGGATGCCAGACGCAGTTTTTGACTACAAGCCTCACGACCACGGCCTACAGCCCGAAAATCTTCAGCAAGATCATCATAGCAACTCCGGCCGTGAAAGTCTACGTGAATACGTTTCATAAGAACTTTATTCTCAAATAATCGTATTCTCCTCTCCTCCCTTAGAGTAATTTTTTCATGATTTCCATCCATATATAACTTTAATTCATTTCCAGGTCATTGGGTCAAAATCACTCTAATCCAATTGTGCGCAATATAGGGCGTATGCTACAACAACGTGCTGTCCACCGAAACATATTTCCCATACCAGACACTTGAAGGACCAAATAATGAAATGAGTGCTGTACAACAGCCGGAGTAGAGTGGCTCACTCTGCGCGGCTGGCTTTCGGACTCTCTGCTTGTCCAGTCGCGTAGTTTACGATGCCCTGCACCGATGAGATGACAACCTCATTTCACCATATTTGTATCGGCTCTAAGCTAGACACATTAACGCCGCTAACACAGACGGTCAAATGGTTAAACTCCCAACTGATAACCACGAAGGTATTGGCCACCAGGTAGCCGCAACTGATTACGGACGTGGCACACTGGGCAATGCAGGAACATTGCCACTTATTAGTAGTAGTAGTAGTAGTAGTCATTGGGTCCCTTGGGACGAACAGTAAAGGATCCCAGGGAAGGGGATTGACTCGGCATCAGGGCCAGTTTCGAGAAATGAGTGAAGAAAAATCCCGGGTTGCGTAGTCTGTCGTTTCCTTAACCTTACTTTAAGAAGACTAGTAGAGAAAAAAAGAAACTGTAAGTGCGAATAAAATTTAATACAGGAAATAATGTGATAATGTTACATGAAAACTAGTACAAAATAGTAAACATAATTTCAAACTGATAAAAGCTAATATTAATTAACAGAATGAAGACTGCAGGCTGTATTTCTAATTATCAAATAACAATCATTTACAAGTTCAAATAATGTAGAATAATGTAGATAATACAACGATCGTTCATGTTTATCTGATTAGTGTGCTCCTGGGGTTTCATATTTACATTCAGGGAGTTTCTATTTAATTATATAAAAAAAACTTTCGAGTACGTCGTATCTTCCTCTGCTGCACGTCAAATGGTTAATTTTATTATTGCAATTAACTTGAAATAACTTCATAAATGCATAATTTTCATCTTCAGTTTTAAGGTACACTTTTATCATTAGAGTAGTAGTTAATACTAGAAATAGCTAACTTAAAACAATTATTTTTACATTATTTTGTACCCGCTGTAGCGGAATAGAGCTCTAATAAACAGTGTAGCAGAAATCTGTCCAATTAAAAACGAGAATAATTGGAAACACATCATATTTCATGGTGAATACCTGTTTTTTATGTAAGAGCATAATCAAGAAAATGAATTTATAAAAACATATTATTATATAGGCCTAATCATTAATTTTGAAACAAATCTGATTTTAAAAGTGTCACCCGAAACAATTTGAATGTGAATTGACCTATAATGAATGAAACTGCATTACATTACCGATAAGAATGGTCAACAAATTCAGATATTTAGGCATAACACTGCAGCGCACACGTTCAGGAGAGAGCAGCAGCAGCTATAAGAGCTATGTGCAGTATCAAAGACATCACATCGTTAAAATTAGTCACAGCCATGAAATTATTCGCATCAGTGTTAACCCCAATCGTCACCTACGGGATAGAACTGATGTGGGAGAAATTATCGACCAGCGATTTGGAGAGGTTAGAAAAACTTAAACCAAGATTCATCAAAAAGGCATTAGGTGCAAGCAAATACACACCAAATAGAATGGCCTATATGCTAACCAGAGAAACCTTCTTCCTAGAGGACCTGAGGCAAAGGATACTACTGCCAGCAACGGAGCCATATAAGAAAGTCACCGAAAAAAAGAAACAGAGAGAAAAAGAGATCGACGAAGATTTCTACGCCTCAGATGCCAGAGAGTGGACTGGAAGTAACCAACCACAAAGGCACAGAATCATAGGCATAGCAACACACGGATATCATCACAAAATGTGCAAAAATACAAAATTCCACCAACCGAGTGATCCGTGTGAATGCAAGATATGTGAAGCGATACCATTACAAACAATGCAGAATATGGACAGGATCACTGAACCAACTCATAAAAGACAAATCATAAACTTATAACTTAATGCTCTTTCGAGTGCCTCTTACCAACTTATTATTAACTTATTATATTATATTTCTTATATTGACAAACATTGCCTAAACGACCTATTTATGAATTAAACATTTTATTTTCTCTCTCTCTTATATATATATATATATATATATATATATATATATATATAAATAATAATGTATAGCGCACAACGTGCAAAGATTAGTTAATCTATATTAGTTTATCTGTCCATACAGAATCCTGTCAGAGATTGCCCTCTGTTTTTGCACTTTAGCACATGGTATCTCTCGCATAACACGCCGCATCGCTCGCACACGCATTCTGGTCCCGGGTCATGAAACTGTTTCGTTTTGCACAGTCTGTGATGGAAGCCGTGTGCTGCTAGCCGGGTCACTAGGTGTCGTAGTTCGGCTTCTTCCAGTCTTCTGAGATCATGGCATCGGTGTTGTAGAAATCGGTCCAAATGGATTCTTTTTTCAGCTGCAACTCTCTTAGTACAGTATTATAGCTCGCTGTAGATGGCAGGAATAGTTTCAATCGGAGCTCTTCTATGAGAAATAGCTCCTTTGTCAGTTCATAGACCGTACGGGAGGGTACGAACTTTGACAGACCCGCTACCTTTTTTGGATTTCACTTTTTCCAGGAGTCTAAAGCTGTTGGTGTCCAGATGATCCCATATCAGTTGAAGACCGTATGTGGCTATTGGTACAATCTTGGTGTGGAAGAGTTTTATTGCTGCTTCCATGGACATCTTGGTTATGTATTAATATAACATATTGCTACTAATACTGAAGAGATTTTTAATATCTCTATTTCATTTTGCTCTTGAACTAAAGGCCTAAAATAAGCATATGGTCATTTTAATGGGAAATAAAATACCCAGGGCGAACCATACCTACCACTGCTGCCTTGCAGTAAGATATTGAACTATCAAAGGCTAGAGGAAGAAAACCTTGAACAAAAATTACCCGTCCTCCATGTTGGGTGTATAATATACAGGGGATGATTGGAAAACATTAGCTCAAGATAGGGATGTATGGAGAGCTTATGTCAGCGTGGCTATGAACCTACGGATTCGATAGTGCCAGTGAGTTAGTTAGTTAATGTTAGCAGCGTGGGCAATGTTCATTAGTTGAAAGAACAGGAAGCCGTGATAAAATGGCGGCAAATACGTATTTATTGTTTTATATTGTTTCAAATAAAGTTCAGTTCATTTAAAATACAGGGATTTGTTTCATATTAATACTACGTTTTGGATATTTTTTGCACATACGATGTATGTAAAACCCTAGCAATGATTCTTGACGAATGAAATTTGTAATGGGAGCTTAGATGCGAGTCCTGTACTAACCAGATGTAGGCCTCAGCTAATAGGAAGTAGACCACACGTCATTGCTAACTCCCTCAAATACAGTCACTGCTAAACATTTTAAAAATCTCACTACAAAAATTAAATAATATAGGTAATCTTTATCGTAGACTGCGATAGGCAGGACATGTGGCACGAATGGGGAATGAAAGACGTGCATGGAAGCTTCTTGTAGGAAAACCAGAGGGAAAACGCCCAGTTGGTAGACCAAGAATGAGGTGGGAGAATAACATTAACCATGATTTGAGGGAAGTAGATTATACGGGGAATGATTGTAATACATTAGCTCAGGATAGGGATGTACAGAGAGCTTATGATGTCCGCGCGGCCATGAACCTATGGGTTCGATAGTGCCAGTGAGTTAGGACATCTTTATCCGTGGAGGAAGTATATTCACTATATACACACACACACACACACACTGTATTTGGTTTATATCACACTTTTAATGTTTTAAATAACCACTAAATGAAATGTCACTTTAATTTAAACAATTTATAGTCTTCCCCGCGCCGTAGCCATGTGATTAAGGCAAGATGTCTTGGCGCAGAGCTACGGGACCTGCGCTGGTTCGAGTATCCACGGGGGAAGAAGTGTTCTCAAGGAATTTCTGCCAGTATGGGACCGATGCCCACCCAGCATCGTGAGGCATTTGGGTAGCTACAATAAGTAGCGGGTCCAGGTTGAGAGGACCAGTTATAATGGCTGAGGGACCCGACATTCACATTGCACTATAATTTTAAGACTTCAGACAGCAAGTGTACAAAATATTATAATTAAAGTCTACGGTTTAAAATCTAAAATCAACACATCCGCGTCTCACTATTATTCTCTATGGACTGTACATGTTTTGAAGAGGAACTGTTTTGTTTGTACACGTGGCAGACAGGGAATTCACAGCTCAGCAATAGGCTCTACCATATGGATTTACGGTCAAGGACATTCTTCAATATCCCTTGCGCGATCTATAGTATAAATAGAGGGCAGTGATTTTACTTCCCACACGCGTGTTTGTAATATGTAATATTACAGTATAGTTACTTTATCACAGTATAGTTATTAACTTAAAGTTATTTTAGGTCTCTATTTTACAGCCCTCCAGGCCTTTGGATATTTTGAAGCCCCATTTACAATTGCAGATTCTGTTTACGGCTCAACCTTTTTTTATAGCAACATGCTTCCATGGGAGTTGGAACTTGAACTTTCAATCATGGTCGCCATTGCTGTAAGTACGACAAATCGCACTATCGCGCAAAAAAAAAATTCTTGGTGGTAGTATTGCAGGCTCCAAAACGTCATCGCTGAACATCATACATATTCAGGTTTTTTGCTCTCTAACACTTGAAGCATTTAGTAAAACTAGAGACGGCCAGGATTCGAGAGAAAAGAAGAAGAAAAGAGAAGTGTAGTTAATTAAGACATTCTGCTTTAGCATATAAACGTTTTCATTGTGTAAATTAAATTGAGGATCACAATTTCTTGCCATAACTTCTAGTTCTGTACAGTATCTTGCTCTCTCTCTCCATGTCGCAAGCTTAAATTTCAATATCCTTTGTTATTCAGTTCATGGAGCTTCCCTGTCTTATCTCTAAGAACTACATACAGTGCAGCCAACTTAATCTGCTACCACATGTTTAAAAATCCAATATCGAGAGTCATGCTGTTACGTAATGTAAAGTAAGCCTACAGTGGTATCTGCCAGCAAGTTCTTCGTCTCAAATTGAACTGTTTCATAAAAACACAATTTAAAAATTATTTGTAAATAAGACAACCGGCAAGTCAAAAAGCAAACGCTGTCCTTGAGAGTGCATTTCTACACGAACCAAATTTAGCCCCACTACAAAAAAAACTATAGAGAAAATATAATCTTAGAATGTCAAAAAACCAACAAAGGTAATGGTTTTGTGGGAAAGAAATTAGATCAAGAATATAATCGCTGGTTGAGTGGAAGAGAAGGCCAGCTAAAATAAAGCATTATTATTATTATTATTATTATTATTATTATTATTATTATTATTATTATTATTATTATTACTATTATTATCATTATCATTATATTAAAATAGATTGCGGATACGTACGAACTTCTCACATGCATTAATTTATCATTATCATCATCATCATCCGGTATCATGGCAGCTGCCGCCGTCTTCCGTAAACCAAACGCCATTCCTCTACGTCCATCCATTGATCTAATCCTCTGATATGCATAGCTGCTTGTATCCCTTCTATCCAAGTGTTCTTCTGTCTTACTCTCTTCCTCCTTTCCATTAAGATCCATTCCATAACAATTTTAGGCAATCTTTGCTCTGGCATTCTTTTGACGTGGCCAGTGTAATCTTTTCTTTTCTGTAATATCTATGATGTCCGGCTCCTCTTGTACACCCATAATTTCCCTTATTCCTTTATTTCGTTTTCTATCCATTCTAGATTTCCCAGCTGATCTTAAAATATCCATATCTGTACTTAAAATTATTTTTAATTTTCAAAAAACGTTAAACTGAAAATATATAAAAGTATTATTCTACCAGTTATATTATATGGGTGCGAAACATGGACTCTTACTTTAAGGGAGGAAAGGAGATTACGAGTATTTGAGAATAAAGTTCTTAGGAAAATTTTTCGACCGAAGAGAGATGAACAGACAGATGAATGGAGAAGACTACATAACAATGAACTACATGGTCTTTATAGGAAGCCAGATATAATAAGAACAGTCAAGTCTCGTAGACTGCGATGGGCAGGATATGTGGCACGAATGGGGAATGAAAGACGTGCATGGAAGCTTCTTATAGGAAAACCAGAGGAAAACGCCCTGTTGGTAGACCAAGAATGAGGTGGGAGAATAGCATTAACTATGATTTGAGGGAAGTATACTATATAGGGAATGATTGGAAAACATTAGCTCAGGATAGGGATGTATTGAGAGTAAGTAAGTAAGTAAATATGTGGACGAAACTGATCATACAAGTTCTCTGAGCTAGTGTCAAATAGCAATATGACTTTAAAAATAAGATAATGGAAGAGGAAAATAAGAAATAGGTGAGAAGAAAAAAATTCTAATTTAGATACTTCTTAAGACGTGTTTTGCCATTTACCTTGAAGTTAGATACAAGATAGATTATTGATTACTGATGTTAAATATTGGTCTAACCCTCTCCATCCTCTTCATAAATTGATGTTGGATAAAAATGTACTCTAGCAATAATGGAAAGCTATCAACGACAACTATAAATGTGTGAATGAGGCAATATTTAATTATGGCAGGAGAAATTCTCTAAGATCTTGTATCTTGTAAGCCCATGTTTCCCTTAACAGAGTTTTAGACGCTTTCCCCCTACAGGGAAGAATTTGAACCATACTAATTTAGTTACACTTGTTTCAGTATAGATGTCATCTGAGTGGTCCGTGGTCAGCGTTCTGCCTCATACTGACATCTAGGAAACAAAGTAGTACTAGGACGGGAAAATTCGGTAAATTTTGCTTAGAGGCCTTTTCATTGAGGCTTAAGGATCTTTTACGAGCCTGAAAATCTTCAGAATCGGGACCCTAAGCTTCATTTTCTCTTCTTCGGCTTTCCCCACTTATAGGTTTGCTGTCTTCAGTTTCCATTTATCTCTATCATTCCAATCTCCCTCTTCCAAATTCCTATCATCCATTATGGTTCTGACATAGGTTTTCCATTTCTATCTTGGTCTGCCAAGTTTATTTCTTCCAGGGGGTGACCATTGGTATATATATTTTGGCCATCTTTCATTTTCCATTCTTTGTACATGGCCATACCATTTAAGTGTTTGATTTTCAATCCTCTTAACAACAGATGTGGTGACATTCATTTCTCTCCAAAGGAATTCATTTCTTATTTTATCCTGTATTGTTTTTTGGAGGCTTCTTCTAAAATAATCAAATTCAACTGCTCTAATTTTATTCTTTTGTAATTCCATCAACCAAGTTTCATTTTAAAACCAAATTATCTCGAAATTCGAATGTCCACTTTTTGCGCCGTGACCATTCAATTTATTGAAATGTGCATTGAACATGAAAAATGCTTCATAACTTAACTTAAGTAATGATCACGTGAAATAATTTATATTAGTGGTGTAGCGTTTAAGTCAAATTGTATGCTAGATTTAATATGCAGGAACCAAAGCCGGGCTATGGAAATTATACGTGTATATAGGTAGGATGCACCTCCAGAGCTTGCCAACATTTTACATACATAAGTCCACAGATATGAATATGAACAGATTTGGGGTCTTTAAGCCGTTAGCAGCAAGGACTACTGGTTTCTGTAATGTAACTTTCTCCTTCCCACAATCTCTCTCTCTCTCTCTCTCTCTCTCTCTCTCTCTCTGTACACTGCAAATACTGTTCATTCCTCCCACAGGAACTCCATACAGATCCTCGGTAGTGTATCCTAGCACATACTGATATATTTGAACCTCCCGCTCCCCGCAGCAATAGTTTATCATCATTTTACGTATGCAAACTTTCGGAGGGCTTAGTATGCTAAGAGATACAGAACCATTCCAGTATGCAGTGAAATGAACGGTGTCTGGTGAACCCTTATAAGAGCCGTAGATCCTCTTTTATATAACAACACTGTGCGCTGAAACAAATGACGTACATAATCCCATTATTTATACCAAATTGACATTACCTAAAAACTCGCACAAAATTTCACTCACATGTGCAATTATTATCCTTGGCTTAATAATAATATAAAGAGATACTAAATTGAAGTTTTATAAAACATTGGCAGTTCCTGCATTACTTTATGGGAGTGAAACTTAGGTAATGATCAAAAAATTACAAAGTAGAATGCAAAGCGCAGAAATGAACTTCCTTAGAAGAACAAAAAGGCTGCACAAGATTCGATCCAATAAAGAATAAAGATGTCATAACAGAGTTAAATATATATCCACTGAATGATGAAATTAAAGAATATAGAGAGGCGGAAATTAAAATAATAATGGAATCTAATTTATTTTTATTTGTAGTTAAAACTCAAAATAATTCATACGAAATACTGATTCTCTAGCAAGAATTATTAAAACACAAATTCACAATCTTGGTTTAGACATGTAGAAAGAAAGAATGCACGTAACAAGATAACAAAATCAGCATTTAACTACAAACCAAGAGGTTCAAGGAACAGGAAATTAGCCTAGTCAATGAAGTGAAGAAGAAGAAGAAAACAATATAATATTTAATTTATTCTGGGAGAGGGTAGGCAATAAGAGTTCTCTACCATTCAATTACAAGAAATATTACAATTATGTATACAATATACACATTTTAATAAAGATTATAAACACATGGAAATTGTAATGTGATGTAAATATACCCTTATAGCTATTACATTTATGAGCTATACGTAATAATGAAAAAAATAATAATAATTATAAAACTAATGACTAAGATGACGAATGACAGAAGACAGATCCCCAAGAAAAATATTATAATAATTTTCACCCTGTAGAAGTGGAAGTGGACGGAAACGCAACACAGATTGCTGGTATTTTAAGCAATATTAAGTGAAACAATATTGGACCAGACGATAGAGTGGGATGTAATGATAGTAGATTTAATGGGCACAGCAGATGTGAAACGCGCTAAAATAAATGATGATGATGATGATAAATTGGACAAGGAGCCAGCAATTAAGGCAAATACAATATATATATATATATATATATATATATATATATATATATATATATATCATACCATATATATATATATATAAAATAATAATAATAATAATAATAATAATAATACTTTATTTATTCTGGCAGAGTTAAGGCTATAAGGACCTCTCTTCCACTCAACCAGCACAAATACAAATAAATATGGTATGATAAGAAAAATAAATGGCTGGACGGGATTCGAACCCGGATCTCTGAGTCTCTACCTCAGCGTGATATCCATTACACTACCAGGTGAATCCAATTAAAACACTTATTTTTCTTATATATGTATTGTATTCTCGATTATTTATAGATGTCGCGAGAACTCGGTCTTCACTATAAAGCGTCACTGCTATAAGGTAAAAAAAATATTCTCTTTAATTCGCTTCCTTGTTATAGTCAGCTACTAGATGGCAGTGAAGTGAAATGAAGACCGACGTTCTCGCGACATCTAGTAATAATGGAGAGTATAATACATATATAAGAAAAATAAGTGTTTGAATTGGATTCGCCTGGTAGTGTAATGGATATCACGCTGAGGTACAGACACAGAGATCCGGGTTCGAATCCTGTCCAGGCATTTATTTTTCTTATCATACCATATTAAGCTTGCATTGCTCAATGTTAAATATTTAATTATAACATCTATATTATAGATTTTTAAGGGTTGAAAAACTATTTTAACAAAAGTTAAAGTAAAGTAAAAGTAATCCCCACTACAGGCCTCAGGACGGGCCCTTGGGGCAGTCCATGAGTAGGAGGTTAAGGCCCACCACTATTTCGGGACAAGGCCGCACTTGATGTCAGCCGGGTTGTTCAGCGATGCGTGACGGCCCCACCCGCCTTACCCCCAGAAACAAGAGTCTGGTACTAATTTCCGTTTTAGAGCCTGAGTCGACCCCAGGGCCATAGTGCCGCCATAAGGTTTGGGTCAGTTTTAAAAATCATGACCCAAACGGGAAGCGGAAAACGTAGAAAGGAAGGAGTTCCAGTCCATTCTCTTCTTCTCTGTCTTTTCCCAACCCGTACTTTGTTAGCTCAGTGCCTTCTAACCACTACGCTTACGGCGTGCCCGTAGTAAAAGTACATATACAATTGAGATCTAATTAATAATGATTATATCGTCGGGACGCCCACGCCCCTAATTTCCTATGGCAAGGAAGTAATGAGCAAGTGGCGAAAATAAAAGGAAGTCTTCCTGGACTCAAACTTTGGTGAGGAACAACTCGAGGATTTTTCTAGTTTTACTCAGTCTCAAGGACAATGTTGAGTTTGGAATTTCATTACCAAGAGTCTCTTTCAATATATTGGCAAATTCGTAGATACAATAGACGGATGTGCCTTCAGCTGTTAAAACGCACATTTAGAATTGAATCAGACATTTCGAAAATTGATCATCTACAGCTGACCAAATTTTACAGGAGAGAAAAAAAAACTGATTCAACTTGTTCAGGATAAAGCACTGAATATGAAATTGGTACTGAATAAACTCAGAAAGTGGTAAAGGAATAGTGTAGATGATTCATTCCCACACGGACACGATGGAAGAAGGTGTCTAAACATGTAAAAACGAAGAAAGTGAATTTCAGAAACATTTCGAAATAACTCATTCAATTAGAGTTAGCCCATAATCATACCATTTCGGGCAAGGGTCTCCTGCTACTGCAGGGTGGCTTACGTTACATCCCCGGATTAGCCAACCCCTTGGGACTATCACTTCACTTCAGCCTTTTTATGGATTGCTTCCATCTTTGTCTGTCTTGTGCTGTTCTAGTCCACAATGTTCCTAGATGACACTTGAACACTTCACTCCAACGCTTTTTTGTCTTCCCACTTTCCTTTTCCCTAGTCTGGGTTCCCACATAGTCACTGCATAAGTCCACTTTTTAGGATCCATTCGGAGCACATGCCACCCCCCCCCATTTCCATTTCAACCCCATTGCTGATGTTGCTACGTGTTTTAGCCCCGTTATCTTGCGGATGTCCTCGTTCCTGAAGCGGTCTCTTTTTGTTATTGGCCATGTCTGCGAGCCTTAAGTTAATACAGGTAGTATACACATTTCCATGATGTTTTATTTTTTATTTTTAGGCTGATGGTTTTTTCTAGAAATATGAACTTTAGAGACCAGAATTTTTTCCATGATTGTGTGATTCTGTTTTCTATTTCATTAAACTTTGGTTGCTGAATGATATGGCTCAGCCTAAGTAAACATATTCATTCATGTGGTCGATTTTGTGATTTTCAATCTGAATTGTCTTTTTTTAGGGGAAGCCAGATATAATAAGAACAGTTAAGTCTCGTAGACTGCGATGGGCAGGACATGTTGCACGTATGGGGAATGAAAGACGTGCATGGAAGCTTCTTGTAGGAAAACCAGTGGCAAAACGCCCAGTTGGTAGACCAAGAATGAGGTGGGAAAACAACATTAACTATGATTTGAGGGAAGTAGATTATACAGGGGATGATTGGAAAACATTGGTTCAGGATCGGGATATATGGAGAGCTTGAATCCAAAGATCTGAAAAATATGAAAGGTCATAAAATAATATTTGACCTAATCCAAGGAGATTACAGGTATTTGAGAATAAAGTACTTAGGAAAATTTTTGGACCAAAGAGAGATGAACAGACAGGTGAATGGAGAAGACTTCATAACAATGAACTTCATGGTCTTTATAAGGAAGCCGGATATAATAAGAACAGTTAAGTCTCGTAGACTGCGATGGGCAGGACATGTTGCACGTATGGGGAATGAAAGACTTGCATGGAAGCTTCTTATAGGAAAGCCAGAGGGAAAACGCCCAGTTGGTAGACCAAGAATGAAGTGGTAGAATAACATTAACTAAGATTTGAGGGAAGTAGATTATACAGGGAATGATTGGAAAGCATTAGCTCAGGATAGGGATGTATGGAGAGCTTATGTCCGCGCGGTCATGAACCTACGGGTTCGATAGTGCCAGTGAGTGAGTAAGTATGATTTGAGGGAAGTTGATTATACAGGGGATGATTGGAAAACATTGGCTCAGGATAGGGATATATGGAGAGCTTCAATTCAATGATCTGAAAAATATGAAAGATGATAAAATAATACTTTACCTAATCCATGAACCTACGGGTTCGATAGTGCCAGTGGGTGAGTTAGAGTTATTATGTTTTCATGTATCGTTAGTCATTATCTTTGATTTTGAGACATTTATTTGAAGTCCTGATTGTTTACTGTATTTGCAGAGCTCTCTTAGCATTTATATAACATCAAATAAAATCTGAAATAAAAACAATAGAGTAGCAATCTTACTCTTCCGCCTACACAAGGATTTGATTTTATGACGTACCTCATCAAATGAACTTGTTCTTCTGAAATTGGTCTTTTCATGAGTAGTAGAGTCGTGAAGTACCTTCCTCTGATTCAGTAGTGACGTCAAACTCTGTATCAAGAATCTATTATATTAATCCTCTCACCGGGTGAAACTAAACAAATTTACTACTTTCTCCTATTCGAATCCTAATAGCTTGTAATAAATACTGTATATCCAATCCAATTATAACCCATTAGGCCTATTACGCTGGCCAACATAATTGTTTGTCTCATGAGTACCAATAGTTGTATTTAATGCAGTTTTTTTTATCGTGTTTTCAAATATGTATTCGGAATTCCTCCATCATCCACAGTTTTTTATTTCAATTTCAATTCATGGATTTAAATAATTATTTTTTAATCAACTTTTTTCCTCCATTTGTCCATTGTAAAACAAAAACCAAATGAGCTAACTCAAATGGTTTTCAGCTATGGAAAAGATATATCAAGGCAAATGGAATCCATATATGCTGGCCGATTATTGTTGGACCATCAAGGGGGATGCTCCACAGGCGAAATATAGCAGAAAATAGTCATTTCTTACTTTCTAGGTGAGTCCGAATGTTCGAATATTGTGTAGTTACGAATGTAGAAAATATTAAAGTGTTTGAAATTATAAATCCCTCTCTCTCGGAAACGTTGCGTGATGGAAAAAACCCGATATCATATTTGAATTCAGAAGAAAAAAAATACTATCAGAATCACATTTCTTTTTTTCTGAGACAAAAAAAAAGTTCATCATAAACATAAAGTCTTAGGTCCTCTGGCCCGTTCCGACTTCAAGAGACTTCGTCTTTCCATCTAGCAAATGGTCTTCCTTGACTTCTAGATCCTGTGGGTCTGTAGTTTAAAATCATTTTAGAAGGTCTATCATCTGGCATTCTAAGTGAATGTTCGCACCAATTTTGTCTTCGTTTGTCAATTTTATCCCTCAATTTAAACATATATAATTGATCTGTTATATCTGTACTCCTTTTCTGGTCCCTAAGAGTGTGAGAGTGGAGGAGGTACACTTCCCTGCTTCTCATAGTACTAATAGCTGAGACTGCAAATTCCTTTCAGACACACGGAGCTGGGTCCCGAGCTACAGTAGGAACGGCGATGACTTTATAACATTTCAGTTGAGTATCTTGAGTTGTTTTATTCTTTAGAGTTTTTATTATTGTTCCACACATGAATGCAAGTTATTTATTCAATATCAAAACAGAAAAAAAATGCACGACAAATCAAATGGGTTACAAGTGATCAGAGCTTCTGACTACAGTTCATGGTGTCCCAGGTTCGATTGTAAGTCACGCTAATTTATGTTTTTTTTTTTCTTAAATATAATTATCCCTGTGTCCTTCCATGGTCAGGAGTCAGATTATGTTTAGGTTTAAGAAATCCCCTAGCACTTCATTTTCATTCATATCTATCATATCATCGGAGTAATTTAGGCCTAACTCCTCCTTCCAGGCGCCCAAACTTAAGAACTGGGTTACAATTCCGCTTATGCTAGGAGAGAATATCATACATGTCATGAAAACATCCTGCAACGATTAATTAACAAAACGTATTTTTTGTAAATTTTATCATAAGTTATCAATGGGGAAATATTTAAACGACAAAGAGGCCGTGCAACGTCTCTTGATATTAATTTTAAAACATATTAACAATAATAATAATAATAATAATAATAATAAAATAATATAATAATATAATAATATAATAATAATATTATATCCATTATTATTATCATTATTAATCATTATTCTTATTAATATATTATTATTATTATTATTATTATTATTATTATTTATTATCATTATTATTATTAAGTATTATTAATTATCAATTATTATTCATTATTATTATTATTCTTATTATTATTATTATGATTATCATTATTATTATTATTATTATTATTATTATATTATTATTATTATTATCATTATTATTATTATTATTATATTATTATCATTATTATATTATTATTAATATTATTATTATGATTATCATTAATATTATTAATTATTATTATTATCATCATCATTCTTATTATTATTATTATTATCATTATTATCATATATTATATTATTATTATTATTATTATTATTATCATTATCATTATATTATCATTTCATTATTATCATTATCAGTATCATTAATATTATTATTATTATTATTATTACATATTAGTATTATTATTATCATTATTATTATTATTATTATTATTATTATCATTATTACCATTATTATTATTATTATCATTATTATTATTATTATTAATTATCATTAAGTGGGATGGTACGGACATATAATGAGGAGAAGGGACACAGAAACAAACAAAGAAATATTGAAATGAATACCTCCTGGAAAACGTAACGTGGTAGATAGACCAAAGCCAATGTGAATAAAGGGAATTCAAGACAACATGAAGAAGAGATATATGATAGAAGCAGACACGCAAGACCGGGAAGTGTGGAAGAAAAAAAAAATAGTTTGGTTGAGGATACCTGTGTAAATAACAGAAACAATCCTTAATAAAACATAATTATTGTTATTATTAGGGAGCGGATTTTTATGTAATAAAAGATAAGATTGCATTTCAGATAGTATATATTATTCAACTGTTTTTGTGTGAAACAAGATAAAAGACAGTCAAAAGTCTTACATCTCATTATATTATTCAACTGTTTGTGTGTGGAACCAAAACAAAAGACAGTCATAAGTCTAACTTCTCATTATATTATTCAACTGTTTGTGTGTGGAACCAAAACAAAAGACAGTCAGAAGTCTAACTTCTCATTATACTATGTTGCAATCTTAACTTTTTATACAAAAAAATCCGCTCCCTAATTATTATTATTATTATTATTATTATTATTATTATTATTATTATTATTATTATTATTATATTATATATATACTGTATCTGCCGTAAATGGAATAGTATGGGACAAACATATCTTCAAAGAAACAAAAAAAAACTATTTTTAATAATATAATCAGAAGCATTATTACCTATGGAGCTGATCTGTGGGCTTTAAATGCACAAATAAAAAAAAATACTCGCCACTGAAATGGACTACTGGAGACGTGCTGCAAAAATATCCAGGAAGGATAAAATCAGAAATTCATATATAAAAGAAAAAATGCAGGTACAATATTCAATATTAGATTTTATAAAGAAGAAACAATTAAATTGGTACGGACACATTAGAAGGGTGGAAGAAGGAAGACTACCTAAGATAATCATGGATTGGGAACCACAGGGAAGAAAAAAGAAGGGTAGACTAAATATTACGTGGATTCAGGGAAGCAATGAAACTAAGAGGGAATGGGAAATAGAAGAAGATATATGGATGAACAGACAAGAATGGAAAAATGTGTTGAAACAAATGTGTAGTTAACTGTGAACATGGGTACCGGAAAAATGTATATTCATTGTAAAAGCCGGAATAATAAAAAATTATTATTATTATTATTATTATTATTATTATTATTATTATTATTATTAATTATTATTATTATTATTATTATTATTATTATTATTATTATTATTATTATTATTATTATTATTATTAAAGCGTTGTAAGTAAATATTTGTGTAAGCTGGACATAAAATATTGAACTAATACAATGTTCTATATTTACATAAAATTCTTGCCTAGGTTTGAGAGAAAAAAGAATGAGTTTACATAGAAATTTGCCTCAGTCATTTCAGTTCATTAGTGAAGTTTATACATATTTATACAATATGCAGGTTATATCACATTGTTCCATTTTCTAACTCATTCATCATACGGATTTGATACCAGCATTTTTTAACAACAATCCATCATCCAGCGCACTAGATCGATATTACCAGCACTGTTGTGATATTCAGAAATATCTAACATCTCTTTACCAACTGGATGGTACATCCACACATATCAACAGTGCAGTAAGTGTGACATAATAAATTATATTAGCCTATAAACAGAGTAAGGAACACGCCCCCGTACTGTAGCTTAGTTGGTTAAGGCAATATACTAAAGCAAACATATCATAACACTAAAAATGTAATAAAAGAAGTAAAGAAACAAGCTGATAAAGCAGCACAAATATCAGGATATATGAAAGATTTAATTTGGCGCAACAAACACATGTCAATAGAAAGCAAAACCCGCATATACAAAACGATAGTTCGACCAGTTATCGTATATGGAGCAGAAACTAGGGCTGATACAACAAAAACTAAACAAATAATAAGCATATGCGAAATGAAAATCTTAAGAACTATTCAGGGGAAAACATTATTTGATAAAATACACAACACAGAAATTAGGGAGAAATGCCATATTCAAGACAAAACCAAATTTATTTTTTATTTATTTTTATTTTATTTATTTATTTATTTATTTATTTAGCCTGGTGGAGTTAAGGCCATGTGGCCTTCTCTTCCACTCACCGGGACAAACATATATTACATAAGAATATAACAATCTTAATTAACTCTAATATTAAAATTCTAAATAAAAATTTGATCAAAAAGATAATATCTAATATACATATTACGATCTATAATGCAACCAGTTAATGTTAGTTAAAATTAAGACTATAACTAATAATAAAATGTATACAAGCAAGACATATTAAATTTTCCCTGTCTAATGTATATAAAAAAACTAAGGAAAATAATGAGATATAGAAAACTAATTTTACGATTTTACAATATTTAAAACAAAACAAATGAAAATAATTGTTATTCTTAATATTATTTTAATAAATAATTAAATTTATTAATATTGTTAAAAGAATACTATCAGTGAGGTGTATAAGTTAGTTTGTTATTAAATAATTCTTTAGTTTGTTTTTTGAAGGATGTTATAGTTTGACAGTCTTTAACATAGGGCGGAAGGGAATTCCATGTTTTTTTAAGTGGGACCGTAAAAGATAATGAATAATATACAGTCTGATGAGGCGAGATATAAAGGACAATGTGCTGACGTGATCGAGTGTCAAGATTATGTGTGTCGGATAGTCTGATGAAGCGGCGTGATAAATAATTAGGCGATGATGTGTGAAGTATTTTATAGAGAAGGGATAGGGAATGGACAGTTCTACGATCTCTTAGACGAAACCACGATAATTGTTCCAGGGACGGTGTAACAAGATAGACGAAAGTATTAGAAGCGTCATATAGAAAGAATGGAAGAAAACCGACTTGCAAAAAGAGCTAAAGAAGATAGACCAATGGACGGGAGAAGAACAAGAGGAAGACCAGCCAAGAGATGGATAGACAGTGAATGCACATCCAATACGTCTTCCTCCGAGGAGTGATTTTGGAAATAAACAGGATGAAAATCCTACAAATTAAGTTTAAGAAGAAGAAGAAGAAAAATATCAGGAGTTAGAGTCCTGATAGAATCAGGATTTTGAACAGTCCTAAACACTGGGGAGGGGGGCACCATGGACTGGTTTTGACTCAACTTCTAACGGAAATGAGTACAACTCATATGTTCTCGGGGTAAAGACGGTCTTGAAAAACTCACAACCGGACTGACATATTGTGCCGATTACACTGGCCAACAAAGTTTTCTTCACAAGAAATCTGATTAGTGAATCTAGTGCATTTTTTCATACTGAATTCAGATATGTAGTCAGAATTTTTCCATCAGGCACAGTTTTTTTGTGACAGCTGCTTTTTTTTAAATTTGATTTTAGCATTCTCTTTGACCTGTCATAGGAACCTTTACCTTATATGTAGCGATTTTATTCAAGCTGTATTTAAGGGCTGTCTCTAATGAGCACGGTGAGTGTTTTCATCAGCAAATTTCCACAATGGAAAAGAGGTACCAAGGCAAGTGGAGTTCTGATATGCTGGCTGACTACTGTTGGGCCAAGAAGAGAGATGTTCCAGATTCAAAATATGCCCAAAAATCACTATCTACCACTTTCTAGGTAAGTCAGAATGAGTTAGAGTTAGATGGATTTTATTACAGATTATAAAAATTATAAAAAATGGAAATGAATATCACAGAAAACTCTTGCCTGATAGGAAATAAACTGAAATGATATTTAAATTCAGGATGAAAAATACTTCTAAAATCTCATATTTTTAATCTTGTGAAAGAAAAAAATTATTTTTGTCGACCAGTGTTATCTGAAAAGGTGGAACTGTAATCTCCTACTAGCCCAAAGGTCTCCTAAGCTCTGCAGTGAGATCACTTGAAAATACAGCATTACCAAGAGTTACTTTTACAATACAGAACCACTAGAAAATTATATAAATATTATACATGGAATCCATTTTAAGCGGAAACCATTTTACAGCGTTGCAGCGGTTCTCACTTTGCCCGATATTGTGCTTGCATCGGCGGGAAGCGTGTTCCGTTGCTATCGGCAAGTCCCTTCAGAGAACGTTACACTGAAAATATATAAAACTATTATTCTACGAGTTATATTATATGGGTGCGAAACATGGACTCTTGCTTTAAGGGAGGAAAGGAGATTACAAGTATTTGAGAATAAAGTTCTTAGAAAAAAATTTGAACCAAAGAGAGATGAATAGATAGGTGAATGGAGAATATTGCATAACAGTGAATTACATGACCTTTATAGGAAGCCAGATATAATGAGAATAGTTAAGTCTCTTAGTCTGCGACGGGCAGGGTATGTGGCACGAATGGGGAAGGAAAGACGTGCATGGAAGCTTCTTGTAGGAAAACCAGAGGGAAAACGCCCAGTTGGTAGACCAAGAATTAGGTGGGAGAATAACATTAACTATGATTTGAGGGAAGTAGATTATGCAAGGAATGATTGGAAAGCATTGGCTCAGGATAGGGATGTATGGAGAGTTTATGTCCGCGCGGCCATGAACCTATGGGTTCGATAGTGCCAGTGACTTGGTTAGTTAGTTATGTAACTTAAGAAGCTAGATGGTGCTAAGAATATGAGGGAGCAGATTTTTTGTTTCCTCTCTGAAACGGAGTTTTAATAAAAGTTATTTGAAATAGACTCAATTAAAAAAACTTGCTTAGTATCTTATTTCAAGTTTGCATTAACATACTATTGTGTTACTCTCAGCAGGGATACATTTAATTACCTTCCTGCAACTGTGAGTCCAAGGCTCACGCTGATTTCAGCATAAAGGCGACTTCTCGCCGTATTATTACGTATTCCCTGTGATAACTGACTGTGAGCTTCAGATTAATCCATACTTACCCAAGTCTAGTTAAATCAACACACATCCGTATCACTCAATTTCCATTCTAAGCCAACAACATCAGATTGAAGCTAAGTCTATCCCCTTATATTTTTTATCATCATCATCATCATCATCAACAACAACAACAAGGATTAAGCCCAATGGCCTGTTCCGATCTCATTATAGGTCGAATTGGTCCTTCCATCTCTTCAATGGTCTTCCCAACATTCTTCTCCCTTTTGGTTTATAATTATACATTCTTCTTGGTATGCGCTGTTCATTCATTCGTAATACGTGCTGAAGGTAAGCATTTTGATAATATTTTATTCTTTCACAGAGATTAAATATATTAAGTTCTGTTCTTATATCTTCGTTTTTCTTGTTATCGGTCCTTTTAGTATCCTGCTACTGCTCTCAACATCTTCATTTCTGCAGCCTCTATTTGTTTACTATCTTCCTTTGTTAATGTCCAGGTTTCACATCCATAGATAAGAGATGGAACTGCCAATACTTTGTAAAACTTCATAATAGTTTCTTTTCTAGTTTTATTCAATAAAGTGCGTTTAATTGTGCCACGTAGATAATTGAATCGTTGTATTTTAGTGTGTTTATGTAAATTTCTGTCATTGTCTAAATGACATCTCAAATAATTATGAATATTCCACAATGCAGTGTTTCTCCTTCAACCTAAAGTGAATTGTCGTCACAGGTTTCTGTCTAGAGCATCTTCTTCCCTCAAATATCTAGTTTCCATACTTCTATCCAACGTTCTCTAGCCCTGCCTCTTCCACTTCTCCCATTAGCTTTCCAATTAAGGATCTTCTTTGGTATTCTCTCTTCTTCCATTCTTATGAGGTGTCCATAACATTTCAAAAGTTTTTCTTCTATTTTCTAATATATATATATATATATATATATTTATTTAGGGTAGTGAGATCACATAGTTCGGAATTAAAATAGAATAAAATTGGGAGTTTAATGAAGATGAAATAAGAAATAGAAATAATAAAGGAAAATTTGTAATTGCTTGCCTCAATGGAATATTGTGGGATAAAAATATAAGCAATAAAAATAAAATGGATATATATCATACAATTGTTAAAAGCATACTTACTTATGGAGCAGAACTTTGGCCATTAACAACAAAAACAAATAAGTATCTTTTGGCAACGGAAATGGATTTTATACGAAGGGCCGCAAGAATTTCAAGAAGACAAAAAATTAGGAACTCAGTTATAAGGCAGATAATGAAGATTGAAGACACTTTTTTAGATTATATAAAAACTCAGCAATTAAGGTGGTACGGACGTGTCCAGCGAATGGAAGAGGGTCGAGTACCAAAATCTGTTTTGGAATGGAAACCTGAGGGAAGACGAAGCAGAGGAAGACCTAAAACCTCCTGGAGTCAGGGAATATGTTTATAGATGAAGGAGAAACATCTGCAACCAGGAGATTGGATGGACCGACAAAATTAGCTTTTAGGAATCGGACGATGTGAAAGACATTAATCAATCGATGATCTATCTATCTATGATTTAGGGTTTTCAAAGAACGGAAATACTAAATAAGGTATATACGCATTTTATAAAATATATTACAGGACTTAGTAAGGCCGTTTCTAACTGTGGAATTTTATATGAATTTGGGTCATTCCAGGACGACATAAACTGCAAAATTCGTGTACTCAAATACTGATTGCTGGTAATCCAAGGTGAAAAAACAATGCTCAGAGCTATTTGTTACGACCACCAAATTAGAAACATAGATGTGAAATTCTGGGCAGACGAAGTTAGGAGAGAACTCCAAAAGATTGGGAGACTTTACTGTTACCAATATCTGTTTATCATCATCTTCATTCATGGATTAGGTCTGTTGACCCGTTCCGACTTCAGCCCATCTCTTTCTAGGTCTGCCCACATCTCGGGTGCCTTTAGGTTTGTATTTTGTTATTTGTTTTGGATATCTATCTTCATTCATTCTGTCTATGTGTTGCTTCCATTTTTGTCTATATGTATCCATTTTATAAGTTATTGCAAATATTTCAAGTTCCTGTCTTATTTCTGTGTTCTTGATTCTGTCTTCCTTAGTGCACCCTTTAACAGATCTCCCCTCTCAAAAATTTCATTTCTGCTGCCGTTATCCTACTTAGGTCTTGTTTTTCATGTATCCAGGCTTCTGAACCATAGACCAGTACGGGTACTGCCAACATTTTATAAAATTTCAGTTGGGTCTCTCTTGTTGTTTTGTTATTTAGTGTTCGTTTTATCGTACCACATATTCCCTGGAATTTTGCTATTTTATTATTTATATCATTATCATAATTAAATGAAATGTCACATCCTAGATAATTGAGATGGTTCACCTGTTCTATGATTTTGTTTCCTATTACTATTTTCGATCTGATTTGATTTTTCCCTTGGAATGCCATTACCTTAGTTTTTTCTATGGATATTTTGAGATTATTATCAAATATATTAATTGATACAGAGCACCACACGCTTTTGATGATAAAGTCATTTTTTTAAAATAAATCTAGTTTTATTATAGATGTGTTCAAGATCATTTTCTTGTCGATCACTTTAATTTTATCCCAAGCGTGTTGGAAATTAAATGTATTTTTCATTTTTTAGCTCGGTTTTCTAATAAAGCGTGTTGTTTTAGCTATTTAAACTATTATTTATTTTCAAACTCCATCTGACTTGATATGTTCTAGCATAATTTTTATACTATAATTAGATAAATTTTAATTTGAGCTGGGTATACTTTCAAACAAGATATATTGCATAAATAAATGTATTACTTTATACCTTAAAATAAAATAAGTTCAAATATACCTTCTTAGGTAAGATCCGTCGTCCTCAATTTACAATATGTATTCTTTATGTCTATAGGCCTTCCAGAACATCCGTTCCATCTTCAGCAGGTCTTTCTTCGCTACATTATCTGATATGTTGTCACGACAACACCACATTACGATCAGCAGCATCAACCATCATATCAGATAATATAGCGAAGAGGGACTGCTGAAGATGGAACGGATGTTCTGAAAGGCCTACAGACATAAAGAATACATGTTTTAAAAGTTGAGGACGACGGATCTTACCTAAGAAGGTATATTTTAACTTATTTTATTTTATGACTCTCCACCTCAACGGTTTTAACAATGAATTTTATTAGTATTGATACTTTATACCTTCATATTTTACATAATAACAATTTTATCATTTCTATTTAAATTTGTTTACAAAATGTATTATAATTTTTTTATTATTATTCCGGCTTTTACAATGAATATACATTTTTCCGGTACCCATGTTCACAGTTAACTACACATTTGTTTCAACACATTTTTCCATTCTTGTCTGTTCATCCATATATCTTCTTCTATTTCCCATTCCCTCTTAGCTTCATTGATTCCCTGAATCCACGTAATATTTGGTCTACCCTTCTTTTTCCTTCCCTGTGGTTCCCAATCCATGATTATCTTAGGTAGTCTTCCTTCTTCCATCCTTCTAATGTGTCCGTACCAATTTAATTGTTTCTTCTTTATAAAATCTAATATTGAATATTGTATGTATTATAAATATATATACATTTTTATATATATATATATATATATATATATATATATCCATCCGTAGTAATTCTGCCCGAAGGCAGGTCCTTCACTGCAATCATAGCATTTTCATGCTGTGCTTGCAGCTTTACTAGGGAATTGTGTAGGTGTGGTAGCTTCCAGTTGCTTTCCACACCGGTGAAGGATGATGGTGATGATGATGATGATAAGGATGAAGATGATGGCCATATGATTACGGGGACCGTTTGGGCCTTAAAGTTTTCCTGACATTTGTCTTACAGGTGAGGAAAAACCTCGATAAAAACCTCACCCAGAAAAACTGTCCCGACCGGGGATCGAACCCGGGCCCGCTGCGTGACAAGGCAGCACGCTACCTCGAGACCACAGCGGTGGAATATATATATATATTTTACGTAAAATAAAACATAATATTATTTATCTTATGTATGATTGAAATTTCTTAAGAAAAATATCAACACATTAATTGAGAAATGTAAGTGCGTTTTTAATGAAAAGAGAAGCTCAACTTTAATTATGACCATTTTGTTAAATAATAACTCAGCATAATGAATTTTCAATTCAGAGTTTTTATCTGTGTGTACATTAGGACCACAATGCAAATAACATTACATACAAAACGCACGTGGATTTCAATTAAATTTTCATTTCATTTGATTAATATATATAATTATGTGTCTGCAGTTTTAAGTATTATGGCGTATAAATATATCGTATTTACTCCACAATTATTTTATTCAATAGCGTTACACAGATTTATTTTATCAATGCATTATGACTCTATATTATAATGGTTTAATAAAATACAAAATGGAGATAATATGCCATATAAAGGGAGGTTCTCTAAAACTGGAAAAATTAATATATATGCGGTATAAAACCTAATATAACCAATTATATTATTTATGACTATTTAACTCATGCCCCAAATTGGAGTCAATGACCAATTACGTTTCAATTATTTCTGTTTTACAACCAATCACAGTCGCGTTTCACTAAATATTTATCAATATTAAATTTACCATATTAAAGAAAGCTCCTCCTTTTTAATATTCTGAACAGGTTTTACCATTATTTTGCAGTGACTGACTCTGTAAGAAATACGGCTACCAGATTGTATATACAGTGCATGGATGTCAACATATAGCGCTTGCAGGAGTTAATATAAGAACATTTGTAGCAATTGATTATACCACCAAAGAAAGAAACCACTTTTTCCACTTTCTGAAATGTATTTTTTCCCAGGTAATAATCCAGAAAAATATAATTGTCATATTTACATCATACGACATCAGAAATGAATTAATATACAGTTTGATGTGTTTCATTTTTTCTCCACTAGAGAGCATTCTTATATTATTGCATTCCTTTAGCAATAAATAGTATGATCTGGTTGCAGTGATAAAAAAAAGTAGCAGATATAGCGTACCAATCGTTTCTCATTTGTTTTCAAACATCGCCGTTTACATTAAATATATAAATATTTTAAAATAACTATAGTTAAATAATGATTTGTGAGTAAACAGGTTAATTTTATTCGTTAAATAGTCCTAACAAATGCAACTCTTGACTTCCAAATTATCTAGATAAATTGGAAATCACTCGTGGCATTACTTATGACAATGAATAACCTCTTCTTTCTTTCGTAATTAAAAATTTAATTTCAGAAGCATGTTATGTCTTTTAAATAAAATATTTGGACGGAGTTCACTTGATTCTTTTCAGGCTACTTTGTGATACCAATGTTTGTTACGATATTCTTGGGTAATGAATTTCTTTCTTTAAATATGCTCTCGTTCGTTTATTTATTTGCACCGGCATGTATATTTTTCCTAAGGGAGCGGTTATTTATCACAATTATGGTGAGTAACGAAATTTTGTTATTAAATAAAACATTTACTTCTTCAATAAATTATTTATTGAACAATATTTAGCAATAAATATAAAACTTCATATTATAGTTCCGATCATTTAATCTGGTGACTATTTATTTAATATATCTTCAAATGTGTAGTGTTTACAAATTTATTTTTAATTATATTTATATATCTTAAAATCATAAATTATCAACCTGCAGGAAGAAGAAGACCAGGACGTCCACTCAAAAGACTTCTGGATGGTGTTTCTCTTGAGGCCGAAACAGGTCAACAAATGGCCTAATTTCGTGAATGTACTATGATGATGATGATCATAAAATCATTTTCTTTAATTATATAAGGATTTTTCTCACTTTAATATTATTTTAATAATATTTAATTATTCCTTCGAATTACTTTAATAGTCATATCAACTTTTTATGTGCTATTTTATTTATTATAAAAATTAAGTCACTGTTAAATTATTTCTTATTTAGAATTAAGTTCACTAGACTCACGTAATTTTATTTTTAATTTTCTTCTCTTTAATTTAAGATAATTCTATTAATACACAAGTTATATAAAATTTAATTTGGGGGTATTCAGTGGCGTCTATCTTTATCATCTTGTAGCCATCTCTCCTTCTTCCTCGTTGCAGATTATCATGTTGTCAGTTTCTGATTGGTAATGACATCATCAAGAAAGAACGCTCGCCTTCAGTTCTCAATATCCAATCATATTTTTAATGTTCGGCCGACTTAAACCCACATTATTTGAACATTCTTTTGTCGTATTTTTTTGTCTGTGAATTCAGTATCTATTGTTTACCATAACAATATATGTGACGTAATCATTGTTACATTTCACATCGATGTTACAAAAAGCATCTATTATATTTAACATTATAAAATAAATAATATTTAGTTACAAATTATTTAAAATTAAAAATTAAATAAAAAGAATCCCCAAATTATTATTAACATAAGGGTAACTTTTCCAGTTATACGTTTGAGCATTGCTCAAGTTTTAGTAACCTTAATTACATAATTTATGCTTTACATAAAGATTGCCTTAAATGTTTATAACAAAAAATAAATATTCGATAATTGTAGATTCTTGGAGAAGATCAAATTAGAAACGTTGATATTAGGAAAATAATGAAAGTTGAAAAAAATATATTGCAGACAATTGAAGAGAGAATATTATGATGGTACGAATATCTCAAGAGAATGACATATGATAGAATCCCAAGAAGATCTTGTAGAAAACAGATAGGAAGAGAAGGAAGGGAAGACCTAAAGAAAGTTGGATGGACGGTGTGAAAAGAAGTGTAAGTGAACTTGGACTTACAGATGAGGATTTTCAGGACCACTACAACTGAAGAAGGCAAATTTCTTGAGAATGACGAAAAAGTACTGTATTATGGATAAATTCCGAAATAAATAAATAAGTAAATAAATAAATATACCGTAAAATCTGTCTATGAAGGAACAAGACGGTTCCTTAAACATATTTCTGTATGGCAGTTTTCCTTCTTATAAAGGGTTCCCAAATTACAAGCTTTAATTTTCTCACGCAGTGTAAGGATGTTACATGCACGCTTTAAAGACATAACGTATTGAACTAAAATTCAGATAAAATAGTGCATGTAACACAGCTCAGTTTGCACGGCAATACAAAACAACTTTATTACACAAAAGCGAGAACGAACTCAACTACAGAGAGACTGAAGAGTTTTCCAACTCCCTCGCAGGTTACGTAAGCAGGTAAGGAAAAGCGAAGGATTTCCCGCTGTCACACATAATCAAGGGTATCCCCGTAATACAATGGCAACAAAAGAAGGTAAAACGATATAATGCAGAATGCGTCATATGCAGAATTTTCACATGTGGTCATTAATACTGTAAATTGAATGTGCTTAAGAATAATTTTCCGTCTTACTGAGGTAAAAATTAACTATTGGTACTTTAAATACCATTCCGTTTTCGCGTTATGGAGGTTTCCGGCTTATACAGGACTATTTTACATATAAAATCGTACCGTTCTAGAGATTTTCTTCCGTCTTGTGGCAAGAAGTAATAGACTTTAAGTACTAAAACATACGATTAATAGTAATAACTGGAATGCGCACAAACGTGCACATGAGTCTATTACCAACATAGGAACCCCAATCGAATGGTACCTACCCCTCTAAGGTGTAATGAATAAGTGATTTTGGAGTGGGGATGGTGACTTTATGGGAGGAGTCATCGCCCTCATAAGGCGAGGACGCGTGTGAAAACTCTCTCACGGTCATACGTTCTACAAGAAACAAGTCCTACAGCAACTGTGCCTTTAGTAATTTTTTAAATCTTAAGTATTTTAAAATTCCAAAATAATTAGTAACTCAGAATTTTAAGTGATATTAAACACATGTGGGCTTAAGTAAAATCATCAACTCCACTCCGAATTAGTGAGGTATAAAACATCGTAATTCTATAATTGTATATGCAAAGTTATTCAATAAACTGGAGTAATAAGTTTATAATATAAGCATTTCTGAGTTACCATATTCTACCCTGAGCTGACCGGCACATATGGCGCCCAACGTGGTTTCCTTTTATAAAGGTTCCGGCTAAGATAGGTTGTAATATATATATATATATATATATATATATATATATATATGGCGCCCAACGTGGTTTCCTTCTTATAAATATATATATATATATATATATATATATATATATATTACAACCTATCTTAGCCGGAACCTTTATAAGAAGGAAACCACGTTGGGCGCCATATGTGCCGGTCAGCTATATATATATATATATATATATATATAACCTATATATATATATATATATAACCATGATATGGAATACATTTTTAATTCTCTAACAGTCCTTTGAATAAATGACTGTACTAAAAAATAGTTATTTTTTCAATATTCTGTAATAACAGTCATATTGTATGAAGTTACATTTATATTCTAGAAATATCCATATAATAGTGTAGCTACTGAAAATAAATACAATTCTAAAAGGTGAATCCTTGGTATCCATTTACATGAACAGTAATTACGTTACATAAAATTTAGAATTACTTGTAAAATACCTTTTAAAAAGAAAATAAGACATGCTGATATTCATATAAATAGTCTATTGTTTAATAAAATTACGGTTCAATAGGATATGGGTATAAGCGAGATCATGATAAGGAAAATGTTGGTGATATTAAGCTAAGATGAACGTATGCACGTCAGCAAATTTGAAAATCAATGAAAAATTCAGTTCAACTGCTTTCATTTACAGAACATGCGGATATAAAATGAAAATCTTTTATTGATTTACAATGCATTCACAGAAACCAATTTTCAATAAATATGCAAAACAAACGTATTAATCCATATTTGGCCATGCTCCGGTTGTCTTCATACTCGACATTTCGTCTACTGCTGCGGTAGACCTCATCAGGAGATACTGCGTGCCCTCTGTGAACTCCTCAACAGTCGGCTGCAGTTCACAGAGAGCACGCAGTATCTCCTGATGAGGTCTACCGCAGCAGTAGACGAAACGTCGAGTATGAAGACAACCCGACCACGGCCTATATGCCCGGAAGACGAACCAAATATGGATCAAGACGCCGGCCGTGAAAGCCTACAATGATATATAAACGTATTAATACTTGCACTTACATGAATAGTAGAATTTTCTTTACAATAATTGTTTAACAGGCAACAATTACAATAAATATTAAATAGGGTGTCCCAGACATCTTGAGTCAAATAAACAATTGCAAACAGTGGTATAAATACAGTATTTTTAGGATAGGTATCCTCCGATGAAAAAAAAAACAGACCATCGGATTGTTAAGAACTATTCAGTATCAGATATGTTTTTAGACTTTTTTATTTTTATACGCATACGAAGTTAGAAGAAATTGGGACTGGAAGTAAATATCAATAAAACTAAATATATGGTCATACATAGAAATATATTATATAATGGAAAGAGACAGCTAATGACAAATGAGGGAAATTTTGAGGAAGTGGCTGAATTCAAATACCTAGGAACAATAATCACAAACAGGAATGAGATGCACAAAGAAATTAAACATAGGCTCAATTCTGGAAATGCATGTTATTATGTATTACAGAGACTCTTGACTTCCCAACTCCTTTCAAAAAACGTTAAACTGAAAATATATAAAACTATTATTCTACCAGTTATATTATATGGATGCGAAACATCGACTCTTACTTTAAGGGAGGAAAGGAGATTACGAGTATTTGAGAATAAAGTTCTTAAGGAAAATTTTTGGACCAAAGAGAGATGAATAGACAGATGAATGGAGAAGACTGCTTAACAGTGAATTACATGGTCTTTATAGGAAGCCAGATATAATGAGAACAGTTAAGTCTCGTAGACTGCGATGGGCAGGACATGTAGCATGAATAGGGAATGAAAGACGTGCATGGAAGCTTCTTGTAGGAAAACCAGAGGGAAAACTCCCAGTTGGCAGACCAAGAATGAGATGGGAGAATAACATTAACTATGATTCGAGGGAAGTAGATTATACAGGGGATGATTGGAAAACATTGGCTCAGGATAGGGATATATGGAGAGCTTATGTCCACGCGGCCATGAACCTACGGGTTCGATAGTGCCAGTGAGTTAGTTACGAAATTAGAACTCAAATTGTTGGAAGTAACAAACTAATCTAGATACAGAGTAATGGCGGATGTAATTTACCGCGCTTTTTAAAATAACTCTAATGTCTGATTCTACACAACAATATACGAGGAGAACAGTTCCTTCTTGGTTTCTGCTGAAGTTTCACAAACCAACGACACGATATAACACAGAAAAATATACAGAGATATCAGATTTGCAGATTAGATCACCTATGGAATCTCTGTATTGCACCATCCCTTCCAATCCAGGTTAAGAATCGTTCGAGATGCCCGAATCAGGAATTTAGAATCAGCGCTTGCTGATAATTACACTTTACAATCAGAAACAATTTGACCCAAATTATCTGGAACACTCTACTTAATAAAGCTAATACGTATGTTTCATGTAAAATATGTATTTTACCTTTTTGACCGCCTTCCATGTGTCGTCTATTAAATATCTGTGAATTACCTGAAAAAAGAAAAAAAACACATTTATTAACATCCAGAAAAACTGTCCCGACCGGGGATCGAACCCAGGCCCGCTGTGTGAGAAGGCAACACGCTACCTCCAGACCACAGCGATGGACTATTTTTTATATATTAGATAAAAATTGAAACAAGGCTACAGTCTATCACCAATTTTATTTAATATTTATGTAGAATTTAAATTAATGAAATGGAGACAAAGCTGCAAAAGTATGGGTATCCCAATAGACAACAGATTTTTGCTGACATTACAATTTGCCGATGATCAACTGGTTTTAGCGCAAGACAAATTTGATATGGAATTCATGACAGAAAGGTTGAAAAACACATATGAATCATGGGGTCTCACAGTAAATTTACAAAAAAACAGAATATCTGGCAGTAAATAGCAATGAAAGAGAAAATTTAATATTGGAGGAAGGAATCCAAATAAAGCAAGTGAAACAAGCTAAATATTTGGGAATAATTATGGATACATTGAAGGTATAGGCAAAGAGAATATAAATCACAGAATTGAATTGAGTAGCAAAATAATATCATCGTTAAATTCCATATGGTGGGATAAGCATAGGTTATTTGGAAAGACACAAAAAAATATATTGGTAAAACATTGGTGGAATCTGTTGCAATGTATGGAAGTGAGGTGTGGACAATCAATAAGTACTACAAGAATAGACTAATAGCTCTAGAAATGGATTATTTACGCAGAAGTGCCAGAAAGTCAAAATTAGAACATGTCACAAATAAAGAAATTAGAAATATAATGGAAGCAGAAGAAAGCATAATTGAAAGAATTAACGAGAAGGAATTAAAGTGGTTAGGGCATGTTTTAAGAATGGAAGATGAGCCGTGGCCAAAGCAACTATATCAATGGCATCCGACCAGAAGGAGGAAGAGAGTGAGACCGAAGTTAACATGGAAAGAAAACATGAAGACATTAATGCAAGCAAGAGGGCTAAAGCATCGAAGATTCCCAAGATCGTGGGCTTTGGAGTTTTGGCACGGGAAGACGGCAGCAGCTGTAAAAACCCGAAGATTGAGACAGGTAAAATATTTCTCGATTATCAAATGAATTACTGAATTATCACAAGGAAAATGACAATGCAATTTGATTACATAATTTTTTTAAAGTAAGTGTTGAAACAAAATTACATGGCCACACAACATAAAACACTGAGATCTGTATAAAAAGCGGTTCATATTTTATGTTATACATAGCACACAAGTTGTCAAGTACATGTTTGGTGCGAGTAATTAATTTTACCTAATTGATGTGACATTTAATCTATAATTCACCCTCTGGGATGCATTAGATTCACATTATGAAAATCATGTTTCATTTACCTCTAATATAATTTTTAAAAAATAAACAATGTTAACAATAGGCAGGTTTATCAAAAATTAATGAAATTCTTAAATAACCGCATATGGTCTACGACAGGAAAAATATAATAAAATATTAACGAAATAATTAAATTATAAAGGAAGTTTGCAGAGGCGCTAGCGTTTGGGAATCACATTCGGTAGCCCCGGGTTCAAATCTCGGTATTATCGTCTCATTATGATGGTTGTCCGTTTATATAAAAGCGGGTGCCGCGACAATGCTTCACATGCGGAATTATTATAGTGGCGGTAGTCCGCATCTTTGTATTTAATTACTAGCAAATACCCTGCGTGCACTACTACGCCTAAATAAATGAACATTAATGTGTTTTTATGTTTAGTTGAATAAGTGAGAGGAAAAATTTATATCGTAATTATTTTTAGATACCCCGAGTTGTTTACCCGGCGATGCCCGGGAATCTACTTATCCCGATCTTCTTGGCATAAATGAGCTGAAAGACAAAAATTAATATCCTTCTTATGACTAGTTGAATAAGTAATTTGAAAAATAATTATAAATGCATCTAGAATGGATAGAATACGAAATAAAGAAATAAGGGAAATTTTGAGTGTACAAGAGGAGCCAGACATCATAGACTTTATAGAAGAGAAAAGAATACAGTGGTATGGCCATGTCAAAAGAATGCCAGAGCAAAGATTGCCTAAAATTGTTATGTAATGGATCCCAATAGAAAGGAGGAAGAGAGGAAGACCGAAGAAAACTTGGATAGAAGGGGTACAAGCAGCTATGAGTTTCAGAGGATTGGAGGAAGATCAATGGAGGAATGGCGTTTGGTTTCCGGAAGACGGCGGCAGCTGCCGTGATACCGGATGATGATGATATCGTAATTATTTTAAGATTCCCGTACTGATTATCCGGTGTTGCCCGGGAATCTACTTATCTCGATCTTTTTGGCATAAATGAGCTAAAAGACAAAATTCGTTATTGTGAGTTATCCGTAAAAGAATACCCACCACATGCTGCTAGGCTTGCACAGGAATCTACATACTGTACTAGTTCCCATCTTCTTGGCATGTACTTGTTCCCATCTTCTTGGCATCAATAAAGGACAAAAATTGTTATTGAGAGTTATCCGTAAGAGAGAAACTTAAGCTGTCGCGGCGCGGAATTTTTTGTAGAGTTTTTTGAGATATTTAATTCTGTGTACATTAATTTGGCGTATTTGTTATGGTTTAAGCAGCGTAAGCCATTTAAGCGTCAATATAGGGACTTTATTTCACGTTTTTCACTACAAAGGGTGATTTTTAGGGGTGAAGGGGTTGAGTATTACAACTCTCTTATATTCTATGTTTATCCCGGAATCTCCTGAACATTTTTCAAAAAGCCCATCTCAATCGGGTGAACGGTATGGCAGAGTACGCTTGCCCGGGAATCTATTCATCCTTATCTTTCTTCTTGGCATCAATGAAAGACAAAAATGGTGATTGTGAGTTTATCCGTAAAACATAAACATATGCTATCGCGGACTTTTTTGTAGAGTGTTGTGAGATTTTAGATATTCAATACATTAATTTGGTGTATTTGTTATGGTTTAGGCAGCGTAAGCCATTTAAGCGTCAAAATAGGGGCTTTATTTCACGTGTTTCACTACAAAGAGTGATTTTTAGGGGTGAAGGGGTTGAGTATGACAAGTCTCTTATAGCCTATGTTCTTCTGAACATTTTGCGAAAAAAAAAACATCAAAATCGGATCAACGGTGTGGCCGCCCGTAGAATACGAACAAACAAACAATCATTGATTTTTGTATATTAGATGCTTAATAAAATCAATGTACCTCACAGTAAACATTGCTAATTTATAAGGGTTAAAACCAATCCACTGCAAAGGAGAAGGAAAATTCTTGTGTGTAATTTTAGTTATCAGAGCCAGCAATAGATGGAGTCATCACCCACTGACTTGACATGGGTCTCGCAGCTCATTAGCTCATGTGATTGGGTTCTAAATCCTCCTGCGAGTTGAGTACATGCTCTGCAGTGGTGCGATGAGGGTAGACCAACGACTAGGAGTAAGGGCGCGCCACTTTAGAGCAAAGCGACCACAACCAAGCTTGTAAATCTGTTAACCAGAACTTTTAAACAAGACTTACAGTATGTGCTATAAAACAGGGTCACTACAGTAGTCCAGATATTTATAGATTAGCATATTGCTTATTAAAATGAACCGGAATTTGTATTTTAAACGTACTTACTTGACTTTTTTTTTGTTGTTGAAAATATTTCGTATTTTTAACTAACTCACTTACAGGTTCATGGCTGCGTGGATATAAACTTCCCATACATCCCTATCCTGAGCTAAAATTTCTCATTCATACTCTATATAATTTATAAATTTGAACTGGTCCATAGCTTTACTTATCTAGAATCTGAACTAATTTGTAGAAATTACAATTCGGCTGAAATTCATCTGCGGATCATGGCTGCAAACAAATGCTTTTTTGAACTCAGGAAAATGTTTAGATCTCAGTTTATATGTAGAAAGACAAAAATACTCATGTATAAAATTCTCCTTAGACCAGTGTTAATATATGCATCAGAAACTTGGACCACGTTGAAATCTGATGAGGAATTATCAGGGCGTTTTGAAAGGAAAATACTAAGATCCATTTTTGGTGACGTGAAAAAAATAATGTATGGAGAAAGAGATAGAATAATGAATTGTATAAAGTGTTAAATCAGCCAAATATTCTGAATTTTGTTAAAATTAATAGATTGGCCTGGGCTGGGCACATTATTACTATGGACAACAAAAGGATTACAAAAATAATTTACAGTGAGCAACCTCTATTGGCCAGAAAATTTGAAAGACCTACATTAAGATGGGAGGATGGTATAATTCAAGACATTGAGATTTTGAGAAATATTTGTTGTTCATTGATTTTGAAAAGGCCTTTGACAGAGTAAATAGATCTATACTATGGGAAATAATGAAGGAACGAGGATATCCACATCATCTAATAAAATCAGTCCAAGGCTTATATGAAGAAACTAAAGTTGTGATAAAAACTGAAGGAAAAAGGACAGAATAAATTTTAATAAATCAAGGAGTTAGACAAGGGTGTAGTCTATCGCCCACTCTTTTTAATATATATATCGACGACATTATGAAACAATGGAAAATTATAATGGACAAAGACCTTAGATTGAACAATAACTCAAGTATTTATAACTTACTTTTCACCGATGATTTAGTCTTACTACACCATGATGAAGATCTGTTACAATTGGCTGCTTACAAACTAAATGCAATATGTAGCGATTATAATTTTAAAATTTCAATAAGTATAACAAAAATAATGGCATTTTGTGGAAGAAATACTCTGCGTGCAAAAATAATAATTAGGGATGAAATTATTGAACAAGTATCCCACTTTAAATATTTAGGATGTGGCATCAGCTATGGGTATGATAAAGATATTGAACACAAAACACATCCGTTTCAAGCTATTTGTGGTACAATAAATAGAACATTGAATAATAAAGCCCATAAACAAACAAAATTAACATTTTATAAAACAATGGCTGTCCCTGTCCTTTTGTATGGGAGTGAATCTTGGATTACCACTACCAAACGAGAAAGTAAAATCCAAGCAGCCGAGATGAAATTTTTAAGAAGAGTAAAAGGCTGCACTAGAATGGACCAGATAAGAAACGAGGATATCCGTGAAGAACTGCAGATCTACTCCATAAAAGAAAAGATATTTAACAAGAAGATACAGTGGAAAGAACATGTAGAAAGAATGGAAGAAAGTAGATTACCAAATAAAATCTTCCATTATTTTCCGAGAGAGGAAGAAGAGATGTCGGACGTCCTCGGAAGAGATGGTCTTAGATCTATTAGTGAAGACGGAACAGGCAACTCTTGCCTAAACCAGGAAGTGAAGAAGAAGAAGAAGAGAAGAAGAGATTTTGAGAATAAAAAACTGGAAGAATGAAGTTCAGAACAGCGAAGTCTGGCATAAGCTTCTGAAGGCGATTAAGGCCCACATGGGGCTGTCGATCCATTGATGATGATGAAGATGATGATGACTCTATATAATTCATCTCCCCCAAATTATGATCATCTATAATCGTTACGTTATTCTCTCATCTCATATTTGGCCAAATTATTGGGCGCTTTCCATATGGTTTATTTAAAAAAGTTTCCATGCGTTTATTTCATTTCATATTCGTGCCATATGTCCTGCTCATCATAGTCTATGAGGCATTGGAACCACAATATCGGTTAGTTGCAACAATCATGTTTAATAATGTTTATATAATCGTTCAAAGTGTTATCTTTTCCTAGATAGGTCGCATAATATTCACTGTGCCCCGTGTGAATTGCGATCTGATAGCTACCATCACGCAATCCAGCTGATGTAAGTTGAACTAGGTGTTACATCATTCAGCGCAAAGTCACAGAGACATTAATCTGGTTTTCATTTTCAATGCAAGGATAACATGGAACCGGAGAATCGAAATATTCTGTAAAATGGACACATCTCAACATAATGAAGATTTTTTAAAAATAATCGTAATGAGAGATTGAAACGTTCAAGGGACTAAGCCCCGAGCCTGGACATTTTCGTGCTCTTAGGAGAGCTCATTGTTAAATTAGAGCATAAACGCAAAATTTAATCGGCTTTCCTTACCCAATTATTACCTTAGTTATCTATTAACGAGGGAACTGTCAACCGTTACATTCAAAAACCTAACTTCATACTTATCCAGAGAAGCGTTATAATACACCAATGCCGTGTGAAAAAACACTGCCTTTTTAACTGCAAGGCACAGAAATCAATGTCAGAATACAGAAATGGAAATCCACTTTACGCAACAAGTGGACATCCTGCTTTGAAAAGAGCGGAGTGGCGTGAGGCAGATAATGAGGGTTATCCAATCTACCGGGGAACTAGTTGTATTACTTTTCTTTAATCTAAATGAGAGATTTGTCGCTGGAGTTTAGTGACTTACAGTTAAAAAAAGACAATTTTTTGGATACGCTCTTGGTACTTCAAAATGCTTGCTTGTCAGAGAGAATTTCGTAAGTAGGTTTTCCGGCATGAAATAGTTAACAGTCCCTCTGTAACTATCTCTTTGAGGCGATTAGGTAATAAATGTCACTCTCTGACATATGTATGAAATGAGGGTAACTGAATTAACTTTGATTGAGTAACTACTGTAAGGAAATACCGCGGTAATTTGGGGAAGACACAGATGTATATTTTATGCAGAGTGAAATCAAAACGCAAATTAAACACATAAACGTTTATACTAACTTAATTTATTGTGGTGCTACTTCAGTGGGAAGTAAAATTGCAATGTGAGACGTGGAGTCAATGAAATGCCTGTCTTTATATGTACGAGTGCATGCATGATGTATCTTTTAATAGAAGAACATCTGAAAAAAATAGGCAATAAATTCCATTTGTCTATATATGACATGATAAGAAAAATAAATGCCTGGACGGGATTTGCACCCGGAACTCTGGGTATATATATATGACATGATAAGAAAAATAAATGCCTGGACGGGATTTGCACCCGGAACTCTGGGTATATATATATGACATGATAAGAAAAATAAATGCCTGGACGGGATTTGCACCCGTAACTCTGGGTATATATATATATGACATGATAAGAAAAATAAATGCCTGGACGGGATTTGCACCCGGAACTCTGGGTATATATATATATGACATGATAAGAAAAATAAATGCCTGGACGGGATTTGAACCCGGAACTCTGGGTATATATATATAAGAAAATAAGAGAAATAAATGGTTGTATTGGGATTCCTGAATAGCTCAGATGTTTAGAGCGCTAAACGCACAGAGTTTAGAAAATCGGGTTCAAATCCCGACTTGGGTATTTATTTTTCTTTTCATGAGTAGGTCAAACGTCACTACCCATTACATAGTCATCATCATTTCGAGAATTTTCCTCATCATTGAGGATTTTCTCCAATCAATCTCACTTATTAACATGAATTAAAATAACAGAAGAACAAGAATGAGAGCCTAATGCATATTGAGATTTTAAATACAACCCATTTTCAACAAAAAAAAAGTTAGCAGTCATGTGTGTAAATCTTCTTCTACTTCTTCTTCTTCTTATTTATAATTTGTAGGATTTTCGTCCTGTTTATTTCCAATATCTCTCCTCGAAGGCAGACTTATTGGATGTGCATTCACTCTCTATCCACCTCTTGGTTGAAGAAGGAGTCCTTCGGTATGGATGTACCTGACGGAAGAGGCAACTCTACATCTACTGTCTTGTAGATTGACAAACGGGCGGATGGGGTTCGTTAGCCCTGCAAGACAACCCATCTAGGAGAGACAACTCCGAAATAAAACGGGGCAGGCTGAGCTCTGGAGCTGGATGAAGGCAATCGGCCTAGGGGGGAAACCCCGAATAATAAACCCGCCATGAAAACGGGCTAGCAACCCACTTCAAGGTGTATCTTATACATTGCTCGCAGTCCCAAGGATCAAGCCTCGGATCAAAGACGGAAACAAAATACGACAAACGATAGGAAAAAGGAAAAGATTTAAAAATTATTAAAAAATTAAAATCTTGAGAACTATTCAGGGGAAAACATTATTTGATAAAATACACAACACAGAAATTAGGGACAAATGTCATATTCAAGACATAACGAAATTTATTATACAGCGTGATTATAAAGTCTCAGTACATTTTAAAGAAATCGCTTATATATCGTATTTCTGTTACAGTCATTCGAAAGATACAAATATGTTCACCATTGAAGAGCGGATAGAGATTGTTACTGCTCGTTTTAAGAGGCCAGTCGTGCGAGGAAGTTAGAGACTGATTCCAAAGGAAACCATCACGGGAGACGTGTATCTTAATATGTTACAACTTTTCTTACAGCCACAGTTACAGCAAGATGGTATCATTGATACAGTGGTGTTGCAACAAGATGGAGCACCACCACACTTTGCTCTGGCTGTACGCGTGTATCTCAATGACAGGTTTCCCAAAAGGTGGATTGGAAGGGCATCTCCTCGTATCTGGGCACCTCGTTCGCCAGACCTCGCACCCCTGGACTTTTTTGCTTGGGGGTTCATCAAGCAACAGGTGTACAGAACCAAGTTTCCTAATCTGCAAGTGCTGAAAGAACGCATACGCCAAGCGAGTGAAATGATTACAGAGGATATGTTGGTGCATGTTTTCCGGGCGACGGTGCGTCGTTGGGGACATGTTTTGAGATTGATGGAGGTTATGTTGAACACTAACTTGATACTAGAAACTACCTTATAATTTTTGTTTTATTTGCTCTACGTTATCCACAAAATGTACTGGGACTTTATAATCACACAGTAGATAGACGAAAATACTGGAAGGGTTATATAGAAAGAATGGAAGAAAACAGACTTGCAAAAAGAGCTAAATAAGATAGACCAATGGACGGGAGAAGAACAAGAGGAAGACCAGCCAAGAGACGGATAGACAGTGAATACACATCCAATACGTCTTCATCCGAGGAGTGATTTTGGAAATAAACAAGATGAAAATCCTACAAATTATGTTTAAGAAGAAGAAGCTAGAAAAAAGGACTACGATTTGGAAAAGAAAAACATATTAAGAATTGCTACTTGGAATATTATGTCCTGGTTTAAAAGAAAACAAGAAATAATACAAGAAATAAAAGAAGAAGTAAGTAAGTAAACAAGCAAAATTGACGCGATTTGTCGGAAAATTTATACTTGCGGATTTTATCCAATCAAAACGTGCAAAGAATTGAGCTATAAATACAGAAGGGCTCCAGACAAATGAATGTGTTAAAGATGCATGTTATTTGTAAACAGCGGGATTAAGTCATCATTAATTTATCAGGTGTGCCTGGTTTTTTGTTGCTTTCTGTGCTCGGGGAGTCACGTGTTTTATTCATGGACTGATGAGATAGTGCACCGACCTCTGTCTCTTGTGATCTGTTATTCAGTTGTTGCATGTAACCACAATACACATATCACTTCATCTCCGAAAAAAAAAAATCATTCCTCTCCTCGCGTTAACGTGTTCAGGAAATGAAGAAGGAAATAGAGTCACGGTATAACTAACTCCCTGGCACTATCGAACCAGTAGGTTCATGGCCGCGCGGACGTAAGCTCTCCATACATCCCTATCCTGAGCTAATGTTTTCAAACCATTTCCTGTATAATCTACTTCCCTCAAATCATAGTTGATGTTATTTTCCCACTTCATTCTGGGTCTACCAACTGGGAGTTTTATATCCGGTTTTTCTACAAGAAACATCCATGCACGTGTTTCATTCCCCAATCGTGCCACATGTCCTGCCCATCGCAGTCTACACGAGTTCTCTAAAAAATAATACTCAAGATGACAGTCCTTAATCTACGAGTAAAGTCTGAGTTCTATCTCTGTTTCTTGAACTAAATTAATGGGAAATGTTGCATCTGAATTCAATATTATTAATGACATAATCTATCTGATACATTTTGATATTTATTTAATACTATGTTAAAATTAGTCCTATAATGGCTGACATGTTCTCATATAAATTCGTATTTCGTCTTGCTAATATTTTATTCCTTGTTTTATTAAACTTAATATAAAAAATTGTGGAATATTCACCTGAAAGGTCCGCATCCTCAACCTGAAAGGTCCGTATCCTCAACTTGATTAATTATTTAACTGTAGCGGTTATTAAACTGTTTCTAACCAGAGTCACTGGTTTTCCTTCATCTTAGAGTAATAAGTTAAGTAACATCAATTCCTTCTAGAAGTCGTCACTTCACCCCCTGAATTCCTCGACCTGCTACCTATTAAGATGTTTTATTACAATTAATATTTCAGATACCGATTTATTAAGAGCGCCCTTCGGAGAGTCCCTATATCCATAACTTATTATTATTATTATTATTATTATTATTATTATTATTATTATTATTATTATTATTATTCCCTCCATGGTATCTTTACCTTGTCGTGGTGGAGTGGCTTGCGTGCTTAAATGATCCTGAGAGCTATGCCGGCGGTAGCATTGCTGCCGATAGGGTTACCCATGCCGGACTGGTCGAAGGTGATAAGCCAGACGAAAAAAGTACCTTGGTCGAAAGAGTGACGATCTTTCACCGTAAAAATACAACCGTCAGGAAATGCGGACATGGGTTCATCTGGGGTAAAATTTTCCGGAGGTCAAATAGTCCTCCATTCGGTTCTCCGGGCGGGGACTACTTCAGGGAACCCATGCCAAAGGCTCAAACATAGGGTCATGTTCCTAGGAACATAGAATGTTAGGGCTTTATATTTGAGGGAAGTAGATTATACAGGGAATGATTGGAAAGCGTTATCTCAGGATAGGGATGTATGGAGAGCTTGTGTCCGCGCGGCCATGAACCTACGGGTTCGATAGTGCCTGTGAGTAAGTAATTATTATTATTATTATTATTATTATTATTATTATTATTATTATTATTATTATTATCATCATCTTCTTAATCTTCTTCCTTTCATGTTATAGACCCAGTGGTCTGTTACGGTCTCAACCCAACGTTTGAAGGGTCTGCCCAAAGATATCTCACCTGGTGGCTGGTAATTTAAGATTTGATTAAATAATTAAGATTAAATAAGAATTTATTATTACTATATATTATTATTATTATTATTATTATTATTATTATTATTATTATTATCATTAACATTATTATTATTATTATTATTATTAACATCATTATTGTTATTATTATTATTATTATTCCTTTCCAGGATTAGGTCAATGCGACCTGTTCCGATCTCAAGTCCATCGTTTCCTTGGCCGTCCCAAATATTTTTTTCCACGTGGTTTGTAGGCGTTGATCTTTTAGGGTAATCTTGTATTGTCCATTTTGTCTAAATGTTCTTTCCATTGGTATTTGTGCTCTTCTAGTTTATCGACTATTGAAAATATCTCCAGTTCATTTCTTATTGATTCATTGTGTAATATGTACATCCCTTTAAAGATCTTAAAAATTTCATTTCAGTGGCTTGAATGTGTGAGATATCTTTTTTTGTAAGTACCCAAGATTCAGATCCATATAAAAGAACAGGAACAGCCATAATTTTATGAAACCTGAGCTGAGTTTCTCTTCGAGTCTTTCGGAGGGTTCTTCTTATGGTGCCACACATCATTTGATATCGGTTTAATTTATTATGTATATCCCAATCATAGCTATATGTTATATCTGAACCAAGATAGTTAAAGTGTGCTATCTGTTCTATTATTTCATTATTGATTACTATTTTTGCTCTGACTGGCACTTTGCCCTGAAAAGCCATAATTTTAGTTTTTGAAGTTGTATTATTATTATTATTATTATTATTATTATTATTATTATTATTATCATTATTAGCAGTAGTAGTAGTAACAGTATAAGTAATAATAGCATATTTAGTGCTCAAACAATGGTGATGTTAGTAAATCTAAAAGTAATAACTTATTTAAAATTAGATTCTGAACCATCACAGATTTTCTACAATTATTCATCTGAGAATTCGAATACCTGGGAGTTTGTCCTTTTCGATTTCGTTTCTGACTGTAAAGAAGTCAAACAATTATAAATAAATACTTATTATTATTATTATTATTATTATTATTATTATTATTATTATTATTAGAAGCAGATGTACTAGTAGTAATAGTGTAAATAATAGTGCTCAAACAATGGTGAAGAAGATAGTAAATCTGAAAGTAATAACTTATTTGAAATTTGATTCTGAATCATCATAGATTTTCTAAAATTATTCATCTGAGATTTCGAATATCTACAACCTGGGAGTTTGTCCTTTTCGATTCCCTTTCTGACTGTAAAGAAGTCAACCAAGTATAAATAAATACCAGCTTGTGACCGATCGCCGTTTTCCGTAACTGCAAACTTCACTACAAGAGTGTGTGGACTGACTGACCTCTGAGCGAACCGTAAAATTCTTTGAAAAGATAACTTTTTTCAATGGAGCAAACATGCGAAGTGCGATAAAGCGAGATGCAGGAGAAGCAAAGTTCTTTTTGTGATGGCTTCAGCAGTTGCGCGTTACAATTGAAGTGGAGGAAATAATACATTTCTTTGGCAGGTCCAACTTGTGTCGTATTCCCTTGGAGACCTGTCACAAAGCAAAGCTTGCCATATTGTTGTTATGGGATAACATTTTACTACGAGATATATTTACAGTTTTCTTCCAACTTAACGTATCCCATGAGTCCAGTTTCTGCACTACATTTTTCAATGAACAGATATTGTTCTTATATCAGTGTCTCTAATTATTATACGTTTCGCTTACTATGAATGAATAAGAAATGTAAATGCTCTATTTCTAAATTTCAAAATCTATTTTCACATGTTTCCTATATTTATAATAATCTATCTATCTATCTTCGGGATTTTACAGCTACTGACATCTTCCAGTGCCAAACCTCCAAGGCTTACGATCTTGGGCATCTTCAATGCTTGGCCCTCTTGCTTGAATTACTATCCTCATGTTTTCCTTGCATGTTAACTTTGGTCCCCCTCTTTTCTTCTTTCTCGTCGGTTGCCATTTATATAGTAGTTTCGGCCATCGCTCATCTTCCATTCTTAAAATATGACCCAACCATTTTAATTCCTTCTCCTCAATTCTTTCATTTGTACTTTCTTCTGCTTCCATTAAGTTCCTAATTTCCTTATTTGTGACATGTTCTAATTTTGACTTTGTGACACTTCTGCGTGAATAATCCATTTCTAGAGCTATTCGTCTATTCTTGTAGTACTTATTTATTGTCCATACCTCACTTCCATACATTGCAACAGATTCCACCAATGTTTTACCAAAATATTTGTTGTGATTTTTAATAATAATCCTAAAATAATTCTGGAGGGGAAACCCATTGAACAAGTGAACCATTTTAAATACCTGGGTTATGAAATCTCCTATTTTAAAAATGAAGCTCTGTTTAACAAACTTAATAAATTAATTATACATGTGGCACGATTAAAATAATATTTAAAAACACAAGAATGGAAACAAAACTAAAATTTTATAAAGCAGTGGCTGTCCCCTTACTATTGTATAGTAGTGAATTTTGGGTTTTAATTAAAAGAGGAGATCATCGAAGCAGCTGAAATGAGATTTCTGAGAAGTGTGGCTGGCTGCAAACTTCTAGATAAAAGAAGTGAAGATATTAGAAATGAGCTAAATATTTTTAAACTTTTAGATAAAATAAAATAATCTAGAAAAATTTGGAAAGAATATGTTCAAAGAATAACAGATGATCGGATTCCAAAAATTATACTTAATTACAAAACAAAAGGAGACAGGAATGTTGGTAGACCCAAAAAGAGATGGATTCAACATTTTGAATGAGAATCTATGAGACCGGAACAAGCCACATGGGCTTAATCCGTGATTGTTGATGATGATGATGCTTTATTTAAGATGGCAGAATTAAGGTGATAGGTCCTTCTCTTTCAGCATAAAAGGACAAAAATTGTAATTGGAGCAAACATAATTGAACAAGTAACTTGTTTCAATTATCTGGGATGCATGATATCGTACCAGCAAAATTTGGACATGGAGAAGACATTAGGGAAATTATAACAGATATGTGGTTCAATAAGAAGATATTTGAGAAATAAGACCACAAGGGAAACTCAATTAAAATTTTACAAAACAGTAGCCGTTCCAACGTTAACATACGGGTCTGAGACTTGGCCTTTAACGATCTCTGATAAACATAAAATTGAGACAATAGAAATGAGATTTCTCAGATCAGTTGCAGGTGTATCTCTAAGAGATCAAAAGAGAAGTCAAGATATCAGAGATGAACTACAAAGTATGATGAACTATAAACGAGACAATACACACAAATAAACGTAATTGGTTTGAACATATACAAAGAATGCCAAATAATCGTTTATCAAAACAGTTGCTTCATTATAGGCCTCTAGGCCGAAGAAATGTAGGAAGACCAAAACGTCGTTGGAAGGACGACCTGCGCCTGCGGCTATAGTGCAGCGGGGAGCGGAACGGGCCAACAGGCCCATACCATGAAGATGATGATGATGATGATGTCCTTCTCTTCCACTCAACCAGCGAATAATAAAATCAGAAAAAAAATCACATAGGGCCTACTTATTACAATTTAAATATTATTAAAATGTAGACAAAATAAACAATGCAGATTTGGTCTAATATTAGGTAACAAAACATGAAATAAAATAAGATTAAAATAAATTTCTGTGAGAGATGTATAACTGTAGGCTTTCACGGCCGGCGTCTTGATCCCTATTAAGTTCGTCTTCCGGGCATATAGGCCGTGGTCCAGTCGTTCTTCTACTCGACGTTTCGTCTACTGCTGCGGTAGACATCATCAGGAGATACTGCGTGCTCTCTGTGAACTCCTCAACAGTCGGCTGCAGACTCTATTGTCTATTGAGTCTGCAGCCGACTGTTGAGGAGTTCACAGAGAGCACGCAGTATCTCCTGATGATGTCTACCGCAGCAGTTGACGAAACGTCGAGTAGAAGAACGACTGGACCACGGCCTATATGCCCAGAAGACGAACCTAATAGGGTTCTGTGAGAGACGTTGGAACTGCACACATAATAATTAAAATTTGAACATGATTTAATTTAAATAAAACTTCCGGAATCAAAGAATAATGTAATTTTCTTCAAAAACTTAAAGTAAAAAGAAAAAAGGGCTAGCACAATGTAATTCGTCTGTAAAATTCAGTACAACTGGCGAAATGTTAACGATTATACAGAGAAGTGGAAATGGTATTGGACGACGTTAACATATTCTATTTGTGACAAGTGTTTAACTTGTCGCTAACGAACATTCATTGTATTCGAAAAACACATGAAGTAGTCACATTTCTACCAAAAGAATCGATTTGAAATTACCATCACAAAAGAACAAAAAGAAAACCGAAACACACAAAATCTGATTGTCACTTTTTCTCTCACTTTTATAACAAAGAATTGTCGTATTTCTGGACTTCTCCGTTTAGATATTGTCTTCATTGTTAATGAAAGGAAGCTGTTATGTTTGCTCATTTGTTATTAATTGGCGTCGTTTTACGCTTTGTGTTTAGTGGGAGTAAATTGGTTTTGGGATATGGAGTAGGCCTGCCTTCTCATTACTCCTGATATGTGAGATATGGCTTGGTTTCTCTGCACGCAGCTCTATAAACCACTTTCACTCTCTCCTATGCGGAATATCTCCGTTAATCAATACCGCATACCAATAAACTGCACTTTACAAAACCAATTTAGTATTTTTTTTCTTCATTTTTGAACACAATCAATATCCTATCTTCAGAATTGTGCAAGATTAACATCTCTGATTAACTGCATTTACTCAATAAAATGTACTTTCTTCTTCTTCTTCTTCTTCGGCTTTCTCCCACTTATATATTTGCCGTCTTCAGTTTCCATTATTTCTGTCACTCAAATTTCCTTTTTCAAAATTCCTATTATCCATTATAGTTCTGACATAGGTTTTCCATTTCCACCTTGGTCTGCCACGTTTGTTTCTTCCAGGGAGTAACCACTTGCATATTTTTTTGGCCATCAATCATATTTATAATAATAATAATAATAATAATAATAATAATAATAATAATAATAATAATAATAAACTTTGGCTGAACTGCACTTCTACTTACTGTTGATTTTTCAGTTTATTGTTGTAAACTATAGCTCTTCTTCTGTATTTTGTAACATTTTTTTTAATATTGTAATTTTTTTCAAACAATTTTTATAACATTATTAGACAATTTAAGTATTTGTTTAAATATGCAAATCACAATACTACAACACTGTTATACAATATTGTGATGCTAATTGCTATTTTCACCACAGAGTATATTACTCAATCTATGATTTTTCTATCTCTGGTTTGGGTTATCGCTGGATGGAACGGCGTTAGGGAGAGATAAGTAAGTGTACACCTACTTTTAATAAACGTTTGGTAATTTTAATATTATTAATATATATTTTTTAACATAGATATGAGAATTTATTGCAAAGATTGGTCATTTTAATTTCATAGGTACATGCTGCCATCTAGCATAAGCTGTATGAACTTTAGTACGACCTCGATAATAATCGATATGTGGCAAGGATGATAATCGATATGTGATTCGATGGTGGGTTATCGCTGGCTCTACAAACTCTGGCGCATGCGCAGTGTTGTTCTATAGGACTTTGGAAATATATCAAGTGAGTTTAAGTGCAGTTTTTTCAAAACATTTAATATGTGAATATGAATATTAGCTTTTTGAAACTTCAGCTGCAAAATACACCTTTGTTTAGTTCTGTCAATATCAAATTTTCCATTTGCAGCTGGAAGATTTAATGTTCAGTGTGTGCACCTTTCCATACTTATTTTATTATATATTTTCTTTGTTATGGCGCATGTATTTAGTAGGGATGTTTTTTCTTTGCTAGATTGGTATCGTGTTGTATACACTTATATAAGTGTTTTACCTGGTAAGTCAATTGATTTTGAAAGGCCTCCATTTTAGAACAACTTGAAGAAGTTGAATAACTTAGATGAGGACGACTGACTTACCAGGTAAAAAACTTTTACAATTAACGTCTTATTACATAACCTCAACGGTGCTTTAACATCAATTTAAAAATAGGTCCACCGCTGTGGTTTCGAGTTAGCGTGCTGCCTTGTCACGCAGCGGGCCCGGGTTCAATCCCTGGTCGGGGCAGTTTTTCTGGGTGAGTTTTTATCGGGGTTTTACCTCACCTGTAAGACAAATGTCAGAAAAACCTTTAGGCCCAAACGGTCCCTGAAATCATATGGCCATCATCATCCTCATCCTCATCCTTATCATTATTTCCATCGCCGTGGCGTAGTCGGTAGAGTCCCTACCTTCCACTCCGGCGACCCGGGTTCGATTCCCTGCGGGGTAGGGGATGTTAAATCTCCACCTTGGGTCTGGGTGTGTGTCCTGTCTTGTGTTTGTATGTGTGGATAAGATAAAAATGTCAACGAAGTTAAAGAAAAAATAATAACAGTGCAAACGAAAGAAAACGACAAATTACGGCCAATGGCGAAAGAGTAGCAAGCTATTCTTTGTGAATAACCCTGTATTAGCTGATATATCATTAAAATGGTAAACGTGTAGCATGGACACCACTTTATAGAACATTCTGTATCTTACTAACCTAGTTTAAAACATTTTTACAAATAAGTACTGTGCAGGACGGTGTTTTTAATCTAGCAACAATATGCCAACAAAGACAGGCACTGCTGTAAAGATTGCAAGAGCTCTCTTCCGTTTGAAATATGGGACCTTAACACGAAAACGATAGGCCTACGTCTGCTCAGGTGAAGCTGTTTCTCTTATTTTTATAACGAGCACTTGGACGTGACGTCATGTGCGTTTCAAGCATTCATCAACTACTTTATTCTCATGTCGTAACCCTACAATTCACTTTGCAAAAATAACATTAGATATTCTCGCAACTTCCTATCTATTTACAGAAAAAGAAAAGTAAAGTAAACCAGACTAACCTTCTTCATACATTTTACACATAATTGTATGAAATACTGGCAATGAGAGCTACAAAAATGTAGTAAGATATAATCTTTGTAGGATAATTATTCTTGGATCAAAGAGAGATAAGTAGAGACGCACATCCTCTTTATAGATTATAAGAAGGCTTTTGATAAAGTGTCTAGACCAAAATTGTTGAACATATTAAGTGAAAAAAGGAATTCCACTACACTTGATAGCAGTAATTAAGAAAATGTATGAGAATTAACGCACTTTTAATTGCCGTTGAGTATAAAATCATATGAAGAAATGATCAGAAAAGAACAGACTGTTCAATTATGAAAAAGCAAAAAACTGATTTTTTTTTCAAATGTTGGCCTACTGTCTTAACTTAACTTCTAATTATAAACCGTCTGTTAATGGAAGCAGTTCAAAGGAATGGTGGATGGAATAAATCTACAGTGAAGAAGATATGAGATAACAAATATCATAAAAAAAGTTAAATGAATCGTGTCCATAAATAAATAAGAAACAAAACTGAGGGAAAAATGGAGAATACTGAATTAGTAATGAAGAACCTTCCATTAAAAAAATAGATAAAAAATAAACTATAAATTCAGTCTATCTCGTCTGTGCAAAATTCCTAAGCAGATTAAAATCGATAGATTTCCACTATATGTTCTGTGTCAAAAGTACTTATATTTATACGAGGTTAACTGAAAAATAATTGGAGAAAGTAAAGTGATCCCACAACAGGCCTCAGGAGGCCCTTAGGGTAGTAGGAGGTTAAGCCTCCCACTTTTTCTAGACAATCGGCACTTTATGTCAGCCGGGTTGTCAGCCTTGCGTGACGGCCGCCTTTACCCTCAGAACAAGCGTCTGGTACTCATTTCCGATAGAGGCTGAGTCGACCCCAGGGCCATAGTACCGCCAGATGGTTTGGGTCAGTTTAAAAATCCTGACCCCAACGGGACTTGAACCCTCCACCCTCCGGCTTGTAGCCCAGTGCCTTAACCACTACGCTACGGCGTGCCCCCTGAAAAATAATTACTAGTTCATTTTTATACTTTTAAAATGTATTATCTTCTTCTTATTACTATTCATAATTTGTAGGATTTCCATACAGTTTATTTCCAAAATCACTTCTCGGAGGAAGACGTACTGGATGTGCATTCACTGTCTATCCATCTCTTGGCTGGTCTTCCTCTTGTTCTTCTCCCGTCCATTGGTCTATCTTATTTAGCTCTTTTTGCAAGTCGGCTGTCTATACGACTTTTCCAATATTTTCGTCTATCTATAATAAATTTGGTTATGTCTTGAATAGGAAATTTGTCCCTAATTCCTGTGTTACATATCTTATCAAGTAATGTGTTCCCCTGAATAGTTCTTAAGATTTTCATTCCACATTTGCTTATTATTTGTTTAGTTTATGTTGTATCAGCCCTAGTTTTTGCTCCATATACGATAACTGGTCGAACTATAGTTTTATATATGCGGCTTTTGCTCTCTGTTGACATATGTTTGTTGCGCCAAATTAAATCTTTCAAATATCCTGACATTTGTGCTGTTCCATCATTGTTTCTTTACTTGTTTTATTAAATGTTTAATGTTTGTTATTAATACAACTTAATACTTAAATTCTGATACTTGTTCTATAATTTATGCCTTTTGAAAATCGCCATATGGAATAGAGTTCACAGTGCAGTAATTTTAGCTAATTGATGCGGGAATATTAAAATGGTAAAGACACCGCGCATTTTCTAATGGCGGTTAAAGTAATCGGACTATTTTCTTTTGAGAAACATCTTGGAGAAAATTAATGAAAACTTAGAACTCGCCCGATAACGCTCGGCTTTTATAAAGAGTATGGGTAACAGAGCCTGAGAGTACATTAATCCATAAAAAAAATAGAATTTTAGAATAGAATTTAGAATAGATTTATTTAGCCTGGTGGAGTTAAGGCCATGTGGTCTTCTCTTCCACTCACCATGACAAACATATGTTACATATGAATACAAAACAAAATACAATAATAATATTCATATTAAACTATTAATTATCTGTCAAATTGAATAATAATGAAAATAATGTCTAATAATACAATGAAATAAAATAAAATTAAAATTAAATTAATGATAGAATGAATACAGAAAGGAATAACAGCTCAAATCTACTATACATAAAAAGAAAAAAATACAAAGAAAGTAATAAACTACAATGAATTAATCTACGCTTTTTATACAAGGCATTAGGTAAATATATTAACAAATCTTAAGTCTATTTTTATTAAATAATGAAAAAAAAACATTATTAATTCTTAGAAAGTAATATTAGTGAGTTGTTTCTGTCAGTAATTTTATTTTCAATATGTTTCTGAAAGATGGTAAAGTTTGGCAGTCTCTGACATAGGGTGGAACTGAATTCCATGTTCTTACTTACTTACTTACTTACTTACTTACTTACTTACTTACTCAATGGCACTATCGAAACCGTAGGTTCATGGTCGCGCGGACATAAGCTCTCCATACATCCCTATCCTGAGCTAATGCTTTCCAATCATTCCCTGTATAATCTACTTCCCTCAAATCATAGTTAATGTTATTTTCCCACCTCATTCTTGGTCTACCAACTGGGCGTTTTCCTTCTGGCTTTCCTACAAGAAGTTTCCATGCACGACTTTCATTCCCCATACGCGCAACGTGTCCTGCCCATCGCAGTCTACGGGACTTAACTGTTCTTATTATATCTGGCTTCCTATAAAGACCATGTAGTTCATTGTTATGTAGTCTTCTCCATTCACCTGTCTGCTCATCTCTCTTTGGTCCAAAAATTTTCCTAAGAACTTTATTCTCAAATACTCGTAATCTCCTTTCCTCCCTTAAAGTAAGAGTCCATGTTTCGCACCCATATAATATAACTGGTAGAATAATAGTTTTATATATTTTCAGCTTAACGTTTTTTGGAAGGAGTTGGGACATCAAAAGTCTCTGCAATGCATAATAGCATGCATTTCCAGAATTGAGCCTATGTTTAATTTCTTTGTGCATCTCATTCCTATTTGTGATTATTGTTCCTAGGTATTTGAATTCACCCACTTCCTCAAAATTTCCCTCATTTTTCATTAGCTGTACATTTCCATTGTATACTGAATTTCTACGTGTGACCATATATTTAGTTTTACTGATATTTACTTCCAGTCCTAATTTCTTAGTGTTACTCAATAGTGTGTGCGTGTTGGACTTTAGTATCTCCTCGCTATCGGCCAGTAGTACTACATCATCAGGATAAACTGTAAAAGATTTCGAATAATAGGTAGTGCGATGAGGAGGGATATAAAGGACACTGCGCTCAAGGGATACCTTCCGGAAGCTGTTCACAGATTCAAGAGTATTTTGTTAATACCCAATATAACATTACAAAAATATTACATTTTTATAACTGTATAAGATAATGCTGAGCTATGAACTATTATATTGGCACAGACTGTACCTGGTAACGATGATATGCGCTCCGTAAGATGAGAAATGTGTACTATCATAAGCATGGCAATGATATAAGTTTACCGTCTTCTTTCTTGCATATGAGAAAATCTTGAAAATGGTTGAACTGCTCTACAAAGAAAATAGAGATTTAGCTTAATTTTATTTTCTTGACAGTTTAAATGGTAGAAGGTTGAGTAATTCGTATTTTCCCAACATAAATATGCTCTCAACTACCATTACCTCAACAAACTAAGGTAAGTTCGTTAGAAGGGAGCATTCAATCGGAAATGTTGCCCTATAAGGAGAAACATAGAATGCTCATTTATAAGAAAATAATAATTGAACCACTTCACTGCAACTTGACGCTAGCGCACTTATAAAATAAATCTACTCCATTCGATATTTCAACGACCTGTAAAATAATATTTTGTACACAACATTTTCTCTCTAAATTAATAATCATACTGGATGAGCGGCCTTCATTCTATTAGTTTAAATAAATGTATTATTATTATTATTATTATTATTATTATTATTATTATTATTATTATTATTATTATTATTATTACAGCCAATGACAAATGAGGGAAATTTTGAGGAAGTGGCCGAATTCAAATACCTAGGAACAATAATCACAAAGAGAAATGAGATACTTACTTACTTACTCACTGGCACTATCGAACCCGTAGGTTCATGGCCGCGCGGACATAAGCTCTCCATACATCCCTATCCTGAGCTAATGCTTTCCAATCATTTCCTGTATAATCTACTTCCCTCAAATAATAGTTAATGTTGTTCTCCCACCTCATTCTTGGCCTACCAACTGGGCGTTTTCCTTCTGGCTTTCCTACAAGAAGTTTCCATGCACGTCTTTCATTCCCCATACGCGCAACATGTCCTGCCCATCGCAGTCTACGGGACTTAACTGTTCTTATTATATCTGGCTTCCTATAAAGACCATGTAGTTCATTGTTATGTAGTCTTCTCCATTCACCTGTCTGTTCATCTCTCTTTGGTCCAAAAATTTTCCTAAGAACTTTATTCTCAAATACTCGTAATCTCCTTTCCTCCCTTAAAGTAAGAGTCCATGTTTCGCACCCATATAATATAACTGGTAGAATAATAGTTTTATATATTTTCAGCTTAACGTTTTTTGAAAGGAGTTGGGACATCAAAAGTCTCTGCAATGCATAATAGCATGCATTTCCAGAATTGAGCCTATGTTTAATTTCTTGTGCGCATCTCATTCCTATTTGTGATTATTGTTCCTAGGTATTTGAATTCAGCCAATTCCTCAAAATTTCCCTCATTTGTCATTAGCTGTCCATTTCCATTATATAATGTATTTCTACGTGTGACCATATATTTAGTTTTACTGATATTTACTTCCAGTCCTAATTTCTTAGTGTTACTCAATAGTGTGTGCGTGTTGGCCTTTAGTATCTCCTCGCTATCGGCCAGTAGTACCACATCATCAGCATAAACTAACAGCTTATTAATACCATTCAGTTGTAAGCCTTCCTCATTCTCTAAAGATTTAATGGCATGCTCTAGTACAAAATTAAATAGTAGAGGAGATAGTGCATCTCCTTGCTTCAACCCATTCTGGATTTCAAAAGTGTCTGAAAACTGTTTGCCTACACGCACCTTACTCTTTGAGCCATTTAGACACATTCGTATAAGTCTAACTAACTTTTTAGGAATTCCGAACTCCAGCAGGATACTATATAACTTCTCCCTCTTAATTGAATCATATGCTTTTTTGAAGTCTACATATAGTTGATGTACAGTACCATTATATTCCCATTTCTTTTCTAAAATCTGTCTTATACTAAAAATCTGATCTGTTGTAGACCTGTTTCTTCTAAATGCACATTGATGATCTCCTAGAATGTCATCAATATAGGGAGTAAGTCTGCTTACTAACATATTTGTTAGAATTTTGTACGAAGTTGAAAGTAATGAGATGCCCCTATAGTTGTTGCAATCAGTTTTATCTCCTTTCTTATAAATTGGTACGATAATTGATTCCTTCCATTCATCTGGAAGAGCTTCTTTTTCCCAAATCATACTAAGCAACCAGCGTATCTTGTCCATCAATTTTTCTCCCCCTGATTTTATCAGTTCTGCTGGGATCTCATCTGAACCTGATGCTTTATACATCTTCAATTTTTCAATTGCCATTTCAACCTCTAATGCACTTGGCTCTGCGACTAGCATTTCTGCTGTCTGTAACTTATCCTCCTCAATGTCCTGTTCTGTATGTACATTTAATAGCTGATTAAAATAACTTTTCCATCTATTTAATATACTCTTGGAATCTGCAATCATATCCCCATTTTCATTCCGAATTATGTTTGTTCTAGCCTGAAACCCTTTCTTCTCTATACTAATTCCCTGATATAATTCTCTAATGTTCCTATTTTTTGCATTCATTTCAAGATCATTAATCTTCTCTCTCAAATATTCCCTCTTTTTACTCTTTAGTAACTTGGTGGTTTCCCGTCTAACACTACCCAATTGCTCTAAATTTACCTCATTTGGCTCGTGTAACCATTTCATTTTTGCTAGCTTTCTTTTCTTTACAATGTCGGCACATTCCTCATCAAACCATTTCTTGTTTTGCCTCTTTTTTAAACAACCAATGCTTTCTGATGCTGACAATTTAATAGTATCTCTTATAGCCTCCCATTCTTTATTTATATCAGTTTCTTCTTCGTTTGCCACATTGTCATCTGAAGATTCCAGTACTTCAAATCTATTAGCAATTTTGATTTGGTATTCTTGCCGCATTTCATCATTTTTCAAGTTTTTTAATTCATATTTTACAGAATCATCTTTAGCGTTTGTTCCTCTCATAAGCGATAGCCGTTGTCTGATTTTCACTCTGACCAGATGATGATCTGAATTGCAGTCTGTCCCTCTAACTGATCTAAAATCAATGATGCTACTGTGCCAGCGTTTATCCACTAATACATGATCTATCTGGTTCCGAGTTTCTCCATCTGGGGACGTCCAGGTGTATTTATGAATATTCCTTATGCTGAAATGTTGTGCTCTTAACAATGAGATTCTTTGATGTGGCAAATGTGACTAATCTAACCCCGTTGTCATTACTATCTTCATGAAGACTGAATTTGCCTATTGTTGGTTTGAATATATCTTCCCGCCCCACTTTTGCATTAAAATCTCCTAAGACAATTTTCATATGATATCGTGAAAGGCTATCAAATAAGCATTCTAATTCTTCATAGAACTCATCCTTGATCTTGTCATCTTTATCTTCTGTGGGGGCATGTACATTTACAATTATAAAATCATGTCGTTTACCCTTTAGAATTATGTATGATATCCTATCACTAACAAACTTAATATCTCGGATAGCGGATAGGATCCTCCTTCTGACTAAAAAACCCGTTCCAAATGCAGGTCTTTCTGCACCCCCATAGTATAATGCAAAGCTTCCTGATTCCTGACTACCTTCTCCTGGCCACCTAACTTCCTGTAAAGCGACTATATCCAAGGGCGATTTATCCAATTCCCGCGTTAATATCTCTAGTGCCCCGCTATTGTATAAAGTCCTAACATTCCATGTTCCTAGGAACATGTCCCTGTGTTTGAGCCTTTGGCATGGGTTCCCTGAAGTAGTCCCCGCCCGGAGAACCGAATGGGGGACTATTTGACCTCCGGAAAATTTTACCCCAGTAGAACCCATGTCCGCATTTCTTGACGGTTGTATTTTTACGGTGAAAGATCGTCACTCTTTCGACCAAGGTACTTATTTCGTCTGGCTTATCACCTTCGACCAGTCCGGCATGGGTAACCCTATCGGCAGCAATGCTACCGCCGGCATAGCTCTCAGGATCATTTAAGCACACAAGCCACTCCACCACGACAAGGTAAAGATACCATGGAGGGAAAGAGGAATGAGATGCACAAAGAAATTAAACATAGGCTCAATTCTGGAAATGCGTGCTATTATGCATGACAGGAACTCTTGACGTCCCAACTCCTTTCAAAAAACGTTAAACTGAAAATATATAAAACTATTATTCTACCAGTTATATTATATGGGTGCGAAACATGAACTCTTATTTTAAGGAAGGAAAGGAGATTACAAGAATTTGAGAATAAAGTACTTAGGAAAATTTATGGACCAAAGAGAGATTAACAAACAGGTGAATGGAGAAGACTACATAACAATGAACTACATGGTCTTTATAGGAAGCCAGATATAATAAGGACAGTTAAGTCTCGTAGACTACGATGGGCAGGACATGTTGCACGTATGGGGAATGAAAGACTTACATGGAAGCTTCTTCTAGGAAAACCAGAGGGCAAACGCCCAGTTGGTAGACCAAGAATGAGGTGGGAAAATAACATTAACTGTGATTTGAGGGAAGTAGATTATACAAGGAATGATTTGAAAGCATTAGCTCAGGATAGGGATGTATGAAGATCTTATTTCCGCGCGGCCATGAGCCTACGGGTTCGGTAGTGCCAGTTAGTAAGTATTATTATTATTATTATTATTATTATTATTATTATCATTATTATTATTATATTTGGTTTTTTAACATTTCACTTTCTTTCCAATGAACGGGGAGTTAGCCCATCGCATCAACACCCAACCTAGAGGACCAGGAAATTTTCTGTTTGGGTTTTCTTCCGATAGCCTTTGAAGATCCGTAAGTCAGCGTTTCTCTATTTCCCTTAAAGATAGGGTTGCCTCTTCCGCCAGACCCGCCGTGATAAAGGACTCCTTCTGCGCCGACTCTGCCGTTGAGGTCTTCACCGTAACCCTGGCTAGGGACCCTTACAGAGTACTATCACTCGGATCCAACTGAACCCTGGGTTTTTTAACGAGGTTGTTACTCCTCCCCCTCCTCCTTTCTCATCCGGGTTAGGAACCGGCCATGGCGGAGAAAGAACATGAATGTACAAAACTCAATTTTAGAATTTATTCAATAAAAGCACCTAAAATGGTACCGACATATTAGGCGAATAGTGGACGAAAGATTACCGAAGAAAATAATCGAATGGACACCATCAGGAACGAGAAGGAAATGACGGTCAAATCTCACCTGGATCCAAGGGATTAGAGAAATCTTGAAGGTCTGGGAAATAGAGGAGGAAATTTGTTATAATAGAGACGAATGGAGGAAGATTATAAAGCGAAACTGAAGACAAATCATTGATGCCGGAAAATGTATCAACATTGTTAAAACCAGATATATATATATATATATATATTATTAATATTATTATGTCTAGTGGATTATTAAAATATATTAGGAAGGATAAATCCCGCATTAATAGTTCACAAATGAGATTCCTCCGATCACTAACTGGAGTAACATTAAGGGATAGAATGAAAAGTGATGAGATAAGGATGCAGTGGAATAGTAGGGAAATGGTTGAACATATACAAAATTATCAGATTAAATGGTTCCAACACGTCCAGAGAATGTCAAATTCCCGTTTACCAAAGATGATTTACCACCTCAACCCTAAAGGCAAAAGAGACCTCGGAAGACCCTTCAACCGATTGAAAGATCAGTTTCTGTAGTCGCAGAACGGGCAACATCATCCAATACTGCATTCGGAAGAAGAAGAAGAAGATATAAATGCGAAGAAGGAAAATTAGTAAGAGCACTGCTAAACAGTAGTAACATTACAGTAGGAATGAAAATATGAGTAAATAAAGAAAGTGAAAAAGTGAAGATCGTTATTTTAACAACTGAAAGTAAATTGCTTTTTTTTATCATAATATATATTTTTTGCAACCCAAGTCACGAAAATTAAAACATTGCGTGTTGGCAGTAGGTATTGAGTCCACGTTCAATAAAACGGGATTGCGGCTCCATACAGTGTTCCCTCTTCAATCCTCATACAGTTTTAATAAGTCTCTCAAACCCGCAATTTTCTGCAGCATTCACTTCTCTATTGTCCTGCAGGACACTCAGGATATTAATATATCAGGCGACATTCTTCTTCTAAGAGAATATATCTATTCTTCTTTTCCGAACGTTACGAATAGTAGATCTTATGAACCGTAAATCTACTTACTTTTCAATATGAGTTTATATAATAATAGTAATAATAATAATAATAATAATTTTTATCATCATCATCATCCGGTATCATGGCAGCTGCCGCCGTCTTCCGGAAACCAAACGCCATTCCTCTCTATCCATCCATTGATCTTCCTCCATTCCTCTGATATTCATAGCTGCTTGTACCCCTTCTATCCAAGTTTTCTTCGGTCTTCATCTCTTCCTCCTTTCCATTGGGATCCATTCCATAACAACTTTTGCTTTTGGCAATCTTTGCTCTGGCATTCGTTTGACATGACCATACCACTGCAATCTTTTCTTTTCTATGATGTTTATGATGTCCGGCTCCTCTTGTACACCCATAATTTCCCTTATTTCTTTATTTCGTATTCTATCCATTCTAGATTTTCCTGCTGAACTTCTTAAAACATCCATTTCTGTACTTAAAATTCTTTTCATTTCCCTGGTAGGAATTTGCCAGACTTCAGCACCATATGTTAAAATGCTCTGAATTATGGTTTGATATATTTGTAATTTTCTATTTTTTGTAATATTTTTGCTCCGCCAAACAGAGTTTAAAGCATTTATTGCTTGTTTTGTTTGTGCGATTCTATTTTTAATTTCCACTGTGTTATCGCCTGAATGGTCTAATTTTGTTCCTAAATAAGTGCATTCAATACTAGGTTTTAGTTCTTCTCCATTGTTGAAATTTATATTTTCCATTTCTTCTCCTATACATATACGACTGTAGAGCTCTCTTTGTTATCCTATCGATAACAGTTTCTTGTGCATCCATTTCTTGTCTTATATTTGTATTTCGAATATGTTGTAGCATGGATATTCTCATACTTCTCCGTAATCCATCCATTTCTGTCGCCAAGATTCTTTTCTGCATCCTTTCATTTATTGTCCAGCTTTCTGATCCATATTTACATATGTATACTTTCTATTATTGTCTGTATAATCCCTTTTTTTGTTTTTCTGGTTAAATTTCTATTCCATAAAAGACCATTCAGGGATCTAATCGCCTTCCTTGCACAATTTACTCTGTTAATAATATATTTTTCACAAGTACCAGATTTATCTATTATAGATCCAAGATATTTAAATTCTTCAACACATTTAATTATCATATTATTTATTTGTAGGTCTTCTGAATTTCCTCCGATTACCATATATTCTGTTTTTATATAATTTATCTTCAGTCCACCTACCTCAAATACATCGACCAACTTTCTGATCATATATTCTATATCTTCTTTATCATGTCCTATTATAATCTGGTCATCAGCGAATAATAAATTGTGCAGTAAACGGTCATTAATGTTGATTCCCATTCCCCTACATGACTTATTACATTTCATTAATACATCTTCTAAATATATCTTGAACAATGTTGGTGACATCCCGCATCCTTGTCTTAATCCTTTTGTCATATCAAATTCTGAGGATACTCTATTTCCAACCTTAATACTTGCTTTACAATCATACATTCTTTTTATAAAATGTACAAGAGATTTAGGTATTCCAAACCTCTCCATTGCCACCCAGAGCTTGTTGATGGGTACAGTCATATGCCTTTTCCAGGTCTATAAATGCCATATGCACTTCTGTTCCTTTTGCCAACATCTTTTCTATGATCTGCCTAATCACAAATATATTATCAAGGCACGATTTACCCGCTGTGAAACCTGTTTGTTCTTCTGATATTATAATATACAGTACGATACGTTTCATTATTTCTCCAATAGGGCAGTACTTACAATATTGCGATCCTATTTGGCAATAAATAATTTGATCAAGTTGCAGGGAATATACATAACTTCACATTTCTGATTTGTTTTCAAACATCGCTGTTTACATTAAATATGTATATATACATATAAATACAAGCAACTATATTTTTTTAAATTATTTTTGAGTAAACAGCTTAATTTTATTACTGTTTCGTCAGTATTAAAATGTCTCTTAGGCGCGTATCCTGAAATTAAAGTATGCAGTTTCGGTTTCCGCTCACTAACTATACTTTCGTCTACATCCTTTGATTCCCCGCAAATTTCATTCCACACTACATTCTGTCGTCTTTTAAAACTGTCCAGCCAACCTAAAGAAACCTTCAAATCGTTATTCCCTAGCCCTATTTACAACAGATGAAATTAATTACACTGGGCAACATGATTTTTGCTTCATGAGTACCAATAGTTGGACTTAATGCAGTTTTTAATCTGGTTTTCAAATATGTATTTGGAATTTCTCCATCAATCACAGTTTCTTTTATTTCAATTTCAATTAATGGATTCAAATAATTATTTTTTTAATAAATCTAAATTTCTTCCCGGAAAATCTTGGCGCAGTGAGCGATGAGCACGGGGAACACTTTCATCAGGAGATTTCAGCTATGGAAAAGAAATATCAAGGCAAATGGAATGCTAATATGTTGGCCGATTATTGTTGGACCATCGAGAGGGATGCTCCACAGGCGAAATGCAGCAGAAAATCGTCATTTCTTACTTTGTAGGTGAGTCCGAATGTTCGAATATTGTGTAGTTACGAATATAGAAAATATTAAAGTATCTGAAATTAAAAATTCCTGTCTCTCGGAAACCTTGAGTGATCGAGAAAAACCGATAACATATTTGAATTCAGGAGAAAACATATTATCAGAATCACATATTTTTCTTTCTGAGACAAAAAAAAAAGTTTCTTTTTTGTTGCTCAGTGTAATCAGTGTGAGTAAGAATTAATGAGGAAACCTGGATGTATAATTTAATGAGGGAATTGAAATTGTGCTGGAGACACAGTGATTTTCTGTTAATAACCATGTAGTACAAAAGTTATGGGCTCGTACATATCACACTGAGAATCAATCCCACAAGATAAGATAAAGCCTGTATCGAGGACATTAAGCATTTAGCCACTATAGAGACCAGACCGCCCTTGATATGTGGCCAGGAGGTCCGCCATATAAACCACCGAGACAATATAACTGTCAAGCGAAACACAGATCTATGGGTAGCAATTACAATGCCTTGCCTGGGCGGGAATCGAATTGGATCCCTTTGGCGTCAGGTATAGGAACAGATATAAAAGTTGTTAGAACGCTTTTTTTTTTTTATCGTGGTTTTATTTGTAGTTTTAAATATGTTTTGCTCATAAAATCGTTAAATTGAAACTTCTAACTTATAACACACGCACACATGCTGTAAATAATATTTCAGATAAGAAATCATACTTTGGTACTTATGTATAGGGTTTTTCCCTTACTTTGCCCAATGAAAGTTAAAATCTATGTATAAAATTAAATACTATGCTTATTTACCCTTTTCTTCTCTTCATAATAATAATAATAATAATAATAATAATAATAATTTTATTATTATTCCGGCTTTTACAATGAATATACATTTTTCCGGTACCCATGTTCACAGTTAACTACACATTTGTTTCAACACATTTTTCCATTCTTCTCTCTTCATCCATATAACTTCTTCTATTTCCCATTCCCTCTTAGTTTCATTGATTCCCTGAATCCACGTAATATTTGGTCTACCCTTCATTTTTCTTCCCTGTGGTTCGCAATCCATGATTATCTTACGTAGTCTTCCTTCTTCCATCCATCCATCCATAGTAATTCTGCCCGAAGGCAGGTCCTTCACTGCAATCATAGCATTTTCATGCTATGCTTGCAGCTTTACTAGGGAATTGTAGGTGTGGTAGCTTCCCGTTGTTTTCCACACCGGTGAAGGATGATGATGATGATGATAATGATAAGGATGATTATGATGATGATGGCCATATGATTTCGGGGACCGTTTGGGCCTTAAAGTTTTCCTTAAAGTAGGGATGTATGGAGAGCTTATGTCCGCGCGGCCATGAACCTACGGGTTCGATAGTGTCAGTGAGTAAGTAAGTATATATATATATATATATGGAATGATAAGAAAAATAAATGCCTGGACGGGATTCGAACCCGGATTTCTGAGTCAGAGATCCGGGTTCGAATCTCGTCCAGGCATTTATTTTTCTTATCATTCCATATTAAGCTTGCATTGCTCAATGTTAAACATTTAATTATAACATATATAGGGGCCTATATATATATATATATATATATATATATAAAAGCCTAGAACAAACTGTAAGACCTTCTACTAGACTCTGTCATATAAAAAAGTAGGCACATCCCTTTATATGTGCAATCTGTACGAGATACTTACAGAAAAATTAAAATAAGAGTTAAAGTATTCGGATTTTGTGTCGATGCATTGTTAAAAAAAAGTGTTGTCATTGAAAATTCTTCACATAGAATGGATGTAAAATTTGTAAGTTGGAAGTTTGGTAGTTGGAATAAGAGTCTGTAACCCGCACCTTGACAATTTGAAAATGATTGTGAATAAAGTGTTGGAAGGCAGAGAGGGCGCTTATCAAATTTGACTTGTGCTGACGCGGGGAGATGTTTCACGGATGATTTAGAAGCTTCGAGTTGGCGATAAATTGCATAAGTCGACTCTTTGTATAGCAGCCGAGACTTAAAGAAGAAATCTTGAAGACGTCAAATAAATCACAAAGTTGGTAGCTAGCTTTTGTTTCAGCATCGTAATGTATCGACGACCTGAATACGGAAACACAAAATTGTCCTCCCCAAAGTTTAAACTTCTTTGCTACACCAGACTGCTAAAAGTAATATCGATTCTTGTACTCGATAAGAGTTTTAAAAGAGAATCCTTGATCATATTATATACATTTTCAGATTTAAAAACAAGTATTTGCAGTAGGAAATCCTTGTGTCTCTCAAGGAGGCTTAGCGTTACTTCCCCTACAGGAGAGAAATTTAACCACACTAATTTAGTTACACCTGTTATCGGATAGATGTCATTAAGTGGCCCGTGGTTAGCGTTCTCGAGAATGGAATAATATTCGAAAAAAACTTCCTGTACATCACTACGCAGTCATCGTAGAAGTATGAATAAATGCATTAATAGAATTTATTGCATTTTTTAAAAGAAAGGAAATACAAATGCATTTACATTGCGCAGGGGCCAGCTTGGCCGTACGTGCATTACACTGGTCAACATGATTTTTGTCTCATGAGTACCAATAGTTGTACTTAATGCAGTTTTTTATCGTGTTTTCAAATATTCAAATTCAGCTATAATACTGTACTAAGAGAGCTGCAGCTGAAAAAAGAATCCATTTGGACCGATTTCTACAACACCGATGCCATGATCTCAGAAGACTGGAAGAAGCCGAACTACGAACTACGACACCTAGTGACCCGGCTAGCAGTACACGGCTTCCATCACAGACTGTGCAAAACGAAACAGTTTCATGACCCGGGACCAGAATGCGTGTGCGAGCGATGCGGCATGTTATGCAAGAGATACCATGTGCTAAAGTGCAAAAACAGAGGGCAATCTCTGACAGGATTCTGTATGGACAGATAAACTAATATAGATTAACTAATATTTGCACATTGTGCGCTATACATTATTATTATAAATATGTATTCGGAATTTCTCCATCACCCACATTTTTTTTATTTCAATTTCAATTAATGGATTTAAATAATTATTTTTTAATAAACTTTTTTCGTCCATTTGTCCATTATAAAATAAAACCAAATGAGCTAACTCACGAGATTTCAGCTATGGAAAAGTGATATCAAGGCAAATAGATTCTTAATATGCTGGCCGATTATTGTTGGACCATCAAGAGGGATGCTCCACAGGCGAAATATAGCAGAAAATCGTCATTTCTTACTTTCTAGGTGAGTCTGAATATTCGAATATTGTGTAGTTACGAATGTAGAAAATATCAAAGTGTTTGAAATTTATTATAAATTCCTGTCTCTCAGAAACCTTGCGTGATGGAGAAAAAACGATATCATATTTAATTCAGGAGATAAATTCCTAAAAGAATCGCATATTTTTCTTTCTGAGACAAAAAACGTTTATTTTTTGTTGTTCAGTTTTTTTCTTCATGAATAAAAGAAAAACAAAAATAATCATAATATAAACAAATACCTACATCGCTACACACCTGTATCAAAACAATAAATACATATAAATGAAATCTGTGTCTACACTGCATACATAATAATGTGTATCTACACTCATCCATGAAAAGACCATGTGTGTAGATGCAAAAAAAAAATCTTATTCAGTATATTAATAATTGAAAAAAAAGTTTCAAAACAAATTTAAAAAGAGCAAAAAGACCACATACACACATCCCCTCGCACACATACACACGCGCGGGTTTATATATCCCCCTCCCCCGTCGCTGCACTAACAGGCTACTCAACGTATCAAGACTACTTACTATATAACGTAATTGAAGAGCGAAAACAAAGTCCATATTGAGTTTCTAATTATTGATAATACATAAGTATATTCATATATTGGCTACTTATGAAGATCACCTACAAAGAGCAGTACATAGATTGTCAAATATAACCGAAGATTATAATTTACAAATTTCGGTAAGACAAAAGCTAAGGCGTTTCAAGGGAAAATACCGATACGAACTAAAATTGTTATTAACAACAATATAATAGAAAAAGTTAATAACTTTACTTATCTTGGCTGCAATCTTTCCTACGACACATGTAAAGACATAGACATAAAATTGGTCAAATTTCAAAAACTTATAGGAACAATAAAAAGCATTATTTTCCGAAAAGTACGTCCAGATACAATTCTAAAATTTTATAAAACAATGGCTCTTCCAACTCTACTTTATGGTTCTGAAACCTGAACTCTTACTACAGGTAAATTAAATAGGATAGTAGCTGCAGGAATGAAGTTATTAAGACCTTTAGCGGGTTATACGCTTTATGATCACATACGTAATGAAGATATCCGCAAAGCTCTCAACACACCAGCAATAACTGAAATCATTCAAAAATATCAAAATAATTGGCATGAACACCTTCTGAGAATGCCAAACAATAGACTACCTCTGCAGCTATTGAACTACAGACCCACAGGGCGAAGAGACCCAGGAAGACCTAAGAAGAGATGGAGGGATCAATTTCTTTCCTGAAGCGGAACAGGCCAATGGCCTAATCCATGCCTGCCATTGATGATGATGACTTTCTTATTGATCTCCAATTTTGCTATACCTCAATTTCCTTACTGTACCCAAAAATTTGCATGTTCTCACTTCACTCTCGATCCGTCCTAAAAGATCCCAACACGCCACTCTCCCACTATCCAACCTGAGAAATCTCTCCAGCAGCAACTGTAATTCTTCGAAGTATACAGTGTGTACATGAATTCACTCCATACTCCGCGGCGCGAGAGCAATAGATGGGCATTTGCCGTACCAGCCGGCAGCTGGCTTCACATCCACATGTCATTAGAGATCATCATCATCATCCGGTATCATGGCAGCTGCCGCCGCCTTCCGGAAACCAAACGCCATTACTCTCTATCCATCCATTGATCTTCCTCCATTCCTCTGATATTCATAGCTGCTTGCACCCCTTCTATCCAAGTATTCTTCGGTCTTCCTCTCTTCCTCCTTTCCATTGGGATCCATTCCATAACAATTGTTGGCAATCTTTGCTCTGGCATTCGTTTGACATGACCATACCTCATGTTGTTTGGTTTTTTAGCATTTTTTTTATGATGAACGAGGAGCTGGCCCGATGCATCAACCCCCAACCTGGGGGACGGGTAATTTTTGTTCAAGGTTTTCTTCCTCTAGCCTTTGATCGTCCAGTATCTTACTGCAAGGCAGCAGCGCTAGTTTTGGTCCGCCCTGGGTATTTTGTTTCCCCAGTACCCGCCATATCTGGTGAGCAATCCCCTATCCGCCACCTGGGGAGGCGTCCGATGGGAGACTGGCAACTCCACAGTCATTAGAGATGTGGACAATTATGCCGCCAATATAGACCTTCTTCTTCTTCTTCTTCTTCCTTGCATGTGATAGACCTAGTGGTCTGTTACGGTCTCAATCCAACGTTTGAAGGGTCTGCCCAAAGATCTCCTGCCTGGTGGCTGGTAATTTAAGACATGGCGTGGTATTCTTGTTCTGCTCATTCTTCTTACGTGAGATTTCCAGTTGTTTCTGTATTTTTGTACATATTCCATTACTGATTCTGTTTGTAATATACCTAAAGGTGACACAAGGTCAACATGTCCGGTCCCCAGCCGCTATAGCTCGTTTTCTTAACATACAGCCGCAATTTATTGTAGCTACCCAAATTTCTCATGTTGCCGAATGAACACCAGTCTCATACTGTGGGCCGCAGCTCCGTGTCAAGTCATGAGTCGACTACAACACGGGAAAAAGTAATTAAACCTAATGATAATATGACGATCCATCCATAGTAATTCTGCCCAAGGGCAGGTCTTTCACTGCAATCATAGCATTTTCATGCAGCTTTACTAGGGAATTGTAGGTGTGGTAACTTCCCGTTGCTTTCCACACCGGTGAAGGATGATGATGATAATGATAAGGATGATAATGATGATGGCCATATGATTTCGGGGACCGTTTGGGCTTTAAAGTTTTCCTGACATTTGTCTTACAGGCGAGGAAAAGCCCCGATAAAAACCTCACCCAGAAAAACTGCCCCGACCGGAGATCGAATCCGGGACCGCTGCGTGACAAGGCAGCACGCTACCTCGAGACCACAGCGGTGGACTTATATGACGATAGAGTACTAAAAATAAGTACCCAGGACCTAGGACAAAACATACCTCGATTAATATTTGCATTTAATACTTAAACCCGGATTAAAAATAAAATAGGTATATGGAATGGTATAAAACGGTTTCAGACCTCCATTGGAGGTTTCCTTAGATAAAAGCCAACAATTAAGAATTATTCAATAGTTTTTTAATCAATGGCATCACGTTGTTATTACGCCATTTCTGGTATTCTATCCTCGTCTGGCGTAATTGTAACACACTTATGAGGTAGGGGCGCCTGGAAGGCGAGGTTACGGCTTCCTCGACGATATGAAATATGGTGATGATGGTAATGATGCGCCAGGAGAGGCCTTAATCTAAACTTAATCTAATTAGGCGAAAATGTGTAATGATGATAATGATAGCCAAATGGTGATCGGAGACCGTTTGGGCTTTAAGTTTGCGGACATTTGTCTTACGGTGAGGAAAAACCCCGAGGTAACATCACCCAGGAAAGCTGTCCTTATCAAGAATACAACTCGCGCCCACTGCGTGACAAGCCAGCACGCTATTTCAAGACCACAGTGGTAGAGTATGCTTTTGAAATTTAATTTTTAATTAATATGTACAAATGTTAGAATCGGCCGCGGTGGACTAGTGGTTATGCTCCTTGCCTCTGGTCCCGAGGGTCGCGGGTTCAAAACCGGCCGGGGTCGATGGTTTTTTTTACGACGGAATAATCCAAGGAGCAAGTCCTCCGGGAGGGACTTTAAGCCGTGGGTCCCGAGTCTAAAGATTTTCAGGCTCGTAAAAAAATCCTTAAGCCTGAATGAAAAGGCCTCTAAGCAAAATTTACCGAATTTTCCCGTCCTAGTACTACCATGGTTTCCTAGATGTCAGTATGAGGCGGAACGCTGACCACGGACCACTCAAAAATGACATCTATACGAAAACAAGTGTAACTAAATTAGTATGGTTCAAATTCTTCCCTGTAGGGGGAGAGCGCCTAAATCTCTGTAAAGGGAAAAACACTGGCTTACAATACAATATAAATGTTAGAAAATTATAAGAAAGTTTTAATATTCTTTGATTTTTTTATAACACAGTAGATTTTTCTTAATAGCAGGGCTTCATCCAGTTTCTGATTAAGGTCCGTAAGCATATTTCATGTTTACTATGGATTTTGATTAGTAAATGTAAATAAATTTAAGAACTGTCAACTTGTGTATTTTTCGTCTCAGAGATCGTCCTGTCCTATTTTAAATTGTCTCAAACTCCTCTATAGCCACATGAATTTCTTGGGGGAGTAGGAGGTTAAACCTCCCACTTTTTCTGGACAATCGGTACTTGATGTCAGCCCTGTATGACGACCGCCTTGACCCACCAGCTCAAGCGTCCGGTACTCATTTCATTTATAGGCTGAATCGATTCCAGGGCCATAGTGCAGCCAGAAGGTTTGGGTCAGTTTTAAAAATCCTGACCCCAACAGTACTCGAACCATCGAAATTGCGGTTTGTAGCATAGTGTCTTAGAGAGAGATAGATAGAAACATACTTATAGAGAAAAAAAGAATGAGGTGGATAGATATAGATACTTACTTACTAGCACTATCGAACCCGTAGGTTCATGGCCGCGCGGACATGAGCTCTCCATACATCCCTATCCTGAGCTAATGCTTTCCAATCATTCCCTGTATAATCTACTTCCCTCAAATCATAGTTGATGTTATTCTCCCACCTCATTCTTGGTCTACCAACTGGGCATTTTCCCTCTGGCTTTCCTACAAGAAGCCTCCATGCAAGCTTTTCATTCCCCATACGTGCAACATGTCCTGCCCATCGCAGTCTACGAGACTTAACTGTTCTTATTATATCTAGCTTCCTACAAAGACCATGTAACTCATTGTTATGTAGTCTTCTCCATTCACCTGTCTGTTCATCTATCCTTGGTCCAAATAAGAGTCCATGTTTCGCACCCATATAATATAACTGGTAGAATAACAGTTTTATATATTTTCAGTTTAACGTTTTTTGAAAGGAGTTGGGACATCAAGAGTTTCTGCAATGCATAATAGCACGCATTTCCAGAATTGAGCCTATGTTTAATTTCTTTGTGCATCTCATTCCTATTTGTGATTATTGTTCCTAGGTATTTGAATTCAGCCACTTCCTCAAAATTTCCCTCATTTGTCATTAGCCGTCCATTTCCATTATATAATGTATTTCTACGTGTGACCATATATTTAGTTTTATTGATATTTACTTCCCGTCCTAATTTCTTAGTGTTACTCAATAGTGTGTGCATGTCTTGGCCTTTAGTATCTCCTCGCTATCGGCCAACAATACTACATCATCAGCATAAACTAACAGCTTATTAATACCATTGAGTTGTAAGCCTTCTTCATTCTCTAAAGATGTAATGGCATGCTCTAGTACAAAATTAAAAGATACAGATACTGCAGGGCAGAACTTTTGTTAACTGAAGATATGCGAAGGAACAGAAATGGGTGAACTACTTGCGAATCACCCTGAAGAGTTCTGGAAGTTTGTAACTGAAGATGTTCGAAGCAAGCACTCTAAGTAAAGGCAACAGCATGACGATGAGTTGCTTAGCAACGGCGTCAAACTTATTTAATTGGTATCATTCGGTACATTGAACATCAGGAAATTACTTCCAGCAGTAATTAATTATTGTCTGCTTTATACTAAAGATCTCATTTTCTTCGCAGAAGCTTCAAGACCTATCTAAACATAAGAACACACACTAAATAATCAACATTTCACATATGCCCTTTCACAGCTATGGTCTTTTGCGTCACAGTTAAAATATGGGCGTGAAAGGGCCACTAAATATATATATATATATATATATATATATATATATATATATATATTTTAACTGTGACGCAAAAGACCATAGCTGTGAAAGGGCATATGTGAAATGTTGATTGTTTAGCGTGTTCTTATGTTTAGATAGGTCTTGAAGTTATTATATATATATATATATATACATTTGCGAAAATGATTTGCAACGATCAATTTATCATCATCATCATCTTCATTCATGGACTAGGTCTGTTGACCCGTTCCGACTTCAGCCCATCTCTTTCTAGGTCTGCCCACATCTCGGGTGCCTTTAGGTTTGTATTTTGTTATTTGTTTTGGATATCTATCTTCATTCATTCTGTCTATGTGTTGCTTCCATTTTTGTCTATATGTATCCATTTTATCAGTTATTGCAAATATTTCAAGTTCCTGTCTTATTTCTGTGTTCTTGATTCTGTCTTCCTTAGTGCACCCTTTAACAGATCTCAAAAATTTCATTTCTGCCGCTGTTATCCTACTTAGGTCTTGTTTTTTATGTATCCAGGCTTCTGAACCATAGAGCAGTACCGGTACTGCCAACATTTTATAAAATTTCAGTTGGGTCTCTCTTGTTGTTTTGTTATTTAGTGTTCGTTTTATCGTACCAACGATCAATTTAAAATTTACAAAAAACAGCTGCCAAATTTAATATGGAAATATCAATTAACAAAACTAAAATTATAGCATTTCATGGGAAGGACCCCATACAAAGTAAAATCTGTCTCCATAATAAAATTTTAGACAGATCTAATCAATTTAAATATCTTGGATATTATCTCTCTACCTGGGATGAAAGAGGGCACGCCGTAGCGTAGTGGTTAAGGCACTGAGCTACAAGCCGGAGGGTCGAGGGTTCAAGTCCCGTTGGGGTCAGGATTTTTAAACTGACCCAAACCCTCTGGCGGCACTATGGTCCTGGGGTCGACTCAGCCTCTAACTGAAATGAGTACCAGACGCTTGTTCTGGGGTAAAGGCGGCCGTCACGCAGGGCTGACAACCCGGCTGACATAAAGTGCCGATTGTCTAGAAAAAGTGGGAGCCTTAACCTCCTACTACCCCAAGGGCCTCCTGAGGCCTGTTGTGGGATCACTTTACCTTTTTTACCTGAAAAAATTACTAGTTATAATAAAAGTTTGGGAATTATTAATCAAGTTATGAAACCATCCCTTGTACAAAAAACACCAGATTACGTTTATATAACACTTTGGCTAGACCAGTGTTGACCTATGGTAGTGAAGCATGGACACTAAAAGACAACATGAAAGCAGAATAACGGCTTGTGAAATGAGATTCATGCGTAGAACAGCGGGTTACAACAGATGGGATCGGAAAAGGAACACCGATATCTTAAAAAATTGAAGACTACGCCAATTTTGGAATATATTAAACAGTACCAATTAAATTGGAAACACCATCTTGAAAGAATGACTTCAAATCGGATCCCCAAAGCTGTTTATAATTATATACTAAGAGGACGAAGATACCTGGGCCGTCCTATGAAACGCTGGAAGGAAAATTTTCTATAGGATCGTAACAGGCCTTGGCCTAATAATTGGAAGGAAGAAGATATATATCATCATCATCCGTTATTAAGGCAGCTGCCGCCGTCTTCCGGAAACCAAACGCCAATCCTCTCTGTCCATCCATTGATCTTCCTCCAATCCTCTGATGTTCATAGCTGCTTGTACCCCTTCTGTCCAAATTTTCTTCGGTCTTCCTCTTTTCTATTGGGATCCATTCCATAACGATTTTAGGCACTTCTTGCTCTGCCATTCTTTTGACATGGCCATACAACTTTAATCTTTTCTTTTCTATAATGTCTATGATATCTGGCTCCTCTTGCATTATATTCATTCTAGATTTTCCAGCTGATCTTCTTAAAACATTCATTTCTGTACTTAAAATAAATTACTATATATATATATATATATATTTATGTGTGTGTGTGTCTGTGTGCAAACTTTCTACTCGTGTCCGGTGTAATGCCAGATGCCAGATCGAGAGAGAGATGAGGCCCATATTATTGAAATTGTTTGGTATATCCTTCCCGCGCCGTAGTCAAGTAGTTAAGGCAAGGGGCCTTGGCGCAAAGCTACAGGACTGGCTCTAATTGCAGTCTCCATGAGGGAATATATTTTCTCATGGAATTTCAGCCATAAGGGACCGGTGCCAACCCATCATGGCGAGGAATTTGGGAAACTACAATAAGTATCGTCTCCAGGTTGAGAGAACCAGCTATAATGGCTGAGGTACCCAACATGCTGACCACTTGTTATCCCTGCACTGGATGATCGTCGACCTTTGCGATTAACACGTAGATGTGAGGCCAGCAACCAACTGGTAAGCCAAAGAGCCTCTAGGCATACGTGCCGTTTTTTGTTTGGTATATGCGAATGCCTTTAGCACCATTACATGAATGGGTCAAATGAAACAAAATGCATAACATGAATATGGAAAAGTGGTATAATTAATATTTTGGCAGAGGAAAACCTACCCCGGCTCCGATTCTTCCACCAATAACTCCATATGGAGTAGAGCAGACATGAATTCGGATCCCAGAGATAGAGAGCAAGTGAGTAGCCACTTGCGACACGGAACCGCTTATATTTATCAACACAGGGTAAATGAGAAATGTACGATCAATTATCATAGACTATTTAACTCATGCCCCAAATGGGAGTCAATGACCAATCACGTTCCAATGATTTCTGTTTTACAACCAATCAGAGTCGTGTTTCACCAAATATTTATCAGTGTTATAATTACCATATTAAAGAAAGCTCCTCCTTACAATATTGCGTTCCTTTGGCAATAAATAGTATGATTTGGTTGCAGTGATAAACAAAAGAAGCAGTAGAAGCGTACCTATAGTTTCTCATTTGTTTTCAAACATCGCCGTTTACATTAAATATATAAATATTTTAAAATAACTATAGTTGAATAATGATTTGTGAGTAAACAGCTTAATTTTATTCGTTAAATAGTCCTAACAAATGCCACTCTTGATTTCCAAATTCTCTAGATAAATTCACTCCTCACTTCGTGAGTCGTGAATTTATCGATAATTTGGAAATCACTCGTGGCATTACTTATGATAAATCACCGCTGTGGTCTCGAGGTAGCGTGCTGCCTTGTCACGCAGCGGGCCCGGGTTCGATCCCCGGTCGGGACAGTTTTCCTGGGTGAGGTTTATATCGGGGTTTTTCATCAAATGTAAGAGAAATGTCAGTAAAAGTGTAAGATCCAAACGGTCCCCCGAAATCACAATGCCATCATCATCATCCTTATCATCATCATCATCATCCTTCACCGGTGTGGAAAGCAACGGGAAGCTACCACACCTACAATTCCCTAGTAAAGCTGCAAGCATAGCATGAAAATGCTATGATTGCACTGAAGGACCTGCCTTAGGGCAGAATTACTATCGGTGGAATCATAGAGATATATCTTGCTGATATTATAGTCTTGTAACATCACTTTTGAAGCGCGAAAAAATGGTCCTGAGAGGTGGAAAAGAAAAAGAAAAACTCATAATCACCTGAAGAAGATGCTGCAGAACACACATTTGAATACAAATATTACAACAATAAAACAAACCGTACTTGTTCTTTAACCTTTACACTACTACGAACGGGTATATGCGTTGGCAAAGAAAATGCTTGCCGTGCTATGGGCGTGTATATCCATTCTCAACTCCAAACGCCTGCTAGTTATATAATACGCATTGCATTGCTTTCAAACTAAGCAGGCATATAGGTCGGATCGAGGGAGAGTGGCGTGTTGGGATCTTTTAGGACGGATCGAGAGTGAATCAAAAACATGCAAATTTTTGGGTACAGTAAGAAAATTGAGATATAACAAAATTGTAGATTAAGGATATATGTATTAACAATAAGAAGAATCTCAATATGGTCTTTGTTTTCGATCTTTAATCATGTTATATAATAAGTAGGTCTGATAAGTTGAATAGTCTGATAGTGCATTTAATGTCTGCAGGGACGGGGAGGGGGGTATGAGCGTGCGGTGTGTATATGTGTGGGGGTGTGTGGGGGTATGTGTGTGTGTTTTTTTTTCTAATTTGTTTTCTAGCATTTTTTTTTTAATATTAATGTACGGAATGTGGATGAATGTAGATATGTATTATTGTGATGTAGTGTAGACATAGATTTTACTTATATGTAGCCTGTTATTGTTTTTTGATACAGGTGTATTTGTAGGTATTTGTTTATATTATTAGTTTTATTTTTTATTCATGGAAAAATAATGCACGTACGGCCAAGCAGGCCCGTGCGCAATGTAAATGCATATGTATTTTCTTTATTCTGAAAAAAGGCAATAAATTCCATATTCTATTCTATTCTATTCTACTGCCATCTCTTAGGAACCTAAATAAACTTTTTCCATATTTCTCCCTGCATTGAGCAAGGAGGGTTTTAAAGGCTGGAAATATCTCAGCAGTGAAAAGGTGAATACTGTATTTTATAGTATATTGTGCACTCTTTAAAGCTGAATATATTGTTTCTTAGTTAAAAGTAGGTGTTTGAAATTCCGACCACCATTATGTCTAACTGTATACCGATGCGGCTAATTTGCACTGAAGCAAAGTACTGATATCAGGGAGCAACTAATATACAAATGTAAATGTAGATGCAGACGCAAAGGCAAATGCAAATGTATATCTAGATATAAATATATGTATAAATATTAATAGGTATACAGTTCGACTCGTTGCATGCTTTTTTTTTTTTTACTTTCTGTGTAATCCGACCCAGAGATCCGTATTTGACCAATTTACACAGTGCGTTGCTATCGGATGGACAAACTTGATTATTATCATAAAATGAATGACTGATAAAACATAATTAGTGTTAAATTACAAATGAAACATACTACATGATACAAATATAAACGGTAATGCTATGGCAATATAAACTTCAGTAAATACGATATAATATAAATGAGATATGTCTAACTAACTTACTCACTGGCATTATCGAACCCGTAGGTTCATGGCCGCGCGGACATAAGCTCTACATACATCCCTATCCTGAGCTAATGTTTTCCAATCATGTACTGTATAATCTATTTCCCTCAAATCATAGTTAATGTTATTCTCCTACTTCATTCTTGGTCTACCAACTGGGCGTTTTCCCTCTGGTTTTCCTACAAGAAGCTTCCATGCACGTCTTTCATTCCCCATTCGTGCCACATGTCGTGCCCATCGCAGTCTACGTTACTTAACTGTTCTCATTATATCTGGCTTCCTATAAAGACCATGTCGTTCACTGTTGTCTAATCTTCTCCATTCAGCAGCCTGTTCATCTCTCTTTGATCCGAAAATTAGCCTAAGAACTTTATTCTCAAATACTCGTAATATCCTTCTCCCCCTTAAAGTAAGAGTCCATGTTTCGCATCCATATAATATAACTGGTAGAATAATAGTTTTATATATTTTCAGTTTAACGTTTTTTGAAAGGAGTTGGGACATCAAGAGACTCTGCAATGCATAAAAACACGCATTTCCAGAATTGATCCTATGTTTAATTTCTTTGTGCATCTCATTCCTATTTGTGATTACTGTTCCTAGGTATTTGAATTCAGCCACTTCCTCAAAATTCCCATATGTCACTGTAGAGAATACCAATTAACAATTTTGAAATACACAAATTTAAATAGTATACATATATAACATGAAAAGTAAAATAAACGCCTGAACAGGGATTTGAATCCGAGACTTCGAACTTCATACGTCAGTGGAATAACCACTAGTCCACTCAGGCTCCTTACTTACTTACTCACTGGCACTATCGAACCCGTAGGTTCATGGCCGCACGGACATAAGCTCTCCATACATCCCTATCCTGAGCTAATGCTTTCCAATCATCCCCTGTATAATCCATCTCCCCCAAATCATAGTTAATGTTATTCTCCCACCTCATTCTTGGTCTACCAACTGGGCGTTTTCCCTCTGGCTTTCCTACAAGAAGCTTCCATGCAAGTCTCCCATTCCCCATACGCGCAACATGTCCTGCCCATCGCAGTCTACGAGACTTAACTGTTCTTATTATATCTGGCTTCCTATAAAGACCATGTAGTTCATTGTTAGGTAGTCTTCTCCATTCACCTGTCTGTTCGTCTCTCTTTGGTCCATAAATTTTCCTAAGTACTTTATTCTCAAATACTTGTAATCTCCTTTCCTCTCTTAAAGTAAGAGTCCATGTTTCGCACCCATTATAATATAATTGGTAGAATAACAGTTTTATATATTTTCAGTTTAACGTTTTTTGAAAGGAGTTGGGACATCAAGAGTCTCTGCAATGCATAATAGCATGCATTTCCAGAGTTGAGCCTATGTTTAATTTCTTTGTGCATCTCATTCCTACTTGTGATTATTGTTCCTAGGTATTTGAATTCAGCCACTTCCTCAAAATTTCCCTCATTTGTCATTAGCTGTCCATTTCCATTATATAATGAATATCTACATGTGACCATATATTTAGTTTTAATGATATTTACTTCCAGTCCTAATTTCTTAGTGTTACTCAATAGTGTGTGCGTGTCTCAGGCTCCTAACACAAACATTTATTTTTCCTTCCTTATATATGATTCTCAAACATGAGAGGCCACAGGGCATCTTTATCTTTGCCATCTCGCGGCGTCTATAACAAGTAAGCATTTTAAAGACAATATTTATATCATAGTAGTAACGCGTCTTTGTTTAAAAAGCGATATCATCCGTGTAGATGTAAATTGTTTTATATTCTGTTTCGTTTTTACTTGTTCAACCACGTCATACGACTGTCGTGTTATAAGAAGCACAGATAGCGGATTCATTCAACTCTTGTCAGTAGAAGGTCTGCTTTAACTGTGTGAAGAACAGAAATTCGGATAGTTTATTAAGAAGAGTTCGAATGAACACTATTTGCTCGTTACAGAGAGTAGAAACACCAGCAACTAAATCATCATCATCATCATAGTACATTCATGAATTTAGGCCATTTGTTGACCTGTTTCGGCCTCAAGAGAAACACCATCCAGAAGTCTTTTGAGTGGACGTCCTGGTTTTCTTCTTCCTGCAGGTTGATATCTGAACGTGTGTTTGGATATTCTGTGATCTTCCATTCGATGAACATGTTGCATCCATCTTGACTTATAATCAGAAATTTTGTTTTCTAAAGATTCCATGTGTAATTCTTCTAAGATGTCTTCATTTTTTTGTGATCTAGTAGTGTGTATCCTGCAGTCCTCCGAAGGTATCTCATTTCAGCAGATCTAAGTCTCTGTATATCCTTCTGTTTCAACGTCCATACTTCACTACCATACAAAAGAGTTGGAAGAGCCAGTGTTTTATACACTTTCAGTCTTGAATGTTTTTGGACTAACTGTGGCTTGAAGATAGAATTTATTAAACCTAAAATTCTTAAAAATTTAGATATTTTTCCATTTACATCCTTTTCTTCTTCACATGAGATATTGCATCCTAGATATGTACAATTTTATTTGCAAGTACAATTTTACTTCTGACAGGATCTTCACCTAGAAATGCCATAATTTTCGTTTTGTCTGTAGATATCTTCAATCCATATTCTTCTTCAACTTGTATTTTGAAAATAATGTATTGTGTTTGTGTGTTCTGATATCACACATTGCAGTCTTCAGTTTCGGGTTCCGCGCTGGGAGTATAGATGGCGTGTATATACCTACTTTTAATATATATATATATATATGATATGAAAAGAAAAAAGAATGCTTGAGTCGGGATTTGAACTCGAGTCTCTAAAGTCTGTACCTTTAGCGCTCTAACCAACTGAGCTACCCAAGGATTCCAAGACAAACATACAATTTTCTTATACATGTAGTATTCTCAATTCACACAAGAGGTAGCGTAAAGATCTTCCGACTGCCATCTAGCGGCTAACATAACAGTTAAGAAAATTATTAAAGAGAATATTTACTTTATAGCAGTAACGCGTGTATGTATAGATATTATAAATATATTTTTGACATTTGGCATTTTGACATTTCTTTTCATATTATATTTACCTTCATTGCCAAATGTCAAAAAATATATTTATAATATCTATATATATATATATATATATATATATATATATATATATATATATATATATACAGCACTTTACCGCGAGTCAGTTCCATTATTGATGTCCTAAGCCAGCGCACCTATACATTAGGAATGCTGTGCATGGAATGGCTTTGCTTATATAGTCCAGTTCTGAGAACTGTATCCGTCTTGGTAAATCCTAAGGCGCATGGCAGGAGGTAACATTGCCGGGTGGGGGAGGAAAGTACTAGCCATGCAAAAAATATTGTCTTACTATTGATAATAATTGAATAAATAGTTATAAAAACAACACTATTCTATAACGAACACTCCAAACATATGAGAAAAATTTTCACTAACACAGAACTAGTAGAAAAAAAATCAACGTGTAGTAACTATCATGTTTTCAAACCTGAGTGTAGTTGCTGGCAGTACAGGCACAGACGAAGTGAATGGAAGCAGTAGGTATTTCATACGTCATGACTAGAGACCGGATGTTAGGGAAAATGCCTACAGTTATTTATTATAGATATTGTAAAAGTGACTTCATATAAGTTGATACCGACGACCCTAGAGTTATTTTCCATGAAGTTAATGTTGCCTATAAACGCATATTTCAACCTGCAATGCCTATAAATGCCTATTTGCCATTTTTCTCGAAATTAACTTAGTATTTCAATGAAATTAATTGAAATGGAAAAACTTCATGACACATATCATTGCATAGAAACCTTTAATTGACTGGCAATATTTTTTGATGTTGGTAACACTGAATTCAGTCTGTAGTCCTCGTTCACAGACAGGTGCTTCAAAGAGAAAGTTGTGCGACCACCTTTAGAATAGTTGTTTCACGATGCCTAAAGAACGGACAACAGTAAAACAGTAAAAGACAAACTGACCAATTTCGTGAAAAATTTGGTGCGGAAATATTCTCAAGTGACATTGTTTTTCAAAGTGTGTAAAATTTCAGTGAATTGCGCGAAGAAGTGCCATGTTTCGCAGCACGTAAGCACTGCAAAACATAAGTATGCTCTTTGTAAAAAAGGCAAAACAAGTTCCAAAACCATCTCTGATATCTTTGTATGCTATTGATAGCATATGTTTATAATCTTTATGAAAGACTGTAAAAATTTATGTTGTAGTCAATTTTTTGTAAGAGCCTATTTTGATTTTTAGTGCCTATATTAATGATTTTTAGTGCCTTTTTGCCTGCCTATTCTAAACTTTTTAAGTGCCTAACATCCGGACTCTAGTCATGAGTGTTCGTTTATTCTCAGGCAGTATGCCATTGTATCACTTGCAATTCCCCGTGCCCCCTTCGTCCCGTGCTTTCATTCTCTTCGTCTGTGGACTATATCTGCAATTCGCTCACCCCTCTTACTGCACCATACAACATAGACCCCTCAATATGGCCACAGAATCCAGAACTGAACTATACTATAGCAGGCAGCGAACTATATATATATATATATATATGTCCTGACTGTATATGTTGTCCTCTGTTACTCTCTTTCAATCAATCAGCTTCCGAGACTTTATCGCTTGAACTGCAGCTGGTGTAACCACCAAACAATACTTCGTAACAGTAAACAACAACGATCCTCATGTAATTGAATGTCTCCCAAGGTTACAACTAAGTCACGTGATAATGGGAATTCCCACTGCAAGTTTACTTAGAGGGGAATATTACGTCATAGGATCCCAGCACATACGCAGGACAACTGCGTTTTGTTCGCTGCCAAGTTGTTCGTATGCTTGCTTCATTAAATCGATCACTTTACTCGCACCGTACTAATGATGTCCTATGGATTAAATATGTTACAAATATTTTATGTTAATATTATTAGTTTTTAAACATCTTAACGATGGACAAATTATATTTGAAAAGAAAAAATATACGCCTAGACTGGGGTTTGAACTCAGGACCGTTGACTCTCTATGTCAATGCTCTTCCATCTGAGCTACCTAGACCTCCAATCTAAATGCGTATTTTTCTCTTACACATAGTTCATTCCCTAACCCCAACGTAGCAACGGCTCGTAGCATTTGGGGTAAGGGAATTAACTATGTGTAAGAGAAAAATGCGCGTTTAGATTGGAGGCCTAGGTAGCTCAGATGGAAGACCATTGAAATAGAGAGTCAAAGGTTCTGGGTTCAAACCCCAGTCTAGGCGTATATTTTTCTTTTCAAATGTAAATATTTTATCACTCGGTATACATTAGTCGCTTGCTACAAACCAATTCAGATTTTAACCCTGATTATCATATATTGCATATTATCTATGTTCAAATTGTAAACACCCTGTATAGAGTTGGTGTAACCGTATCTGTAGAATTACTTTAAAGGGATACCTGATGTGTGCATGCGGACTGATTGATCAGTCACCTGCAATATTGTGCGGTGATTGAATTATTCATGTTTCACATACAGTGGAATTAATGACGTCATCTATCTCGATCAGGCGCGTAAGTGCGGGCAGATGTGATATCCGTCAATAATTACTGCAGTCAGAATAACTCATAATTATGCAATATCACATATATATTGTTCACGGTACACAAACTTTATCAAATTTAACAGTTTACACAAGTACGTATTTGCAAACATATATTACTATAAAATAAATTATGTGCCTATCAATTTTACATTATTTTTAACACGGATATCTTGCAAATTTGTACACGGGGTGTGAAAATAACCCCAGAAAAATTAAATGAATATGGAAACGCTTGAACCATCAAACACAGTGGCTGATTTTGTTGACTATTGTACCGATATTAGGTCTAGGCACTGTTTCCCAGTATCTAATATAATAAAATAGGAATTTTATTCAAATGTAATATAGGCCAAAATATAAAAAGAGTAACAATAATCCGAATAATACCGAGTTTATATTCAAAATAATCAGGGAACCATTTGTATTACAATGAAAATAGATAAAAATTGATAACTAGAACAGTATACAATTTATATATATATAGCTTAATAAATTACATACATCATAAAGTTATTACTCAGGAAAAGTCAGATATAACTCATGGGTTTTCCACCGGCCGCGTGCCGAACACAATGGGGAAAGGAATCCGAACTGTCCCTTTGTAACAAAAGACACGGCAAGGTACCTGTCAAACTCGACATGAATCCCCAAGCTCACAGATGACATTTTACACAATAAGATATTGACATGACAGGTGACGTCTTTATCGGAGACGCGGCATTAGCAAGTCGTTATAGGAAAAATATATATAATTATTCTGCCAACATAAGAAAAATATATGGAAGGTTTGAATATCCCTCAGTAATGGAGAATGGGCGTAAACCAGCACCTTTGGAAATATGATATAGAGAAGAGGGGAGCCAACCCCAAAACTTGTAAAAGTTGTTAATTTGTAAGGAGGTCCAAAGCATATATGTGGGCGGGATCATAAAACACCTAATAAACCAAATAAATTATTCGCGACGAGTATCGCACATCAGTTAGTTGTTAGCCCTATGCCTAACAGGGCGCAGTTGGTTGTTGGTTCGATGTCTTACAGGACACACTAGTTGTTAGCCCTACTCCTAACAGGGCACATTACTAGATCATCTCCTACATTGTGCTTTGGGGCTCTAGAAAGCAGTCGAAGGGCCGACTAGATGTATATCTAGGAAAATAAAGTAGTCAACTGTGTTAACTCCACGGCAGCCTCCTGTGATTTTCCTATTAACGTATCACTTTAATCTTCCTTACGTCACCTTTGATGAGAATCCAGCTCTTACCGAACCATAAACCCGAGCAGTCCGGAGCATTTAAACTGTCCAATTTATCATATCCAGGACATCAAACCAACTAACCCGATATAAAAAATCCCGTCCCACTATTTAACTCATGCCCCAAATGCTAGTCAATGACCAATCACATTTCAATGATTTTTTTAATTACAATCAATCAGAGTCGTGTTTGACCTCGAATTTATCGAAGAAGTTAATCATATTAAAGAAAGTCCCTTCTTTTTTAACATTCTGAATAGGTCATAGCATTATTTTGCAGTGACTGACTCTGTAAGAAATACGGCTACCAGATTATATATATATATATATCCATCCATAGTAATTCTGCCCGAAGGCAGGTCCTACACTGCAATCATAGCATTTTCATGCTATGCTTGCAGCTTTACTAGGGAATTGTGTAGGCGTGGTAGCTTCCCGTTGCTTTCCACACCGGTGAAGGATGATGATGATAATGATAAGGATGATGGCCATATGATTTCGAGGACCGTTTGGGCCTTAAAGTTTTCCTGACATGTCTTACAGGTGAGGAAAAACCTCGATAAAAACCTCACCCAGAAAAACTGCCCCGACCGGGGATCGAACCCGGGCCCGCTGCGTGACAAGACAGCATGCTACCTCGAGACCACAGCGGTGGATATATATATATATATATATATATATATATATATATAAAGTAAAGTAAGTAAAGTATTTCCACTACAGGCCTCAGGAGACCTTTGGGGTAGTGGGAGGTTAAGGCTCCCACTATTTCTAGACAATCGGCACTTGATGTCAGCCGGGTTGTCAGCCCTGCGTGACGGCCGCCTTTACCCCAGAACAAGCGTCTGGTACTCATTTCCGTTAGAGGCTGAGTCGACCTCAGGGACATAGTGCCGCCAGAAGGTTTGGGTCAGTTTAAAAATCCTGACCCCACCGGGACTTGAACCCTCTACTTTCCGGCTTGTAGCGCAGTGCCTTATCCACTACGCTACGGCGTGCCCCCATATATATATATATACAAACATATATAGTGCACGAATGTCAGCTGATAGTGCTTGCGGGATTATAAATAATAATTGTATAGTATATATAACATGTAATCGTTTATGTTTATTGTAATTTAGATGTAAGACTATTTTTTTGTATTTTTAGAACCAGATTGAGTGGCAGACAAGACCTTAAGGCCTTATCTCTGGCAGATAAAATAAAGCTATTATTATTATTACTATTATTATTATTATTATTATTATTATTATTATTATTATTATTATTATTATTATATGACGGCTAGACGTTGTTCGGGGAATATGTGCGCCTTAACATTTCAAGAAAAAATGTCGTACATGTGAAGAAAAACGTGGAAGAAACCGTACCAAGGAAACAAGTTAACAAACAGTAGTGGACAAAAATTCGCTTTCTTATCTGTAATTGGCTGAATTTGGATAGTAAAGTAACACCATATCCCGTCCTTTATCTCATAAATATGATATAATTCGTTTAAGTGGCTTGTGGTCGAATACAATCACGAAAAAACATTTAACTGTCTGTAATCAAATGGTAAAGAGAAAAATGTATGCCTGAACCGGGAACCGAACCCCGAACCTTCAGCTTTCCGTGCTGATGCTCTTAACCATTGAGCTAATCTAGGCTTTCTTCCCATCAAAGTATAAATCCTTCCTTTACCTTACTGTCTTGGTCCCACATTCAAATGCTATGAATCATCATTCACAAATACACAATGAATGGCTTCTACCTGAAGAAGACATGAAGGGACTCCACACAGCTATAGCATTATTTATTAAATTAATATTGAGAAGCTAAAGCTGTTACTATGATTGAAATAAGTATATTAAAGTACACAACTAAATTATTGTAATCAAATGGTAAAGAGAAAAATGTATGCCTGAACCGGTAATCGAACCCCAAACCTTCAGCTATCCGTGCTGATGCTCTTAACCATTTAGCTCTCTCCATGCTAGCTACTCCTTTCATAATAAAACTTATATTAACAAATAAGAACATTTGTCACTGCCTAATACAGAGTGATTCAGAAATATGGCTATACGTTTGATCGTATTTTGTTTCGAAAATATTATTATTAAAGGAAATATGATGTTATAATTGGAAAGGGAATCCTTCAAATTACAACACACACACTCAATTGCAGCTTGGCAGGTTGATTTTTGTGGGCTAGCGTCGAACGCCTCCACAATTGTCTTCGTTGTTCCTGCATCCGTGCTAATGCGAGGCCTTCCATGAGGTTTGATTTTCTGCATCCTTCCCGTTTCCAGCAGTCGTTTTCTCCACTTCCCCACAGTCGACGGCTGCAATGGTACGTTAAACCCATGTCTTGCCCGTCTTGCGGCCTCACGATCATTAGCATGCGTTATTGCCCATGCAGCAATTGTAATTTGCTGTTGAATATTCAACGCCATTTTGACTAATGACGTAAGTTGTACACTGTTTTGTTTTATTCCATTGTTTTAATTTGAATAATTGCCTTTCCAACGGTAATTTCATATTTCCTGTAATTGTATTATTTTCATCACACAACGCGATCAAACGTATAGCCATATTTATGATTCACCCTGTAGATTATAGTAGGAGGTGTCACATGATTAGCGCCATCCAGGTGGAGTGTATCATGTTTCACAATTAAAACCCTAAGAATGGTATAGACACCAACGAACCCACACTTCTTGAAAGCTAGTGAGACACGCTGTGGTCATATGTGTTAGTGCCAAAATTGTATTATTCTGGCTTCTGCTGTAATTTTCTTTCAATGGACTAACTATATTAACCCATTCGCCTCAAAGACGAGGCAGACTCGCCGGCTGTTAAATGATCTTCAACTCAGAAGACGAGGTACACTGGCATAACTCTGCTGTTATATATTTTGCAATATTTTGTACATCCCTTGGCAGGGTAATCTTTTGTTAACATTTCTGAATAGTAGAGGAATGTGTTTTTGCCTTCACATTTATTGTAATCTCAAGTACCATTAACTTTTGTTTGTTTTTAATATCTGAAAATAGACAATATAATTTACGGTAACTTAAATCCGGCTTCAGGGAAATGCATTGAGTATTTAAACCTGATGTGAATGGGATAGCACGGATTCTTGTGTATCTCCTGGTGATGTAATTAATTGTGTATTCTGACCACCAAGTTAGGTTATTATTTATACTGGTATCCATTATGGTTATGGCTTAGATTAAATTGTCTAAGCTCAGTTGTTGATTATGAAATATGTCAATGTATTTTTTTTTTAATTTCACACACCATACATGCGTCATATATAACCCTAGCAATGATTCCTAACGAATGAAATTTGTAATGAGAGCTTAGATGCGAGTCCTGTACTAACCAGTTGTAAGTCTCAGCCAATAGGAAGTATGACCACACGTCATTGCTATCTCCCTCGCTAGCGAATATCAAATACAGTCACTGCTAAATATTTTTAAAATCTCGCTACAAAAATTAATTAATATAGGTAATCTTTATCCTAGATTGCGATGGGCAGGACATGTGGCACGAATGGGGAATGAAATACGTTCATGGAAGCTTCTTGCCCGAAAACTAGAGGGAAAACGCCCAGTTGGTAGACCAAGAATGAGGCGGGAGAATAACATTAACTATAAATTGAGGGAAGTAGGTTATACGGGGAATGATGAAAACATTAGCTCAGGATAGGGATGTATAGAGAGCTTATGTCCGCGCGACCAAACGGGTTCGATAGTGCCCGTGAGATAGGACATCTTTATACGTGGAGGAAGTATATTCACTATATATATATATATATATATATATATATATATATATATATATATATACACATACACTGTATTTGGTTTATTTCTCTCTCTTAATGTTTTAAATAACCACTAAATGTCACTTTAATTTAAACCATTTATAGTCTTCCCCGCGCCATAGCCATATGATTAAGACAAGATGCCTTGGCGCAGAGCTACAGGACTTGCGCTGGTTCGAGTCTCCATGCGGGAAGAAATGTTCTCAAGGAATTTCTGCCAGTATGGGACCGGTGCCCACCCAGCATCATGAGACATTTGGGTGGCTATAATAAGTAGCGGCTCCACGTTGAGAAGACCCGATTTCACATTGCACTATCATTTTAAGACTTGAGGCAGCAAGTGTACAAAATATTTTAATTATAGTCTACGGTTTAAAATCTAAAATCAACACATCCGCGTCTCACTATAATTCTCTATGGACTGTACATGTTTTGTAAGATGAACTGTTTTGTTTGTACACGTGGCAGGCAGGGAATTCACAGCTGAGCAGTCTGGATAGGCTCTCCCATTGGATTTACGGTCAAGGACATTCTTCAAAATCCCTTGCGCGACCTATAATACAATTTGTTTTACTGTTGTTGAAGAAAATAGATGAATTAATAAAATTAAATGAACAACAAAACTATATAATTGCAATTTCGCATATTATCATATGTATTTGAGACTTCTCTTAACAATGTAATAATCCATTTTTATTTCAAATATGATATTTCAAAGTTTTTTTCTCACATATCTGCCTGTTATTGAAATATTTTAGCAGATATCCATCCATCCATAGTAATTCTGCCCGAACGCAGGTCCTTGACTGCAATCATAGCATTTTCATGCTATGCTTGCAGTTTTACTAGGGAATTGTAGGTGTGGTAGCTTCCCGATGCTTTCCACACCGGTGAAGGATGATAATGATGATGATGGCCATATGATTTCGGGGACCGTTTGGGCCTTAAAGTTTTCCTGACATTTGTCTTACAGGTGAGGAAAAACCCCGATAAAAACCTCACCCAGAAAAACTGCCTCGACTGGAGATCGAACACGGGCCCGTTGCGTGACAAGGTAGCACTCTACCTGGAGACCACAGCGAAACCTAAATAATTACTTATTACATTGAAACGTACTGCAAAAAATGCAATTTCGAAACTTTTTATTCCCTAAAACTGGTTCCAATCTTTAGAGTCTACATTCGCCCACCCTACGTATTCTGTCAACAGCTTATTTTCAATATGAAAAAATAAATGTGATCTTATCTGAATAACAAGTGAGAAAAGCAGATGCTTCAAATCTTAGTAATACAGTGTTTGCAAATATCCGGTAGTCTCTTCTTCTTCTTCGGCTTTCCCCCACTTATAGGTTTGCCGTCTTCAGTTTCCATTTATCTCTATCATTCCAATCTCCCTCTTTCAAATTCCCATCATCCATTATAGTTCTGACGTAGGTTTTCCATTTCCATCTTGGTCTGCCACGTTTATTTCTTCGAGGGGGTGACCATTGGTATATATTTTTTGGCCATCTTTCATTTTCCATTCTTTGTACATGGCCATACCATTTAAGTGTTTGATTTTTAATCCTCTTAACAACAGATGTAGTGACATTCATTTCTCTCCAAAGGAATTCATTTCTTATTTTATCCTGTCTTGTTTTCTTGGAGGCTTCTTCTAAAATAATCAAATTCAACTGTTCTAATTTTATTCTTTTGTAATTCCGTCAAACACCAAGTTTCACTTCCATATGACAAAATATTCTGTATTATGCTCTTATAAATTTTCATTTTAGTTTCCTTTGTAATATTTTTATTCCAAATTATTCCATGTAATGTCTTAGTTGCATTATTTGCCATTGATATTTTAGTCTGTACATCTCTCTCACAGGTACCAAAACTTGTAATTATTGACCCAAGATATTAAAAAAATTCACACTTTTTTATTTTTCCTGTTTCAAGTATGAGGTCACCCACATCCTTTCCCAAACACATATATTCTGTTTTCTGTAAATTTATATTCAGTCCCCATTTTTTATATTCTTCCATTAGTTTATTTATCATATATTTCATATCATCTTCATCCCCTGCAAAAATTATTTGATCATCTGCAAACAACAATGAATGCAGTACTTTTCCTCCTATAGGAACATTTTTATACCACAAGTTAAGAGCCTGGTCTAAGTAAATGTTAAAAAGAATTGGTGACAAACTGCATCCCTGCTTAAGGCCTTTATTCACTGTGAATTCCTCTGTTAAAGTATTCTGTATTTTTACTTTAGCTTTTGTATTACTATTATCCGGTAATAAATATTCAAATAATTTATAATATTTAGAGCAGTACAAATAATATGATCCGTCAGTTAGATTTAAATTTTAACAAAACTTATTACTTAATGACAAAAGATAATCTAAATTGCAATATGTAAAAGGAATTTACAGAAGTGAGAAGAATGGAAAAAGAAATGTAAACCGATGGGAATACCACTAGATGATAATTCAACAATATGTACACTCCAGTTTGCAGATGACCAATTGATATTGGCTCAAGAATTTGAAGATATAGAATACCTCACTAGAAAAGTAATACAAGAATATAGTTTATGGGGTTTAAAGATCAATATGGATAAATCTAGATATATGACAATAGGGGATCTTCCTCAAGATTTAATACTAGAAGAAAATTTAGGGACAATTAAACACACTGAAAAATGTAAGTATTTGGGAATTAAAATTACTAAAGACGGAAAACAAGAAACAGAGATAAGAAACAGGATCAATATAGGAAAGTATGCTATATCTGCCCTAATTGGAATAGTATGGGACAAACATATCTTCAAAGAAACAAAAAAAAACTATTTTTAATACAATAACCAGAAGCATTATTACCTATGGAGCTGATGTGTGGGCTTTAAATGCACAAATTAAAAAAAATAAAAATAAAAATTACTCGCCACTGAAATGGACTACTGGAGACGTGCTGCAAGAATATCCAGGAAGGATAAAATCAGAAATTCATATATAAAAGAAAAAAATGCAGGTACAATATTAAATATTAGATTTTATAAAGAAGAAACAATTAAGTTGGCACGGACACATTAGAAGGATGGAAGAAGGAAGACTACCTAAGATAATCATGGATTGGGAACCACAGGGAAGGAAAAAGAAGGGTAGACCAACTATTACGTGGAATCAGGGAATCAATGAAACTAAGAGGGAATGGGAAATAGAAGAAGATATATGGATGAACAGACAGGAATGGAAAAATGTGTTGAAACAAATGTGTAGTTAACTGTGAACATGGGTACAGGAAAAATGTATATTCATTGTAAAAGCCGGAATAATAAAAAAAATATTCTAAAAAATTAGGTGTCATGTAGCGTAGGTTTGAGTGTTGATTTTCTATTTGCTGATAACAAAAGGTTCCTAAATAATTTTATTGTAAGGAAATTCATCTTCTTCTTCTTCTTAATCAAAATTTGTAGGATTTTCATCCTGTTTACTTCCAAAATCACTCCTCGGAGGAAGACATATTGGATGTGCAATCTCTGTACTTCAGTAAACAGCTTCAGAAATATATATATATATATATATATATATATATAGAGAGAGAGAGAGAGAGAGAGAGAGAGAGAGAGAGAGGAATTTAGATATACAACAACTAACAAGGTCAACTCTAGCTGCTGCTATGATATAACGCACGAAGCGTATCGATACTCACCCCCTGTTGTATGTCGCACCTCGCTCACACAACCACATTGAATTTCACTTCAGTTCGCACTAATCACGTGATATGACACTTACTAGATACCACTAACACAAGCACTGTACATTCACTACACACGCATACATAAGTAAATAGAGTAACCCTCATTTTTATGCTTAAATGCTCATTTTAATACCGAACACTCAAAACACTCGGTCATTATGCGCTGAGACTGACGCACGTACATGCAAACCTGAGAATGAATAAGTGTTGCCAACTTAAAGAACTATACATAATGTTAGTAATATATAATATTCTCATATTATTATCATTACAAGGGTTTGATATTCTCAATTTTCAGTGTAATCGTCAAATTTATTAAACATCTCATTTACTGAAAGAAGCGAGTATATTTTTATTAGTGTTATATTAGATTAGGAAAAGAAAATCAAGAAAATGAAAATAATATGCAGTACTCTTTACATCAATTAAATCAGTTATGCCAACAATATAATTTCAAAATATCAAAAGAAAAAACAAAAATAATGGCATTTTGAGGAAACGAAGATATAAGATCAAAAATCGTAATAAACAACAAACCTCTGGAACAAGTAACACATTTTAATTATTTGGGTTGTAATTTTACTATAAACACAAAAACTGAAAGAGACATACATATGAAACTGTCAACATTTCAAATGATATGCGGAACTACACATAAAACATTAAAGAATATAACAAGAAGAGATACTAGATTGAAGTTTTATAAAACAATGGCAGTTCCTGCATTACTTTATGGGAGCGAAACTTGGGTAATGACCAAACAATTGCAAAGTAGAATACAAAGCGCAGAAATGAACTTCCTTAGAAGAACAAAAGGGTGCACAAGATTGGATCGGATAAGGAATGAAGATATATGAACAGAGTTAAATATATATCCATTGGATGAGAAAAACAGAGAATATAGATATAAATGATTTACACATGTGGAAAGAATGAATGTGTCAAGATTACCAAGGGCAGCATTCAGTTACAAGCCAAGAGGTTCAAGGAATGTAGGAAGGCCAGTGAAAAGATGGAAAGAACAACTGTGAGGGGGAACAAGCAATTTGCCTAGCCCGTGAAGTGAAGAAGAAGAAGAAGAAGAAGAAGAAGAAGAAGATTAGATTTAGTCTCTGGAGCCGATAAATTAGGTTATATTCTAATTACAAAGGAAATGCCAATCGTTGTATCCAGAAATCTACCTTCAAAATTTTTCCAGATAATCGTTATAATATACCAAGGCCTGTGGCATGTAAACGTTCTTATAAGGTGAGAGGTTAAACTGAATTAATGAAATAGAATATTAATCTATCATTTACTAATTTTCAATTTTTGTAATTTAAAGCAGTTCCGAAGATGTCTTTATATGGACGAATTGGTTCACAAAGCAGGAAAAAAACCTATATTAATGCAATATAAACAGGACAATCATTTATTTTAAAATCAGTTATCTAATGTATAAAAATGAATGTTTGTTTGCACTTTATGCGCGACCATGCCGTTGATCCGATTCTGATCGGGCGTTTTGCAAAATGTTCAGGAGATTCCCGGGATGAACATAGCCTATAAGAGAGGTGCGATACTCAACTCCAACACCCTTAAAAATCGCCCTTTGTAGTGGAAAACGTAAAAAAAAAGTAGCTCTTTGGACGCTTAAATGGCTTACGCTGCCTAAACCATAACGAATACACAAAATTAATGTACACAGAAATTAATATCTCAAAAAGCTCTAAAAAAAGTCTGCTGCAGCATATATTTATCTCTTACGGATAACTCAAAATAACCATTTTTGTCTTTCATTTATGCCAATAAGATCGAGATAAGTAGATTCCCGGGAAACTCCGGGTAATGAGCACGGGAATCTTAACCCATTCGCCTCAAAAGACGAGGTAGACTCGCCGGAAATTAAATGACCTTCAACTCAGTAGACGAGTTACACTCGTTTAACTCTGCTGTTATATATTTTGCAATATTATGTACATCCCTTGGCAGGGTAATCTTTTGTTAACATTTATGAGTATTAGAAGAATGTGCTTCGGCCTTCACGCCCATTGTAATCCCAAGTACCGTTATCTTTTGCTTGTTTTGAATATCTGTAAATTGACAATATAATGTACGGTAACTTAAATCCGGTTTTTGGGGAAATGTAATGAGTATTTAAACCTGAAGCGAATGGGTTAAAGTAATTACGATATACATTTATAATTATTTTTAATTTCACTTATTTAACTAATCATAAGAAGTACATTAATTTTCTTGTTTCAACTCATTTATGCCAAGAAGATCGGGATGAGTTGATTCCCGGACAACGCCGGGTAAACAGCACGGGGTATCTAAAAAATATACATTTATAATTATTTTTCCTTTTACTTATTCAACTAAACAAAAAATCACATTAATTTTCATTTATTTAGGCGTAGCAGCGCACGCCGGGTATTAGCAAGTATGGAATCAAATGTTGTGTAAGATATGCACTTATTGCCAACTTGACAATATTCGTGTTAAAGCTAATATCAGATGTTAAGCAAACAACATAAAAATATCGGTATTTGATTGTATCTATTGTACTTCTAATATAGAAACGCAAAGTCCGTTAACAACTTTTTACTGTTATTCCATTGATCAGGAAAGTAGATTTAACTGAAATGACCTGATTTTATCCATATGACAAACAAAAAAGTTTAAATGTGTTGACTAATGTAATTAAGGTGGTATATATAGACCTTAAAAAGCTTTTTATGATAGTTCAGTATTTACCAATAGGACGGAACACGAATGCCATCGCATTCACGAGCATTAAGCTATCCAACCGTGGTGATGTGGCAGCACTGTAGCAAATAGCGATAAGGAAATCAGCATTCACTCGTGTTTCTAAAATCTCCCGCAGTAGTGGAACAACAACATATGAACCCTAGAGATATACAGTAGTGCAACAGATCATTTGACATTTGAATCTGTTTCGCTTTACTTAATTTTTAAACTATAGTATAATCACTTTTGAAATCCAGAATGGGTTGAAGCAAGGAGATGCACTATCTCCTCTACTATTTAATTTTGTACTAGAGCATGCCATCAAATCTTTAGAGAATGAGGAAGGCTTACAACTGAATGGTATTAATAAGCTGTTAGTTTATGCTGATGATGTAGTACTATTGGGCGATAGTGAGGAGATACTAAAGGACAACACGCACACACTATTGAGTAACACTAAGAAATAAGGACTGGAAGTAAATATCAGTAAAACTAAACATATGGTCACACGTAGAAATTCAGTATATAATGGAAATGGACAGCTAATGACAAATGAGGGAAATTTTGAGGATGTGGCTGAATTCAAATACCTAGGAACAATAATCACTAATAGGAATGAGATGCACAAAGAAATTAAACATAGGCTCAATTCTGGAAACGCATGCTATTATGCATTGCAGAGACTTTTGATGTCCCAACTACTTTCAAAAAACGTTAAGCTGAAAATATATAAAACTATTATTCTACCAGTTATATTATATGGGTGCCAAACATGGACTCTTACTTTAAGGGAGGAAAGGAGATTACGAGTATTTGAGAATAAAGTTCTTAGGAAAATTTTTGGACCAAAGAGAGATGAACAGACAGGTGAATGGAGAAGACTACATAACAATGAACTACATGGTCTTTATAGGAAGCCAGATATAACAAGAACAGTTAAGTCTCGTAGACTGCGATGGGCAGGACATGTTGCGCATATGGGGAATGAAAGACGTGCATGGAAACTACTTGTAGGAAAGCCAGAAGGAAAACGCCCAGTTGGTAGACCAAGAATGAGGTGGGAGAACAAGATTAACTATGATTTGAGGGAAGTAGATTTATAAAGGGAATGATTGGAAAGCATTAGCTCAGAATAGGGATGTATGGAGAGCTTATGTCCGCGCGGCCATGAACCTACGGGTTCGATAGTGCCAGTGAGTAAGTAAGTAAGTATAGTATAATTCATACACACTATGATAGTTAAAAAAATTTCAGGGTACAAACATACTTATCAACACAGTTTCGCAGGAAATTCAGGAAAGTAGCTTCGGTATTTTGATATAAGGAACTCATGGTCTTCGGTGTTTTTTTGTTTTTTTTTTAGTCTTGATATGGCAGCATGCTCCACTACAGTTTTCTGCAGTACTGCATGCCTTAGTTTACCTTTGGCAATATTCATCATCAACATAGTACATTCACGAATTTAGGCCATTTGTTGACCTGTTTCGGCCTCAAGAGAAACACCATCCAAAAGTCTTTTGAGTGGACGTCCTGGTCTTCTTCTTCCTGCAGGTTGATATCTTAACATTTCTTTGGGTATTCTGTGATCTTCCATTCGATGAACATGTTGCATCCATCTTGACTTATAATCAGAAATTTTGTTTTCTAAAGGTTTCATGTGTAATTCTTCTGAGATGTCTTCATTTTTTTTTTGTGATTTAGTAGTGTGTATCCTGCAGTCCTCCGAACGTATCTCATTTCAGCAGATCTAAGTCTCTGTATATCCTTCTGTTTCAACGTCCATACTTCGCTACCATACAAAAGAGTTGGAAGAGCCAGTGTTTTATACACTTTTAGTCTTGAATGCTTTTGGACTAACTGTGGCTTGAAGATAGAATTTATTAACCCTAAAATTCTTAAAATTTAGATATTTTTTGCATTTACATTCTTTTCTTCTTCATATGAGATATTGCATCCTAGATATGTAAAATTATTCACCTGCTCCAAAATTTTATTGTCCAGTACAATTTTACTTCTGACAGGATCTACACCTTGAAATGCCATAATTTTTGTTTTTTTCTGTAGATATCTTTAATCCATATCCTTTGGCAATATTACAATATTAAAACATGTCTATCATGTTTGTGTGTGTTGAAATTTCTGGTTTAAATTTTATTAGTATAGTACGATGCGAGATAGGGAAATGGTTTTTACAGAATCGAGGAAAAATGTTTAAAAACCGAGCGATAGCGACTTTTTTAATTTCCGAGATCCTGTATAACACTTCACAAACGTGTGTTGTATATTATTTTTTTCGCGATGGTGTTTTCAAAATAATAAATAATAGTAAAATAATAGCATCTTTGTTGGAAATATTTGCGTTCATTATAAACAGTTGACTAACGTTAACAGTGTGGGCCATGTTTATTAGTTGAAACAACAGGAGGCCATGAGAACAATTATTGATAACATGGCCGCAAGTACGTATTTATTTTTTTAGATTGTTTCAAATAAAATGCAGTTAATTTAAAATGCAGTGATTTGTTTCGTATAATGTATATTAACACTACCTTTTGGGTATTTTCTGTATATACATTGTTGGCTTGTTCCGGTTCCACGAAAGCTAGAATTGTTAAAATTGTTCAGACCATCTTCTGTGTGGGCGACCAACATTTCTCCTTCCGTGCGGTTTATAATTTAGCAATAATTTTGGAAATCTTTCTTCTGGCATTCTATCAATATGTTCTTTCCAGTCGTTCCTATATTTAATTATTCGGTCTGTAAGTTTGAAAATATTTAGTTCCTTTCTTATATCTTCATTTCTTTTCTTATCCAGCAGAGTATATCCTGCTATATTTCTTAAAAATCGCATCTCAGCTGCTTCCAATCTTTCTTCTTGTCTTTTAGTGATCGTTCAACATTCTGACCCATACATCAATACAGGAACAGCCATTACTTTATAAAATTTCATTTTTGTTTCTTGTGTTTTTAAGGTTTATTTTAATAGTGCCACACATTACATTAAATTTATTTATTTTGTCATTAATATCTTCAATTTTAACATATGATAAATTGAAATCTAGATATTTAAAACTGTTTACCTGCTCTAAAATTTTATTATCAATTACTATTTTTGCTCTTAAGCTATCATGTCCTTTAAATGCTAACATTTTAGTTTTATTCTTTCAAATTTTTAAACTGTAATAGGCACTAATTTTTCCAAATTAAAAATAGCTCCTTCTAAGATGATATAGTTTATATTTACACTTAAGGGATTGGTTAATTACAACATTTTATGTCTAATTTGCACTTACTTAAATATTGTACTGTCCTTACTGGTTATACCAAAGTACGTGGTTTCTATTTACACTTATAGCTCTGACTAACTCTAACATATCATGATCAATATTTACACTTCCATAAAATCATGTTTTCTTCTTCTTCCTTCCCAAGTATTAGGCCAAGGCCTCTTACAATCCTATAGAAAAGTTTCCCTCCAGCGTTTCATAGGACGGCACAGAGATCTTCGTCCTCTTGGTATATAATTATAAACAGCTTTGGGGATCCGATTTGAACTCATTCTTTCAAGATGGTGTTTCAAATTTAGTTGGTACTGTTTAATATATTCCAAAATTGGCGTAGTCTTCAATTCTTTTAAGATATCGGTGTTCCTTTTCCGATCCCATTTGGTGTAACCCGCTGTTCTGAGCTTGAATCTCATTTCACAAGCCGTTATTCTGCTTTCATGTTGTCTTTTTAGTGCCCATGCTTCATTACCACAGGTCAACACTGGTCTAGCCAAAGTGTTATATAAACGTAATCTGGTGTTTTTTGTATAAGGGATGGTTTCATAACTTGATTAATAATTCCTAAACTTTTATTATAACTAGTAATTTTTTCAGGGATATCCTTTTCATCCCAGATAGAGAGATAATATCCAAGATATTTAAATTGATTAGATCTCTCTAAAATTTTATTATGGAGACAGATGTTACTCTGTATGGGGTCCTTCTCATGAAATGTCATAATTTTAGTTTTGTTAATTGATATTTCCATATTAAATTTGGTAGCTACTTTTTGTAAATTATAAATTGTTCGTTGCAAATCATTTTCGGAAAGTGCTAGAAGAACTAAATCGTCTGCAAAAAGAATAGCATCGAGTTTGAGGTTCCTATTGATGGGTATATATCCTCATTGTGTTTTCCTCCATTAGTTTATTATTCTATTCATATATGTATATAATGAAAAGCACCGCTGAAAGTCCATATCCGTGTCTTACTCCAGTGTTGATCTTTTTCCAAGAAGATAGTTATAAAATAATGTTCTGTCCATTACTTACTTACTTACTTACTCACTGGCACTATCGAACCCGTAGGTTCATGGCCGCGCGGACATAAGCTCTCCATACATCCCTATCCTGAGCCAATGCTTTCCAATCATTCCCTGTATAATCTACTTCCCTCAAATCATAGTTAATGTTGTTCTCCCACCTCATTCTTGGTCTACCAACTGGGCGTTTTCCCTAAGGCTTTCCTACAAGAAGTTTCCATGCACGTCTTTCATTCCCCATACGCGCAACATGTCCTGCCCATCGCAGTCTATGAGAATTAACTGTTCTTATTATATCTGGCTTCCTATAAAGACCATGTATTTCATTGTTATGTAGTCTTCTCCATTCACCTGTCTCTTCATCTCTCTTTGGTCCAAAAATTTTCCTAAGAACTTTATTCTCAAATACTCGTAATCTCCTTTCCTCCCTTAAAGTAAGAGTCCATGTTTCGCACCCATAGGCTATAATATAACTGGTAGAATAATAGTTTTATATATTTTCAGCTTAACGTTTTTTTGAAAGGAGTTGGGACATCAAGAGTCTCTGCAATGCATAATAGCACGCATTTGCAGTATTGAGCCTATGTTTAATTTCTTTGTACATCTCATTCCTATTTGTGATTTTTGTTCCTAGGTATTTGAATTCAGCCACTTCCTCGAAATTTCCCTCATTTGTCATTAGCTGTCTATGTCCATTATATACTGTATTTCTACGTGTGACCATATATATTAGTTTTATTGATATTTACTTCCAGTCCTAATTTCTTAGTGTTACTCAATAGTGTGTGCGTGTTGTCCATTAGCATCTCCTCGCTATCGGCCAATAGTATTACATCATCAGCATAAACTAACAGCTTATTAATACCATACAGTTGTAAGCCTTCCTCATTCTCTAAAGATTTAATGGCATGCTCTAGTACAAAATTAAATAGTAGAGGAGATAGTGCATCTCCTTGCTTCAACCCATTCTGGATTTCAAAAGTGTCTGAAAATTGTTTGCCTACACGCACCCTACTCTTTGAGCCATTTAGACACATTCGTATAAGTCTAACTAACTTTTTAGGAATTCCAAACTCCAGCAGGATACTATATAACTTCTCCCTCTTAATTGAATCATATGTTTTTTTTAAGTCTACATATAGTTGATGTACAGTACCATTATATTCCCATTTCTTTTCTAAAATCTGTCTTATACTAAAAATCTGATCTGTTGTAGACCTGTTTCTTCTAAATGCACATTGATTATCTCCTAGAATGTCATCAATATAGGGAGTAAGTCTGCTTACTAATATATTTGTTAGAATTTTGTCCATTACTTATCCTAACAAGTAATGGTTAAATTTACACTTATAACACTAACCTGTTTTATCAGTTTATTATTTACACTTCCTTAAACTATACTGTACGGTTAATGTTAGATTGTATTTTTTTTAAGTCTATGCTATTTGCAAAAAATTGGTGAATTGTTTAGTATAGGCCCTATCTATTAGCTAATTTATACATATCTATGGGCCATCTTTCACTATCTCTATTTACAAAAATTTATAAGAGTTTGTATTTCATTTTTACATTCTGCACAGTCATATATGACATGGTCCACTGTCTGCTCACTAACACCACATGCACAGATGCCACTGTCCTTTATCTTGAAACGATATACACAGGTGTTCATGATCCCGTGTCCAGTCACCAGTGTTGTCAAAATTGGTAGATACGTGGATTCTTGTCTGTAGTCTGTCGCTGACTTTCGGGGAGAACGATTTCGTCAAATTCCATTTGGTGTTTGATCCCCATTCCTCTTCACTTATCACAAAGTAATGTGTTAGAAATGTCGTATGTATTTTCCATCGTCATAAGATGGTTTTCTGATATATTACATAGACTATTTAATAATTAATCAAGTAATAATTTATTGAAGAATTTTAAAATGCAATACAAAAAAAAAATTCTTCGTCGTCTAGAGATTTGATGGCATGCTCTATACAAAACTTTAATAACCTCTCTTGGCTCCGTCTTACTGACAGACGTAAATTGCACTCGTCCCGCGCCGTAGCCGAGCGGTTAAGGTAGGAAGCCTTGGCGCAGAGCTACGGGACTTGCGCTGGTTCGAGTCTCCATGGGGGAAGAAATTCTCTCATGGTATTTCGGCCAGTATGGGACCGGTGCCCACCCAGCATCGTGAGGCAATTGGGTAGCTACAATAAGTAGCGGCTCCAGGTTGAGGAACCAGCTATAACGGCTGGGGGACTCGACATGCTAACCACATGTCACCCCTACAGTGGTTGTTGATCATCTACCTCTGTGATTGACACATGTGGATGTGAAGGGCCAGCAGCTGGCTGGTAAAAGGGCAACCGCTGAAAAGTGGAAAGACCCTCAATCGGAAATTGCACTCTCTTTCACTACTTTTCAAGCTTCTGAATTCCTACATTCCTACTTACCTGGCGTCCAGATTTGAGAAGTTATCCTCTTACCACAATATTGACACTAGATCACAAGATAGCAGTCTGCTAACAATTCCTCTTCATAGCACTTCCTCCTATTCTGCTTCCTTCACAGTAGCCTCTGCCCCCTCCTGGAATTTCCTTCCTGAAGATATCAGGGGTTGCCGCACACTTGGTACCTTTAAGTCACGCTTATACAGTTACCTGTTGTCTAATAATTAATTTTTCTCTATTTATTTAATTTTATACTATGCCATTAATTTTTTCCTCGTTTTATATATATATATATATATATATATATATATAGTACATATTATATATTTAATTCGTTAAATTTAGAGTAAATCAGAATACATTATAAATATTAATTGTATTGTATTCATAACTTGTAATCGTTTATATATACGAGTATATATATTGTAATTTAGATTTAAGACTATTTTTTTGTTTGTATTTTTTTAAACCTGGTTGAGTGGTAGACAAGGCCTTAAGGCCTTAACTCTGCCAGGTAAAATAAAGCTATTATTATTATTATTATTATTATTATTATTATTATTATTATTATTATAGAAACTAGAAATGAGTTTATGGAAACAACAGAAGATCCATCCATAGAAATGAACGCCCTGGAATTTGATACAATAGATATAGAATTAGAAATTCAAACCCTAAAGAATAAAAAGGCACCAGGGCCGGGAAACATACCAAATGAGTTAATTAAATATGGCCCAAAAAATTTAATAGGTAGATTGAGGGACTTGTATAATAAGTGCATTGCAATACAGAAGATTCCTGATGAATGGAAAATAAGCTACATAGTACCAATATACAAGAAGGGCGATAGAAGAGACGCAAAAAACTACAGAGGACTAAGTATAAATAACACATTATATAGAATATTTACGAATTATTAAAAACAAAGTTACAAAAAGATGTTAAAGACAAATTAGGAGAAGATCAAAATGGATTCAGACCAGGAAGGTCATGTGTTGACAATATATTTGCAATACAACAGTTAATTGAAAAACGGACTGCAGTTGGAGAAGAAACCCACTTGACAATGATAGATTTAGAGAAAGCTTATGACTCAATTCCGAGGAACAAATTATGGGAGTATTGGAGAAATACAATATTGACAGAAACCTAATAGAAATTATTAAACAAACCTATAAAGATAACTCCGCTTATGTTAAAATGGGAAATATAATGTCTAATCCTATAAACACCTCAAAGGGATTGAAACAAGGATGCAGTCTATCGCCAATTTTATTTAATATTTATGTAGAATTTATATTAACGAAATGGAAACAAAGCTGCAAAGGTATGGGGATCCCAATAGGCAATAGATTTTTGCTGACATTACAATTTGCCGATGATCAACTGGTTTTAGCGCAAGACAATTTTGATATGGAATTCATGATAAAAAGGTTGAAAAGCACATATGAATCATGGGGTCTCACAGTAAATTTACAAAAAACAGAATATCTGGCAATAAATAGCAATGAAAGAGAAAACTTAGTATTGGAAGATGGAATCCAAATAAAGCAAGTGAAACAAACTAAATATTTGGGAATGATTATGGATAACATCGAAGGTATAGGCAAAGAGAACATAAAACATAGAATTGAATTGAGTAGCAAAATAATATCATCATTAAATTCCATATGGTGGGATAAGCATATTTGGAAAGACACAAAGAAATATATTGGTAAAACATTGGTGGAATCTGTTGCAATGTACGGAAGTGAGGTATGGACAATCAATAAGTACTACAAGAATAGACTAATAGCTCTAGAAATGGATTATTTACGAAGAAGTGCCAGAAAGTCTAAATTAGAACGTGTCACAAATAAGGAAATTAGAAACATAATGGAAGCAGAAGAAAGCATAATTGAAAGAATTGAGGAAAAGGAATTAAAGTGGTTAGGACATGTTTTAAGAATGGAAGATGAGCGATGGCCGAAGCAACTATATGAATGGCATCCTAACAGAAAGAAGAAAAGAGGAAGACCAAGGTTAACATGGAAGGAAAACATGAAGACAGTAATGCAAGCTAGAGGGCTAAGCATCGAAGATGCCCAAGACCGTAGGCTTTGGAGGTTTGGCACGGGTAGACGGCAGCAGCTGTAAAAACCCGAAGATAGAGAGATAGAGATTATTATTATTATTATTATTATTATTATTATTATTATTATTATTATTATTATTATTATTATTATAGTGCATATCCTTGCTTCAACCCATTGTGGCTTTCAAAAGTATCCGAAAACTGTTTGCCTACCCGCACCCTACTCTTTGTGTCATTAGACACATTCGTATAAGTCTAACTAACTTTTTAGGAATTCCGAACTCCAGCAGGATACTATATAACTTCTCCCTCTTAATTGAATCGTATTCATGTGATTTTGTTACTCATGTTTTTCAAACGTTCAAGAATAAAATATAAATATAATTATTTATAATAATTCGGCGTACAATTATGTGGTTGTTTCATTAGATATTCCACGTGGAATTTAATTTTAATTTGATAAACCACATAATTTGGAAAACTGTGAAAATAACATCAAATTAGCATATTTAGTAAGCACGTTCGCAACATATTCGTTAATATGATAACGGTTGTGCACACATTAGTTGTGCATGACATATGTTGTGCATGACACAGTTTATTAATTTTACGCTCTTTTAACTCACATTACAGGGCTTTTGTTAGCGCACATCACTAGTGCATCCGATAACTGAAATTGTAAAAACTACGTAATCTTAAAAATGGAGCTTCTTAATATATTGTCATCATCATCATCATAGTACATTCACGAATTTAGGCCATTTGTTGACCTGTTTCGGCCTCAAGAGAAACACCATCCAGAAGACTTTTGAGTGGACGTCCTGGTCTTCTTCTTCCTAATATATTGTCAGAGTATTAATTGCATCAAGACTTTCATTTAGCCCTAGATTCAGTTTATCGTTACTATAATTTTAAAAAATAGTAGGCTATTAATATGTTAATAACCAAATTTTGAAATTTTACATATTTGTGATCCGTCGATAATAATTCTGCCCGAAGCCAGGCCCTTCACTGCAATCATAGCATTTTCATGCTATGCTTGCAGCTTTACTAGGGAATTGTGTAGGTGTGGTAGCTTCCCGTTGCTTTCCACACCTGTGAAGGATGATTATGATGATAATGATAAGGGTGTTAATGATGATTATGATCGCCATATGATTTCGGGGACCGTTTGGGCCTTAAAGTTTTCGTGACATTTGTCTTACAGGTGAGGAAAAACCCCGATAAAAACCTCACCCAGAAAAACTGCCCCGACCGGGGATCGAACCCGGGCCCGCTGCGTGACAAGGCAGCACGCTACCTCGAGACCACAGCGGTGGACATATTTGTGATAAGGGTAAGAAATTAGATCTTTTGGAGGCTGTAGAAATTAATAAATTTAAAAGTAGTAAAAAACTGTTAAATTCTCAACTTGATTTGAATGAATCCCCTTTGTTAAATTTAAAAATTTAAATAAATATTGTTGTATTGTTGCTTAGATCAGTTGGAACACAATTCATAATTTGTTAACATGTCTGAAGAAGGTACAGTGTACCGAAACAGCTGTCACTGAATTATATAATAAATATGAAAATCAAATAAAGATACGTTTTATTTTTATTTAATTAATAAATATGGACTTTCATCAAGTAAACACCAACTCAATTGATTATTTAATATGTTTTAATAACTGCTCTTCATAATATACATGAACTCACTTATTAAAGAATAGAGACAACCACATTGCAGTATACCACTTAATAGATTATATAATTTAGACATCCTATTATTTGCAGATGACTTTGTGTTTATAGCGATTTCAGAAGGTGACCTACAACGTTCAGTCCACTCTTTTCACCAAATTGCAATAAACTACAACATGGAAATCTCAACAGAGAAATCTAAAGTCATGGCTTTCCTCGGAAAAGACCCAGTTCGCAGTAAAATTGTTATTAATAATAAAATATTAGAACAAACCAACACATTTGAAGAGTTAGGAGGTCAAAGAGCACGCAGAATCTTCTGAGGATGTCTACCGCAGTAGTAGACGGAACGTTGAGTGTTAATAAAACAGACCACGGCCATTTTAGCCCGAAAGACATAAAATGCATGAATCAAAACACCTACCGTGAATGTCTACAATTTACAAAACTAATAATATTAACATGTTTCTACACGTCTCTACTGGACATGAATGTATCTCAAATAGAAAAATAAAGTTATATCGATGATGAGAATTGTCCTACTTTAAGGTCTCGATACTCCGACTCCAGTAACACATGTTGGGTATATTATCTAGTGTTAACTAACCGATGACAACTTTTAATCCCATTACCATCCTCTAACCGAATAATATTATTATGCAACTAACTCCTCATCTGTTTTTGAAAATGTTTTTCTTCACGTGCACAACAGCACTTTCCAACGCAGATAATTAGATTTAGGGCCACGTGACTACCAGCTTCATTAGAAGTTGGATGGCAACATGTTCATTTGTGTCCACACAGCTAAATGGGAATAAAAATTAATTCGTTTCGGTTCTATTTATTACTAAATCGTAATTTCATGGTTTCCGAAATTACATGACGAGTAAATAAAAATTGGCGACACTTCAGTAGTACAGATAACACTGCGCAACAAAAAGAAACTTTTTTTTGTCTCAGAAAGAAAAATATGTGATTATGATAGTATTTTTTCTCCTGAATTCAAATATGATATCGGTTTTTCTCCATCACGCAAGGTTTCCGATAGACAGGAATTGATAATTTCAAACGCTTTAATATTTTCTACAATGTCCACCGCTGTGGTCTCGGGGTAGCGTGCTGCCTTCTCACGCAGCTGTCCCGGGTTCGATTCCCGGACGGGACAGTTTTTCTGGGTGAGGTTTTTATCGGGATTTTTCCTCACTTGTAAGACAAATGTCAGGAAAACTTTAAGGCCCAAACGGTCCCCGAAATCATATGGCCATCGCAATCATCATCATTCACATTCAACTTAGGTTAAGCTTAGAATTAGGGACTCTTTTGGCGCATCACTATCATCCTCATCGTCATCCAACATATCATCGGGGCAACGTAACCCCCCTTCCAGGCGCCCCAACCTCAGAAGAGGGTTACAAGTACGCCATGCCAGGAGAGAAACCAGGAATGTCGAAAGGCAACCTGGGCCATTTGAAAAAAAAAAAATAAAAATATTTTCTACATTCGTAACTACACAATATTCGAACATTCGGACTCACCTAGAAAGTAAGAAATGACGATTTTCTGCTATATTTCGCCTGTAGAGCATCCCTATTGATGGTCCAACAATAATCGGCCAGCATATTAGGATTTCATTTACCTCGATATCTCTTTTCCATAGCTGAAATCTCCTGATGAAAATGTTCCCCGTTTTATTTTACAATGGATAAATGGACGAAAAAACGTTTATTAAAAAATAATTATTTAAATCCATTAATTTAAATTGAAATAAAAAAGCTGTGGGTGATGGAGAAATTCCGAATACATATTTGAAAACACGATAAAAACCGCATTAATTACAACTATTGGTACTCATGAGACAAAAATCATGTTGACCAGTGTAAAGTATCATAACTAATGTAGCTTTTATTTAAACAAGATTTTATTTGGAATGTTTTCTGACAAGAAATTAAACTAACTCTTAAAACCAGAGACCGTCACATTCGTACGGCTGTGAGCCATTTTTCAGCGAGATTTATTATCACGCGACGGTACCAGGCTCTGGTTTCTGATGCGAAGAATCCGCTGAGACTCATTTCCACAGATTCAATGTTTTCAAAATTTCACGCACGAATTGGGTCATAAATCGAAACAAACGTTTATCTGATGGCGCAAGATCAGGGCTATATGCTGTGTGTGATAGCAATAAGAATCTTCCCAATTTCTGAATTTTTGTCATGGTTGTTCGTGTTGTATGGAGTCCGTTCGGGTTTGAACCCGTGACCTGCAAAATTTTATGAACTCATTCCAGATATTGATAATATAGTTTCGGATACTGCACAGCCGTATGGAACAAACAGCCAGTGAATCGCGTATTCAATATTCTGTCATACACACAGCATCATAAAAAAAACGACCTAACTTATGAGACAATCTAATATTTATCTGTTGTAAAGAAGTAATTTGTAATTAAATACCACCTGCTATAAATTATAAGGCAATAAACGTGAATAAATAATGAAATGAAATGAATATATTACCGGATACTGTCTAATTTCACAACTTTTTCTTGATTGCGGATGAGCCCATATAGGACTATGCAAAGTACATAGAGGCGTTTCCTTTGAGCCCAAATTTATTTCATTCTTTTGCTATGAGTTTGTTTTCTATCATCTGCCCAAGTTGTTCCAGTTTTTTTCTTCAGTCTGTCCTCTTGGTCAACTTGCCACTTATTCATTAATTCTAAATTTATCTCTGTTTGGGATATCTTCTTTAGCAATTCCTGCCAATTTTAAGTCCTTTTTGACTTCATCAATCCACTTCATAGTATCCACTGGAGCTTTACTTCTGTTTTCGTAGAATTCCATTATCTGTTTTGTAAGCCTATTTGAGTTCATTCGTTTAATATGGCCATACAATTTTAACCTTCGTTTTCTAATATCACTATGAATGTCTGGATATATTTTTATTTCCTTTTTTACTTCTGAGTCTAAATGCTTCACCTATGACTTGTGGACCTAAAACTTTTCTTATAATTTTGCATTATTTTTTACTATATTTTCGATATCTTTTTTTCTGTTACAAATTAATGTTTCTGCTCCATAGAGGCATTCTGGTTTAATTTCACAATATGTATTATTATTATTATTATTATTATTATCATCATCATCAACAACAACAATCAAGGATTAAGCCCATGTAGCCTGTTCCGGTCTCATAGATTCTCATTCAAAAAGTTGAATCCATCTTTTTTTCCGTCTACCAATATTCCTGCCTCCTCTTGGTTTGTAATTAAGTATAATTTTTGGAATTCGCTCACCTTTCATTCTTTGAACTTGTTATTTCCAGTTTTTTCTAGATTACTTTATTTTGTCTAAAAGTTTAAAAGTATTTAGCTCATTTCTAATATATTCACTTCTTCTTTTATCTAGAAATTTGCAGGCAGCCACACTTCTCAGAAATCTCATTTCAGCTGCTTCGATGATCTTCTCTTCTCTTTTAGTTAAAACCCAAAATTCACTACCATACAATAGTAAGGGGACTGCCACTGCTTTATAAAATTTTAGTTTTGTTTCCATTCTTGTGTTTTTAAATATTCTTTTAATTGTGCCACATATATAATTAAATATATTAAGTTTGTTAAACAGATCTTCATTTTTAAGATAGGAGATTTCATAACCAAGTTATTTAAAATGGTTCACTTGTTCAATGGGTTTCCCCTCCAGAATTATTCTAGCTCTTACGGTATCTGAACCCTTAACAGCCAAGATTTTCGTTTTACTTATTGATATTTTCAAATTATAATTCTGTATAATGTTATTTAATTGAAAGAGTGATTTCTGTAGACCATCTTCTGAGCTAGATATTAGAACTTGGTCGTCTGCAATAAGTAAGGAATCTAAGATCTTATTTTGAAATGTGAGTCCAAATTTATCTGCCAATTATATATGATATCGTTAATATAAATATTAAAAAGGGAGGATGACAGCAGACATCCCTGTCTTACATCTCTATTTATTGTTGCTGTTGTATTCTTTTTTGTTTACTCCAGTTTCTATTCTTATTTTATTTTATACATATAGACTTTTTATTGCAGTTATTAAAGTGCTGAGGTACGCCTTTCTGTTTCATTATATTCCACAATTTTGTCAAACGCTTTTCAAGATCTATAAATGCCATAAAAGTTGGTAGATTATATTCTCTGTGTTTCTGAATTATTTGATTGATAGTAAAATGCAATCTGAACATGATCTGCCTTTCCTGAATCCATTTTGGACTTCTAGAATAATATCGTATTTTCAAAATAAATAGAAAATTAATGCATAATGACGTATTTGTGACATACTTAAAAAATTAATGAATTGTGGTCGAACTTCGACCGCTGGGCGACCACTATTAATAATAATATAAAGATTAGTAATATAATGAACTAAATGAGAAACACCAATTAATACATGTACATTACATTATGTATGGTTCAAGCCGAAGTTAGAGCAAATATTAATTTATATTTATTTTAAATGATTGTAACGTTCTGCAACCCCTGATTTCCAGTGGTAGGGAATTCCAGTTGCGAGAAGTGGAGCTAATGTACGATACGTTGTGACATGATGTCCTATGTTTCTGTATATTGAATAAGAGATTATGTTGTGATCGTGTGTTTATATTATAGTTGGAGGACAGATACTCAGCTGGTAGGGCCAAGGGTCTTCTAAGCCTGTCGTGCCATAGCGTTTTTTTTTTATTTTGAGTTGGATAGAAACTGGAAAAGAGAGGCTAAATAATTGTGATTCCAAGTATGTATGATCTTAAATAAAAGAACTAGACAGCGTAATAATAATCTGTTGTCTATCTTTAAGGTAGAGCCACGACAATACGTGAGGAAAAAAATGGAGAAATGTGATCATATTTGCGGATCAAAGATAATGATAATCAAAGGATATAGACGAAAGTACAGTTAGTGAGTGGAAACCAAACTGCATACTTTAATTTCAGGATACGCGCCTAAGAGACATTTTAACGCTGTCGAAACGGGACTGTTTTTTCGCGCGTTATCATCGAAGTCGCACGTGCATACCATTCTTCACTTTCCAATGGCAGCGAAACTACATTTAAATTCAAGATAGTTAAAAATACACAAATATACTGTACTCTATAACCTAAGAGTGGTTAATATTTGTTTTATTAATTAAATAAAAATAAAACGTAGTTTTATTTGATTTTCATATTTATTATATAATTCAGTGACAGCTGTTTCGGTACACTGTACCTTCTTCAGACATGTTAACAAATTATGAATTGTGTTCCAACTGATCTAAGCAACAATACAACAATATTTATTTAAATTTTTAAATTTAACAAAGGGGATTCATTCAAATCGAGTTGAGAATTTAACAGTTTTTTACTACTTTTAAATTTATTAATTTCTACAGCCTCCAAAAGATCTAACTTCTTGCCCTTATCACAAATATGTAACATTTCAAAATTTGGATCGAAACAATGATTAAATTGGAATAGGTGGTTAGCATATTTTGAATTTTCTAAATTTCTGTTATATGCTCTCATGTGTTCCTTTATCCAAGAGATAAAAGGTCTACCAGTTTGTCCTATATAGACATTGTCACATGTGCCACACTTCAATTTATATACACCTGATAATTTTTCTTTTTGTTTTGGTTTTATTGCTTTTATTATATTTTGTAGAGTTTTATTAGTTTATATTATATTTGTTTTTTTATTTATAATGCGGAATGTTGTCTAATATGGAAAAGAAAATTGGTCCCATGCGATTCCGTTTTGTATTAGCAGTTTATCCAGTGTTAAATTGGACAGAAATAGATTAACACAAACTGTTTATAGGAACAGGTAATTCGATTGATCCTGAGTTATTAATAATATAAATGAGGTTGTGGGATGAACAGACGCACAGTGTTTCTACATTCACTTTAATTAGATAATACTCCTGAACTATGAATAGATCTGACTCAGTATTGAGTTTTAGATACAATCCACTATGTTTATTGCAGTTCTGTAGTAGCCGTCATGAAATTATAAATTAACTGAATTATCTAATAAGCTTATACACTATTGTTTCCTTTGTATTTTAAATTAAAAAGCTTCGTGGTTATATTTTTTTATTTAAACAAGAGGCAGTAACCAGCCATAGAAATAATGCAGAGTTTCGTATTCTTTATACATGCTTTAATATGTAACATATATTTGGGTCTACTTATTTTATTTTTAACTACCTAATCCCGGCGTGCGCTGCTACGCCTAAATAAATGAAAATTAAAGTGTTTTTATGTTTAGTTGAATAAGGCGAAAAATAATTATAAATTTATATTTTTAGGTTACTCCGTGCTGATTACCCGGCGTTGCGCGGGAATCTGCTTATTCTGATCTTGACATAAATGAGCTGATATACGAAAATTAATGTTTTAAATTGAGTTAAATAGGAAAAATTTATATCGTAATTATTTTTAGATTCCCCGTGCTATTTATCCGGCGTTGTTCGGGAATCTACTCATCCCGATCTTCTTGATATAAATGAGCTGAAAGACAAAAACTAATGTACTTCTTATGATTAGTTGAATAAGTAAAATGAAAAATAATTATAAATGTATATCGTAATTATTTTAAGATTCCCCGTGCTGATTACCCGGTGTTGCCCGGGAATCTACTTATGTCGATCTTCTTGGTATAAATGAGTTAAAGGACAAAATTCGTTATTGTGAGTTATCCGTAAAATAATACCCGCCATGTGCTATGCTTGCACAGAAATCCACGTACATGTCTCGATCTTCTTGGCATCAATGGAAGACAAAAATTGTTATTGTGAGTTATCCGTAAGAGATAAACATATGCTGTCGCGGACGTTTTCGTAGAGCTTTTTGAGATATTCAATTCTGTGTACATTAATGGTGTGTATTTCTTATGATTTAGGCAGCGTAAGACATTTAAGCGTCCAAAGAGCTACTTTTTCACGTTTTCCACTAGAATGGGAGATTTTTAAGGGTGTAGGAGTTGAGTATCATAACTCACTTATAGCCTATGTTCATCTCGGAAATCTCCTGAACATTTTGTAAAAAGCCCCATCACAATCAGATCAACGGTATGGCCGCGCATAAAGTACGAACAAACAAACAAACATTACTTTTTATATATTAGATGATACTATGTAATGTTAAATATGATGAAAGGGACCCTGCTAATGAAATTCGAAACCCCGAATTTGCCTTGACGACTGAGGAAAACCTGGAAGAAACTTGAGGTTAGTCGGTACCGGGTGTTAACTTTAGACCCCTCGAAAACAATCCACAACGTTTAAGCCTTTAGCCAAATCACTCGGTGGAAAAATAGTAAATTATGATACAAATGTTGGAGGGTTAATTAAATTTTGTTACAAGATTTGCTGCACACGGCCTAAGGCCTCGTTTTGTAAGCTCCCTACTCGGACAATAAAATCCCTTTTAACTTGTGTGCCACACAGTACTTTTAAATAAGTCTGGATAATTATATATTTAATATATGTTATAAAAACTAGAAATGAAGTAAGTAAAAATAAAATCCATACTAATCAAGGAGTTAAACAAGGATGCAGTATCTCTCCAGTTTTATTTAACCTATACATCAATGATATAATAAAAAAATGGAACGAAGAAACAAATAAAGGAATAAAATTAGATAAAACACACTACTTGAAAACATTATTATACGCTGATGACCAGGTAATAATAGCAAATACAGAAGACGAACTTCAGAGGAATATTTTTAAACTACATAATATATGTGAACAATATAATCTCAAAATATCCATAGAAAAAACTAAGGTAATGGCATTCCAAGGGAAAAATCAAATCAGATCGAAAATAGTAATAGGAAACAAAATCATAGAACAGGTGAACCATCTCAATTATCTAGGATGTGACATTTCATTTAATTATGATAATGATATAAATAATAAAATAGCAAAATTCCAGGGAATATGTGGTACGATAAAACGAACACTAAATAACAAAACAAGAAGAGAGACCCAACTGAAATTTTATAAAATGTTGGCAGTACCGGTACTGCTCTATGGTTCAGAAGCCTGGATACATAAAAAACAAGACCTAAGTAGGATAACGGCGGCATAAATGAAATTTTTGAGATCTGTTAAAGGGTGCACTAAGGAAGACAGAATCAAGAACACAGAAATAAGACAGGAACTTGAAATATTTGCAATAACTGATAAAATGGATACATATAGACAAAAATGGAAGCAACACATAGACAGAATGAATGAAGATAGATATCCAAAACAAATAACAAAATACAAACCTAAAGGCACCCGAGATGTGGGCAGACCTAGAAAGAGATGGGCTGAAGTCGGAACGGGTCAACAGACCTAATCCATGAATGAAGATGATGATGATATAAAATTTGTTATATGTTTTAGGCCATTTCATGTCTCTGATACTTGGCATGTCATTAATACTGTAATTAGAACGTGCTTAACAATAATTTTGTTTTTTTTTTCTTTTTTATTTATTTATTTTATTTTATTTATTTTTTTAGATTTTTTAGATTTTAGATTTATTTAGGCTGGTGGAGTTAAGGCCATGTGTCCTTCTCTTCCACTCACTAGGGCAAACATATATTACATCAGAATATAACAATCTCAATTAACTCTAATATTAAATACTAAATAAAAAATTGATCAAAAAGATAATATCTATTATATTACGATCTATAATACAACCAGTTAATGTTAGTTAAAATTAAGACTAAAACTAATAATAAAATGTATACAAGCAACACACATTAAATTGTCCCTGTCTAATGTATATATAAAACAAAGAAAATGAGATATAGAAAACTAATTTTACGATTATATAATATTTAAAACAAAACAAAAGAAAATATTTGTTAATCTTAATATTATTTTCATAAATAATTAAATGTATTAATTGTTAAAAGAATACTATCAGTGAGGTGTATAAGTTAGTTTCTTATTAAATAATTCTTTAGTTTGTTTTTGAAGGATGTTATAGTTTGACAGTCTCTGACATAGGGTGGAAGGGAATTCCATGTTTTGGTAAGTGAGACCGTAAAAGATAATGAATAATATACAGTGTGATGAGGCGGGATATAAAGGACAATATGCTGATGGGATCGAGTGTCAAGATTATGTGTGTCGGATAGTCTGATGAAGCGGCGTGTTAAATAATTAGGCAATAATGCGTGAAGTATTTTATAAAGAAGGGATAGGGAATGGACAGTTCTACGATCTCTTAGAAGAAACCACGATAATTGTTTGTCTTACCGAGGTAAAAATTAACTATTGGTACTTTAAAAACCATTCCTTTCTCCGCGTTGTGAAGGCTTCCGGCTTATACAGAACGATTTTACATATAAAATCGTATCGTTCTCGAGATTTTTATCCGTGTCTACAGGTTTTCTTCATAAAAATATTCTGGCTAAGACAGGTTTCACTGTATTAAAGTTTGTTATTCAGGATAACAGAACTCATGACTGAATATAACAGATATACTCCTACACAGTTTAATAGCATACGCTCAAAAAATTAGTCAATATGAGTTATTTATTATCTTAAGATTCTCAAAATAATGGAAATAATATTTTATCATTTTACTTTAATATTTTATCATAAGTAACGCCACGAGTGATTTCCGAATTATCGATAAATTAACGACTCACGAAGTGAGGAGTGAATTTATCTAGAGAATTTGGAAATCAAGAGTGGCATTTGTTAGGACTATTTAACGAATACAATTAAGCTCTTTACTCACAAATCATTGTTTAACTATAGTTATTTTAAAATATTTATATATTTAATGTAAACGGCGATGTTTGAAAACAAATGAGAAACGATCGGTACGCTTCATTTGCTTCTTTTGTTCGATCACTGCAACCAGATCATAATATTATTTATTGCCAAAAAATCGCAGTGTTGTAAGAATGCACGCTAGTGGAGAAATTTATAACCAACTTTATAGGTATTAATTAATTTCTGATGTCTTATGATGTAAAAATGACAATTATATTTTTCTGCGTCATTTACTGGAAAATAATTCGTTTAAGAAAGTGCAAACAGTAGTTTCTTAATTTTTTTGTGGTATAATTAATTGTTACAAATGTTTTTATATTATCTGTCGCATGCGCTACGTGTTGACATTCATGCACTATATATACAATGTGGTAGCCGTATTTCTTGGAGAGTCAGTCACTGCAAAATAATGCTATGACCTATTCAGAATGTTAAAAAGGACGTGCTTTCTTTATTATGATAAACTATAGTTGGTAAAATTTAGGCGAAACACGACTGTGATTGGTTGTAAATAAAACATTATTGAAATATGATTGGTCATTGACTCCCATTTGGGGCATGAGTTAAATAGTCTAAATAAAGAGATAGTTAGTTTATTGTTGGATTGTACACTAACATGAACAACATTATTCAACTTTTTACGTTAAATTAGAAACATTCTTTCATCTATTTTACATTATCTTTTCGGGATTCTTGGACGTGTCTTGCTGTTTTGTCTTCCCGGCATTTCATCACGTACTGTGGGTGCCATCTTCAGGAGACACTGCAAGACACAGCCAAGAATCCCGAAATAGTATATTACGATGCAAGGTAGCGAAACGGTATTTACAGAATTAAAGAAAATGTTGAAAAACCGAGCGATTGGGAGGTTTTTACATTGCAGCCGCCCAGTCTACGGCTCTTAAGTTTTGTCGACAGTGTAGCCGATATGGATATTCAGTGGGAGGCGCCGCTTTATGTACCACGCGGAATATTACATCATGGCACTTTCTGTTTATCTAGTACGTAAATATTATAAATAAATGCTCATTTTATTACGCAAAAAATTGAAAATGAAACAAAAATATGAGATTTCTCATTTAATCGCTACGAAACACACTATTCTCGAAAATATTCACAATTTTAATAAATTCACGAAAACAACAATTCCATACAGCACTTCAAAACTATGTTAACCCTGGAACCTGATGGTGGGGTCTTGGTGACCCCACAGATATTTCTATTCATCTGAACATTCATAATTTTGGACTTACTTGTTCAGAGCTTTGTGAGAATTCAGTTCTAACCTTGTTCTTTAAGTGGTGAGAGTTTTCATAAAATAGTTTACAAGAGGGAGAGGGAAATATTTGTTGTGGCAGTAGTTGGGGTCATACAAACCCCACAGTCAGGTAATAATGTGTGTTTTTCTTCAAACTGAATTTCGTGATTAGGCCAATAGGCTGTCAAGTCTTCAATTATATAGTAATTATCTATGTTAGTGAAACAGTAATTTCTTACTTGTTACGTTATTTTATTTTTATAACGGCATTTTCAAGTAAATGGCTCACAAATGATGAAATAAGTGAACTCGTAAACAGAACTGATAGTAAAGTGATCCCACTACAGGCCTCAAGAGGCCCTTGGGGTAGTAGGAGGTTAAGGCTCCCACTTTTTCTGGACAATCGGCACTTGATGTCAGTCCTGCATGATGGCCGCCTTTACCCCCAGAAGAAGCGTCTGGTACTCACTTCCGTTAGAGACGAGTCGACTCCTGGGCCATATTGCCGCCAGAAGGTTTGGGTCAGTTTAAAAATCCTGGGGTTTAACAGAAACAGGTGCACAACAATATGACAGAATCTGTAGCTTTCAGTGGAAGAAAAATATACAATTTCTGCCCTAGAAAAAAATATATGAAGTTAGCTATGGAATGTGTGGACTGAAATAATCCCATGTGGAATTATCAACTTTGTTCTTCATGTAGTGAACTGTCAAAATAACATTTCAATGATCCGGCGTGTGATTACAATGTGGGATAGTTACATAGTTACATAGTCCCTGACCCTCAATGGTCTACTTAATGGTATTAAATATGGAAGTTTAATTTACTAGAATGCACAATGTGATAAAATAGAAAACCTTATACAAATCCTATTAAAATAAACACGTTTTAAAACTAAAGTTGTGTGAGAGGTCACTGTGACCCCACAATCAGGAATATTGATGCAAAGTTTAACCGTCAGGTTCCAGGGTTAAATGCATAAAGAACATAATTTTTATTTGAAAACAAAAACCCTTCTAATGTATCTTTAAAATAAAAATCTTACCTTTATCGTTGTTAATCAAGAGGAAAGACGCCACAATCTTCGTATAGGCCTATATAATTTTCTGCCTCATCACTGGTTTCATTGCTGTCCGCATTTAACGTAATTGCTTTTCAAGAATCCCACCAGCTAACTTGCCTGCTGCATGATTTTCCATGTATGTACTACAAAACTTTTCAACTTATCTACAGTCACGTGTTCGGTTCCTTGCCATACGATGTGTTCCACGTCGGTGAGACGGGAAGTAGTATTGCTGTCACGAACATATCTTTTCAATTGTGCCGATTTCCCTTTTTGATTTAGATGAGCCTCTCGCCATTTTAAAACAATAATGGACTGAAGCTGTATTATTAACAGTTAAACACAAGAGTGAAACAGCAAACAAACACACTCTGTACTGCAACGAAGAGCAACTGAAGCCACGCGGTTAGCAGAAATACAGCCGACAACATCGCAGCAATCTCAAAACATACTAGCGGCGTCATGAGCAGTGATTGGTTGTAACAGACGCTCACTCACATTCAACTATTTTCTTATTGGCAGTAGAGGACGAGGTTCTCCCTCTGCCCCTCGTACAACCTAAAGCTTCAGAGACGGACTGTAATTTCCGCGATTCTGTAAAACACTTCACAAACGTGTGTTGTACTTATTTTTTGCGCGATGGTGTTTTCAAAATAATAAATAATAGTAAAATAATAACATCTTTGTTGGAAATATTTACGTTCATTATAAACAATTGACTAACGTTAACAGTGTGGGCAGTGTTTATTAGTTGAAACAACAGGAGGCCTTCAGAACATTATTATTGACTATTTAACTCATGCCACAATTGCTAGTCAATGACCAATCACGTTTCAATTAAGCTTGTTTTAGAACCAATGACAGTCGTGTTTCACCTCGCTCTTTATCGATTTCTTTTTATCAGTTCCGCTTTTGTGATAAAGAATGCTCCTCTTTGCTAATGTTCCGAACAGGTCTAAGCATTACTTTTCTCCAACAAATACATTGAATATATCAAATAATGAAAAGATTCCTTGATTTTACTGAGTTGTTTACTAAAAAAATTAATGAATAACCAGTAATGTTGAATATGATATATAGTTTGATGTGTTTCATTATTTCTCCACTTGGGTGCACTCTTACAATATTGCGATCTTATTTGGCAATAAATAATATGATCAAGCAGCAGTGAATGAACATAACCTCACATTTCTGATTTGTCTTCAAACACCGCTGTTTACATTAAATGTATAAATATTTTAAAATGACTATAGTTTAACAATGATTTCTGAGTAAAAAGCTTAATTTTATTCGTTAAATAGTCCTAACAAATGCCACTCTTGATTTCCAAATTCTCTAGATAAATTTGGAAATCACTCGTGGCATTACTTATGATAACATGGCCGCACGTACGTATTTATTGTTTTATATTGTTTCAAATAAAGTTCACTTCATTTAAAATGCTGTGATTTGTTTCGAATCTGCTGAAATGAGATATCTTCGAAGGACTGCAGGATACACACTACTAGATCACAAAAAAAATGAAGACATCTTAGAAGAATTACACATGGAATCTTTAGAAAACAAAATTTCTGATTATAAGTCAAGATGGATACAACATGTTCATCGAATGGAAGATCACAGAATACCCAAACTAATGTTAAGATATCAACCTGCAGGAAGAAGAAGACCAGGACGTCCACTCAAAAGACTTCTGGATGGTGTTTCTCTTGAGACCGAAACAGGTCAACAAATGTCCTAAATTCGTGAATGTACTATGATGATGATGATGATTTGTTTCGTATAATGTATATTAACACTAACTTTTGGATATATTCTGTATATACATTGTACGGAGTATACATAGAGGACAGTGGTTTTACTTCCCGCACGAGGGTGTAAATATAATATTACAGTAGAGTTATTTAGGTTGGTAATACCGAAATGTAAGAAGTTATTTTAAAATATTTAGCAATAGCTGCGCAGAACATCGGCTTCTACAATACACAGATGGGATCAGAGAGGGGAACACCCCGATATCTTAAAGGAATTGAGGTTGTGCCAATTTTGGAATGTGTTAGGCAGTACCAACTAGGTTGGAAACGCCATCTTGAGGGAATGATTTCAGGTCGGATCCCCAAAGCTGTTTATATTATATACCAAGAGGACGAAGATCTCTGGGCCGTCCTATGAAACGCTGGAGGGAAAACTTTCTATAGGATCGTAACAGGCCTTGGCCTAATACTTGGAAGGAAGGAAGGAAGAAGAAGAAGAAGAAGAAGAAGTCTTAATCTCCGTATTTCATTTGATTTTTTTATTTTATTTTTATTTTAGCTACTGTGTACTTTCTTGAAAAGTTATGTAATAAGAAAACAGACTTTATTTTTTATTCCATTTTCACAACAAATCCGTAAAGCAAGATTTTTTTTTTTGTGTGAGAGGGAAAAATCATTAAAAGAATGCGAAATGAATTTCCAGTTCATAATTTTACGACTCCCCGGTGTTGAACTTTACTTCCTTAATTTCGATTTTATGTGAGCTGTAAGATTTACGAGGAAATAGCCGAGCTGTAGCAAACTCTCGTTTTCATTTGTACGTGCAATCTCGTGGGAACAGATTATTTGTAAAGAGATTACTTTCTTCGCCATCCTCACGGTCTTGTTTTAAAAATACACCCGTGTTCAACTGATAAATTATACAAACTTTTATTTATCAAAAATATAAAACACTCCTCTGACGTGATTATGTGTTCTTGGGATTTTACATTCTGTAAATATTTTAACATCGAACAACAATCGTATTTAGGGGTTCAGAGTTATAAAGTATTTGAAAATAAAGTTCTTAGAAAAATTTAGTTTAGAAGAAGCCTCAAAAAAACAAGACAGGATAAAATAAGAAATGAATTCCTTTGGAGAGAAATGAAGGTCACCACATCTGTTGTTAAGAGGATTGAAAATCAAACGCTTAAATTGTATGGCCATGTAGAAAAAATGGAAAATGAAAGATGGCCAAAAAATATATACCAATGGTCATCCCCTGGAAGAAATAAACGTGACAGACCAAGATGGAAATGGAAAACCTACGTCAGAACAATAATGGAGGATAGGAATTTGGAAGAGGGAGATTGGAATGATAGAATTAAATGGAAACTGAAGACGGCAAACCTATAAGTGGGGGAAAGCCGAAGAAGAGAAGAAGAAGAAAACATTTTGGATCAGATAGAGATGAACAGACAGGTGAATGGAGAAGACTGCATAACAGTGAATTACTGATGTTTTGTGACGTGTCGTAGTCTAAGTACAAATGCTAAAAAATATATAAATATATTTATAATTCTGGAAATGCGTACTATTATGAATTACAGAGACTCTTGACTTCCAGCTCCTTTCAAAAAACGTTAAACTGAAAATATATAAAACTATTATTCTACCAGTTATATTATATGGGTGCGAAACATGGACTCTTACTTTAAGGGAGGAACGAAGATTACGAGTATTTGAGAATAAAGTACTTAGGAACATCTTTGGACCAAAGAGAGATGAACAGACAAGTGGGTGGAGAAGACTACATAACAATGAACTATATGGTCTTTATAGGAAGCCAGATATAATAAGAACAGTTAAGTCTCGTAGACTGCGATTGGCAGGACATGTGACACGAATGGGGAATGAAAGACGTGCATGGAAGCTTCTTGTAGGAAAGCCAGAGGGAAAACTCCCAGTTCGTAGACCAAGAATGAGGTGGGAATAACATTAACTATGATTTGAGGGAAGTAGATTGTACAGGGGATGATTGGAAAACATTGGCTCGGGTTAGGGATATATGGAGAGCTTAAGTCCGCGCGGCCATGAACCTATGGGATTGATAGTGCCAGTGAGTAAGTAAGTAAGTAGTAGTATGGAGCAGAACTTTATCCATTAACTACAAAAAAGTAAGTACCTCTTGGCGACGGAAATGGATTTTGTACGAAGGTCAGCAAGGATTTCAAGAAGAGAAAAAAATTAGGAACTCAGTTATAAGAGAGAAAATTAAGATTGAAGACACTATTTTATATTATATTAAAACTCAGCAATTAAGATGGTACGGACGCGTTCAGCGAATGGAAGAGGATCGGCTACCAAAATCTGTTTTGGAATGGAAACCTGAAGGAACATGTGGCAGAGGAAGACCTAAAACCTCCTGGAGTCAGGCAATATATTTATACATGAAGGAGAAACATCTGCAACCAGGAGATTGGAAGGACCGAGAAAATTGGCTATTGGGAATCGGACGATGTCAAAGACATTAATCAACCAATGATCTCTCTATCTATTATTATTATTATTATTAGTATTATTATTATTATTATTTATTATTATTATTATATTATTATTATTATTATCATCATCATCATCATCGTCATCATCGTCGTCATCATCATCGCCATCATCATCATCATCATATCGTCATCATATCGTCAACATATCGTCATCATCATCGTCATCATCATCGTCATCATCATCGTCATCATCATCATCATCATCATATCGTCATCGTCGTCATCGTCATCGCCATCATGATTATTATTATTATTATATTATTATCATCATCATCATCATCATCATCATCGTCATCATATCGTCAACATATCGTCATCATCATCATCGTCATCATCATTATCATCATATCGTCATCGTCGTCATCGTCATCATCATCATCATCATTATTATTATTATTATTATTATTGAATCTCCAAATATTTTGAAACCCTGTTTCGCCACAAAGGCATGTTAGGGTTGTAATAAGTAACATCCATAACTCTTCCAATTTCATTAATCTTATTAGCCCATTAGTCTCAAAGGACGAGGTAGAATCGCTTAACTCTGTTGTTATATATTTTATACATCCCTTGACAGGGTAATCTTTTGTTAACATTTGTGTATAGTAGAGGAATGCGTTTTGGTCTTCACCCTTATTGTGATCTCAAGTATCGTTATCTTTTGTTTGTTTTGAATGTCTGAAAAGAGACAATAAAATGTTTGTTAACTTTTAAATCCGGTTTCTGGGGAAAAGCATTGAGCATTTAAAACTGAAGCGAATGGGTTGAAAACAAAAAGTGTAGTTGAAACACGATTGATGCATCGAGTTCCGAGATTCGTAGGAACAAACACGGTAAGAGTCAATCCTCTTTACAGAGCGTTAAGATTCTGAGTATTGCTTCCTTCGTTTAGGGACTGTAACCAACGATCCTGTGTTGTACATTTACGGTACGCAAATTAACCTCCAGCCTGAAATAAGAGTCCTCTCAACAAAATTTGTCAGCCTTTTCAAGCCCAAATTTGAATTACATCGTAATAACCAGAGTTCTTCAAAGTGTCGTTAAAGAGTTTACTCACTACCAACAACTCAAATGCACAGCGTTTAGCCGTATAATTAAATATTGTAGAACGTTTTGACATGAGGCGTCAATAAAATATGAATTAAATAAATAAATGTTTGAGTTAAGTTATTCGTTAAACAAATACAAACAACGAACAAACAAGTTATAACAACTCTACACTCAAAAATATATTAGAATGTTCAAGTTTGTCATAATGGAAAACAGTACATTTTAATAATGTTGAGTGATTCCGGGTTATGTGGCCGTGGTCCATAGTTGGTGTTGATACCAGACGTTTCGCCCTCAACTGCGGAGGGCATCTTCAGTGGCGAGTGCTTCTAGGCGTGTTTCCTGGTCGGAAGATCTACTTAGAGTGAGCGCTGTGGACGTAGTGGACGTTGTATTAGTGGTGGGTGCAGGGTGAGTGGGCGTGGCTCTTGCTGATTGGCTAATGGTCGTCTCCTTGTTGTCCCTAGTGTTAATGCATTTATTTTCTACTACGTCCACAGCGCTCACTCTAAGTAGATCTTCCGACAAGGAAACACGCCTAGAAGCACTCGCCACTGAAGATGCCCTCCGCAGTTGAGGGCGAAACGTCTGGTATCAACACCAACTATGGACCACGGCCACATAACCCGGAATCACTCAACATTATGATTACCGGCCGTGAAAGCCTGCATTCAAGTACATTTTAATGTATAATATATATATATATATATATATATATATATATATAAGAAAACAAGTGTTTGAATTGGATTCTACTGGTGGTGTAATGGATAACACGCTGGGGTACGGACCCAGAGTTATGGGTTCGAATCCCGTCCAGGCATTTATTTTTCTTATCATATATATATATATATATATATATGTGTGTGTGTGTGTGTGTGTGTTGTTTGTAAGTAACTAAATTATTCCGAAAAAAGTAACATTTTAATGTAATTTTGAGTTATATAAATTCCATTGACCAAATTATTCTAAAAAAATTTAAACTAATCAATAATTCTAACAAATATAGCTAAGTTATGTCCTTATTGTATTAAAGTTTCGTAATACATAATTATCTTTTTTTTTTAAATTCTCAAAACAAATGACAGTAACACAATCAAATTAAATCAGTTTCCAATGCGGTTTCACTCTCTTTAATCTACATTATTACGTAATAATCAACAGATTAATTAGATATTATCGGATTAGTCATTTTTTAGAAATAGGTTTATACTTTTTAATTATAACCTGTCCATTATAATATGTCGATATGAAATAAAATAAAGTGCACAATTTTTATCAAAATCCATTAATCCTATGAAAATATATCAATTTAACTTTGTTATTTTAATTAATTTCGCTGTGAACTCGAATGTAAAATGATTTTAATTATGATATCCTTTTGTAGGATACATCTGTAACGCTTTTATTAAAAGATAGATAAAAAGTAAGTTTATATTGGAAGTAACTGACATTGTAAATTAAATTTTATCTGTAAATAATTACTTAAAATTTTATATAAGGATGTTTCAGATATATATAAGCGTTACTGCTATTAAGTAAAACTTCTCTTTAAAAATGCTCACTTGTTATAGTAGCCACTAGATGGCAGTTGGAACGATATCCCGCTGCCTCTCGTGTAAACTGAGAATAATATATATATGTATATATATATATATATATATATATATATATATATAAGAAACATAAATGATTGTGTTAGGATTCCTGAGCAGCTCAGTTGATTAGAGCGCTAACATATAAAGTTAGAAATCTCGGGTTCAAGTCCCGACTCAGGCATTTATTTTTCTTTTCATGTTCACACCACACCACACATATTGGTGGGTGGGAGGGAACCCAAAATTAATAGCCACAATTATTTCATATTTCGGTTTCATTTCATTTGTACATGTGGTTAGAGAGCGAAACGGACAAAGTTTAGAGACCCCGCATCAAATCCCGACTCAGGCATTAATTTTTCTTTTCATGTCTTATTTGCCTTCATTGTCAAATGCCAATATATAATTATATATATATATATATATATATACATATGCTACAGTTAGATTTTTGATTTTCAGCAATGCAGGCCTAATATGACATGAAAAGAAAAATAAATCCCGGTTCAGGCATTCATTATACATTTCATGTCATATACATATATATATATATATATCCACCGCTGTGGTCTCGAGGTAGCGTGCTGCCTTGTCACGCAGCGGGCCCGAATTCGATCCCCGGTCGGGGCAGTTTTTCTGGGTGAGGTTTTTATCGGGGTTTTTCCTCATCTGTAAGACAAATGTCAGGAAAACTTTAAGGCCCAAAGTGTCCCCGAAATCATATGACCATCATCATCATCATCATCCTTCAACGGTGTGGAAAGCAACGGGAAGCTACCACACTTACAATTCCCTAGTAAAGCTGCAAAGCATAGCATGAAAATGCTATGATTACAGTGAAAGACCTGCCCTCGGACAGAATTACTGTGGATGTGTGGAGATATATATATATATATATATATATATGCCTATTGTAAAAATCATGTTTAAAAAATGAAGTTGATGTCAACAGTACGTCACTGGAACTAATTATATTATATATAGGTCTACGTTTGTGTGTCTGATAGTAAAATAATAAAATATTTACTTTAGAATAAACGAGCTTAAGTGAAATAATAAATTGCTGGACCAGAACGTAAAAAAATATAGAGTCGTATTTTGGAGGAGGGATAATGTACTCTTAGCAATATAAATAAATAAATGAGCAGGTTTGAATCGCAAACGAGTATACATATTGAACAAGAAAGTTTTAATAGCGATTCGGCACATATTAAAGACAGACATAATGCTGCTGTAAGAGCAATGAGCGACATTAGGCACCTCCGGGAGATATCACTACAGACAGCATTGAAACTCTTTCAGCTGAAAATAGTCCCGGTAGCAACTTATGGACTAGAAAATATATGGACGCACCTAAGTTACCAGAATCTAGCAGACCTAGAAAAATTAAGAGCACGTACCTGGGCCTATCGAAGTTCACACCCTCACGCCTAGCGTATGTACTGACAGGAGAGTTACCATTGGTGGAGGACTTGAGACAACAGCTTCTACTGCAATCCACCCCCAACTATGAGAAACTACTGAAAGACATGCAAAGGAAGCGCAGAGAGATATGGGATGACTTCTTTTGCACGGACGCGATGGTACACAAAGACTGGATGGAACCCCTGTAAGACCTTCGACACGCTGTGACAAGACTAGCGACGCACGGTTTCCACTTCAAAGTGTGTAAGACCAAGACATATCACCAACCGACGAACGAGTGTAAGTGCGAGTGGTGCGGGAAGATACCACGCCATATGGTGCGAGAACAGACAATCATCCCTGACCCAACTGAGTGACAAATGAGCAAGATAAACTATATACTAATAATGCATATTTTGTGCTTTACACTTATTAATTAATACCGATTCGACCATCGAATTAGGATGTTAAGTCTCGCAGTCCCCTTGGTGCTTTTCGAGAGAAGTATGCCATATACCGACATCGGAATTTTCTTATTCTTATCGTCATCATTATCCTTCATACGCAGCCACGAACAAACTTCTTGGATAGTGTCCCTGAGTTAGTTAAATAAAGATAAATAATATTCGCTTTACATAATTATTATACATCCAAACTTTTAACAAACATTTAACACACTCCTTCTTCTTCTTCTTCACGGTTTAGGCTTAAATTACTACCCTGTTCCGGCTCCAAATTGCTGCTCTTTTGATATTTTCTTTGGTCTTCCCAAACTTCTTCTTCCTCGTGGTGAATAACAGTATGCTGCTTTTGGTATTCTGTTCTCAGTCATCCTTGCCAAGTGTTCTTTCCAGTTTGTTCTGTATTTCTCTATTGTTGTGTTTAATTCCTCTACTTTTAGTTGTTGTCTTATTTCTGTGTTGTTTTTTTGTCTGTTCTTTGATATCCTGCTATTGGTCTGAGGAATCTCATTTCAGCAGCTTGTATTCTGGCAGATTGTTGTGTTGTCACTGTCCATGTTTCGGATCCATAAGTAATAATAGGCACTGCCATTGTCTTGTATAATTTCATTATAGAGACTTTCCTGGCTTTATTTTTCAAAGTTCTTTTTAATGTTCCTGTTATATAATTAAACTTATTTAGTTTGTTAGTTATATCTGTTTCCGCTGTGTATGATATTTCGCAACCTGGCAAGTTATATCTTACCACTTGTTCTATTGGTTTATTTTCTAATATTATCTTTGTCTGAACTGGAGGAGCGACCTTGAAGGCCATTGTTTTGTTTGTGAGCATATTTCCATCTTGTATTTTTTTGATGTTTCATTTAGTTTATACAGCATTGTTTTAGTTCGTCCTCAGTTTTTGCTATTAAAATCTGGTCATCCATTTAGTACACAAAATACTAAATTAAAAACATACGTAATTGAGTAGTATGATCTTCATCATCTTCTTCTTCTTCTTCTTCCTTTCATGTGATAGACCTAGTGGTCTGTTACAGTCTCAATCCAACGTTTGAAGGGTCTGCCCAAAGATCTCTTGCCTGGTGGCTGGTAATTTAAGATTTGACGTGGTATTCTTGTTCTGCTCATTCTTCTTACGTGAGATTTCCAGTTGTTTCTGTATTTTTGTACATATTCCATGACTGATTCTGTTTGTAATTCTTTGAGAATGTCAGAATTCCTGTTATGGTCTGTTCTTGAAAAGCCCGCAGTACGTCTCATAAATTTCATTTCTGCCGCAGTTAATCTTTGTTCATCTACACTGCGAATTCTCCAGGCCTCACTGCCGTAACATAATATGGGTCTGGTCAGTGTTTTATAAATTCTAGTTCGTGTGTGTTGCTGTACTGTGTTTGGCTTGAAAATATTATTTATAATTCCTGTTACTCTGTTAAATTTTATAATTTTTTGACTAAAATATTTTTCTTCTTCGTATTAGTATGATCTTAAAAATGCTGAAAGCATTTTTGATATTTGAGTTTCTCGAAATAAAGAAAATAAGAGAGTAACTTGAAACATGCATATTTTCTTTTTATTTTGTAGAACATAGATTTGATTTAAAATAAAATAATCTACATAATGACTTTCATGAAAGGTAGGTTCTCATTTCGCAGAAATTAATGGCATACAGACCTGTAAAGAGTTCTGAATGAATCTCATTAATATATAAATAAACTTTGAAGACTTTCTTGAAGGAAGTCTATCCTCTCAGGGATGCAGAGACAAGACCTACATTTTAACTTGGTACATTTCATCAATCCTTAATTGAGTAGAGCAAAATGGATTAAATGGAATCTAGGGAAGTTGGATGAGCTACAATACACTTCCAACACTTTAAGACGTGTACTAGTACACACATGTATTTTGACGCTGCGTTGGTAAATTTAATGGAAAATAATTTATCAAAGGTATCATTTATTACATAGATCAGTGGGATGCAATTGGCAGCCTCCAAGTCTTCTTCACTGGCATGGAACTCTATTCGTGGAGTGATTTATTAAATTTCAAAATAAATAAATGTCTTAAATATAATAAATAAAAATTTCATATAAACTAAATTATAAGTTACATTAAACTAATCTTTAATAGCAAAAATACTATTTTATAACTTAGCTACAGATAGAGAGATTGCAATAGAGTCTTTTTACACACTTTATATTAGCTTGAACTGAATCTATCTATGTAACGGAATCTTTCAACGCGATTTTCACCCACTTAAAATCATTGGATCGACTTTAGAAGTTTGTATACTTGTAAAGGACTCATGACAATACAATTATTTCATATTTATTTTCTAACCTCCTGGCCAGAATCATCAGAAAATCAAAAAAAGTATGTTTGTATCTATGTAACGGAATCTTTGAACACGACTTTCACCCACTTAGAAGCATTGGATCGACTTGAAACTTTGTACTTATAAAGGCTCCGTGACAATACAATGTTTTCATATTTGTTTCTACAATTCTGGCCAGAATCGTCAGACAATTAAATAAAAATCATCTTCAACACATATAGAATAAAACTAGAGTTATCAACAAAAAGAAAATTTTACCATCAAAGGATGGAGTGCTTTTAATGATTTTTACATTTTCTTCTTAGACACGTTACTTTTACCAATATCTGTTTATTATCAAATATATTAATTGATATAGAGCACCCCACGCTTTTGATGGTAAAATTATTTTCTTTTTGTTGATAACTCTAGTTTTATTCTCTGTGTTGGAGATGATTTCTTTGTTGACCACTTTAATTTTATCCCAAGTGTGTTGGAAATTAAAATTATTTTTAATTTTTAGTTTGGTTCTCTAATAAAGCGTGTTGTTTTAGTTTTTAAAACTATTATTTATTTCTTTTATTTTACCTGCTGAGGGGCTGAGAGTCAGAATGTCCCATAATACAATGTAAATAGGACAGATTGTAAGTGCTCTCGCTAAACCAAAGGTAAAATAGTTTTACAAATTCACAAACTAGATTCAGTGTAGTTGTAAATTTCATTTTCATACATCTATCTATCTATCTTCGGGTTTTTACAGCTGCTGCCGTCTTCCCGTGCCAAACCTCCAAAGCCTACGGTCTTGGGTATCTTCGATGCTTAGCCCTCTTGCTTGCATTACTGTCTTCATGTTTTCCTTCCATGTTAACCTTGTTCTTCCACTTTTCTTCCTTCTGTTTGGATGCCATTCATATAGTTGCTTCGGCCATCGCTCATCTTCCATTCTTAAGACATGTCCTAACCACTTTAATTCCTTTTCCTCAATTCTTTCAATTATGCTTTCTTCTGCTTCCATTATGTTTCTAATTTCCTTATTTGTGACACGTTCTAATTTAGACTTTATGGCACTTCTTCGTAAATAATCCATTTTTAGAGCTATTAGTCTAGTTTTGTAGTACTTATTGATTGTCCCATACCTCACTTCCGTACATAGCCGGACATTTTCATATATAATATTGCAAATATGAGCATATTTTATCAGTATATGTGTAAATTGCGATCTTTATTAAATAGTAGAGCAGAGAGTGCATCTCCATTGTGAATTTCAAAAGTGTCTGTAGTGAGACAATATATGCATAATAAATTAACATATGGAACGTGTTTTAAAATTAACTGCGTAATTTTTTCCTTAAAATAACTAACATTAAAAAAGTTAAATAGCTTCTCGTAACGGTCGTTTCCATTTTAATTGCTCTATTAAATTACTTCGTCCAGTGTATAATGCCATTTTTATTAGGAAACCAAATTGTATATAATTAAAATATAAAATTAACATTTTAATGTTCTCCGTGGCATCGTATATAAAAATATCGCCTTAAGAGTAATTTTATTCGTCGTAATATTATAAGCAAGGTTTTTTCAATGACAGGAAACAACTCTGAAAGAAAACAAAACCATCAAAGAGTGGATTCAGTATTATACTATATCGATTGCATACATTTTAATACTATATCATCTATATTTTTGTAACGAAAGTTAAAAATTACAAGATTTTGATAATTTTAATAATTGTTTTGAAATTGCAATGAAAGTAGAATTTAAAAAAATATGAATAATACCGTCTCTCTAATCCACAAACATTTAAATTCCAATTTTGGTGGCATTTTTACAATGTATAACCTTCTGTTCAGAAAGTAACATTCTTTGGTAAATATAATCTATAAAAATGAATGCTTGTTTGTTCGTATTCTATGCGCGGCCATACCGTTTATCCGATTTTCATGGGTTTTTTGCAAAATGTTCAGAAGATTCCCGGGATGAACATAGGCTATAAGAGTTGTAATACTCAACTCCTACATCCTTAAAAATCGCTCTTTGTAGTGAAAAAGTTAAATAAAGTCCCTATTTTGACACTTAAATAGCTTACGCTGCCTAAACCATAACAAATACACAAAATTAATGTACACAGAATTCAATATCTCACAAAACTCTAGAAAAAAGTCCATATAATTCATTGTTATGTAGTCTTCTCCATTCACCTGTCTGTTCATCTTTCTTTCGTCAAAAACTTTCCTGAGAAGTTTATTCTCAAATACTCGTAATCTCCTGTGCTCCCGGAAAAGAAGAGAAGGAAGTAGAAGAGAAGAGAAAGAGAAGAGAAGAAGAGATAGAGAGATGAAGAAAGAGTAAGAGAAGAGAATAGAAGAGAAGATAAGAGAAGAGAAGAGAATATAAGAGAAGATAATAGAATATATTAGAATATAATGATAATATATAATATAATATAATATAAGATAATATAATATAATATAATATAATATAAGATAATTTAATATAATATAATATAATTATAATATAATATAATATAATATAATATAATATAATATAATATAATATAATAGTAATATAAATATTAAATAATATAATCTAATATTAATATAATATACATATCTGGTTTTAGATGTTAGAATAATTATTTTATATATATTATCAGTTTACGTTTTTTTTTAAGGCGTAGTTGGACATCAAGAATCTCTTTAATGAATAATAGCACGCATTTGCAGAATTGAGCTATGTTTAATTTCCTTGTGCTATTCATTCCTGTTTCTGATTATTTTTCCTAGGTATTTGAATTCAGCCACTTCCTCAAAATTCCCCTCATTTGTCATTAGTTGTCCATTTCCATTATAGGCATATAATGTATTTGTATGTGTGACTATATATTTAGTTTTATTGATATTTACTTCCAGTCCCAATTTTTTAGTGTTACTCAATAGTGTGTGCATGTTGGCCTTTAGTATCTCCTCGCTATCGGCCAATAGTACTACATCATCAGCATAAACTAACAGCTTATTAAAAACTGGTAACTATATTTAAATAACTCCGAAAAAATGACACTCGATTTCCAAATTCTCTAGAAAAATTCACGAGTTATTTCGTGAATTTATCCACGATTTTTAAAAACATGCCTTTCTTTCATCATCCACTCGTGCCACATGCCCTGATGTAAAATTAGATCTTTTTAATATAAATTAATATTCACCTTGGCTTCCAAATAAACAAAAGAATCTTCTTCATCTATAATATGGTCTTTCAGTTTTATTTTACTACGTGCAGATAAATGAACTTGCATTTCTTTAATTTCTTGTAGGCCTATATTTATCATCAGTTATCACTTTAATTACTTACCATGTGGTATGTAAACTAATTTATCTTCAGGTATTAATGTTAGAAAAACTAAAAACGGAAGAGATATATTTGTCCCTTTTCCATGTTCAATTGCTTGAAATTTACATGAATTGAATGTCAGTGTAGATGAACAGTGACTAACTGCAGCAGAAATGAATTTAATGAGACGTACTGCAGGTTACTCAAGGACAGACCTTAAAAGGAATTTTGAGATTCTCAAAGAATTACACACAGAATCAATCATGGAACATGTACAAAACTCTCACGTAAGAAGAATGATCAGAACAAGAATACCACGTCAGATCTTAAATTACCAGCCACCAGAGATTTTGGGCAGACCTTTAAAACGTTGGATTGTCACCGTACCAGACCTCTATCACATGAAAGGAAGAAGAAGAAGAATGTCAGATGATTTCACTATGGCTCTTGCACAGACTGAGACGTGTATTCTGGGGTAAACGCGGCCGTCACGCGGGACAAACAATCCATTTGTCATCTCTTGCCGGTTTTATGGAAATATGGGAACCTTAACTTTCTACTACCCCAAGAGTCTCCTAAGAACTGTAAGGAGATGACTATAGCTTTATGTAGATTATATTCAACAGGCTATATACAGATGGAACGGATGTTCTGAAAGGCCTACAGGCATAAAGATTACATATTTTATAAGTTGAGGACGACGGATCTTACCTAAGAAGGTATATTTTAACTTAATACACGCTTTATATTAGCTTGACCTGCATCTATCTATCTATGTAACGGAATCTTTCAACGCGATTTTCACCCACTTAGAAACATTGGATCGACTTGAAACTTTGTATACGTGTAGAGGACCCGTGACAATACAATAATTTCATATTTTGTTTCTAACATCCTGGCCAGAATCATCCCAAAATCAAAAAAATGAAAACTGGTATAATAGGTTGCGGACTTGTCGAGATTTTAGTCAATCGTGGTAAGAGCTCAGTTAATAGAGCCGTGAGTGAACTCTTAATGATATATAAGTTCAGTAATCCATTACATCGCTGGTTCAAAGAATGGAGGGGAGGGCCCCCTTTTGTTTTAGTCTTTTTTTCGCTTTTTCTTTTTTTTGTCCCTTCTTTCTTTTTTTTTTTTTTTCTTTTCCTTTTTTTATAGAAGAGTATTACTTTTAGCTCATACTACAATAGTATCGAATTTAAAGATATTTATATTTTTATCTTATTCTGTAAAATATTAAAACTAAAAAATAAAAAATAAATAATAGTTTTATAAACTAAAAAATGAAAAATAATTTTAATTTCCAATACGCTTGGGATAAAATAAAGTGGTCAACAAAAAAATCATCTCCAACACATATCGAATAAAACTAGAGTTATCAACAAAAAGAAAATAATTTTACCATCAAAAGCGTGGGGTGATTTTTATGATTTTTACATTTTCTTCTTAGAGAGCTTACTTTTACCAATATCTGTTTATTATCAAATATATTAATTGATATAGAGCACCCCACGCTTTTGATGGTAAAATTATTTTCTTTTTGTTGATAACTCTAGTTTTATTCGATATGTGTTGGAGATGATTTTTTTGTTGACCACTTTATTTTATCCCAAGCGTATTGGAAATTAAAATTATTTTTCATTTTTCATTAGTTTTCTAATAAAGCGTGTTCTTTTAGTTTTTAAAACTATTATTTATTTTATTTGTTGACTCTCCACCTCAACGGTTTTAACAATGCATTTTATTAGTATTAGCTATAAAAAACTGGAAGAAGTTATTGAGTGCGTGTCATACATGTGATGTAATAAAATTAGTTTCTTATTGAATTAGTGAGCGCATGTAAATGCTGGGGTGTAATGTATGGGCGACAAGTTGCATCACGTAGAACGATGTATTGACTGGCCTGACTTATTGGCTACATTCAGCCCAGGTAAATGGATGGTAGTTTCATACACTGATGCCATTTAACGCCATTTCCATAGCAGAGCAGTGTCCAGCCGTGTGACCATATACAACCCTATTCCCAGTTCTATATATTAACGTCACCGTAAATACACTAAACTAACAGCACTGCTGACAAAAGCGAAAATATTAAACGAAATGCTATAAAAAGTTTATATGAAACCACATTTATAAAAGTAAAGTTAGATCATGGGAAAATAACAGATAAATTTGAAATTAACCAAGGTTTAAGACAGGGATGTGGACTATCTCCATTACTGTTTATTCTATATCTAAATAAAATTGTCCAGGAGTAAAAAAACTAAACCCCCCAGGAGTAAAAATATGTAGAGGAAACCAAATACAAACAATGATCTTCGCAGATGATCAAGTACTTCTAGCGGAGAATGAAGATGATTTGCAGAGATCAGTGTTTAAATTGCAGAATACCCTGGAAAAATACAACATGAAAATATCTGAAAATAAAACCAAATCCATGGCAATCACTGGAAAGAGACTTTCGAGAGTAAAAATAATAATAAATAATAAAACAATAGAACAAGTAACACACTTTAATTATTTAGGTAATAATATATCACAGTTTCATAATCAAAAAGATGTGGAAACAAATTTAGAAAAATATAACAGATTAAATGGTATAATTAGGAGAAATTTTGGAAAACAAATGAGGAAAGAAATCCAATTGAGATTTCATAATGCCATAGACAAACCTGCTCTACTATACGGAAGTGAATGCTGGACACTTCGAGCAAAAGATAAATCCCGCATTAATAGTTCACAAATGAGATTCCTCGGATCACTAACTGGAGTAACATTAAGGGATAGAATGAAAAGTGATGAGATAAGGATGCAGTGGAATAGTAGGGAAATGGTTCAACATATACAAAATTATCATATTAAATGGTTCCAACACGTCCAGAGAATGTCAAATTCCCGTTTACCAAAGATGATTTACCACCTCAACCCTAAAGGCAAAAGAGACCTCGGAAGACCCTTCAACCGATGGAAAGATCAGTTTTTGTAGTCGCAGAACGGGCAACATCACCCAATACTGCATTCGGAAGAAGAAGAAGAAGAGAAGAACAATAATAAAAATAATACTATTATAATAATGGATATTAAACGAATGAACTCAAATAGGCTTACAAAAGAGATAATGGAATTCTACGAAAACAGAAGTAAAGCTCCAGTGGATACTATGAAGTGAATTGATGAAGTCAAAAAGGACTTAAAATTGGCAGGAATTACTAAAGAAGATATCCCAAACAGAGATATATTTAGAATTAAGGTGAATAAGTGGCAAGTTGACCAAGAGGACAAACCGAAGAAAAAAACTGGAGAAACTTGGACAGATGATAGAAAACAAGCTCATAGCAAAAGAATGAAAGAAATTTGGGCTCAAAGGAAACACCTCTAAGTACTTTGCATAGTCCTACATGGGCTCATCCCCAATCAAAAAAAAAAAAATAATGGGTCAATTGTTTCAAAGTGGAAAGAAGATTATAGAACAAGAACCAGAATTTAATTATTTACGCGCATTAACGACTAACACTAAAATTTAATATAAGAAGCACATTTACCTACAGATATCAACTAGTGACATGTGGTTAGCATATCGCCTCAATATGACATCTAACGTATTACTTGGATGGATATATATTAGGAAAATGTAACGATTTAGAATATTGGAGACGTCAGTTATTACCGGAAAGATTTCTAAATTCAAATCGGGAAAGATTGGCTGCTACGAGATATTGGTAAATCCAGAAAATTGGATAAACCTCGGTAAATTTCTGGACAAAATGCGGAAAATAAGGACAACACTAATTCATGAATAAATATATGTTATCAAAATGCAATACCATTAATTCTTAACAATTATATATAAATTAATTAGTGTATAATGCTATTGTGTTATTATTTAATTGTAATATTATTGTGTTTTCTTTATGTAATTTTAATGTTATTGATTTTTTTGTTGTTTATTTTTCAGTACACTAGTACCAATTATTACTTTATTGTAACGGACTGTCAACAGCACGTACGGCTTACTGCCCGTGCGACCCATATTTGTAAATAATATTGTAAATATCTGACATTTTGTCTAATAAAGTCCTACTTGGATGGATAAAGATCAGTTAAATTTGGCATACAGGCCTATTGTATTCAGCCTTGCGGATCATTTACAGGACAGTAAATCTTCAGACTCGGGACCCACGGCTTAAAGTCCTTCCTGCAGGAATAGTTCCTTCGATTTTTCCACCCTAAATTTCTATCTGCTCCCAGCCGGATTTGAATCCGCGACCCTCGGAACTAGAGGAAAGAACACATCCACTAGACTAAATTGAGTTATTGTTCACTTTACAAAGTATCATTATAAATTATAACGTAACAGCGTTATTTTGAATGAAATGTGTCAACTGTTGTTTATCATAAATGAGATAGAAACGTGCTTGTTTGCAGATATTTAAAGTACAACCGGATGTCGGGCATCAAATCTACTTCAGATAAGGTTTTTGTGTTACACAAAGCAACAACCAACAGAATAGTACGGAAGAATAACTCACCCGATAGTTGTCCTCAGATATGCGACACGCACTAAAGCGCAGAGTTCATCTTTAATCAAATTAATGGTCGATAATTCGGACCTTCATTAATAAATGATTTGATGGAGACATTTTGAGAAAGTATAGAAAAGCCCATCAAAATGTCCGAATTGTTGCTATATAGATTGACATCCCATACAATACAAAACATGAATTTCGTTATTTAGATCCTTTAATTCCCATAAAGACAAAGTAGTTCACTGTTATGTAGTCTTCTCCATTCGCCTGTCTGTTCATGAGAACTTCATTCTAAAAAGTATACTCGTAATTTTTGCTTCTCCCGTAAAGTAAGAGTCCATGTTTCGCATCCATATAATAGTATAACTGGTTGAATAATAATTTAATATTTTGAGTTTAACGTTTTTTGAAAGGAGTTGGGACTTCAAGAGTCCCTGTAATGCATAATAGCTCGCATTTCCAGAATTTAGTCAATGGTTAATTTCTTCCTGCACTTCATTCGTATTTCTAATTACTGTTCCTACATGTTTGAATTCAGCACATTTTTTAAATTTCCCTCAGTAACTGTCCATTTCCATTATATGATGTATTTATATCTGTGACCACATATTTATTAGATTATACAGGGGGATAATTGGAAAACGTTATAACAGGATATGGTTATATGTTCGCGCGACCATGAGCCTACGGGGTTCATATAGCGCCAAAAATATTAAACAGAAAGAAAATAAAACTGTTATTCGTCCAATCAGTAGAACAAGAATGAGACGGGAGAATAAAATTAACCACGATTTGAGGGAAGTATATTATGTAGCGGATAATATTAAATTAAATAACAGATTTTGTGAAGAAGGAATTATAAATCGTGGTGTGAGACAAGGCTCCCCCCTATCCCCAACACTCTTTGCAATTTATATCAATGAAGTAATATGTTGCTGGAACAAAACATATAAATTTGGAATAAGAATATCAGAAAATAGAAAATTAAACACCATATTGTTTGCAGATGACCAAATAATAATAGCAAATTCCGAAGATAATCTACAGAAAGGTCTGTATGAAATTAACAAAATTACAGAAGAATATGGATTAAAGATATCTACAGAAAAAACAAAAATTATGGCATTTCAAGGTGTAGATCCTGTCAGAAGTAAAATTGTACTGGACAATAAAATTTTGGAGCAGGTGAATAATTTTACATATCTAGGATGCAAATATCTCATATGAAGAAGAAAAGGATGTAAATGCAAAAATATCTAAATTTTTAAGAATTTTAGGGTTAATAAATTCTATCTTCAAGCCACAGTTAGTCCAAAAGCATTCAAGACTGAAAGTGTATAAAACACTGGCTCTTCCGACTCTTTTGTATGGTAGCGAAGTATGGACATTGAAACAGAAGGATATACAGAGACTTAGATCTGCTGAAATGAGATATCTTCGGAGGACTGCAGGATACACACTATTAGATCACAAAAAAAATGAAGACATCTTAGAAGAATTACACATGGAATCTTTAGAAAACAAAATTTCTGATTATAAGTCAAGATGGATACAACATGTTCATCGAATGGAAGATCACAGAATACCCAAACTAATGTTAAGATATCAACTTGCAGGAAGAAGAAGACCAGGACGTCCACTCAAAAGACTTCTGGATGGTGTTTCTCTTGAGGCCGAAACAGGTCAACAAATGGCCTAAATTCGTGAATGTACTATGATGTTGATGATGATTATTTGAAAAATCTCGAGATAGGGGTGTACGGAGAATTTATAACCGCACGACCGCGAATCTACGGATTCGATAGTGTCCGTGAATTTGTTTTTTTTTACTTTAATAAACACAATGTGTACATTAATTTTAAGTTAGCTTTTTACCAGTCTTTCATTACTGTGTTGAGTGGTAGAGTCCTGTTTTTACACTTCGCTAGATGATATTTGGGACATGGATTGTTGCATAATTTACAGATGCAGTCCTCCTTGGGTTCATGGTACATGTTGTTCAGGCATATATTCCCATGAAATCCATGGGCTGTACAGGTGTCGAAGTTCGAAGGTTCGGTTGCTTCCAGGTTTGTGTTTTCATTGCGTCTGTTTCCATAATTAGTGTCGGTATCTGAGCGGCTTTGTTCTGTCTGTCCTCGATGACGATTCTGTATGCTTGCGTCTGAAACAGTGTCTGATATCTTCGATGAAGAAGGATTCCTGGGCTATTGTATAGGCATAACTATTTCTTGTATATTTTGAAATTGACAGTGAATTTGTGTAAGTTAGTTAATAATAATAGTCTAACAATACTAATAATAATATTAATGATAATGATAATAATAATAATAATAATAATAATAATAATAATAATAATAATAATAATAATAATAATAATAATAATATAATGGTCTTTATAGCCACATATGATAAGAACAGTTAAGTTTCGTAGACTGCGATGGACGGGACATTTGCCACGAATGGGGAATGAAAGACGTGAATGGAAGCTTGTTGTAGGAAACCCAGAGGGAAAACGTTCGGTTGGTAGACCAAGAATTAGGTGGGAGAATTATATTAATCATGATTTCAGGAAAATATATCATACAGATATGATTGTAAAACATTAGCTCAGGGTAGGGATATGTGGAGAGCTTATGTCCGTGCGGCCATGAATCTAAGGGTTCTATAGTGCAAGTGAGTTAGTTAGTTACTTAATAATGATAATAAAATAATAATAATAATAATAATAATAATAATGGTCGTCTTTATAGGAAGCCACATGTAATAAGAAGAGTTAAGTCGGGTAGACTGCGATGGGCGGGTCATTTGGCACGAATGGGGAATGAAAGAGGTGCATGGAAGCTTGTAGAAAACCAGAGGGAAAACGTTCGGTTCGTAGACCAAGAATGAGGTGAGAGAATAATATTAACCATGGTTTCAGGAAAGTATATCATACAGATATGATTGTAAAATATTAGCTCAGGATAGAGATATGTGGAGAGCTTATGTCCGTGCAGCCATGAACCTAAGGGTTCTATGGTGCAAGTGAGTAATAACAAAATAATAATAATAATAATAATAATAATAATAATAATAACAATAATAATTTCATTTAAACTGACAAATTAAAGAGCAAAGGATCTCATCTTCCACTCACCATTCACTTATTTCTACCTACAAAGTATTTATACACTGCAAATAAATATCGAACTATATTAAATGCTAGAAGTAAAATAGAGTGATTTCACTATAAAATATTCAAAAATATTATAATAATGTTAGATAATAATAATTTAAAAAATATATATAATTATATTCGTGCCCAGACACTAAAATATCGTAAGAAATTAAATGTTCATGGGGATTCCGGTTTATGACAATCAATTAAACTAAAGATTTGAAAAATAAATAATAGTTAAAAAAACTAAAACAACACGCTTTATTAGAAAACCAAACTAAAAAATGAAGAATAATTTTAATTTCCAACACGCTTGGGATAAAATTAAAGTGGTCAACAAAAAATATCATCTTCAGCACATCTAGAATAAAACTTGAGTTATCTACAAAAAAAAAATTTACCATCAAAAACGTTGGGTGTTTTTTATGTTTTTTTACATTTTCTTCTTAGAGACTTTACTTTTACCAATATCTGCTTATTATCAAATATATTAATTGATAAAGAACACCCCACGCTTTTTATGGTATTTTTTTAGATAACTCTAGTTTTATTCTAGATGTGTTGGAGCTGATTTTTTGTTGACCACTTTAATTTTATCCCAAGCGTCTTGGAAATTAGAATTAGTTTTCATTTTTTAGTTCAGTTAAGTCTCGTAGACTGCGATGGGCAGGACATGTTACACGTATGGGGAATGAAAGACTTGCATGGAAGCTTCTTGTAGGAAAGCCAGAGGAAAAACGCCCAGTTGGTAGACCAAGAATGAGGTGGGAGAATAATATTAACTATGATTTGAGGGGGGGCACGCCGTAGCGTAGTGGTTAAGGCACTGAGCTACAAGCCGGAGGATCGAGGGTTCAAGTCCCGTTGGGGTCAGGATTTTTAAACTGACCCAAACCCTCTGGCGGCACTATGGCCCTGCGGTCGACTCAGCCTCTAACGGAAATGAGTACCAGACGCTTGTTCTGGGGTAAAGGCGGCCGTCACGCAGGGCTGACAACCCGGCTGACATCAAGTACCGATTGTCTAAAAAAAGTGGGAGCCTTAACCTCCTACTACCCCAAGGGCCTCCTGAGGCCAGTTGTGGGATCACTTTACACTTTTATGATTTGAGGGAAGTAGATTATACAGGGAATGATTGGAAAGGATTAGCTCAGGATAGGGATGTATGGAGAGCTTATGTCCGCGCGGCCATGAACCTACGGGTTCGATAGTGCCAGTGAGTAAATAAGTAAGTAAGTTTCATTTTTTAGTTTGCTTCTCTAATAAAGCGTGTTGTTTTAGTTTTTTTAAACTATTATTTATTAATAGGTACAGTCGGTTTTAAGTTATTGACTTTTAACCCTTAAATTGGCAAAAGACAAATGTCTTGTGTCAGTTATTTGAATGAGGCGGACCGCACTGAAAACGGAATCTTTTATAACTGTTATTATTAGGTATTTTGTATAATTAGACACACATTTAAGTGGTTTCTTTTCGTTAGTTTTCTTCCGATTTATTAAAAATATTAAATTAATTAAACCAACTGGTGTATCCAAAAGGATACATTACGAATTTAAGGGTTAATATACTTTTGAAGAGCATGTTTCAGTGTATTATGAATATTAATAAAGTAAGAAGAATGGACTTCATACAGTGATGAGATAGAGTGTATATGAAAATATTTTGAATGTAAAAATATATCTCGCCTGTCAGAAACAAGAGAGCGTGCTTAAGGAGAATCAGTGACTTGTCAAGATGGCTGACAGGCTTATCGACGTTTGTATGATGCGTAACATGAGCATCTCTGGCTTCTTTGTATTTCAAATGGATATTATTATTCTGGACGGTATTTCTTGGAAAAAGTGGTGATTATTGGATATCGAATTTCCTGCAGCTATATCTCAGTTTTCCTATATTCTCGATTCCCTTCCCGAGGGAGGTTATAAAGTCACGAATTATATGTGATGAGACTTCCCTTTTTTTTATTCTTCTGAGGTGAATTAAAAAGAAAACTTTTTTGTTGCAAATTCTGATTCTCACTGTATTAAAATTCGTTATCGCCACTGGATCTTCAGTTTTAATTTTTTTTCACTCCTTTTGCAATTGTTTATTTAGATAGTATTTCATTCAACTACAATATTGGACGGTATTAACAAGTAATTTATAATCAATTGAGTTGGTGTTTACTTGATGAAAATCCATATTTATTAATTAAATAAGAATAAAACGTAGTTTTACTTGATTTTCATATTTATTATATAATTCAGTGACAGCTGTTTCGTACCTTCTTCAGACATGTTAACAAATTATGAATTGTGTTCCAACTGATCTAAGCAACAATACAACAATATTTATTTAAATTTTTTTAATTTAACAAAGGGGATTCATTCAAATCAACTTGAGAATTTAACAGTTTTTTACTACTTTTAAATTTATTAATTTCTGCAGCCTCCAAAAGATCTAACTTCTTACCCTTATCACAAACATGTAAAATTTCAAAATTTGGGTCGAAACAATGATTAAATTGTTATGCTAACCACCTATTCCAATTTAATCATTGTTGTGACCCAAATTTTGAAATTTTACATGTTTGTGATAAGGGTAAGAAGTTAGATCTTTTGGAGGCTGTAGAAATAAATAAATTTAAAAGTAGTAAAAAACTGTTAAATTCTCAAGTTGATTTGAATGAATCCCCTTTGTTAAATTAAAAAATTTAAATAAATATTGTTGTATTGTTGCTTAGATCAGTTGGAACACAATTCATAATTTGTTAACATGTCTGAAGAAGGTACAGTGTACCGAAACAGCTGTCACTGAATTATATAATAAATATGAAAATAAAATAAAACTACCTTTTATTTTTATTTAATTAATAACTAATTTATAAATCATCATCATCATCAACAACAAGGATTAAGCCCAATGGCCTGTTCCGATCTCATTATAGGTCGAATTGGTCCTTCCATCTCTTCAATGGTCTTCCCAACATTCTTCTCCCATTTTGGTTTATAATTATACATTCTTCTTGGTATGCGCTGTTCATTCATTCGTAATACGTGCTGAAGATAAGCATTTTGATAATATTTTATTCTTTTACAGAGATTAAATATATTAAGTTCTGTTCTTATATCTTCGTTTTTCTTTTTATCGGTCCTTTGGTATCCTGCTATTGCTCTCAACATCTTCATTTCAGCAGCCTCTATTTGTTTACTATCTGCCTTTGTTAATGTCCAGGTTTCACATCCATAGATAAGAGATGGAAATGCCAATACTTTGTAAAATTTTAAAATAGTTTCTTTTCTAGTTTTATTCAATGAAGTATGTTTAATTGTGCCACATAGATAATTGAATCGTTGTATTTTAGTGTGTTTATCTAAATTTCTGTCATTGCCTAAATGACATTCCAAATAATTAAAATTCTGAACTTGGCCTATAAGTAGGCCTACATTGTTTATCATTATTTTTGTTCTTATTGCACATTTTCCTTTCAGAACTAATATTTTCGTTTTAAATAATCAATTGAGTTGGTGTTTACTTGATGAAAATCCATATTTATTAATTAAATACAAATAAAACGTAGTTTTATTTGATTTTCATATTTAAATATGACACAACATCTCAACATAATAGACTCAGTTGAAATGGATTTTTGGAGAAGAGCTGCCAGAAAATCTAGACTGGAAAAAATCAGAAATGACACAACATGTCAACATAATAGACTCAGTTGAAATGGATTTTTGGAGAAGAGCTGCCAGAAAATCTAGACTGGAAAAAATCAGAAATGACACAACATGTCAACATAATAGACTCAGTTGAAATGGATTTTTGGGTGGAGAGAGCTGCCAGAAAATCTAGACTGGAAAAATCAGAAATGACACAACATGTCAACATAATAGACTCAGTTGAAATGGATTTTTGGAGAAGAGCTGCCAGAAAATCTAGACTGGAAAAAATCAGAAATGACACAACATGTCAACATAATAGACTCAGTTGAAATGGATTTTTGGAGAAGAGCTGCCAGAAAATCTAGACTGGAAAAAATCAGAAATGACACAACATGTCAACATAATAGACTCAGTTGAAATGGATTTTTGGAGAAGAGCTGCCAGAAAATCTAGACTGGAAAAAATCAGAAATGACACAACATGTCAACATAATAGACTCAGTTGAAATGGATTTTTGGAGAAGAGCTGCCAGAAAATCTAGACTGGAAAAAATCAGAAATGACACAACATGTCAACATAATAGACTCAGTTGAAATGGATTTTTGGAGAAGAGCTGCCAGAAAATCTAGACTGGAAAAAATCAGAAATGACACAACATGTCAACATAATAGACTCAGTTGAAATGGATTTTTGGAGAAGAGCTGCCAGAAAATCTAGACTGGAAAAAATCAGAAATGACACAACATGTCAACATAATAGACTCAGTTGAAATGGATTTTTGGAGAAGAGCTGCCAGAAAATCTAGACTGGAAAAAATCAGAAATAGGAGAACAAAAATTAGAAAATGGATGAATGCAGAAAGAAATATAATGAATGAGTTCGAACACAGAAGGCAAAAAAAGGTATGGACATGTAAGAAGAATGCAGGATGGATGTAAGAAGAATGCAGGATGGAAGAATACCATAGGCCGTCTATGCATGGAAAATTGAAAGAACGAACAGAAAAGGAAGACCAAGAACAACCTGGAAGAACAACATTCAAAATTCAATGAGGAAATTTGGTGTAACGGATGAAGACACAGAGGACAGAGAATGATGGAGAACTTTAATTAAAGGAAATCTGTGAATGTTTGTTGCAAACTGATAGTCTGTAAGTCTGTGGTCATTTATATTTATTATTTTTTCATTTTTAATTCATGTTAATTACTAAGATTGGTTGAATTACTAATTGGTTAATTTTCCAAATAAATGTCAAAATTTTCGAAATTTCAAAAACTGCAAAAATACTTACTTATGGGTTTATCCGGGATTTATAATGCAAAAAATCCGGTCTACATCCAAAAATTCAAAATTAAGTTTTTCGTGAATGTACTATGATGATATTCATGAAGTTTTCCAAGGCTATCCTCTTGCTGTTTTTCCAATAAATGACAAAATTATCGAAACTTCAAAAACTGCAAAAATACTATCTAGAGATGTCTAATGCAAAAAATCCGGTCTAAAACCAAAATTTAAAATTTACTTTTAAAAGGCTATAGTCAAAATTGTCAAAATTTTCCAAACTTCAAAAACTACAAAATTACTATCTACAGGGTGTATCCGGGATTTATAATGCAAAAAATCGTATCTAAATCCAAAATTTCATAATTCAGTTTTCCAAGGTGTTTTTCCAAAAATGTCAAAATTTTCGAAATTTCAAAAACTGCAAAAATACTATCTAGAGGGTGTGTCCGGGATTTATAATGCAAAAAATCCGGTCTAAATCCAAAATTTCAAAATTGTGTTTTCCAAGGCTATAGTCTTGGCCGTTTTTTCCAAAAAATGTCAATATTTTCGAAATTTCAAAAATTGCAAAAAAAACTATCTAGAGGGTTTGTCCGGGATTTATAATGCAAAAAATCTGAGCTATATCAAAAATTGCAAAATAGTGTTTCGAAGGCTATAGTCTTGGTGGTTTTCCAAAAAATGTCAAAATTTTCGAAATTTCAAAAACTGCAAAAATACTATCTAGAGGGTGTGTCCGGGATTTATAATGCAAAAAATCCGGTCTGAATCCAACATTTCAAAATAGTGTTTTCCAAGGTTATAGCCTTGGTGGTTTTCCAAAAAATGTCATATTTTTCGAAATTTCAATATCTGCAAAAATACTATCTAGAGGGTGTATTCGGGATTTATAATGCAAAAAATCCGGTCCAAATCCAAAATTTCAAAATAGTGTTTTCCAAGGCTATAGTCTTGGTCGTTTTCCAAGAAATGTCAAAATTTTCGAAATTTCAAAAACTCCAAAAATACTATCTACAGAGTGTGTCCGGGATTTATAATGCAAAAAATCCGGTCTAATTCCAAAATTTCAAAATGGTGTTTTCCAAGGCTATAGTCTTGGTCGTTTTCCAAAAGATGTCAAAATTTTCGAAATTACAAAAACTGTAAAAATATTATCTAGAGGATGTGTCCGGGATTTATAATGCAAAAAATCCGGTCTAAATGCAAAATTTCAAAATAGTGTTTTCCTAGGCTATAGTTTTGGTGGTTTTCCAAAAAATGTCAAAATTTTCGAAATTTCAAAAACTGCAAAAATACTATCTAGAGGGTGTGTCCGGGATTTATAATGCAAAGAATCCTGTCTAAATAAAAAAATTCAAAATAGTGTTTTCCAAGGCTACAATCTTTGTCATTTTCCAAAAAATGTCAATATTTTCGAAATTTCAAAAACTGCAAAAATACTATCTAGAGGCTGTATCCGGGATTTATAATGCAAGAAATCCGGTCTACATCCAAAAATTCAAAACTGAGTTTTACAAGGCTATAATCTTAGTGTTTTTTTCCAAAAAATGTCAAAATTTTCGTAATTTCAAAAACTGAAAAAATACTATCTAGAGGGTGTATCCGAGATTTATAATGCAAAAAAATCCGGTCTACATCCAAAATTTCATAATTCAGTTTTCTTAGGTGTTTTTCCAAAAAATGTCAAAATTTTCGAAATTTCAAAAACTTCGAATATACTATCTACAGGTGGTATCCGGGATTTATGATGCAAAAAATCCGGTCTAAATCCAAAATTTAAAAATTGAATTTTCCAAGGCTATACTCTTAGTGTTTTTCCAAAAAATGTCAAAATTTTCGAAATTTCAAAAACTGCAAACATACTATCTAGAGGGTGTATCCGGGATATATAATGCAAAAAATCCGGTTTAAATCCAAAATTTCATAATTGAGTTTTGCAAAGGGTTTTTCCAAAAAAAATATCAAAATTTTCGAAATTTCAAAAACTGCAAAAATACTATCTAGAGGGTGTATCCGGGATTTATAATGCAAAAATCCGGTCTAAATCCAAAATTTCAAAATTAGATTTTCCAAGGCTATAATCTTGGTGTTTTTTCCAAAAAATGTCAAAATTTTCGAAATTTCAAAAACTGCAAAAATACTATCTAGAGGGTGTATCCCGGATATATAATGCAAAAAATCCGGTTTAAATCCAAATTTCATAATAGAGTTTTCCAAAGTGTTTTTCCAAATATAGGCCTATATCAACATTTTCGAAATTTAAAAACAGCAAAAGTGCTATCTAGAGGGTGTATCCGGGATTTATAATGCAAAAAATCCGGTTTAAATCCAAATTTCATAATTGAGTTTTCCAAGGTATTTTTCCAAAAATATATCAAAATTTTCGAAATTTCAAAAACTGTACAAATGCTATCTAGAGGGTGTATCCGGGATTTATAATGCAAAAAATCCTGTCTAAATTCAAAATTCAAAATTGAATTTTCCAAGGCTATAATCTTGGTGTTTTTTCCAAAATATGTCAAAATTTTCGAAATTTCAAAAACTGCAAACATTCTATCTAGAGGGTGTATCCGGGATATATAATGCAAAAAATCCGGTTTAAATCCAAAATTTCATAATTGAGTTTTGCAAAGCGTTTTCCCAAAAAAAACCAAAATTTTCGAAATTTCAAAAACTTAAAAAATACTATCTAGAGAGTGTATCCGGGATTTATAATGCAAAAAATCCTGTCTAAATCCAAAATTTCAAAATTGAATTTTCTTGGTGTTTTTTCCAAAAAATGTCAAAATTTTCGAAATTTCAAAAACTGCAAAAATACTATCTAGAGGGTGTATGCGGGATATATAATGCAAAAAATCCGGTTTAAATCCAAAATTTCATAATTGAGTTTTCCAAAGTGTTTCCAAAAAAATAACAAAATTTTCGAAATTTCAAAAACTGCAAAAATACTATCTAGAGGGTGTATCTGGGATTTAGAATGCAAAAAATCCGGTCTAAATCCAAAATTTCAAAATTAAATTTTCCAAGGCTATATGTTTTTTTAAAAAAATGTCAAAATTTTCGAAATTTCAAAAACTTCAAAAATACTATCTAGAGGGTGTATCCGGGATATATAATGCAAAAAATCCGGTTTAAATCCAAAATTTCATAATTGTGTTTTCGAAGGTGTTTTTCCAAAAAAATATCAAATTTTTCGAAATTCCAAAAACTGCAAAAATACTATCTAGAGGGTGTTTCCGGGATTTATAATGCAAAAAATCCGGTCTAAATCCAAAATTTCAAAATTGAATTTTCCAAGGCTATAGTCTTGGTGTTTTTCCAAAAAATGTCAAAATTTTCGAAATTTCAAAAACTGCAAAAATACTATCTAGACGGTGTATCCGGGATATATAATGCAAAAAATCCGGTTTAAATCCAACGTTTCATAATTGAGTTTTCCAAGGTGTTTTTCCAAAAATATATTCAAATTTTCGAAATTTTATAATGCAAAAAATACGGTCTAAATCCAATATTAGTTAATTACTAAGATTGGTTCCTCAATGGTGAGGAAAATTCTCAAAATTAATGAATGAATAATGTTGGACGGTCCACTGTCAAACTTTCTCTCTTGCTCTCTATCTCTCTCGTCTTTATTTGAATATATATTATTGTTTTGTTCTTATATTTGTTTTATTTTGTTTACAACATATAATTTTCACTTGCACGACACAAGGAAATAGAACGGATTTTTGTTCCCCAAACAGTTGCGCACTTATGAACCAAGTAGCTCACATCTGAACATGCGCAAGTGGCTACGTACTGGGACATAACAATTATATGTGCGCCATCATTTATTTGAAACGATATACGTATTGTAAGATTCATAAAAATGGAATTACTTATTAGCAGCAAATGCATATTACAATGATATTGTGAAAAGAAAAATTAATATCCGAACCAGAATCCAACCATGGACTTTGAATTCTCTATACTAGCGTGCAATCCAATATACCGTTCTAGACTTGGCACTAACACTGACAATTCTTTCCACATATACAAATCTATAATTCTAGTTTCGTTAGCTTTCAGGTAGGTGTCACTACCATCGCCAACGGCCGGTTTCGTTTAAAAGTATCCATATTTGAGAATTTTACACCACCACTTTTATAAGCAGTAAACGATGTTATTTAACGAAGCCGGCCGTGGGCGATGGTAGTGACACCTACCTGACAACGGACGAAACGAGAATTATAGATTTGTGGAAATAATTGTTAGTGTTTGTGCCAAGTCTAGAATGGTGTAGTGGGCTGCACACTAGTACGGAGAACTAGAGGTCCATGGTTCGATTCCTGGTTCGGATATTGTTCTTTTCTTTTCACAATATCATTATAATATAATATGATCCATAATTGGAACTGTGTTAAAATAATAGTTTTGGAAAATGTTAAATAATATCGATTACTGCTTATAAAAGTGGTGGTGTAAAATTTTCAAATGTAGATACTTCTAAACGAAACCGGCCGTTGGCGTTGGTAGTGACACCTATCTGAAAGCGGTCGAAACGAGAATTATAGATTTGTATATGTGGAAAGAATTGTTAGTGTTTGTGCCAAGTCTAGAATGGTGTAGTTAGCTGCACACTAGTACGGAGAACTAGATGTCCACGGTTCGAATCCTGGTTCACACATTAATTTTTCTTTTCACAACATCATTATAATATTATAATCTGATCTATTATTGTGAACCGAAAGTGCGATTTTCGGTTCGCTACTGCAGTGTCGTTATCCTTCTTGAACAGAAAGATTCGTGAACTATGCCAATATCCCTTCTCTATGCATCTACCCCCACTCTCCTTTTTACCTCTCCTGTTGCGCTGTTTGTGCTGCGCATCTCCCCTTCTACCTCGGAACGCTCAAATACGCTACGCACATTCAGAACATTATCATTCGATCGGAACTTTGAGTTGAGACAACGTCGTCTGGAGCACGCGAGTGGCGTGGTTTGACCGGGGAAAGCCACCCTGGCTTGGACTGTTGTGTGAAGTATGACATAGTTTTTTATGTTAATGATTATTTATATTTTTGTTTAAATTTAAGAATGATCAACATCTATATTTGTTATGTTTTTCATACACTTCAGACGTCTTGTTTACATTAAACATCATTTTTATATACATCCTGGTTAATGTTCAAATTATTTATGTGCATGCTGCTGTTTGATATTTCTGTACTGAAACTTACTTATTTAGGAGATCATACAAGCTTCCCTTTATTCCGTCTAGCTTTCATGGTTAATTATAACAATGATACATCTAGTTTAAACAGGATTCATAGATTACTCTAGTGTTTTGAGATCTGTTGTTGATTTATGTTGAAGTGTTTAGGAAAGAAAGATGAATCAATCTTTGCTTCTTATGGCCCGGGCAACGGCTTTTGATTAATAACCTTGGATGTTGTGAACTCTACGCTAATATATACAACGGAAACAAAAGACGATACACGGCGGCGCAGATCGTGGTTCTCGCCCGCACAATTGGAACTGTGTTAAAATAATAGTATTGGAAAATGTTAAATAACATATGGGTCAACCACAGAAAATTTAAGTAAACAAGTAACAGTATGCAATGGGAAATAGAAGTACAAAAACGGTGGTAGCAGTAGCAGTAGTAATATTATTATTGAGTTGGGAAGTAAGATAAAGAATATGGCAATCGATGTGAAATGACATGTAAAAAAATGACGTGAATTAAAAGTTTTTAATCAAATTTATAAAGTTTCATTTGACTTAACGCGTCACACGAAACAAAACAAATTGTTGTTTTGAATAATAGCTGCAAATTACGTATAATTACTAGGAACAATTTTTCTGAATGTGATAAGACTCGTGTAAATAATGTTCCGGCAATTTTAGTAATTTGTTCACCAGAAAAACACACTCTCACCTATAAAGCGGAATTTTATCTAATAACGAATTTAATGATACGTACTAAAAAGTAAGTTCCTCATTATTTTTCCAGCACGAGATATTTTGTAGTAACTTTTTTTCTTTTGTATTGTGTGTTTTTTGCAATATCTATATTAATCAACTAATTCAAATCTAGTTTAATTTCAATTCCGCAATATATGTATGTTGCAGCACTTATATTGGACTAGGTAGCTCAGAGAGAAAGGTAGATAGGTAACTTATTTTATTTAACACAAGCTCTTTAACTACCCACCCCGAATTTGGGTTTTTTCGAAAAGTAACAATAACAATAATAACAATAATGCTTTAGTTAAGGCCCTCCATGTCATAGATTTACGACACGTAAAAGAACCTCAATCCTAAAATCGTAAACAAATTGATTTTATTTACTTATATACAGAATTTTAATGTTTACACATTTTTCTGTGCCTAAAGTTTTATTTTTCTTCTCCACTCTTCTCTCTCCAACCAATTCATGTCCTCCAGTCCTCTTGCTCTCATTTCAATTCTTATTTCCTGCATCCACGAGTTTCGAGGTCGTCTTCTCCTCCTTCTTCCAGGTGGACACCATTCCAATATTTTCCTGGGTGATCTTTCTTCTTGCTTTCGTCGTACGTGCCCATACCAATCTTCTTCTACTACAAGGTTTAGGCTATGCAGCCTGTTCCGGCGAAGTTAAAAGTGGAGTCCATCTTCTACGTGGTCGGCCAACAACTCTTGTTCCTCTGGGATTATACAGGAAGGTTCTTTTTGGTATTCTTTGGTTGTTCATTCTCATTAAGTGTTCTTCTCCATTTCTTATTATTTTCGTGATTTTATCTTCAATTTTATATATATTTAATTCTTCTCGTATAGTTTCATTCCCTATTCTATCCGCTCTTGTGCATCCTTTCACATTACGTAAAAATAGCATTTCCGCAGTCTGTATCCTGCTTTTATCCCTTGATTTTACATTATCCAATTTTCACTTCCATACAACAACAAAGGAACAGCCATTGATTTATGTAATTTAAGTTTCGTATCTCCTTGTTTTCCGACCTAAGGTTCTTTTTATGGTTCCACAAATATCCTGAAATTTATTTACTTTATTCTCTATTTAATTGCTTATACTGTAAATAATCTACTATTGAATAACCAATATTCATTTTTTTTCTTATGACAGTATTTCTTACTTTGTCTAATTTTGAACATCTTGCTGCTATCCTCAAGATATCCATTTCCATCGACATAAGTTTTTGTTCTAAGTTTTTATTGAACTTCCAAACTTCAGCTCCATATGTGACAGTACTTCTCACTATTAAACAAATTCATTTGTGCGCAACATATCACGCCCACATATGTACGAATTGCGTCGCTAAATACTTGAGTAGTTATAGAACGTCGTTAATAAAATGCTTTCTCGTTCCTAGTTTTTATATTAGTAAGAGTTACTTTTTAGCAAACATGTTTCATTTCGTTCAAGAATTTGATAAGAGACCAGCAAAAATCTACACTGTCATTCACTATCAACATTCTCAAGCTGTAGGGTAAAGGCAGTCGTACTGTCTTCCTCTCGCCCGCGCGTGGGGTGCTCTATATCAATTAATATATTTGATAATAACCAGATTTTGGTAAAAGTAAAGTCTCCAAGAGGAAAATATAAAAACCATAAAAATCACCCCACGCTTTTGATGGTAAAATTATTATTCTTGTATAACTCTAGTTTTATTCCTAGATGTATTGGAGATGATTTTTTCGTCGACCACTTTAATTTTATCTCAAGCGCGTTGGAAATTAAAATTATTTTAAATTTTTTAGTTTGGTTTTCTAATAAAGCGTGTTATTTTAGTTTTTTAAAACTATTATTAATTTTTAATTTTTTAGTTTGGTTTTCTAATAAAGAGTGTTGTTTTAGTTTTTTTAAACTATTATTTATTATTTTAAATTTTTAGTTTAATTGAATGTCATAAACCGGAATCCCATGAACATTTAATTGCTTAATACTCTTCTAAAAAAACCCTCCCGGCCGGATTTGAACCAGTGACCTATGGAGTACTGAAATTATGTACCACTACAGTCCACCGCTCTACCAACTGAGCTACCACAACGATTGGCTAAAAAGTCGACAAGTCCGCAACCTATTATACCGGTATTTTTTAATTTTCTGATGATTCTGGCCAGGATTTTAGAACAAAATTATGAAATTATTGTATTGTCACTGGTCTTTTACAAGTATACCAAGTTTCAAGTCGAACCAATGTTTTTAAGTGGGTGAAAATCGTGTTCAAAGATCCCGTTCCATACAAAGATGGACAGATACAGGTCAAGCTAATATAAAGCGTGTAAAAAGAGTCTAATTTCAATATGTCTGATATCTTCAAAAACGATTTTTATTTATATTCTCTACAGAAAAAGATAAGCATTTTAGATTTGCATTATTACTCAAAGACAGTTTTGTTTTGTGAATAAAAACTTGAGGGAATTAATGTCGATGGAGAGCAAAGGTAAATGGAAAGAATTAAATATGCGGGAGCGCTTATCGACTAAAAAAAGAGGAAAAGAAAAAGGAAGTGTAGAGAATAAGAATAAAAAAGTAAACAAGCTAATGTAGAGATGTATATAACTCTAGCATGAGTACCTGTAATAAAATCCAGTGACTTTACCCTCACTTCCAGGTAATGCAAATCTAAATGTATTTTTTAAGTATATAATCGTAACATGCACAAACTTTGAATTAATTCTACAAGCACGAGTATATCTTATACACAATATTTTATAGAAACTTATTGCTAAATAAATGTAAATATTTATCTCTTACCAGCCAATACCCGGCGTGAGCTCCTACGCCTAAATAAATGAAAATTAATGTGCCTTTAAGTTTACTTAAATAAGTAAAAGAAAAAATTTATATCGTAATTATTTTTTAGATACCCCGTGCTCTTTACGTGGCGTTGTCCGCGAATCTACTCATCCCGATCTTCTTGGCATAAATGAGCTAAAAGACAAAAAGTAATGTACTTCTTATGATTAGTTGAAAAATAATAATAAATGTGTATCGTAATTCTTTTAAGATTCCCCGTGCCGATTACCCGGCGTTGCCCGAGAATCTACGTATCTCGATCGCCTTGGCATAAATGAGCTAAATGACAAAATTCGTTATTGTGAGTTATCCGTAAAAGAATACCCGCCATGTGCTGCTATGCTTGCACAGGAATCTACGTACTTGTCTCGATCTTCTTGGCATCAATGAAAGACAAAAATGGTTATTGTGAGTTATCCGTAAGAGATAAACATATGCTGTCGCGGACTTTTTTGTAGAGTTTTTTTGAGATATTCAATTCCGTGTACAATAATTTGGTGTATTTGTTATGGTTTAGGCAGCGTAAGACATTTAAACGTCAAAATAGGTACTTTATTCATATTTTCACTACAAAGAGTGATTTTTAGGGGTGAAGGGGTTGAGTATTACAACTCTCTCATAGCCTATGTTCATCCCCGGAATCTCCTGAACATTTTTTCAAAATGCCCCATCACAATCGGATGAACGGTATGGCAGAGCACGCTTGCCTGATCTTCTTGGAATGAATGAAAGACAAAAATGGTTATTGTGAGTTATCCGTAAAAGATAAAGATATGCTGTCGCGGACTTGTTTGTAGAGTTTTTGAGATATTCAATTCTGTGTACATTAATTTGGTGTATTTGTTACGGTTTAGGTAGCGTAAGCCATTTCGATTCAGGGTCTTTCCACTTTTCAGCGGTTGCCCTTTTACCAGCCGGCTGCAGGCCCTTCACATCCACATGTGTAAATCACAGAGGTAGATGATCAACAGCCAGTGTACGGGTGACATGTGGTTAGCATGTCGAGTCCCCAGCCGTTATATCTGGTTCCTCAACCTGGAGCCGCTACTTATTGTAGCTACCCAATTGCCTCACGATGCTGGGTGGGCACCGGTCCCATACTGGCCGAAATACCATGAGACTCGAACCAGCGCAAGTCCCGTAGCTCTGCGCCAAGGCTTCCTACCTTAACCGCTCGGCTACGGCGCGGGACGTAAGCCAAAATAGGGACACTATTTCACGTTTTTCGCTACAGAGAGCAATTGTTAGGGGTAAGGGGTTGAGTACTACAACTCCCTTATAGTCTATGTTCGTCCCGGGAATCTCCGGAACACTCTGCAAAAAGTCACATCACAATCGGATCAACGGTTTGGCTGCGCATAAAGTACGAACAAACAAACAAAAAACTAACATTAATTTTTATATATTAGATTTTACATGGAATTGTCGCGGAAAAACTGCGCTGTAAATGCGCCGCTGTCGTTACTCTCCAATTAAATGGGAACTCTAATTAGCATCGCGCAAGTTCTGTTCCTTGCAAATACAGCTCATGCAACTGACAGGAGGTTGAGTGGGCCCCGGGGCAATCTTGAGGTAAATAGACCGTGATACCTGCTTTTAGAACTGATGTGATGTGAAGCCTATTACACTAATTTGGTGATCAAAGCGTCGCATTGGCTGAAAAATCATTGCACTTTATTTGCACTTATTTCTAACGATTGTTGCTAGATGTGTCTGAATGAATCACAAAAACAAAATGTATTCATTCCATACCATTTACACAGTTTAATCTCACCTTATAGGTACTTTAACATGCCACCATGTCACCCGAGCCTTACAGTGGCACGACCTGTCGAGAGACAGAGATTTCAATAATGGATCACATACTTTTTTTGACCATATAACGATTTGGAGGGCCTTCCCGAATATAGGTTCAGCTCAATGTCGGAGCCTCCTCCGAGACAACACATCATTAAGACGAAACGCACAATTCACACACACATCCATACTTCACATATCGAATATGATAATGGTGGTTATGATGGCCAGATACATTTTGGAAACAGTTTGGTCCTTAAAATTTTCCTGACATTTGTCTTACAGGTGAGGAAAAACCCCGATAAAAACCTCACTCAGAAAACTGCCCAGACCGGGGATCGAACCCTGGCCCGCTGCGTGACAAGGCAGTACGCTACCTCGAGACCACAGCCGTGGATATATATATATATATATATATATATATATATATATATCATGTATAATTTCCTTACTAATAAATGTTGTACAGGAGCTATATAACAATACAATTCTTATACACAATACGTCACATATTCGTCATCATTATGACGTCAGAGCTTATATCCATCCATAGTAATTCTGCCTGAAGGCAGGTCCTTCACTGCAATCATAGCATTTTCATGCTATGCTTGCAGCTTTACTAGGGAATTGTGTAGGTGTGGTAGCTTCCCGTTGCTTTCCACACCGGTGAAGGATGATGATGATAATGATAATGGTAAGGATGATAATGATAAGGATGATGGCCATATGATTTCGGGGACCGTTTGGGCCTTAACGTTTTCCTGACATCTGTCTTACAGGTGAGGAAAAACCCCGATAAAAACCTCACCCAGAAAAAGTGCCCCGACAGGGGATCGAACCCGGGCCCGCTGCGTGACAAGGCAGCACGCTACCTCGAGACCACAGCGGTGGACTGAGCTTATATAAAGCTTATATAATACATCGACTAGTGATCAATCGTGTAAGAAGTGAGTATGGGTAAGGAAGAATAAATAGGGAAGGTACGGAAAACATAAGTGTGTTTTAATATATTTACATTTTACTTTAAGCTACGTAAAGTATATCGTAGAATATGTTTCATAGATGTGTTGCTATCTAACGTTAAAAACTTCGAAAACCTCTTGGAAAATAATTTGTTTCTCTCCATTACTGCTGATTATAGATGTGCAGTATTTTAAGAAGCGTTAGATTAAGTTCAAAGTAGCAGGAAATATAAGCGAAAACGAAACTAAAAATAAAAATTATACCAAATAATATTTTAATAACTTAATCAGCTACGAAATAACGAAATATAAAATAATAATAATAAATAACCAAGAGAGTCTTTAAACCTAAATTTATCCGAAATTCCTGACCACAGGCGACAATCAGAATACCCATTGTGTCACATTCAGTACCAGGCACTGAGCAGGGCATTTAAACCCACAGGCCAGCCATTTATATACCCCAGCTACCCTTTTCGTGGCATTTCAGAAAATGGACCATTATTCACAAACTATTAGTCCTATAAAATTCAAATTTTGTACATTCCTAAAGGAGATATCCTAGTAGGATTAGATGGTGAAATAACTTCGGTGATTGACATCACATGGTATCGGCGTATCAATTTCAGGAAGTGGAAGTTCATCTTCACTTTCACTTTGTGAATCTTCTAATTCAGGAATCAGTTCATCACCTGAATCATCATTATACAAAATATTCACTAATTCTTCTTGAGTGAGATATTTTTCTTTCTCCATGGTTTCACTCACGCACAAACAACAGCGCGATAACGAGAAACATATACGACTGCATTGGAGCCTGCAGGCAAGTTTGGGTGAACGAATTGCATGTGTTGTTTGTTTTAAAAATAAAAGGGGATTCACCAAGGTTAAATGTGTCAAACGGTAATAGAAAATGTACATTTACATGCCATCTATGATCTCCAAGACATACTAAGCCAACGCAATATTTAGGCGCCGAATATAAACGCGGTTTGTTCGCGCCCGCTCTAAAACGAGTTAACTGACCGACGGCCGCATACGCGATACTCTCTTTAAACGCCTAACTGGTTTACGGTACTGAATGTGTTAAGAAACAAAATCATCTCTGGTTTAATCGGGAATCGAACCTGCGACCACTAGACGATCAGGCTACTGAATACGTTATCGCAATATTATTACCTTTATAATTAAAACATTTTTATATAATTTTGTATGTTATCACCGCTGTGGTCTCGAGGTAGCGTGCTGCCTTTTCACGCAGCGGGCCCGGGTTCGATCCCCGGTCGGAGCAGTTTTTCTGGGTGAGGTTTTTATCGAGGTTTTTCCTCATCTGTAAGACAAACTTTAAGGCCCAAACTGTCCCCGAAATCATATGGTCATCATCTTTATCATCATCATCATCCTTATCATTATCATCATCATCATCCTTCGCCGGTGTGGAAAGCAACGGGAAGCTACCACACTTACACAATTCCCTAGTAAAGCTGCAAGCATAGCATGAAAATGCTATGATTGCAGTGAAGGACCTGCCTTCGGGGCAGAATTACAATGGATGGATTGTATACTATATATTAATGATGTAAGAAAGATTTATTAAAATAATATTATAAAGCATTTAAAATATATTCGGGTTAAATCTTGTCTTATAGCGACATATTCTTTTGCGAATCAGTGTTCAATTAAAAAAAAAATATTAATCGAGAATGAATGTCACAAATGGAATTTTATAATCCTGTATTTTCCTACCAAAAGCATTATTTATATTGTTTATGTCTTGTGTATCCATCAAAGAATCGTTGAAGTGTTGCATTTTGCGTTCAATTTAAGAAAACTTTCATCAATATCGTACGAAAACAATCATTTGTTCATGGAGTCCTCGATTTTCCTGTGTTATTTTGTTCTTGTAAGCCCAAGTTTCCCTTAACAGAGATTTAGGCGCTCTCCCCCTACAGGGAATAATTTGAACCATACTAATTTAGTTACATTTGTTTTCGTATAGATGTCATTTGAGTGGACCGTGGTCAGCGTTCCGCCTCATACTGACATCTAGGAAACCGAGGTAGTACTAGGACGGGAAAATTCGGTAAATTTTGCTTAGAGGCCTTTTCATTCAGGCTTAAGGATTTTTTACGAGCCTGAAAATATTCAGACTCGGACCCACGGCTTAAAGTCCCTCCCGGAGAACTTGCACCTTGGATTTTTCCATCCTAAAAAATCCATCGACCTCGGCCGGGTTTGAACCCGCGACCCTCGGGACCAGAGGCAAGGAGCATAACCACTAGTCCACCGCGGCCGATTTTTTCCCTTGTTATACAACCCTTAAAAAGGGAGATGATGTGTATAACGATTCCCATGTAAAGTTGTACACCTCTTATACACTGAACAGTGAATACCGTGTTTATTAGTAAGAATTTTCAACTCAGATGTGAATAAACCTTGTATAAAAGTTATATATGGATTATTAGTAAGAGGGAATAAGTATATTATTTTGGATTTCTGTTGCATTTAATTTTAATTGTATTTAATTTAATTGTATTATTAGATATTATTTTCATTATTATTCAATTTGACAGACTATTTAACTCAGCCCCAAATGGGACTCAATGGCCAATCACGTTTCAATGATTTCTGTTTTACAACCAATCAGAGTTGTGTTTCACGAAATATTTATCAGTGATATAATTACCATATTAAAGAAAGCTCCTCCTTTTTAATATTCTGAACAGGTCTGACCATTTTGTTGCAGTGATTGACTCCATGAGAAATACGGCTACCAGATTGTATATATATATAGTGCATGAATGTGAACACATTCCGCATGTGGGAGTTAATATAAAAAACATTTGTAGCAATTGTTTATACCACCAAAAAAAGAAACTACTGTTTGCACTTTCTTAAATGTATTTTTTCCCAGGTAATAATCCAGAAAAATATAATTGTCATATTTACATCATACGACATGGGAAATGAATTAATATAAAGTTTGATGTTTCATTTTTTCTCCACTAGAGAGCATTCTTACAATATTGCGTTCCTTTGGCAATAAATAGTATGATCTGGTTGCAGTGATAAACAAAAGAAGCAGATGAAGCATACCTATCGCTTTTCATTTGTTTTCAAACATCCCCGTTTACATTAAATATATTTTAAAATAACTATAGTTAAATAATGATTTGTGAGTAAACAGCTTAATTTTATTCGTTAAATAGTCCTAACAAATGCCACTCTTGATTTCCAAATTCTCTAGATAAATTCACTCCTCACTTCGTGAGTCGTGAATTTATCGATAATTTGGAAATCACTCGTGGCATTACTTATGATAATTAATTGTTTAGTATGAGTATTATTGTAATTTTTTGTATTTATATGTAATATATGTTTGTCCTGGTGAGTGGAAGAGATGGCCACATGGTCTTAACTCCATCAGGCTAAATAAATCTAAATCTAAATCTAAGTTGTGTTTGAGTGCGTAAATAAATGTATTGTGAGTTACACGGGTCCCTTGATGGTTAATAAATAACAATTCAAGCCTATCTAGAGATGTTTTGTTGCATTGTAGATGGCAGTATAATCACTACTGGGTTCCGTGAGCATGTATTCCTTGTCATTAGGAGGTCCTGGCTCCATGTTGAGATTTGTTTGCAAACCTCTTCGTGATCCTGGATACTTAATACCGGTGACATAACTGGGGCGCTTAATGTCGTCTGAATTCTGATTGTGCAATCGAGTGTCAGCTGCAATAATCATGTCAACAAAACCTCCTCTTTATTACCATATGAATTAGAACTTTTCAACACGACATCCCCTTCTTATTGATATCTTGATGCCGAATGTCTACATATGAGCGAGTCAAAACTAAAGTGGTATAAGTCAGAATTCCTGTATTTCCTTTTCTAAACTGAGGGCGTTTTAATGCAATAATCTTCTTCTTCTTCCTTCCAAGTATTAGGCCAAGGCCTGTTACGATCCTACAGAAAATTTTCCCTCCAGCGTTTCATAGGATGGCCCAGTGATCTTCGTCCTCTTGGTACATAATTATAAACAGCTTTGGGGATCCGATTTGAACTCATTCTTTCAAGATGGTGTTTCCAATTTAGTTGGTACTGTTTAATATATTCCAAAATTGGCGTAGTCTTCAATTCTTTTAAGATATCGGTGTTCCTTTTCCGATCCCATCTGGTGTAACTCGCTGTTCTGCGCATGAATCTCATTTCACAAGCCGTTATTCTGCTTTCATGTTGTCTTATTAGTGTCCATGCTTCACTACCATAGGTCAAGACTGGTCTAGCCAAAGTGTTATATAAACGTAATCTGGTGTTTTTTTGTAGAAGGGATGGTTTCATAACTTGATTACTAATTCCCAAACTTTTATTATAACTAGTAATTTCATCAGAGATATATTTTTCATCCCAGATAGAGAGATAATATCCAAGATATTTAAATTGATTAGATCTCTCTACAATTTTATTCTGGGGATAGATTTTACTTTGTATGGGGTCCTTTCCATGAAATTCCACAATTTTAGTTTTGTTAATTGATATTTCCATATTAAATTTGGCACCTATTTTTTGTAAATTATAAATCGATCGTTGCAAACCATTTTCAGTAAGTGCCAGAAGAGCTAAATCGTCTGCAAAAAGAATAGCATCGAGTTTGAGGTTCCTATTGATGGGTATATATCCCCGTTGTTTTTTCCTCCATTCGTTTAATAATTTATTCATATATATAATGAAAAGCACCGGTGAAAGTCCACATCCCTGTCTTACTCCAGTGTTGATCTTGCAATAATCAAACAGCGAATCTATTACACTGATCAACATGATGTTTGTCTCATGAGTACCAATAGTTGTACTTAATGCAGTTTTTTATCGTGTTTTAAAATATGTATTCGGAATTTCTCCACCACCCACAGTTTTTTTGTTTCAATTTCCATTAATGGATTTAAATAATTATTTTTTAATAAACCTAGATTTCTTCCCGCAAAATCTTGGCGCAGTGAGCGATGAGCAGAGCAGGGGGAACACTTTCATCAGGAGATTTCAGCTATGGAAAAGAGATATCAAGGCAAATGGAAACCTAATATGCTGGCCGATTATTGTTGGACCATCATGAGGGATGCTCCATAGGCGAAATATAGCAGAAAATCGTAATTTCTTACTTTCTAGGTGAGTCCGAATTTTCGAATATTGTGTAGTTACGAATGTAGAAAGAATTAAAGTATTTGAAATTATGTATTCCTGTCTCTCGGAAAGCTTGCGTGGTGGAGAAAAAACCTATATCATATTTGAATTCAGGAGAAAAAATACTATCAGAATCGCTTATTTTTCTCTCTGAGACAAAAAAAAGTTTATTTTTTGTATCTCAGTATTATACTAGTTACACGCTTTCGACAGTTGTTTGTGTAAGAAGTATCGAAAGTTGTATTAAGTTATTTTTTACCCATTTGTAATAATAACAATAGGCTACTGTAAAATTGTAGGCTTGCACGAGCGATCTCCTGATCCTTGTTTACAGTACTTGGATGTTCCAGGCTAAATGACCGGTATGATCGGTATTCTTATATTCGGATGGTATGTAAAATAGTATCTCCGAATATTGAACTTTCTGACGTTAGTAAGAACTTTCAGACACACTAAACACTTTGCTTTTCCTTCATATTCAGTAAACAAGTATACATATTCCCATTGCCGATTAAAATAAACAATTGGGGAACGCCGTTCCAAGGCTGCTGCATGTCCAGGCATGATTACCGACTATTTAACTCATGTCGCAAATGGTAGTCAATGACCAATCACGTTTCAATGAATTCTGTTTTACACCAATGACAGTCGTGTTTCACCTCGCTCTTTATTGATTTCTCTTTATCAGCTCCTGCTTTTGTGATAAAAAAAGCTCCTCCTTTTTTAATATTCTGAACAGGTTACACCATTATTTTTCTCCAACAAATACATTGAATATAGCAAATAATGAATAGATTCAGTGATTTTATTGAGTTGTTTATTCAAAATATAAATGATTAACCTATAACGTTGGTTACAATAGTTTTATGTGTTTCATTATTTCTCCACTAGAGTGCATTCTTACAATATTGCGATCCTATTTGGCAATAAATAACATGAGTTGCAGTGAATATACATAACCTCACATTTCTAATTTGTTTTCAAACATCGCAGTTTACATTAACTACATAAATATCTTAAAACACCGGTAACTATATTCAAATAATTATTTTTTAGTAAAGAGATTAATTGTATTCGTTAAATAGTCCTAACAAATGCCACTCTTGATTTCCAAATTCTCTAGATAAATTCACTCCTTACTTCGTGAGTCGTGAATTTATCGATACTTTGGAAATGACTCATTGCATTACTTATGATAATCCTAGCAAACAGGCCTTAGTTTAGACTGCCAATCCGCATTGTTAACGTGCCGCCGTGTCCCAAACCTCCATCCCTGCCCATCGGAGCCTACGAGACTTAATTTTTCACATTATATCTGTCTCCCTATAAAGACCATGTATTTCACTGTTACGCAGCTTCTCCATTCACCTGTGTGTTCATATCTCTTTGGTCCAAAAAATATCCTAAGAACTTCATTCTCAAATAGGCCCTACTCATAATTTTCTTTCCTTCCTTAAAGTAAGAGTCCAGGTTTCGCATCCATATAATGTAACTGGGAGAACAACTGTTCTATATACTTTGAGTTTAACATTTTTTAAAGAAATAGGGAAGACAAGAGTCTCTGTAATGCATAATAGCACGCATTTTCAGAATTGAGCCTATGTTCAATTTCTTTGTGCATCTCTTTCCTATTTTTAATGATTGTTCATTGATCCTCGTCTGACAAACTTATAAAAATTGGTCAAAGATACGTAATGTCAAGAAACATTCGAGGATTTTTATTTTGAACCCGCGAACCTTGGAGCCAACATTTAGAACGGTATCCAATAATAAGCCAGAAACAATTCACATAATCAATATTGTCAAATTGCCATCTTTTAAGAACATGAGAGATGACACCATGCTAATATGTGATGTACAGATAGTGCAATCTGTTACCTGGCAGGTACACAGACAAATAGGTCGGTAGAAAATGACAGGGTGACCGAGCTGGTATGCGTGCAATGGCAGTCAGCCAAATGTAAACTTATTGATACTTGGATCAATAACAAAACCGCAAGATGGGACCAAATCTGCACCAAGTGTTTTGTTTTGTTTGCTATCCTCCTAAGTATATTACGCCAAGTTTCCAACCTAAGGTAATAACTCATTTTCCTCAACAACAAAAAAGGGAAACTGGCAAAAACTTCCACGAAATATCTACGTAATTTATGTAAGAAATTGCTCTCCTTTCATGAAACAAATTTTATAAAATAAATCGTGATATGTATTTTTATTAATATATTGCATTGAAATTAGTTTAAGGGACTCTTGCTTTAAGGGAGGAAAGGAGATAACGAGTATTTGAGAATAAAGTTCTTAGGAAATGTTTTTGACCAAAGAGAGATGAACAGACAGTTGAATGGACAAGACAACATAACAATTAATTACATGGTCCTTATAGGAAGCCAGATATAATGTGAACAGTTAAATTTCATAGATTACGATGGGCAGGACATGTGGCACGAATGGAAAATGAGAAACGTATATGGAAGTTTCTTGTAGGAAAACCAGAGGAAAAACGCCCAGTTGATAGATCAAGAATGAGGTGAGAGAATAACATTAACCATGATTTGAGGGCAGTAGAATATATACGGAATGATTGGAAAACATAAGCTTAGGATAGGGATATATTGAGAACTTATGTCAGTGCGGCCATGAACCTACGGGTTCGATAGTGCTAGTGAGTTAGAATTATTTGTATTGAATTTAACTTTTCGTATTCGATGATATGTGGTAACGTTGAAGTCTTAATAATTGTAAAACAGTATCTGATATCTCTGTCGGCTCAATAATTTGCAGTGTTGTTTTATAGGAGACCTTTCGATAACTTAGTATCATCTTCTGCTTTCATTTTGGTACCGACTGTTTGTTGGTAATTATTTTATACAGTAGGTTTATATTGCTGGGTACGTTCTCATTCAGCAGGTGTTTATTTGTGGTTTCCTTTATAATTTTAACTCTTCAAGAAGAGTTAGAAATCATCAAGGAAACCACAAATAAACACCTGCTGAACGAGAACGTACCCAGCAATACGTACTGTTCTCTAAGAGTTAGAAATTATCATGGAACCACAAATAAACACCTGCTGAACGAGAACGTACCCAGCAATATAAACCCTCTGTACAAAAATAATTACCAACAACAGTCAGTAGCAAAATGAAAGCAGAAGATGATACATAAGTTATCGTAAGGCCTCCTATAAAACAGCACTGCAAATTATTGAGGACGACTGAGATATCAGGCTCTGTTTTGTAATTATTAAAACTTTAACATAATGGCCTCAACGGAGTTTCGTAATTTATTTTAAAACATTGATGTGGTAACGTGTCGGTAACATTTTAATCAAGAAGACTACTAAGAAAGTGTCAGTAAACCTATAATTTCTATTTCCTCTTTTATAGTTGTATAACAACATTAGATATAAATAAAATTCAATACTATAGCTGTCTTGTGTTGTAAAGACGTGCAGTGTTTTGTTTTATGGAGTGTATAAATCTCGTAAAAATATGATTTCTTGCTCCATTACATCAGCTGTATGAACACCTTCTTCATCCAATGCTTACTTCCTTGTTTAACGAAGTGTGGAATATTAAGACGTCAGATGAAGACGTTAACGAACAACAAGAAAAAAAAAGCACATTTAAATTGCTGCAGCAAAAAGTCTTCATTAATTCGTTCCAGCTTACTATGGAAGAGAAATGTAACGTTAAAATTATGGCAAGTAAACAGAATAGAACTATTAAAACGCACTTGCTCAAAGTACTCTGGGGATAATAAAGAAGAAAGACGAATTTGCAAGGGAAAGATAAGAAAAGCATTTTTCCAGAGAAGAAAAATCAAATGATGTAAATAACCAAGTCTTGAAAACTTAAGTATCATGCATTTTTGAAACATAAAAGCATAAAAAAACCTTTAGTTTCATTTTTGTAGACCACTGCATAAATATGTTAATACCACTGGTCAACATGATTTTTGTCTCATGAGTACCAATAGTTGTACATATTGCAGTTCTTTATTGTGTTTTCAAATATGTATTCGCAATTTTTCCATCACTCACAGTTTAGTTTTTATTTCAATTTCAATTAATGGATTCAAATAATTATTTTTTAATAAACGTTTTTCGTCCATTTGTCCATTGTAAAATAAAACCAAATGAGCTAACTCAGGAGATTTCAGCTATGGAAAAGAGATATCAAGGCAAATGGAATCCTAGTATGCTGGCCGATTATTATTGTACGATCAAGAGGGATGCTCCAGAAGCGAAATATAGCAGAAAATCGTCATTTCTTACTTTCTAGGTGAGTCCGAATGTTCGAATATTGTGTAGTTACGAATGTAGAAAATATTAAAATGTTTGAAATTATAAATGCCTGTCTCTCGGAAACGTTGCGTGATGGAGAAAAACCGATATCATATTTGAATTCAGGAGAAAAAATACTATCAGAATCACATATTTTTCTTTCTCAGACAAAAAAACGTTTCTTATTTGTTGCTCAGCATTATAGAAGGAATGATTTTAAATGTTAGCTCAGGATAGGGATGTATGGAAGTATTATGTCTGCGCGGCCATGAACCTATGGGTTCGATAGTGTCATTGAGTGTTAGTTAATTTTTGTATCTTAAAATTTTAATAATATTAAAGGCATAGTACGTAAGACATGTTTTAAAGAAATCTTCGCAGTTCTCGTGTGACTCGAAGCCCAAGATTCAACATAATAGCAGTGTAATATTCACGTATTTTGTAATTTCAAAATCCACTTTCTGTTATATATATATATATATATATAAACTTTCCTCAATAGAGGATTGTCTCAAGGGCAAAGTGATACAGACAATTAATTTTTTGAAATTGATGAAATCCATTTTGTTAGTACATTAAAAAATTTCAAATTTTGATTGAAGTATACATATTATAAAGTAGAAATTTTGTAAATATGGTTTCTTAAAATTTCAATTGATCCTCTAATGGCAGCGATGGCAATTTTAGAAAGATACATTGTGTCCAAATCTAAGGAATTCTAAAATTTAGCTAAGAATCGTGGCGGCACTATGACCCTGCGGTCGACTCAGCCTCTAACGGAAATGAGTAACAGACGCTTGTTCTGGGAGTAAAGGCGACCGTCACGCAGGGCTGAGATCCCGGCTGACATCAAGTGTCGACTGTCCAGAAAAGTGGGAGCCTTAACCTCCTACTACCCCAAGGGCCTCCTGAGGCCTGTAGTGAGATTACTTTATCCTGGTATAGTACCTCTTACCCTGATCATCAATCCTGTGACAGTCGTTGGTATCAACTAATTTTCAAGGATGTGATAATCTTGAGCATTACTTCCTTTTGGAAGGAAAGTAAATCTATGACTTACGGACATTGTCAACTTTTAAAAGAAATCTAAATTTATATTTGCTCTAAACTCGACTTCATTATTATCCAGTGTAAGATATATATATATTAATTGGTGTTTCCCGTATAATGTATCATATTTATATTATTATTATTATTATTATTATTATTATTATTATTATTATTATTATCGTATCATTATTGTTATTACCCTATAAAATGTTGTTTGTACATGACATTTACATTGCTACATTATTGTATCTTTAACTGTTTATAATTAGTATAGTGTATATCTATATTTGTCGAATATTTATTTGTATTTGTGCTGGTTGAGTGGAAGAGAGGGCCTTATGGCCTTAACTCTGCCAGAATAAATAAAGTATTATTATTATTATTATTATTATTATTATTATTATTATTATTATTATTATTATTATTACGTAAAAGTTCCCTAAAATCTGTAATAAAAGACCTCAGAGCAAAAGTGGTCTGGCTTCTCACGTCCAGATTTGAATCACGACTTCTAATGACCAGAGTTGTTACAGAGTGCAGTTAAATAAAATATGAATTAACTATTTCCATGCTGTGTTGAGTGCAACCAATGTGACAAATTTAAACTATTTGAGTGGTTAGACGCATCACATATTCTCTGAGGATGTTCATACGTAATATGAGTTGCATTGTAACTGCCATCTTTTGATAAATTATTCAGTTTGGTTAAGTAACCCAAACCATACGAGGAAGTTCATACTCAATTCATCATATTAAAGCGGATGATGTGGTAGATACGAGATCTATAAATTCAATCCACAATCAAATTTCAGTACACTACTTTAATACCATTACTATATTATTATTATTATTATTATTATTATTATTATTATGACTTTATTAATACTTTTGTTGTTGTATTACGTATTTATTATTATTATTATTAGAAGAACGATTACCCAGGAAAACATTGGAATAGTGTCCACCTGGAAGAAGGAGGAGAGGAAGACCTCGAAACTCGTGGATCCAGGAAGTAAGAACTGGAATGAGAGCAAGAGGACTGGAGGACATGGATTGGATGGAGAGAGACGAGTGGAGAAGAAAAATAAAACTTTAAGAACAGAAAGATGTGTAAACATTAAAATTCTGTATATAAATTATTATTATTATTATTATTATTATTAGTATTATTATTATTATTATAAGAATTTCAAGAAGGGATAAGGTTAGAAACAGCAGAATAAGGAAAATTATGCAAGTTGAAAAAAACCATTACGAAAAATAGGAGAAAAACGTTTGAAATGGTATGGACACCTCATAAGAATAGAATAAGAGAGAATACCAAAGAAGATCCTTAATTGGAAAGCTAATGGAAGAAGTGGAAGAGGCAGACCTGTAGAGAACGATGGATGAATGAAGAGAAGTATGGAAGCTAGAGATTTGAGGAAAGAAGATGCTTTAGACAGGAACCTCTGGCGACAACTCACTTTGGGGTGAAGGAGAAACACTTTATTGTGGAATATTCGTAAATAAAAAAGTATTATTATTATTATTATTATTATTATTATTATTATTATTATTATTATTATTACTATTATGAGATATTCAAAATTGGAGAAAAATAATAAAGTGGTATGAGAAAAAGTTATCATTAAATATTAAATAATAGATTATATAATATACAAGCAAATAGCTTCTATGAAAATGTACTACGACGAATTCAAGAAGAAAGGTTATCCCCCAAAAATAAACATAGGAACAATGTCAACCTGAAAGAAAGAAAGAAAGGAATACCTCAAAATTCACGGATGTAAGAAAAAAAAATTGGAACGAGAACAAGGGGACTGGAGGACATGGAATGGATGGATAGGGACGATTGGAGATAGAAAATAATACTTTGGGCCCAGAAATATGCGTAAGCATTGAAAATCTGTATAAGAAAGTAAATTATTATTCTTATTGTTATCAGGTTAGAGAGTAAACACCCAGTTAGCAGAAAAATTTGGGAGAATTAAGCATAATTTGAGGAAAACATTAACAGAGGATAGGAATGTATGGAGAGCTTATATCAGCGCAGTCATGGATCTACGGGTTCGATAGTGCCAGCGAGTTAGTTAGTTAGTTATTTTGCTAATTAGTTATGCGAGTAGCGTCAGTCATTAAGAAAAACGGAACGTACGACTTTACGATGCAAAATGGCGGAGAAAAAATTCAACTTGGATGAAAATTTGTTCAAACTCGATGATTTATTGTGGATTCTCGGTCCACCAAATTCGGCAGTTGTGACAAGTCACCAGAAAATTCCATGGTAGTATTGTTGCGTACAGCGCAACATGCGGTCAATAGATGAAACTTCAATGTAAAAAAGAAAACCTTAACATCCGGTACATGGTACGAGTCACCAAATGCCACCTTAGGTATCATATTATATAAACATATCAAAACGTGACATTCTTCTGATATACAGTGTATTTTAAGCCTAAGTTATAAACTATAATACTACTATAGTTGCCTAGCTCTCTCCACACTCTCGTGGCACGGGCGACGCGTCGGTAGATCCACCAGTGGATCCCTAACTCATGTTTAAATATATATAACCCTTAAATTCGCAATGTATCCTCTAGAAGAAACCCATCTGAAAATAATAGATTTAGAGAAAGCTTATGACTCAATTCCGAGGAACAAATTATGGGAAGTATTGGAGAAATACAATATTGATAGAAACCTAATAGAAATTATTAAACAAATCTATAAAGATAACTCCGCTTATGTTAAAATTGGAAATATAATGTCTAATCCTATAAAAACCACAAAGGGATTGAAACAAGGGTGCAGTCTTTCACCAATTTTATTTAATATTTATGTAGAATCCATATTAATGAAATGGAAACAAAGCTGCAAAGGTATGGGGATCGCTATAGGTAACAGATTTTTGCTGACATTACAATTTGCCGATGATCAACTGGTTTTAGCACAAGACAAATTTGATATGGAATTCATGATAAAAAGGTTGAAAAACACATATGAATCATGGGGTCTCACAGTAAATTTACAAAAAACAGAATATCTGGCAATAAATAGCAATGAACGAGAAAATTTAATATTGGAAGAAGGAATCCAAATAAAGCAAGTGAAACAAACTAAATATTTGGGAATAATTATGGATAACATTGAAGGTATAGGCAAAGAGAACATAAAACATAGAATTGAATTGAGTAGCAAAATAATATCATCGTTAAATTCCATATGGTGGGATAAGCATAGGCTATTTGGAAAGACACAAAAAAATATATTGGTAAAACATTGGTGGAATCTGTTGCAATGTATGGAAGTGAGGTATGGACAATCAATAAGTACTACAAGAATAGACTAATAGCTCTAGAAATGGATTATTTACGGAGAAGTGCCAGAAAGTCTAGATTAGAACATGTCACAAATAAGGAAATTAGAAACATAATGGAAGCAGAAGAAAGCATAATTGAAAGAATTGAGGAGAAGGAATTAAAGTGGTTAGGACATGTCTTAAGAATGGAAGATGAGCGATGGCCAAAGCAACTATATGAATGGCATCCGAACAGAAAGAAGAAAAGAGGGAGACCAAGGTTAACATGGAAGGAAAACATGAAGACAGTAATGCAAGCTAGAGGGCTAAGCATCGAAGATGCCCAAGACCGTAGGCTTTGCAGGTTTGGCACGGGAAGACGGCAGCAGCTGTAAAAACCCGAAGATAGATAGATCCTCTAGAATACATCTTCTTCTCCTCTTGTTAATCATAATTTGTAGGATTTTCATCCTGTTTATTTCCAAAATCACTCCTCGGAGGAAGACGTACTGGATGTGCATTCACTGTCTATCCATTTCTTGGCTGGTCTTCCTCTTGTTCTTCTGCCGTCCATTGGTCTATCTTCTTTAGCTCTTTTTTGCAAGTCGGTTGTCTTCCATTTTTTCTATACGGTTTGACCCAATATTTTCGTCGATAGGATACATCAATTGTTTTAATTTATGTAACGGTTTTAATAAAACAGAAGAACGCTATCGACAAGAAATTACTGAAATGTGTGTGGAATCCCACCAGATGAGATCGGAAAAGGAACACCGATATCTTAAAAGAATTGAAGACTACGCCAATTTTCGAATATATTAAACAGTACCAACTAAATTGGAAACATCATCCAGAAAGAATGAGTTCAAATCGGATCCCCAAAGCTGTTTATAATTATATACCAAGAGGACGAATATCACTGGGCCGTCCTATGAAACGCTGGAGGGAAAATTTCTATAGGATCGTAACAGGCCTTCGCCTAATACTTGGAAGAAGAAGAAAAAGAAGAAGAAATGTGTGAAATTACACAATATACCTAATAATAACAGTTACGCAGAATTTCGTTTTCGTTGCGGTCCGGCACATTTAAATAACTGTTACTGTTTTGCCAAATTAAGGGTTAACTAGGAGAAATTAATGCGGAACGCATCAACACGCAGTTCAGTGTACGCATACTTATATTTTACCCCAACGGAACAATAGAAATTTACGCTTAAATTATTTATCATGGGGAAAACCTATTTTGAACCTGTCTACGTCCCACATTTCCAGTCAACATGCAGCTCCAGTCAGTTTTCCTAGAATAAACACTTCATTGTTTTTATAATCTTGGTTATTTCTTAATATATGCAACTCATGTATCTTAATATATTCAGTTCATATCTAACACCATGTTGTTTCTGTTATGTATACTATAGCAATAGTAACAACTTGACTGGCTGCAATGATAACAGTAGGCAAGTGCCTTCTAAATTCGTATATATGCAGTAAAACTTGTTCAAACAGGAATCGCATGGGACTATTTTTCCCACATTAGACAAATTTCCGCATTATAAAAAAAACAAATTATTAACCAATCTTAGATTATACAGTGCCTTATGTCGTTTTACGTAGCCCCAACTAACTCACTGGCACTATGGAACCCGTAGGTTCATGGCCGCGCGGACATAAGCTCTCCATATATCCCTATCCTGAGTCAATACTTTCCAATCATCCCCTGTATAATCTACGTCCCTCAAATCATACTTAATGTTATTCTCCCACCTCATTCTTAGTCTTCAAACTGGGCGTTTTCCCTCTGGTTTTCCTACAAGAAGCTTCCATGCATGTCTTTCATTCCTCATTCGTGACACATGTCCTGCCCATCGCAGTCTACGAGACTTAACTGTTCTCATTATATCTGGCTTCCTATAAAGACCATGTAATTTACTGTTATGCAGTCTTCTCCATTCACCTGTCTGTTCAGCTCTGTTTGGTCCAGAAATGTTCCTAAGAACTTTATTCTCAATTACTCGTAATCTCCTTTCCTCCCTTAAAGTAAGTGTCCAGGTTTCGCACCCATATAATATAACTGGTAGAATAATAGTTTTATATATATTCAGTTTAACGTTTTTTGAAAGGAGTTGGGACATCAAGAGTCTCTGCAATGCATAATAACACGCATTTCCAGAATTGAGCCTATGTTTAATTTCTTTGTGCATCTCATTCCTGTTTGTGATTATTGTTCCTAGGTATTTGAATTCAGCCACTTCCTCAAAATTTCCCTCATTTGTCATTAGCTGTCCATTTCCATTATATAATGTATTTTTATGTGTGATCATATATTTAGTTTTGATATTTACTTCCAGTCCCAATTGCTTACTGTTACTCAGTAGTGTGTGCGTGTTGGCCTTCAGTATCTTCTCGCTATCGGCCAGTAGTACTACATCATCAGACGTAGTCTACCTTGGATTGATTGTAGATCCGCTGCCGTTGAAAATTGAAGTATAATATGTACGAGCCATTTCGACGGTAACGCGCGCAAAAAACAGTCCGTTTCGTCAGCGTTAAAAATGTCTCTTAGGCGCGTATCCTGATATTAAAGTATGCAGTTTGGTTTCAACTCACCAACTATACTTTCGTCCACATCCTTTGATTCCCCGCAAACTTCATTCCACACTACATTGTGTCGTCTTTTTAAACTCTACAGCCAAACTGACGATTCTATAAATCGTTATTCACTAGGGATGTAGCAACAATTATAGCTTGACTTTGGAATATTGGTCCTGAAATTTGGAGATTTTTTATCCTGCACTTGTAAAACACTCCCACATACTTCCTTGATTTCTTCATTTATTTATTTATTTATTTTGCATTCCTCTTCGTTTGATCATTTCCTTGCATCCATTCATTTTTTTTTCTGTTTTAAAATCTCATAAACTTGGGTTTTCCTCATTTAAATTTAGTCATATCGCGTACTGAGAATTTGTTTATCTTTATCTTCAATCACTTTTTACTTTTTCGTTTAATGACAATGATACATACGATTTAGCCATCTTTATTTCGGAAATTCAGACGCTACCTGTGAAAGATACGTACACAATCGGTCTCAGAACTTTAAATTAAAAGAAGAAGAAGATATATATATATATAATTGAATGTAAATTTTTATTGCTGCAACAATAAAAAAAATAGTTCATTTAGACCTTCATTTACTGTAGTTAAATATCTGTTTGCATGTGTATTCTCAAAACAATTTAATTAATTGGATTTTGGATTTTGTATTTAAAATCAAGAAAGCAGATAATTGGCTTCTAAGGAAAGGCAGAATTCTGGAGGAAAAGCTGGAAAGCTCTTGACATAATAATGCGATTGTGACACATTGGCTGCAGATCTGCCTGTGAGCTTGTCTCAACTTACGACCACATTACTAATGAGGACAGGACATGCCATACCGTACCAAGCCACATACACTTGTTAGTAATCACTATTAACGACAAGGGCATGCTCCACGTCATCAACCGAAATTCACTGAGAAGCAAATCTCTATCTTCTGGCGAATAACGTAGCTATATTCGTGGAAATTTGATTTTGACACGCTTGAACAGGATTGGTCTTATCGCATCTCGAATCAGCGAACAGTTTATATAATTGTTTGTTTGTTATTTATAAATTATGTCGGGTATTTGTGAAAATGTAACATACCAATTTTTAAATAATTAATTATACTTTATATAATAACACTGAGCAAAAAAAAAGAAATTTTGTTTTTGTCTCCGAAATAAAAATATGTGATTCTGATAGTATTTTTTCTCCTGAATTCAAATATGATATCGGTTTTTCTTCATCGCGCAAGGTTTCCGAGAGACAGGCATTTATAATTTCAAACACTTTAATATTTTCTACATTCGTAACTACACAATATTCGAACATTCGGACTCACCTAGAAAGTAATGAATGACGATTTTCTGCTATAATTCGCCTATGGCGCATCCCTCTTGATGGTCCAACAATAATCGGCCAGCATTTACTATTCAATTTGCCTTGATATCTCTTTTCCATAGCTGAAATCTCCTGATGAAAGCTGTTCCCCGTTTTATTTTACAATGGACAAATGGACGTTAAAACGTTTGTTAAAAAACATAATTATTTAAATCCATTAATTGAAATTGAAATAAAAAAACTGTGGGTGATGGAGAAATTCCAAATACATATTTGAAAACACGATACAAAACTGCATTAAGTACAACTGTTGGTACTCATGAGACAAAAATCATGTTGACCAGTGTTATTAATAATAAAATGGATACGATAATGAAATTCCAAGACTAAAGTGAGCGAAACCTCAAAAAAATCATCAACATCGGGATTTCAACAAGAAATCTTTTGAAGTACGAGGAGCAAACAATAGCGTCTTAAGCAACTCCTTCCTTAAATTAATTACAATGGCCAACATGATTTTTGTCTCATATGTACCAATAGTTGTAGGGCCTACTTAATGCAGTTTTTTATCGTGTTTTCAAATATATATTCGGAAATTCTCCATCATCCACAGTTTTTTATTTCAATTTCAATTCATGGATTTAAATAATTGTTTTTAATAATGATTTTCGTCCTTTTGTCGGTTGAAAAATAAAACCAAATGAGCTAATTCAGGAGATTTCAGTTATGGAAAAGAGATATCAAGGCAAATGGAATCCTAAAATGCTTGCCGATTATTGTTGGACCATCAAGAGGGATGCTCCACAGGCGACATATAGCACAAAATTGTCATTTCTTACTTCCTAGGTGAGTGTTGGACCATCAAGGGGGATGCTCCACAGGCGAAATATAGCACAAAATTGTCATTTCTTACTTCCTAGGTGAGACCGAATGTTCGAATATTGTGTAGTTACGAATGTAGAAAATATTAAAGTGTTTGAAATTATAAGTTCCTGTCTCTCGGAAACCTTGCGTGATGGAGAAAAACCGATATCATATTTGAATTCAGGAGAACAAAGACTATCAGAATGTTTTGTTGGTCAGTGTTATTGTTTTCATATGTTTAATTAAAGCGAGATTATACGTTGAGAAACAATATTTTTAAATTAACTTTTTCTTCTTCTCAATAAGGTGCTTACTTACTTACTTACTGGCACTATCGAACCCGAAGGTTCATGGCCGCACGGACATAAGCTCTCCATACATCCCTATCCTGAGCTAATGCTTTCCAATCATTCCCTGTATAATCTTACTTACTTACTTACTTACTCACTGGCACTATCGAACCCGTAGGTTCATGGCCGCTCGGACATAAGCTCTCCATACATCCCTATCCTGAGATAATGCTTTCCAATCATTCCCTGTATAATCTACTTACCTCAAATCATAGTTAATGTTGTTCTCCCACCTCATTCTTGGTCTACCAACAGGGCGTTTTCCCTCTGGCCTTCCTACAAGAAGCTTCCATGCACGTCTTTCATTCCCCATACGCGCAACATGTCCTGCCCATCGCAGTCTACGAGACTTAACTGTTCTTATTATATATGACTTCCTATAAAGACCATGTAGTTCATTGTTATGTAGTCTTCTTCATTCACCTGTCTGTTCAGCTCTCTTTGGTCCAAAAATTTTCCTAAGAACTTTATTCTCAAATACTCGTAATCTCCTTTCCTCCCTTAAAGTAAGAGTCCATGTTTCGCACCCATATAATATAAACTGGTAGAATAATAGTTTTATATATTTTCAGCTTTACGTTTTTTGAAAGGCGTTGGGACATCAAAAGTCTCTGCAATGCATAATAGCATGCATTTCCAGAATTGAGCCTATGTTTAATTTCTTTTTGCATCTCATTCCTATTTGTGACTTAATAAGGCGCTACAACTTCAATTGGAGAATGCTTTTGCCTTCTCAACGAGGTCTTCCCACATTTTTCTATTCTGGACACATTCGTTCAATTTTTTTATCTTCGTTAATTTTAAATAATTGACACCTCATCTTCCCATCTTTTTTTTTTTTTTTGGGTAGTCCAATATATTTAGGGATTAATAGCTATCATTTGTAGATTTTTTACCATCGTTTAACCATTCATTCTACCGGGCTTCCAATATAAACCCGGACCGGCCTCACGGGATTTCACCCGTCAGGCAGCGCTCTCTCCTCGTCCGTATTTCACTCTGCCAGCCGCTCGTCCTTGAACTAGTCAGTTTACTATCGTTCGACAAGATGAGACGTCAGCTGACATTAGAGCAGCGCATTTATGTGTGTAAATGTTATTATAAATACGAATCAGCTCATCGCGGTCGCGAGGAATTTATTCGGAACTTCCCTGGACAATTACCTCCTTCCAGATCGACAATCCACGATCTTGTGACTAAATTTGAGACCACTGGTTCAGTACAAAATAAGAAACACACGCGAAGGCGTACGGTTCTCACCGAAGAGAAATTAGACGAAATTGGCGAAAATTTGGAACGTTCACCACAAAAATCATTACCGAAATTAGCACAAAAAGTTGGGATTTCAGTATTTTTCTGCACATACAGCAACACAATTGTTAAAACTCAAACCTTACAAGTGTACACGTGTTCATTGTCTAAACCAAGGTGATCCCATAGCACGTGTGCGGGAGGACAACATTTCCAGCATTTTCTATAAGGTAAGAAACAGTTCAAGGACGGGTGGCAGGCAGGGTGAATTGCGGGAGGAAGAGACAGCACTGCGTGCCGGGTGAAACTCCGTGAGGCCGGTCCGGTTTTATATTGGAAGCCCGTAATATATGTGTCCAATCCAGTTCAATCTTTGTGCTTTAATTGTGTTAATTATATTTATGTTTTTTATAATTTTATTTATTTCTTCATTTGTTCGAATTGTCCACGATCCGTCCTGATTACTTATTGCTCCAAAGATTATTCAGAAATACAAAATTTTACTACGTAATTTGTATTTAGCAGTAGCCTAATTGTCGAAGCTAAGTGGACTTGTGAACATCAAGCTCGCGGGATCGAATCTGACCGCTTTCAATGGAATTTTGAAGACGTAAAAACATCTAGAGCATGGCCATTAGTCCAATGTCATAATTTTACGGCACATACAGTCAGATTCAACCCAGGAAATTACTGTGTGTTTGGAATAGAGAACTGGGTTGCCATTTTAACAATATTTTCTTGAGAGAAATCCTTATATAAAACTGAAGATTGCAACACAGCAGGTACATAGTTGTAAGTTGTAGCCTTCCAAGCCACCCCCTCTTAAATTACCACTTGTCACTGAGCTCGTGCGGATCTATTCTACCCTGTGTGAAAGTGTCGACCCTCATATTTAGTATAAAACTAGTTTGCATGCCGTAAAAGAAAAATTGTTTTTTAAATGTATAGTACGTAGATTTGGAGAAAGTACTGCTAACCTTGCCGCTCCACCCCTCCTTAAACAAACAAATACCGTTATTATGAGTTTGTTAACATCTACCCCCTGTAGGTAGGGGGATACTGGCGTAGCCCAGTCTGTAGTAACTTCCTGGGTTGAATTAGAGTGTAGTAGAACTTGAAATGAGATATCTGAATAAACTTGTCAGGTCTTTAGCGTCTAACTATGAAGTGACAGTTAAATAGGGCCGTTAAATGAAATACTAACAAGGGAACTGTCAACCATTGCACGCCGAAACATACCTTGAAATTTCTTCCAGAGAAGCGTTGTGATGTACCAAATGCGTGTTCAAAAATTTAACTGCCTCTTTTTACTGCAGGGCACAAAAATCGAAGCAGAATCCAGCAATTGCAATCCACTGCGCGAAGGTGATGGGCGTCCATACGTGAATTGAGCGGAGTGGAGTGAGGCGGGGGACGTCGCGGCCGACAGGTAATGAGGATTATCCAATTCACTGAAGTTAGGATTTGCATTATTTCACTCTAGTTTATATGAGAGATTTGGCGCTGGATTATAGTGTCTTGCGGTTAAAGCAGCAGATATCTTTTTGGACACAGCCGTAGTACAACACAACGCTTTTCTGGGAGAAATTTCAAGGTACGTTTCGGCAAGTAATGGTGGGGAGTTCCCTTGTAAGAAGTGTTAACAAGAGAACTGTTAAAATTCTCGTAAGGAAATCTAGCTTTAACTTGTTTATGACGGTATCTCCGTTCTGTGTTCTAATGCATTGCAAACTTACTTACTTACTCACTGGCACTATCGAACCCGTAGGTTCATGGCCGCGCGGACATAAGCTCTCCATACATCCCTATCCTGAGCTAATGCTTTCAAATCATTCCCTGTATAATCTACTTCCCTCAAATCATAGTTAATATTGTTCTCCCACCTCATTCTTGGTCTACCAACTGGGCGTTTTCCTTCTGGCTTTCCTACAAGAAGTTTCCATGCACGTCTTTCATTCCCCATACGTGCCACATGTCCTGCCCATCGCAGTCTACGAGACTTAACTGTTCTTATTATATCTGGCTTCCTATAAAGACCATGTAGTTCATAGTTATGTGTTTGAGTCTTTGGCATGTGTTCCCTGAAGTAGTCCCTGCCGGAGAACCGAATGGGGGACTACTTGACCTCCGGAAAATTTTACCCCAGATGAACCCATATCCGCATTTCTTGACGGTTGTATTTTTACGGTTAAAGATCGTCACTCTTTCGCCCAAGGTACTTTTTTCGTCTGGCTTATCATCTTCGACCAGTCCGGCATGGGTAACCCTATCGGCAGCAATGCTACCGCCGACATAGCTCTCAGGATCATTTAAGCACGCAAGCCACTCCACCACGACAATGTAAAGATTCCATGGAGGGACATTGCAAACTAGTTAGTAAAATAATTATTTTAAATTTCAAAGCAAAATAGTTTTTGCAACTTGAACACGAAACTTTTTAAAGAAAGACTGAAAATACGGAAAACGCTTGAATTGAAGTAAGAAATGTTAAGTTGGTGATGATGGTGAAGGAAAGAGTGGCAGTTTGCCAGAAGATGGCTATGAAAAAAAAAGTAGATTGGGGAGAGAGACATAAAATATGTTTGACTCTTGGGTTATGGCATGGAAAGTTGGCTACAGGAAGACATCACTGGAGAGGCGATGAACCGTGACTTCAACAAGACCCCCGACAAACTATGTACCTACTTGTTACAACATCTTAATTCATAGGTAACTGCTTTCTTTTTATCGCTCCACCTCAATCCTTGTACACATTAACTACAACTAAGACAAAGAGCTCATAATTATTAACTTATATAAAACAATATTACGTAGATTATACAACTTGTTTATATTGACTATTTAACTCATGCCCAAATGGGACTCAATGGCCAATCTCGTTTCAATGATTTCTGTTTTACAACCAATCAGAGTCGTGTTTCTCGAAATATTTATCAATGTTATAATTACCATATTAAAGAAAGCTCCTCCTTTTTAATATTCTGAACAGGTCTGACCACTATTTTGCAGTGACTAAGCCTTGGAGAAATACGGCTACTAGATTGTATATATAGTGCATGAATGTCAACACATGACGCATGTGGGAGTTAATATAAAAACATTTGTAGCAATTGATTATACCACCAAAAAAAGAAACCACTGTTTGCACTTTCTTAAATGTATTTTTTCAGAGGTAACAATCCAGAATAATATAATTGTCATATTTACATCATACGACATCAGAAATGAATTAATATACAGTTTGATGTGTTTCATTTTTTCTCCACTAGAGAGCATTCTTACAATATTGCGTTCCTTTGGCAATAAATAGTATGATCTGGTTGCAGTGATAAACAAAAGAAGCAGATGAAGCGAACCTGTCGTTTCTCATTTGTTTTCAAACATCGCCGTTTACATTAAATATATAAATATTTTAAAATAACTATAGTTAAATAATGATTTGTGAGTAAACATCTTAATTTTATTCGTTAAATAGTCCTAACAAATGCCACTCTTGATTTCCAAATTCTCTAGATAAATTCACTCCTCACTTCGTGAGTCGTGAATTTATCGATAATTTGGAAATCACTCGTGGCATTACTTATGACAATTCAGTAACTACTCACTGGCACTATCGAACCCGTGGGTTCATGGCCGCACGGATATAAAGCTCTCCATATATCCCTATCCTGAGCCAATGTTTTCCAATGATCCCCTGTATAATCTACTTTCCTCAAATCATAGTTAATGTTATTCTCCCACCTCATTCTTGGTCCACCAACTGCGCGTTTTCCTTCTGGTTTTCCTACAAGAAGTTTCCATGCACGACGTTCATTCCCCGTTCGTGCCACATGTCCTGCCCATCACAGTCTACGGGACTTACCTGTTTTCATTGTATCCGGCTTCCTATAAAGACCATGTAATTCACTGTTATGCAGTCTTCTCCATTCACATGTCTGTTCATCTCTCTTTGGTACAAAAATATTCCTACGAACCTTATTCTCAAATACTTGTAATCTCCTTTCCTCCCTTAAAGTAAGAGTCCATGTTTCGCATCCACGACTTACTTATGATAAAGCTCAAGCACCTACATTTGTCTGACAGCGCTGTATCCTGGTTCGACTCATACCTGCACGGTCGTCAACAATATGTTTCATTAAACTCTAGATCATCGTCTTGGCGTAACGTGCCGGCTGGAGTCCCCCAGGGCAGTGTTCTCGGACCTCTTCTTTTCTCAATCTACATAAATGATTTGCCAACTGTACTAAAGCACTGCCGTTATCACCTCTATGCTGATGATCTCCAAATTTACCTACATTCACCTCCTCATTCTCTCTATAACAGCTTGATGAAAATGAATGATGATCTCATATCCATCTTTAACTGGTCTTCAAGTATCGGTCTCTAAATCTAAATCCTAACAAGTCACAAGTAATTCTAATGGGACAACAAAGACTGCTTACAACCTTTGACATATCTACACTTCCAAACTTCTATAAATAATATAATTATCCCTTATTCTTCTTCAGTAATAGATCTTGGACTACATCTAGACGCAAATTTAACCTGGCAAACACAAGTGAAACACATATGTAAAAAGACTTTCTCCATCTTACATTATCTTAGACGTTTTTAAAGAATTTTCTCCCAGTTTCGTTAAAACAAATCCTAGTGCAGAATCTTGTGTTACCACACTTTCGATTATTGTGACATTATATATAATGATCTAAACTATTGCCTTGTCGCAGAGACTGCAGCGTGTTCATAATGCTTGCATTCGATTCATTTTCAATATCCGCCGTTATGACCATATTTCCGAACACTTTAATAACCTCTCTTGGCTCCGTTTTACTGACAGACGTAAATTGCACTCGCTTTCGCTACTTTTCAAGCTTCTGAATTCCTACATTCCTACTTACCTGGCGTCCAGATTTGAGAAGTTATCCTCCTACCACAATATTGACACTAGGTCACAAGATAGCAGTCTGCTAACAATTCCTCTTCATAGCAGTTCCTCCTATTCTACTTCCTTCACAGTAGCCTCTGCCCGCTCCTGGAATCTCCTTCCTCAAGATATCAGGGGTTGCCGCACACTTGGCACCTTTAAGTCACGCTTATACAGTTACCTGTTGTCTAATAATTAATTTTTCTCTATTTATTTAATTTTATACTATGTCATTAATCTTTTCCTCGTTTTTTTTATATATCTTGTACATATTATATATTTAATTCGTTAAATTTAGAGTAAATCAAATACATTATAAATATTAATTGTATTGTACTCATGGGGTTGCCGCACACTTGGCACCTTTAAGTCACGCTTATACAGTTACCTGTTGTCTAATAATTAATTTTTCTCTATTTATTTAATTTTATACTATGTCATTAATCTTTTCCTCGTTTTTTTTATATATCTTGTACATATTATATATTTAATTCGTTAAATTTAGAGTAAATCAAAATACATTATAAATATTAATTGTATTGTACTCATAACTTGTAATCGTTGACAAGGCCTTAAGACCTTAACTCTGCCAGGTAAAATAAAGCTATTATTATTATTATTATATATATATATTGTAATTTAGATTTAAGACTTTTCTTTTGTATTTTTTTTAAACCTGGTTGAGTGGTAGACAAGGCCTTAAGGCCTTAACTCTGCCAGGTAAAATAAAGCTATTATTATTATTATTATTATTATTATTATTATTATTATTATTATTATTATATAATATAACTGGTAGAATAATAGTTTTATATATTTTTTAGTTTTAACGTTTTTTGAAAGGAGTTTGGAAGTCAAGAGTCTCTATTTTGCGCAGCAAGCCTCCAGTTGCGAGACTTGAGAGGTTTGCAGCATCTTCCTTATACCATCCTCCCATCGTTATTTCGGTCTTCCAACCCGTCTATTCCGCATAAAGGGTTCTAACATTCCTCGTGTCCATTTTCCTTTGCTTTAGTCGTCATATCGAGGCGTTTCTGAACGTATTTGTTTTACGAGGTGGGGATGTCAACCCCACGCCCAACCTCCAGCAATCCCAGGAAACGATGATTTCCTATTGGGTTTTTTTCCGTTAGCTGGTATATCACAATTTTTAAGCGTCGGGAACTCGCTTTTTCGCCTCTTCACTTCTTAGTATTAACCACAGGACGTGGTGGATCGGGCTGGGAAGGAATAAATTATATTTCTTGGGTTTTATTAATGTGCATCCACCAGCAAGGGCACACTCTTGTGATCACATTTTGCCCATTGGCTCCCCGGGCTCAACACTCCCCCACCAAATAGGTTTACAATACATGCCTAGGTGGGTTTCCTATGGTAAGGGTGCGATGATCTTAGAATCACAAGTGCAGGGTAGAGAACTTCACATCATCGGAATTTAGCAATGAGTCGATTCACAAAAAAAGACACACATCCAGACCAATGTAAACATTTAAAATATATGTTGTTGATGTTTTCTAATGTGCTGCATCTTGCTCTCCAATACTTTGAGGTCTTAGAATCTTCATGTTTGACAGCGATACAGTTGTTCAGATGACCTTCATCCATTTCTTCATCTGGGTGATTAAATGAAATGCATTTCGGTGCAGGCAGAACATTGATTTTGTGAAGGTGTTTTGCCAGACAGTCGTGGCCCGTTGTCATCCAAAGATGTGCTACTTCTATTTTTCTTGGTATGTCTGGTATATCTTACCCCTCCAGAAATGAGTCTCTACTTGCCGAGAATGGAAGGTAAGAATCCACCATCAATACCACATTCTTTACATATATTCCTAATTAACAGTTTATGTAACAGTAAATTAATGAATTCCCAGAGAGACCCCTCCAGTGACTATAGATATCCTCTCTGGAGTTCAGTGCTGGTATCATGTATACAAGTTATTGGGTTACCAATAGATTGGATCTTGTTTTGCAATTCGAAACTCTAGATATTATGTCAATATAGAATATCTAGAATGCAGTAATATCAGATATGATTTTTAAGCCCTAAAAATTAAGCTTGGTAACTAGTGTCATTCTACTGGGTACAATATATTTATTATAATATAATAGTAATAATAATGATGATAATAATAATAATAGGGTAATTTTGAACAGAAAAAAAGATATCGAAAATATAGACAAAAAAAGAATGCAAAATTATAAGAAAAGTTTTAGGTCCATTTACAGAAGTAAAAAGGAAATAAAAATATATACAGACATTCATAGTGATATTAGAAAACGAAGGTTAAAATTTTATGGCCATATTAAACGAATGAACTCAAATAGGCTTACAAAACAGATAATGGAATTCTACGAAAACAGAAGTAAAGCTCCAGTGGATACTATGAAGTGGATTGATGAAGTCAAAAAGGACTTAAAATTGGCAGGAATTACTAAAGAAGATATCCCAAACAGAGATATATTTAGAATTAAGGTGAATAAGTGGCAAGTTGACCAACAGGACAAACCGAAGAAAAAAACTGGAACAACTTGGACAGATGATAGAAAACAAGCTCATAGCAAAAGAATGAAAGAAATTTGGGCTCAAAGGAAACGCCTCTAAGTACTTTGCGTAGTCCTACATGGGCTCATCCGCAATAAAAAAAATAATAGAGTAATAGTTATAATAAATTTTAATAATAATTTATTTAAAATGGTACAGTTAAGGTAACAATGAAAATTCATATAATTGAAAGAACTAGTATTTCTAGTAAATGCAAATTTGTTTTTTTACATATTTTTATTTTTAGGTATATTGCAGGTCTTGTTGTCTCGGTTTTGCCTTCAGAATAATGTCAGTTTTACCCAAATAATAACAATAATAATAAATACTATATCGACATATTAATATTATTAAGTTTACATTTTTAAAGTTAAGACCTTTTGTTAACTTAACCAGTAAATTAAGTCTGACTTGTGCAAAAAAAAAAATAAATATAAGTAAATTCACATAGACCTGTAGGCATACTTATTCGTATAAGCCTATCTAATTACACTGAATAATTTAAAAAGTTGGGCTCATTCCCTTAACTCGCAGTTTTAAATGAAACTTTTTTATTATTATTATTAATTATTATTATTATTATTATTATTATTATTATTTCCGTATGGAAGGAAAACATGAAGACAGTAATGCAAGCAAGAGGGCTAAGCATTGAAGATGCCCAATATCGTGGGCTTTGAAAGTTTGGCACGGGAAGACGGCAGCAGCTGTAAAAAAACCCGAAGATAGATAGGCCCCTATATAGATTATTATTTCCGTCCGGCTTTAAATTTTTAGGCTTTTCAGCATTGTTATGGTTTTTGTGACGAACAGGGAGCTGGCCTGATGTATCAATCTCCAACCTGGAGGACCAGGTAATTTTTGGTCAAGGCTTTTTTTTCCCCTTTAGCCTTTGGATTGGATGGAGAGCTTGGATTTGATGGTGTGAGACGAGTGGAGAAGAAAAATAAAACTTAGAAAGATGTGTAAACATTAAAATTCTGTATATAAATAAAAATTATTATTATTATTATTATTATCAAGTTGACATTTGGAAATTCAATAAAAACTTAGAACAGAAATTTATATCGATGGAAATGGATTTCATAAGGAGAGAAGAAAGATGTTCAAAATTAGAAAAATATAATACATACTGTCATACGAGAAAAAATGAATATAGATAAGTTATTCAATAGTATATAATATAAGATACAAGCAATTAAATTTATATGGGCATATACGACGAATCCAAGAAGAAAGGTTACCCAGAAAAACATTGGAATGGTGACCACCTGGAGGAAGAAGGAATGGAAGACTTCGAAACTTCTGGATGCAAGAAATAAGAACTGGAATGAGGACAAGAGGACAGGAGGACATAGAGTGGATGGATAGAGATGAGAACTTATTGTGAATCCCCGCAACTCATGTTCGTCGTATCGGTGCACTGCTGCTGTCAGTTGAATCCAATGTTGTCAGATAGAGAGAATTCCCGCGGCATCGAATATATGGCCATTTTTATGACTGGCGGAAATTTTAAATTAAACACTGGACATTTTTATATTAATTTCTAGTATAAGACGCACCTGAATTTTGGAGGCAATTTTTCGAAGAAAAAAGTGCGTCTTATAGTCCGTAAAATTCGGTATTGTTCGATTTTTCCTATATCTCACCTGATGACGCCAAAAGAGCAGTATTACGTATTAAATCTAAAGCACAAGGAATAGACAATATAACAATAACTCTCCTGCAAAAAATAATAGACATTATTCTCCCAACAATAACCCACATTTTTAATGCCTCTATAATGACTGGGACTTATCCCAGACTCTGGAAAATGGCTCTAGTTCGTCCTACACCGAAATCAAACACTCCCACAACACTCGATGATTATAGACCAATTAGTATTCTTCCCTGTTTATCTAAAGCACTGGAAACACATAATACACTCACAGTTAACAGACTACCTCACCACACACGACTTACTTGATGAACATCAGTCTGGTTTTAGAACAGGACATCACACAAGTACTGCACTACTTGACATTGTAGAGGACATAAGAGACTCAATGGACAAAAGCAAACTCACCGCAAGAGTCCTACTCGACTACAGCAAAGCCTTTGACACAGTAGATATAGACTTAATGCTAGCGAGACTAAAGACACTACATCTGTCGGAAACTGCCTTGATTGGTTTGCATCTTACCTCACTAATCGTCAGCAATCAGTTTCTGTTAATAATCGCATTTCTTCCTGGCGCTTGGTGAGGAAAGGGGTACCTCAAGGCGGCGTCCTCGCTCCTCTTCTCTTCTCGATTTATATTAATGACGTGACCAAGAAACTACAAAACTGCAAGCATCATCTTTACGCCGACGACCTACAGATTTACACACACTTTAGGCCTGACGAAATTAATGAATGTATTGACAAAGTAAACACTGACCTCAGGCATATATCTTTATGGTCCAGACAATATGGGCTGAAACTAAATGTAAACAAAACGCAAGCAAATAATTATCGGACATCCAAGGCTATTACACCTCATAAACAATGGCAATATGCCGGCTGTCATATTAGATAATGAACAACTTCCTTATACCGACGTCGTTAAAAACTTGGGATTTTACTTAGATTCTAATTTAAAATGGCATGAGCAAGTAAAACAAACATCTAAAAGGATCTTCTCCATAATGCATTCCCTAAAGCGACTTAAAACATTTTCTTCCTACAACTCTTAAAAGAATTTTAATCCAAACTTTAGTGATGCCGCATTTTGACTACTGTGACGTTCTACTAACTGACATAAGTGACGGATTGTCGGACAAACTGCAGCGTGTCCATAATATGTGTATCAGATTCATATTTAATGTTCGAAAATACGATCACATTTCTCCATTATTCCACGAATTGTCATGGCTACATCTAAAAGAGAGAAGAAAATCGCACTATCTAATTCTCCTATTTAAGATCCTACATACTTCGATTCCCAATTATTTATCATCCCGTTTCCAGTATCTATCCTCAAACCATAACTTAAACACAAGATCACAACATAGTCTCTTGCTTAATATACCGCAACATAGGACATCACATCACTCCATGTCATATACCATCTCCACTTCTCGCAACTGGAATTCCCTACCACAAGAAATAAGGGGCTGCCGGACATTGGCATCTTTTAAAAGAAATCTAAATTTATATTTGCTCTAAAATCGACTTCATTATTATCCAGTGTAAGATATATATATATTAATTGGTGTTTCCCGTATAATGTATCATATTTATATTATTATTATTATTGTTATTATTATTATTATTATTATTATTATTATCGTATCATTATTGTTATTACCCTATAAAATGTTGTTTGTACATGAGATTTACATTGCAACATTTATTGTATCTTTAACTGTTTATAATTAGTATAGTGTATATCTATATTTGTCGAATATTTGTTTGTATTTGTACTGGTTGAGTGGAAGAGAGGGCCTTATGGCCTTAACTCTGCCAGAATAAATAAAGTATTATTATTATTATTATTATTATTATTATTATTATTATTATTATTATTATTGAAGAGAAACCATTCTATTATGGATAATATCTAATTAAAATTTAATATTAAACGAAACATCCAAACTGCAGATTGTTGTAATAAAATAACGCCATTTCTTTTCGCAGACTTTTCAATCTTTAAATGTGCTTATGATTGCAGAATATTTTTTAAAGTATTTAGCGCATTTAATTTTTAATTTCGCAGTATTTAATAGGGTAAAGCTGGAAGTTTTAGTACGTGTATTTTGAAATCTGTTGGTTACTTTTGTATAGTTTCGCCACACCAGCAGTAACATTTAGGTTTCGACCTGTTTTCTATAGATAGGAAATACAACGACGTAAAATTTTATAAAATGAGGTTATGCTGAAATCAGCAGAACGTTATGTTGCTGGGAAATGGGTGGGGTTAATATTATGCTACTCTAAAACCAAATGTGTTAGAATCAAGTTTAATACGAAACGTGCGTTTACAGACAATGTGCATGCTATTCAATTCAACAAGCTTTCGCTTCATCAAACCTTGTATTATTGTTAAACATTCATACCAGTGTAACGAAAAACAATTTAAACCCTTTTTTTAATGTTGCTCTTTTTTCGATAAAATCAGCGCTTATTAATTTGAATTGCACTTTTATCGCGTAAAGCAAAAGCAATTTAATTTACAGAACAGCATATTTCCTAATCGAAAAATAAAATCTGTTAGCAATCGTCGGTCTGTTAATGTTTCGTTCTTAGAAACATTCAAAAGTTCTGCATTTATGTTATCAGGCTCAGGTGATTTTCTGCATTTCAATTTTCTTATTGATGTTTCTAATTCGTCCAATGTGATTTTTTTTAATATACACCTTTTTTTTCTCTTTCTTTTTCGTTTACACTGTTTTCCTTCTTCTTCTTTTACCTTATTATTTTATTTTACCTTTTTGTTAACCTTCTTTTATTCTCACGTACAGACACAAGGATAGGACACACACCCAGACCCAAGGTAGAGATTTAAAATCCCGAACCCGGGTCGCCGGAGTGGACATTTTTACCTGCATGACTTTTTTTTTCGTTTACACTGTTCTTTTAAAAGAAATCTAAATTTATATTTGCTCTAAACTCGACTTCATTATTAACCAGTGTAAGATATATATATTAATTGGTGTTTCTGGTATAATGTATCATATTTATATTATTATTATTATTATTATTATTATTATTATTATTATTATTATTATTATCGTATCATTATTGTTATTACCTATAAAATGTTGTTTGTACATGACATTTACATTGCTACATTATTGTATCTTTACCTGTTTATAATTAGTATAGTGTATATCTATACAACATTAACTATGATTTGAGGGAAGTAGATGATACAGGGAATGATTGGAAAGCATTAACTCAGGATAGGGATGTATGGAGAGCTTATGTCCGCGCGGCCATGAACCTACGGGTTCGATAGTGCCAGTGAGTAAGTAAGTATAGTGTATATCTATATTTGTCAAATATTTATTTGTATTTGTGCTGGTTGAGTGGAAGAGAGGGCCTTATGGCCTTAACTCTGCCAGAATAAATAAAGTATTATTATTATTATTATTATTATTATTATTCCTTTGTTTTACCTTTGTTAACCTTTTTATCTTATTCACACATACAAACACAAGACAGGACACGCACCCAGACCCAAGGTGGAGATTTAAAATCCCCTACCTCGCCGGGAATCGAACCCGGGTCACCGGAGTGGAAGGTAGGGACTCTACCGCCTACACCACGACGACTGACAAAAATTAAATAGCATCCTTGAAACGTATTATCTACTGGAGTGTGAGATTGTTCCTTCTCATTAAACCAACGTATTATCTACTGGAGTGTGAGATTGTTCCTTCTCATTAAACCAACGTATTATCTACTGGAGTGTGAGATTGTTCCTTCTCATTAAACCAACGTATTATCTACTGGAGTGTGAGATTGTTCCTTCTCATTAAACCAACGTATTATCTACTGGAGTGTGAGATTGTTCCTTCTCATTAAACCAACGTATTATCTACTGGAGTGTGAGATTGTTCCTTCTCATTAAACCACAACTGTTTATAAGGTTCAACCCATATTTTTTGGTCCTATAACATTTATATTGGCTGTATCTTTCTCTGATTTATTTATATTTCTTAGTATTTTAAATACAAAATCTTGCCTCCCATATACATCATGTCGACCGCTGTGGTCTCCAGGTAGCGTGCTGCCTTGTCACGCAGCGGGCCCAGGTTCGATCCCCGGTCGGGGCAGTTTTCCTGGGTGAGGTTTTTATCGGGGTTTTTCCTCACCTGTAAGACAAATGTCAGGAAAACTTTAAGGCCCAAACGGTCCCCGAAATCATATGACCATCATCATCATCCTTATCATCATCATCATCCTTCACCGGTGTGGAAAGCAACGGGAAGCTACCACACCTATATTTCCCTAGTAAAGCTGCAAGCATAGCATGAAAATGCTATGATTGCAGTGAAGGACCTGCCCTCGGGCAGAATTACTATACATCATATTCAACATCTCCTATAAATTTCTCCCGACTCTCTCTATGTGTTCTCTGCACTAGCGATTTAGCATAATTCCTTGCTTGTATATATTTTTGTCTTGATTCTTCATCAGAAGAACCCTCCGAAAGACTGGAAAAGAAACTCAGTTCAGGTTTTATAAAATCATGGCTGTTCCTGTTCTTTTATATGGATCTGAATCTTGGGTACTTACAAAAAATATATCTCACACATTCAAGCCAATGAAATTAAATTTTTAAAATCCGTAAAAGGATGTACACGCATGGATAGATTACACAATGAATCAATAAGAAATGAACTTGAGATATTTTCAATACTCGATAAACTAGAAGAGCACAAATATTTTTTTTTATACAGCCGCCATGTCGCTTGATATCAAACCAAACCTGTCAGTATCTTAAGACAGTATCTATGTAATATAACATATTTAGTAGATTTTTTATATTTATAATATCCAATTGCAGAAATTAAGAATTAATTCTTAGCTTGAAAAACTTTAAAAATTTTATTTTCATAAATATTACAAATAAACCCTTCTTCACACAAAGAATAAGAGAAAGTTAATGAGGGGAAGAAGCTAAAATATTCTCTATTCTAGGGCAAGACCAATTAAAGAAGATATAATAGAGCGCACTCAAACCGAAAGGTCCACATTACCCGAACTTCATCTTCTTGTAAGTCCATGTTTCCCTTAACAGAGATTTAGGCGCTCTCCCCCTACAGCGAAGAATTTGAACCATACTAATTTTAATTACATTTGTTTTCGTATAGATGTCATTTTGAGTGGCCCGTGGTCAGCGTTCCGCCTCAAACTGACATCTAGGAAACCAAGGTAGTACTAGGACGGGAAAATTCGGTAAATTTTGCTTACAGGCCTTTCCATTCAGGCATAAGGATCTTTTACGAGCCTCAAACGTTCAAACTCGTGACCCACGGCTTAAAGTCCCTCCTGGAGGACTTGCTCCTTGGATTTTTCCATCCTAAAAAATCCATCGACCCCGGCCGAGTTTGAACCCGCGACCCTCGGGACCAGAGGCAAGGAGCATAACCACTAGTCCACCGCAGCCGATCCCGAACTTCTTATATACATAAAACGTTTTCTCTTGATGAATAGCGTGTGTAAAAAAAGTGAATACTTCATAAGCGATCGGTTCAGTTCCGCTTTGAAATACTGTGAGAGCAAGAGAGGGATAAACATTCAGAAACCTTTCACAAATTGATTACGCAGACTATTTAACTAATGCCTCAAATGGGAGACAATGACCAATCACATTTCAATCATTTTTTATTTACAACCAATCACAGTCCAGTTTCGCCTATAATTTACCAACTAAAGTTTATCATAATAAAGAAAGCACCTCCTTTTCAACATTCTGAATAGGTCATAGCATTATTTTGCAGTGACTGACTCTCCAAGAAAAACGGCTACCAGATTGTATATATAGTCCATGAATGTGTACACGTAGCGCATGCGGAAGTTAATATAAAATCATCTGTAGCAATTGATTATACCACCGAAAAAAGAAACCACTGTTTGCCCTTTCTTAAATGTATTTTTTACAGAAAAATATAATTGTCATATTTACATCATAGGACATCAGAGATGAATCAATATACAGTTTGATGTGTTTCACTTTTTCTCCACTAGAGTGCATTCTTACAATATTGCGTTCCTTTGGCAATAAATAATACGATCTGCTTGCAGTGACGAACAAAAGAAGCAAATGAAGTGTACCAATCGTTTCTCATTTGTTTTCAAACATCGCCGTTTACATTAAATATATACATATTTTAAAATAACTATATTTAAATAATGATTTGTGAGTAAACAGCTTAATTTTATTCGTTAAATAGTCCTAACAAATGCCACTCTTGATTTCCAAATTCTCTAGATAAATTCACTCCTCACTTCGTGAGTCGTGAATTTATCGATAATTTGGAAATCACTAGTGGCATTACTTATGATAATGCAAGTCGCAGATTCCAATATGTATTATATTTTAGTTTGTTTTTTCTCAATCTTGGGGAAAAAGTTAGGCTGAGATAAAAGCACAGAGTGTCCGCGAGCTACTACGGTTTCGGAATATGAGATTATAGGTTAGATAGTTTTCAGCGTTTGGACTGTGTAGAAGATATTTATCTTATGAAATAAACTGCTTGTGAATTTCGTTACAGTGTAAGGTTCACCTTACAATTATGAAGGCATCCGTTACCTGCATAATAAGGATATAAAAATAGAACAGACCTATCTGCCGTGATAAAATGTATTCTACCTAATATATCTCCAGGCACGCACGCACAACCACATTAGCAACTTTGCCTTCAGCGTCCCTCATTAACTCTACATTAAAAATAGAAAAAATCATTATATGCATTGTCATCTACAGTGTATCTTCATTTAAAATACCGGTACGTTATTATTCTTTTCTCTAAGTAACTACAGCTACATTATCAAAAAAATATATAAATCTTATAGCAAAATACATTTTTTTAACAAGAGTGGATAGAAGTTTCTACGCTATTTTTAAGCGGAATATTTCTGATAAAATACTCATTCAGCACAGTAATAAAAGGAAATAAAGGCTAATCTAATATGTAAAAATGTTATTTAGTTAGTTTGTTTGTTTGTTCGTACTTTATGCGCGGCCAAACCGTTGCTCCGATTGTGATGGGGCTTTTTGCAAAATGTTCAGGAGATTCCCGGGATGAACATAGGCTATAATAGAGTTGTGATACTCAACTCCTACACCCTTAAAAATCGCCCTTTGTAGTGGAAAACGTGAAAAAAGTAGCTTTTTGAACGCTTAAATTGTTTACACTGCCTAAACCATAAAACATACACAAAATATGTACACAGAATTGAATATCTCAAAAAGCTCTATAAAAAAGTCCGGAATAGCATATGTTTATCTCTTACGGATAACTCACAATAACCATTTTTGTCTTTCATTGATGCCAAGAAGATCGGGATAAGTACGTAGATTCCTGTGCAAGCATAGCAGCACATGGCGGGTATTCTTTTACGGATAACTTACAATGACGAATTTTGTCTTTTAGCTCATTTATGCCAAGGAGATCGAGATAAGTAGATTCCCGGGCAACACCGGGGTGATGAGCACGTGGAATCTTAAAATAATTACGATATACATTTATAATTATTTTTCATTTTACTTATTCAACTAATCATAAGAAGTACATTAATTTTTGTCTTTCAGCTCATTTATGCCAAGAAGATCGGGATGAGTAGATTCCCGGGGCAACGCTGGATAAACAGCACGGTGTATCTAAAAATAATTACAATATAAATTTTCCCTATACTTATTTAACTACGTAAAACACATTCATTTTCGTATTTCAGCTCATTTATGTCAAGAAGAACGGGATAAGTAGATTCCCGGGCAACGCCGAGTAATCAGCACGGGATACCTAAAAAATATAAATTTATAATTATTTTTGTTCTTACTTAGTCAACTAAACATAAAAGCACATTCATTTTCATTTATTTAGGCGAAACAGCTCTCGCCGGGTATTAGCTAATGTTACATAAAATAATTTTATGTAATATATTTCTGAACATAATATATAATACACAATTATCTTTATGTAATATCTTTAACTAACTCCCTAACACTATGATCATGCAGGTTAATGACCGCGCAAACCTAACCTCTCCATATATTCAATTTCTTGCGCTAAAGTTTTCCAATCATTCCCTGTAATAATTCACCTATGAAAAATCACGGTGAATGTTATTGTCCTATGCCATCCTTGAACTACCTATTGGGCATTTTCCCTATGGTTTCCTGCAGAGTTTCCAACTGCCCTCTTTCATTTCCCATTCGTGGCACATACCCTGCCCTTCGCAGTCAACGAATCTTAATTATTATTATTATTATTATTATTATTATTATTATTATATTTGGTTTCCTATAAATGACATATAGTTCACTGTTATGCAATCTTCTCCATTCACCTATCTCCTCACACCTACTTGGTCCAAAATGTTCCTAAGAACTTTATTCTCAAATACTCATTATATTTTGTCCTCCCTTAAAGAAAGAGTCCATGTTTCGCACCCATATAATATAACTGGAAGAATAACAGTTTTGTAGGCCTATATTTTCAGTTTAACAATTTTGACGCCACCGTCGGTATCTCTACCTTAGCGTGGTGGTGGGGCTTGAGAGTCCTAATGACTCCATGAGCTATACAGGCGGTAGTGTAACTACCAACAGGGCCTCCCATGCCTGGCAGGTCATGGAAGAAGGTCCAGACTAAAAGAGATACCCATCGAAGAAGAAGAGCTAGTAACTTACTTCCTTCTTCTTCTTCTTCTTCTTCACGGTTTAGGCTTATTTACTAGCCTGATCCGGCTCCAAATTGCTGCTCTTTCCATCTTTTTCTTGGTCTTACCAAACTACTTCTTCCTCGTGGTGAATGGTTGAATGCTGCTTTGGGTATTCTATTCTCAGTCATCCTTGCCAAATGTTCTTTCCAGTTTGTTCTGTATTTCTGTAATGTTGTGTTAAATTCCTCTACTTTTAGTTGCTGTCTTATTTCTGTGTTGTGTTTTTTGTCTGTTCTTTGATATCCTGCTATTGGTCTGAGGAATCTCATTTCAGCAGCTTGTATCCTGGCAGATTGTTGTGTTGTCACTGTCCATGTTTCGGATCCTAAGTAATAATAGGCACTGCCTTTGTCTTGTATAATTTCATTATAGAGACTTTCCTGGCTTTATTTTTCAAAGTTCTTTTTAGTGTTCCTGTTATATAATTAAACTTATTTAGTTTGTAATTTATATCTGTTTCCGCTGTGTATGATATTTCGTAACCTGGGAAGTTATATCTTACCACTTGTTCTATTGGTTTATTTTCTAATATTATCTTTGTCCGAACTGGAAGAGCGCCCTTGAAGGTCACTTCCAAGATGTAAAATGTACCATTACTCATAGAAACATTCACGAAGTAAGCCGGACTGAGCCTTTAGGACGACCACAACTACGATGGAAGGACGTCATCACACCCCGGAACTGTAGTGAATGAACACGCAACAAGCTGCCAGTTTTCATGCGTAGAGGAAGAAGAAAAAGAAGAAGACAATTTTGAGAGAATTTGTGATGACGGAAGTACCTTCTTCTTCTTCTTCTTCCGAATGCAGTATTGGATGATGATGCCCGTTCTGCGACTACAGAAACTGATCTTTCCACTCGTAGTCTTTCGAGTATTTAAAGTTTTCCCCATTATAGGTTACAAGCCTATAGTTGGGTAAGTCCAGTGGTGGGGTTGCCACCTCAAATGCCTCTTGGACAGGCATGCTTTTCTGTAGGGGATGCTCCCTTAGCCTTTTGAAGTACCTGTAATGCAAATAACATGCATTTCCTGAATAGAGTATGTTTTTAATTTGTGTATGTAGTCCATTTTTTTGAGCAAACAGTTTTCGGACGCTTTTGAAATCCAGAATGGGTTCAAGCAAGGAGATCCACTATCTCCTCTACTATATAATTTTGTACTAGAGCATGCCATTAAATCTTTAGAGAATGAGGAAGGCTTACAACTCAATGGTATTAATAAGCTGTTAGTTTATGCTGATGATGTAGTACTATTGGCCGATAGCGAGGAGATACTAAAGGACAACACGCACACACTATTGAGTAACACTAAGAAATTAGGATTGGAAGTAAATATCAATAAAACTAAATATGTGGTCACAAATAGAAATACATTATATAATGGAAATGGACAGCTAATGACAAATGAGGGAAATTGAGGAAGTGGCTGAATTCAAATACCTAGGAACAATAATCACAAATAGGAATGAGATGCACAAAGAAATTAAACATAGGCTCAATTCTGGAAATGCGTGCTATTATGCATTGCAGAGACTCTTGATGTCCCAACTCCTTTAAAAAACGTTAAACTGAAAATATATAAAACTATTATTCTACCAGTTATATTATATGGATGCGAAACATGGACTCTTACTTTAAGGGAGGAAAGGAGATTACAAGTATTTGTGAATAAAGTTCTTAGGAAAATTTTTGGACTAAAGAGAGATGAACAGACAGGTGAATGGAGAAGACTTCATAATAATGAACTACATGGTCTTTATAGGAAGCCAGATATAATAAGAAGAGTTAAGTCTCGTAGACTGCGATGGGCAGGACATGTTGCACGTATGGGGAATGAAAGACTTGCATGGAAGCTTCTTGTACGAAAGCCAGAGGGAAAACGCCCAGTTGGTAGACCAAGAATGAGGTGGGAGAATAACATTAACTATGATTTGAGGGAAGTAGATTATAAGGGAATGATTGGAAAGCATTAACTCAGGATAGGGATGTATGGAGAGCTTACGTCCTAGCGGTTATGATCCTAGGGGTTCGATAGTGCGAGTGAGTAAGTCCATTTTTTTTTAGCAATTCCAGCCACTTGTTCAAAACTTCCCTCATTTGTCATCAACTGTCCGTTTCCACTATACAGTAATGCTATATATAATGTATTTATTGAAGAATATTTGTATGAAGCTGCTATAAATAAAGTTGAACAAGACATAACACACGTTCCTCTTCAAAAGCATTGCAGACAATCATACCTACTCCAACACGAAACGGGACATGTGGGAATTCCGCCTGCGTAGTCTATAGGATTGCAATAACATTCCTGGAATGACAACGCTTGCTGGTATCACATATCACACGGGCTGATATGACAACGTGGTCGTTATTATCGACATTATCACTTTTTGAGCTTTTCATTGAAATCCATTATTGCACATCTATTTCCAGGAATATTTCACTTCTTCGAATTAATTATGTCCATATAATATTTCATAATACCTAATAATAATAATAATAATAATAATAATAATAATAATAATAATAATAATAATAATAATAATAATGATAATGGCATTTATTGGTAAATATGGAATTAGATAAAAAATTGTACTGGATAACAAAATAATAGAACAAGTAACACATTTCCAATATTTAGGATGTGATATAACTTATAGAGAAAATAAAGATAGCCTATAGAAAATAAAGTAAATAAATTGCAGGCTATTTGTGGAACCATAAAAAGAACCTTAGGTCGGAAAACAAGGAAAGATACGAAACTTAAATTATATAAAACAATGGCTGTTCTTTTGTTGTTGTATGGAAGTGAAAATTGGATAATGAAATCAAGGGATAAAAGCAGGATACAGACTGCGGAAATGCTGTTTTTACTTAATGTGAAAGGATGTACAAGAGTGGATAGAATAAGGAATGAAACTATACGAGAAGAATTAAATATATATAAAATTGAAGATAAAATCAGCGAAAATAATAAGAAATGGACAGAACACTTAATGAGAATGAACAACGAAAGAATACCAAAAAGAACCTTCCTGTATAATCCCAGAGGAACAAGAGATGTTGGCCGACCACGTAGAAGATGGACTCCACTTTTAACTTCGCCGGAATAGACTGCATAGCCTAAACCTTGTAGTAGAAGAAGAAGGAGATAATATAATAATAATAATAAAATAATAATAATAATAATAATAATAATAATCAATTGAAGGTATGGATTAGGCCATTGGCCTGTTCCGCTTCAGGATAGAAATTGATCCCTCGATCTCTTCTTAGGTCTTCCTGGGTCTCTTCGCCCTGTGGGTCTGTAGTTCAATAGCTGCTATTGTTTGGCATTCTAAGAAGGTGTTCATGCCAATTATTTTGATATTTTTTAATGGTTTCAGTTATTGCTGGTGTGTTGAGAGCTTCATTACGCATGTGGTCATAAAGCGTATAACCCGCTAAAGGTCTTAATAACTTCATTTCTGCAGCTACTGTCCTATTTAATTTACCTGTAGTAAGAGCCCAAGTTTCAGAACCATAAAGTAGAGTTGGAAGAGCCATTGTTTTATAAAATTTTAGAATTGTATCTGGACGTACTTTTCGGAAAAGAATGTTTTTTATTGTTCCTATAAAGTTATGAAATTTGACCAATTTTATGTCTATGTCTTTACATGTGTCGTAGGAAAGATTGCAGCCAAGATAAGTAAAGTTATTAACTTGTTCTATTATTTTGTAATAATAATAATATAATAATAATAATAATAATAATAATAATAATAATAATAATAATAATAATATTTAATTTAGGAATATTCCACAATACAGTGTTTCTCCTTCAATCCAAAGTGATTTGACGCCAGAAGTTCCTGTCTAAAGCATCTTCTTCCCTCAAATCTCTAGCTTCCATACTTCTCTTCATTCCATCCATCCAAAGTTCTCTACGCTTACCTCTTCTACTTCTTCCATTAGCTTTCCAATTAAGGATGTTCTTTGGTATTCTCTCTTCTTCCATTCTTATGAGGTGTCCATACCATTTCAAACGTTTTTCTTCTATTTTTCCTAATATGTTTTTTTCAACTTGCATAATTTCTCTTATTGTGGTGCTTCGATCCCTTCTTGAAATTCTTCATAATGATGGTGATGATAATGATGATGATAATAATAATAATATTATTATTATAATAATGGTCTCGAGGTAGCGTGCTCCTTTGTCACGCAGCGGGCCCGGGTTCGATCCCCGGTCGGGACAGTTTTTCTGGGTGAGATTTTTATCGGAGTTTTTCCTCACCTGTAAGACAAATGTCAGGAAAACGTTAAGGCCCAAACGGTCCCCGAAATCATCATCATTCATATTCATCTTAGATTAAGCTTAGGATTAGGGACTCTCCTGGCGCACCACTATCATCATCAAAATCATCACCCATCATATCATCGGGGCAACGTAGCCCCGCCTTCCAGGCGCCCCAGCCTCAGAAGTGAGTTACAAGTACGCCATGCCAGGAGAGAACACCAGGAATGTCGAAATACAACCGGGGGCATTTGCAAAAAAAAAATTAATTTATATACAGATTTTTCTTCTCCACTCGTCTCTATCCATCCACTCCATATCCTCCAGTCCTCTTGTTTTCAATCCAGTTCTTATTTCTTGCATCCACGAGTTTCGAGGTATCTTTCTCTCCTCCTTCTTCCAGGTGGACACCATTTCAATGTATTCATTGGTAATCTTTCTTCTTGCATTCGTCGTACATACTTACTTACTCACTGGCACTATCGAACCCGAAGGTTCATGGCCGCACGGACATACGCTCTCCATACATCCCTATCCCGAGCTAATGCTCTCCAATCATTCCCCGTATAATCCACCTCCCTCAAATCATAGTTAATGATGTTCTCCCACCTCATTCTTGGCCTACCAACTGGGCATTTTCCCTCTGGCTTTCCTACAAGAAGCTTCCATGCACGTCTTTCATTCCCCATACGTGCAAGATGTCCTGCCCATCGCAGTCTACGAGACTTAACTGTTCTTATTATATCTGGCTTCATATAAAGACCATGTAGTTCATGCCCATACAAATTTAATTGCTTATCTTAATATATAAAAATTACGTGTCACGTTGTTTGTCCGCGATGGAATCCCAAACTAATGAACCGATTTTAATAACATTTTGCACACTGTGTGCTGTTTGATCCAACTTGACACTTACGGTCGTTTATAACTAAATTTATAGTCGCATTATTTTTAATGCAAATTATTTGTTAATTATCTTTGAGTTCCATACGAATCTAACAGATGGCCGTGTAAGGTAACTGGTTTATTATTTAACCAGGTGGCTGTGCTTTTTGTTGCAACCGCGAATTTTAATTGGATTACTAATATTGTTTATTTCATAATTTAACTGTGTTTGTGTTTATTTTATTTTCAATATATTGATAATAATGTTAATTTCGTGTGTAAGTATTACTTTTAAGTAATCTGGCTGAAAGACAGCAACTTAATTTAAATTTGACTGGACCGAGAAGGGACATTGAACGATATGGCAAATCAGTTCTAGAGACCATGAATGATAAGATATCAAGTGAATTTCCGCAGATTGGTATAGGCCTATGTGATATAAATCTTACATTTAAGAAGAATGTCAATTTAAAAACATATGAAGGTCCTAAGGAACGGAATAACAGAACAGTAAGTAAGTCTGTTAGTTATAATAATATGCCTAATATTACAGAAACAATCTCCACGCCTCAATTAAATGAAAAACAAGATGACTATAATATATCACAAGATGATATTACTATACAGAGACTTCTTGATGTTGACGAGAATCCAAACTGCCAACAAGTTCGTAGAAAAAAACGAAAGTATAATGAAATCAGCAAGCCTCTTTAAAACATTCCATCAATAAATGTATATAATCCTTATGATACACTTATGAATGATACTGAGAATGCAGACAACATAAATTCATCTCAATCAAAAACCACTTCCACATAAACCACCACCCATATTTATACCGGATGTAGTTAACGTACCAGAAGTAAAAAATTGTGTAAAACAAAAACTTTCTGATTTAGATTTCTCACTTAGTTTACTACAACATAATGTAACGTATACCTTAGCCACAGTAACGCGTGGCCGGGACTTCTATATATATATATATAACAAAGTGGGATTAGTTACACTATTTATAACTCAAGAACGGCTGGACCAATTTATATGATTTTTGATTTGTTGGATTTGTTTCCGCCCCGAATAGCAGATAACTATTAAAATATCGGAAAAATTAACGTAAAAATATTTAAAGGCGATACGACGTTCGCTGGGCCAGCTAGTATCATATATAATCTACTATTGAATATCTAATAGTCGTTATTTCTAATAATAATAATAATAATAATAATAATAATAATAATAATAATACTTACTTACTTACTTACTCACTGGCACTATCGAACCCGTAGGTTCATGGCCGCGCGGACATAAGCTCTCCATACATCCCTATCATCAGCCAATGCTTTCCAATCATTCCCTGTATAATCTACTTCCCTCAAATCATAGTTAATGTTGTTCTCCCACCTCATTCTTGGTCTACCAACTGGGCGTTTTCCTTCTGGCTTTCCTACAAGAAGTTTCCATGCACGTCTTTCATTCCCCATACGTGCAACATGTCCTGCCCATCGCAGTCTACGAGACTTAACTGTTCTTATTATATCTGGCTTCCTATAAAGACCATGTAGTTCATTGTTATGTAGTCTTCTCCATTCACCTGTCTGTTCATCTCTCTTTGGTCCAAAAATTTTCCTAAGTACTTTATTCTCAAATACTCGTAATCTCCTTTCCTCCCTTAAAGTAAGAGCCCATGTTTCGCACCCATATAATATAACTGGTAGAATAATAGTTTTATATATTTTCAGCTTAACGTTTTTTGAAAGGAGTTGGGACATCAAAAGTCTCTGCAATGCATAATAGCATGCATTTCCAGAATTGAACCTATGTTTAATTTCTTTGTGCATCTCATTCCTATTTGTGATTATTGTTCCTAGGTATTTGAATTCAGCCACTTCCTCAAAATTTCCCTCATTTGTCCTTAGCTGTCCATTTCCATTATATACTGAATTTCTACGTGTGACCATATATTTACTTTTACTGATATTTACTTCCAGTCCTAATTTCTTAGTGTTACTCAATAGTGTGTGCGTGTTGGCCTTTAGTATCTCCTCGCTATCGGCCAACAATACTACATCATCAGCATAAACTAACAGCTTATTAATAATAATAATAATAATAATAATAATAAATATAATGGTAACAATAATAATTATTATTATTATCATTATTATAATAAGATATTACAAAAAGTGAACAATTTTGAATACTTCCTTCTTTCTTGCTATTTTTTTGTGAGCGCAAGATACCATATCATTAAGTTCTTAACAATCTCACAGAGCAAACGAATACATGTCGTAATGAAACAGAGCAAAGTGTTGGTTTTTCTATTGAGATTATTACGTAATGGCTCCACTTTACGTGGAAGTTTTGTGCGGCATCATTACTGGAAAGAGGAGGACCACGGCTGCGAATTAAGAAAAGGTCCATTTGGTAAGGTGCCAGAATTAGATTTCCACTTCAGTCAACCCGCGCCAAACTTCCCCAAGGAGATGCAATCCTCCCTCCTTCTACCCCCTTCCAAAACCGATCAACCTCTCACATAGTGGTGGATTTTAAGATTATCGAAAAAAGAAAACAGTACGCAGACAGCTTACGGGATCTTTATTACATTCTAATTTTGAGGCCAGATATCCTCAAATGTGTCAAATATTTCTTAAGCTCTTACTTCAAGATAAATTCAAGTTCTTTAACATATAACGAACTTGTTTCTCAATCCCTCAAACTGTTACACTACCCTTATTTAACTTCCATTTTAGGAAATTGTTCACTTTTATTCAGGGGCCAGACATATAAAATATCTTGCTGTGGGTGAATGACCAGTTCATACGTACATATGTAGATGTTTTATTTAAAATGCTCTTTAACTGCACAGATCATTAGTTGATTCTTCATCATCATCATCCCCAGGCGCGACAATTTCAAAGGTGAAAGTCTTGGCCTTCTCAACAATCCTCCTCCATGCCAATCTGTCTCTTGGCATGTTCAAATTAGTCTTCTTGTTCTTCTTCTTTTCATGTGATAGACCTACTGGTCTGTTATGGTCTCAATCCAACGTTTCAAGGGTCTGCCCAAAGATCTCTTGCCTGGTGGCTGGTAATTTAAGATTTGACGCGGTATTCTTGTTCTGCTCATTCTTCTTACGTGGGATTTCCAGTTGTTTCAGTATTCAATGACTGATTCTGTTTGTAATTCTTTGAGAATCTCCGAATTCCTTTTGTAGTCTGTTCTTGAGTAACCCGTAGTACCTCTGATAAATTTCATTTCTGCCGCAGTTAGTCTTTGTTCGTCTACACTGTGAATTGTCCAGACCTCACTGCCGTAACATAATATGCGTCTGGCCAGTGTTTTGTAAATTCTAGTTCGTGTGTGTTGCTGTACTGTGTTTGGCTTGAAAATATTATTTATAATTCCTGTTACTCTGTTAAATTTTATAACTTTTTGACTAAAATATTTTTCCTCGTATCCGAGATAGATAAATGCGTTTGTGTTTTCTAATATTTTATTATTAATAACAATTTTACTGCGAACTGGTTCAAATTAGTCACTTTCATTTTCTTTAGATCGTTCATTGTGTCATCCTCCCATCTGATCTTCGGTCTTCCAACAGCTCTGCCTCCTATAGGTTTCCATTTGTAGAGCTTCTTGACCAGTCTCTGATCATCCATTCTTATTAAATGTCCAAGCCAACTAATTCTGAGAGATCTTATATGGTTTACTATAATGCGATTTTTTTTATCAATCTCTGATTATTAAAGTAATTAAAATCTTGACACAAAATGGCCGATACATTTTACCCAGAAGTCTCTTATTTCAGATTTGAAGATACTTTAATCACTGAAAATCTAGATCACGACACTCACACCCTTATTTTTCTCCCTAAGGAAGCCATTCTCAGGATTTTGGCCGAGTTTGACATCAGGTTGCGGAACGGCGACATTTTTCGTCACTCATTTACATCCAGGAGAGCAGCATGATGTTCAAAATAGGAAAAAATATGAAATAAAATTGTACGACAAAAATTGATACGGTATTAAACAGTATATTATATAGGCCTAATAAAGCAATTAAATTGGTATGAGGATGTACGACGAAGTGCAAGAAGAAAGGTTACCAAAAAAAAACATTGGAACAATGTCCACTTAGAAGAAGAAAGAAAGGATGCATGGATGCAAGAAATAAGAACTGTGATGACAATATGATGACTGGAGCACATGGAGTGAATGAACAGGCACGAGTGGAGAAAGAAAATAAAACTTTAGGCACAGAAAGATGTGTAAACATTTACAATCTGTATATAAATTAAATTTATATTAAACAGACTTTACGTGAAACCCATTCAGTCTCGTATAAAAATGATTTCTTATACTTATTATGGAAGTAAATTCGAGCATAGTAGGCCTATATGGCTAACCAGTCTAATTATTTCTCAAGCTGTCGACTCTATGTAGTGTATTTTCGTGTCTGGGCGCTCTTCATTCTTCATGGTTTCCTAATGGGATGTTTGTATATGAACCAAGTCCACCGCTGTGGTCTCGAAGTAGCGTGCTGCCTTGTCACGCAGCGGGCCCGGGTTCGATCCCCGGTCTGGGCAGTTTTTCTGGGTGAGGTTTTTATCGGGGTTTTTCCTCACCTGTAAGACAAATGTCAGGAAAACTTTAAGGCCCAAACGGTCCCCGAAATCATATGGCCATCATCCTTAGCATTATCATCCTTACCATTATCATCATCATCCTTCACCGGTGTGGAAAGCAACGGGAAGCTACCACACCTACACAATTCCCTAGTAAAGCTGCAAGCATAGCATGAAAGTGCTATGATTGCAGTGAAGGACCTGCCTTCGGGCAGAATTACTATGGATATATGAACCGCTTATATCCAGTACAAATTGAAGGGATTGGAATTGTCGTACAACGAACAATTATTTAATAAATTCCAGAATTTGAATTTGAAATGTTAGCAACTAATAACTAACTCAGAAGAGAGAGAGAGAGAGGAGAGAGAGAGAGAGAGAGAGAGAGAGAGAGAGAGTAATTTCATATTCCTTAACGCAAAGTAATATTCCTTTTTAATAACAATAGTTACATGTACCAATAGTTAGTCCTATATTTTATCATGATTGCTTAATGAGGTTGAGGTGATCAGCTATAACGCCTGGGAGACCCGGCATGCTGACTACATGTCACCCCTACACTGAATGATCGTCTACCTCTGTGATTAACACATGTGGATGTGAGGCAAGCAGTCGGATGATAGGGCAAGGACCTTCTAGGACTGTCACGCCATGGAGAGAAATTACATACATACATAAGGACTTTATTAAACTAAAAGTAAGATACATATAATGTTATTTACAAATATGGGTCGCACGGGCAGTAAGCCGTACGTTCTGTTGACAGTCCGTTACAATAAGTTGATGTTTAAAAAAAAACACAATAATATTACAATTAGATGTCAATACAATTACATTATACATTAACTAAGTTATGTAGAATTATTAAGAATTAATGGTATTGCAATTTGTTAACATACTTATTTATTCCTGAATAAGTTCTGATTTTCCGCGTTTTGTCCAGAAATCTACCCAAGTTTATCCAATTTTCTGGGTCTTTTAAAAGAAATCTAAATTTATATTTGCTCTAACCTCGACTTCATCATTGCCCAGTGTAAGATACAATATGCGTGCTATTATACATTGCAGAGACTCTTGATCTCCCAACTCCTTTCAAAAAACGTTAAACTGAAAATATATAAAACTATTATTCTACCAGTTATATTATATGGGTGCGAAACATGGACTCTTACTTTAAGGCAGGAAAGGAGATTACGGGTATTTGAGAATAAAGTACCTAGGACAATTTTTGGATCAAAGAGAGATGAACAGACAGGTGAATGGAGAAGACTACTTAACAATGAACTACATGGCCTTTATAGGAAGCCAGATATAATAAGAGCAGTTATGTCTCTTAGACTGTGATGGGCAGGACATGTTGCACGTATTGGGAATGAAAGACTTGCATGGAAGCTCCTTGTAGGAAAGCCAGAGGAAAAACGCCCAGTTGGTAGGCAAAGAATGAGGTGGGAGAATAACATTAACTATGATTTGAAAGAAGTAGATTATACAGGGAATGATTGGAAAGCATTAGCTTAGGATAGGGATGTATGGAGAGCTTATGTCCGTGCGGCCATGAACCTACGGGTTCGATAGTGTCAGTGAGTAAGTAAGTAAGTATTGTTATTATGGTATAAAATGTTGTTTGTACATGAAATATACATTGCTACATTTAATGTATCTTTAACTGTTTATAATTAGTATAGTGTATATCTATATTTGTCAAATATTTATTTGTATTTGTGCTGTTTGAGTGGAAGAGAAGGCCTTATGGGCTTAACTCTGCCAGAACAAGTAAAACATTATTATTATTATTATTATTATTATTATTATTATTATTATTATTATTATTATTATTTCTTTCCTTAATGTTTTTTGCAATATTAGGTTTTAACATTATAAGTTTTATTGTTAGGATTATTGAAAAAATGTTTCCATAAATGTGAAATCCACCACTATTATTATCTGTCACTCCTACACACACATACACACACACACACACACACACACACACACACGAAAACGTATTCACAAAGGCATCTGCCAAATGAGAATGCTTTCGCTTGCTTTCCCATATAACCCTTCTCACCCCAGCCTTCTTTTCTCCTTCTACCTCCTCCATTGCCATCTTAAAAAAACAATCTTGCATAATATTGGCGGATGACACCAAGGACTCGTACAATGTAAAAGGTAAGAGAAAAATCGACTCATGGATATTATCCTGACATTAATGGCTTCCCCTTTATAGCACTAGAATTGTTGACATGTCTAATGTACTGTGAAAATAATTGCATAGAAACAGGGGTAAATTAAATTTATTGCTAATTAAATTAATAATAACTGGAAAAGCGTGTTCATTTCTATCTGATTAGGTTTAACAAAACATTAGAATTAAGCCAAATAGCTAGCGAAATTGTAAAATGGTGCACATGCATTCTATTAGCAATATTCTCACCCATCCTACACCAAAACCTCATAGTTTCAGTTTTTTTCGATGCTGTATGAAAATTTATGAATGGAAACATGATACAATTTGAACAAAACAGCCTTTAAAAGCAATAATTCTTCCCCTCCCCCCCCTCCCATGCTGTTAGTCTCAGTAAATCTTTTGTAAAGCAATCAAAATTTCATTGCAATACAATTTGTTAGTTTAAATATGAGACGGGAAAGTAATAATTTTCGTTTTAATATCCTCATATTGCGATCATTTTGTCAAAGTGTTATTTAATAAATTGCAAAACTTCCGCTACTTCAAGCTACTTAATGGCGGAAATATGAAAAAAAGGACTGAAAATATATTACACGGCTGTCCGCAGCTAACAGGGTAGTCCAAAATTAATTATTTCTATCCATAGTATACATGCATTCATATCTGTAAATCCTAGGATTTTGTGTGCTAAATTAAAACCCTTAATCTATGTGTACTTTGCTGTTATTTACTCCTTTAAAAATTGAATATGAATTTTTTTTCAAATGCCCCAGGTTTGTCTTTCGACATTCCTGGTTTATCTCCTGGCATGGCGTATTGTAACCCACTTCTGAGGTTGGGGCGCCTGGAAGGAGGGGTTACGTTGCCCCGATGATGATGTGTGATGATGATGATGATAATGGTGCGCCAGGAGAGTCCCTAATCCTAAGCTTAATCTAAGATAAATATGAATGATGATGATTGCGATGGCCATATGATTTCGGGGACCGTTTGGGCCTTAAAGTTTTCCTGACATTTGTCTTACAGGTGAGGAAAAACCCCGATAAAAACCTCACCCAGAAAACCTGTCCCGACCGGGGATCTAACCCGGGCCCGCTGCGTGAGAAGGCAGCACGCTACCTCGAGACCACAGCGGTGAAAAATTAAAAAGGTATCAAACAACTTTGACTAGCAGTTATATTATATGGATGCGAAACATGGCCTCTTACTTTAAGGGAGGAAAGGAGATTACGAGCATTTGAGAATAAAGTACTTAGGAAAATTTTTGGACCAAAGAGAGATGAACAGACAGGTGAATGGAGAAGACTACATAACAGTTAACTACATGGTCTTTATAGGAAGCCAGATATAATAAGAACAGTTAAGTCTCATAGACTGCGATGGGCAGGACATGTGGCACGAATGGGGAATGAAATACGTGCATGGAAGCTTCTTGTAGGAAAACCAGAGGGAAATCGCCCAGTTGGTAGACTAAGAATGAGGTGGGAGAATAACATTAGTATGATTAGAGGAAAGTAGATTATGCAGGGGATGATTGGAAAATATTGATTCAGGATAGGGATGTATGGAGAGCTTATGTCCGCGCGGCCATGAACCTACGGATTCGATAGAGTCAGTGAGTTAGTTAGTTAAGCATACAACTTTGAGAAATGACAGAGATTCGAGAAAAACTGCTGTTTATGCGGCAAAATTGTAACTCATATCGCCTGGAATGTATGCTACCGAATGGACACTTAGATGTTAACCCATCCACTTCTGGTATAAATGCTCAATGCATTTCCCAGAAACCGCATTAAGTCACTGTAAATTATATTGTCTATTTTGACACATTCAAAACAAACAAAAGATAACGACATTTCAGATAACAATACGAGCGAAGACCAAAACACATTCCTGTAGTGTTCATAAATGTTAACAAAAGATTACCCTGCTAAGGGATGTACAAAATATTGTAAAATATATAACAGCAGAGTTAAGCGAGTGTATCTCGTCTTCTGAGGCGAATGGGTTAAGTACATTCTTGGATGTGATTCTGTTTCCTTTGGATTAATCTTTTTGAGATTATGAATTTATGTTTTAATGATAATTGTAAAATATCAATAAATAAGTCAAAAGTAATGGCATTTATTGGTAAATATGGAATTAGATCACAAATTGTACTGGATAACAAAATAATAGAACAAATATCACATTTCCAATATTTAGGATGTGTTATAACTTATAGAGAAAATAAAGATATAGAAAATAAAGTAAATAAATTTCAGGCTATTTGTGGAACCATAAAAAGAACCTTAGGTCGGAAAACAAGGAAACATACGAAACTTAAATTATATAAAACAATGGCTGTTCCTTTGTTGTTGTATGGAAGTGAAAATTGGATAATGAAATCAAGGGATAAAAGCAGGATACAGACTGCGGAAATGCTGTTTTTACGTAATGTGAAAGGATGCACAAGAGCGGATAGAATAAGGAATGAAAATATACGAGAAGAATTAAATATATATAAAATTGAAGATAAAATCAGCGAAAATAATAAGAAATGGACAGAACACTTAATGAGAATGAACAACGAAAGAGTACCAAAAAGAACCTTCCTGTATAATCCCAGAGGAACAAGAGATGTTGGCAGAAGATGGACTCCACTTTTAACTTCGCCGGAACAGGCTGCATAGCCTAAACCTTGTAATAAGAAGAAGAAGAAGATGATGATGATTTTAGCAGAAACGAAGCACGAATCAGGACCACAGTTTCATAATAGTTTCTATAACAACATAAAAATTTGCAAAACTGTGGTCGTTATTACACATTGTTCCTGCAATCCAGTGATTCAGTAACAGTTACTAAAGTAACATTTCCACAAGGTAATAAATTGAAATTTACAAATATCGTTTTGAAACAGTTTCGTATCAATAATTCGTTTAACGACTCTCTTTAACCCTTAAATAGGCAAAAAACAAATTTCTCGTGTCCGTTATTTGAATGTGGCCGACCGCAGTGAAAACGGATTCTTGTGTAACTGTTATTATTAGGTATAATTAGACACATATTTAAGTGTTTTTTTTCGTTAGTTTTCTTCTGATTTATTTAAAATATGAAATTAATTATACCAACTGATGTATCCAAATGGAAACATAACGAATTTAAGGGTTAACAGAATAAAAAGTGAGATTCAAATTGATTCTTATCGTTTAGTGACTTCCCAAAACATGGAATTGCCTTCCGCCCTACGTCAGAGACTGTCAAACTATAACATCATTTAAAAAACAAACTAAAGAATTATTTAATAACAAATTAACCGATACACCTCACTGATAGAATTATTTTAACAATTAATAATTTAAATTGTTTATGAAAATTATATTAAAATTAACAAATATTTTCTATTGTTTAAATTGTATAACCGTAAAAATAGTTTTCTATATCTCATTATTTTCTTTTGTTTTTTATATAGGCCCCTAAATTAGACGATCTATCAAAAAATTAATTAATCTTGCTAGAATATATTTTATTATTAATTTTAATCTTAATCTTAACTATCATTCACTGATTGTATTGTTGTTGTTCTTCTTCTTCCTTCTAAGTATTAGGCCAAGGCCTGCTACGATCCTATAGAACATTTTCCCTCCAGCGTTTCATAGGACGGCCCAGAGATCTTCGTCCTCTTGGTATATAATTATAAACAGCTTTGGGAATCCGATTTGAACTCATTCTTTCAGGATGGTGTTTCCAATTTAGTTGGCACTGTCTAATAAGGGGGTACGCCGTAGCGTAGTGGTTAAGGCACTGCGGTACAAGCCGGAAGGTCGAGGGTTCAAGTCCCGGTGGGTTCAGAATCTTTAAACTGACTCAAACCCTCTGGCGGCACTATGGCCCTGGGATCGACTCAGACTCTAACGGAAATGAGTACCAGACGATTGTTCTGGAGGCCATCACGCAGGGCTGACAACCCGGCTGTGATATCACAGTGACGATTGTCCAGGAAAAAGGGGGAGCCTTAACCTACCAACTTACCCCACGGCACTCCCTGAGGGCCTCTTTGTAGTGAGACAACTTTACTTTGAGTGTGTGGAGTATATTCATAAAATTGGCGTCGTAGTACTGATTGTAAGTACTTAATGTAATCGATTTGATTTTATTGGTCGTCAAATCTTCATTTACTATTTAATATTAGAATTAATTATGATACAGAATTTTAGGGTTAAAAAATTCTATCTTTCAAGCCACCGTTAGTCCAAAAGCATTCAATACTGAAAAGTGTATAAAACACTGGCTCTTCCAACTCGTTTGTATGGTAGCGACAGTATGGACGTTGAAACAGAAGGATATACAGAGACTTAGATCTGCTGACATGAGATATCTTCGGAGGACTGCAGGATACACACTACTAGATCAACAAGAAATGAAAAACATCTTAGACGAAATTACACATGGAACCTTTAGAAAACAAAATTTCTGATTATAAGTCAAGATGGATACAACATGTTCATCGAAGGGAAGATCACAGAATTACCCAAACAAATGTTTAAGATATCAACCTGCAAGGAAGAAAGAAGACCAGGACGTCCACTCAAAATATTTCTGGATGGTGTTTCTCTTGAGGCCGAAACAGGTCAACAAATGGCCTAAATTCGTGAATGTACTATGATAATGATGATGATGAGTTAATTATGATTGTTACATTCTGATGTAACATATGTTTGTCCTGGTGAATGGAAGAGAAGGCCACATGGTCTTAACTCCACCAGGCTAAATAAATAAATATTATTTAGGCCAATCTCTGTCTCTGTCAGTTCTGTTCTCAAACTAAGTTATTTCCCATCAAAACAGCTCAAAACTTTTTACACGCCTACCTAACGAGGTAAAGGTAAAGCCTTTATATTAAGTCTAGGCCATGGGCACTAGATAACAGTCCTGCGAAATGGCTATACATATCATATTCATTTCTTGTACAGGGCGAGTAAACGCCAGGACCAAGATACGCCCAAAATTGAATAGTTGCCCCGAAAGAGATCTAATCCACTTACTTACTTACTCACTGGCACTATCGAATCCGTAGGTTCATGGCCGCGCGGACATAAGCTCTCCATACATCCCTATCCTGAGCTAATGCTTTCCAATCATTCCCTGTATAATCTACTTCCCTCAAATCATAGTTAATGTTGTTCTCCCACCTCATTCTTGGTCTACCATCTGGGCGTTTTCCCTCTGGCTTTCCTACAAGAAGCTTCCATGCAAGTCTTTCATTCCCCATACGTGCAACATGTCCTGCCCATCACAATCTACGAGACTTAACTGTTCTTAATATATCTGGCTTCCTATAAAGACCATGTAGTTCATTGTTATGTAGTCTTCTCCATTCACCTGTCTGTTCATCTCTCTTTGGTCCAAAAATTTTCCTAAGAACTTTATTCTCAAATACTCGTAATCTCCTTTCCTCCCTTAAAGTAAGAGTCCATGTTTCGCACACATATAATATAACTGGTAGAATAATAGTTTTATATATTTTCAGCTTAATGCTTTTTGAAAGGAGTTGGGACGTCAAAAGTCTTTGCAATGTACAATAGCACGCATTTCCAGAATTGAGCTTATGTTTAATTTCTTTGTGCATCTCATTCCTGTTTGCAATTATTGTTCCTAAGTAATTTATTTGAATTCAGCCACTTCCTCAAAATTTCCCTCATTTGTCATTAGCTGTCCATTTCCATTATATACTGAATTTCTACATGAGACCATATATTTAGTTTTATTGATATTTACTTCTAGTCCTAATTTCTTATTGTTACTCAACAGTGTGTGCGTGTTGTCCTTTAGTATCTCCTCGCTATCGGCCAATAGTACTACATCATCAGCATAAACTAACAGCTTATTAATACCATTGAGTTGTAAGCCTTCCTCATTCTCTAAAGATTTAATGGCATGCTCTAATACAGAATTAAATAGTAGAGGAGATAGTGCATCTCCTTGCTTCAACCCATTCTGGATTTCAAAAGTGTCCGAAAACTGTTTGCCTACACGCACCCTACTCTTTGTACCATTTAGACACATTCGTATAAGTCTAACTAACTTTTTAGGAATTCCGAACTCCAGCAGGATACTATATAACTTCTCCCTCTTAATTGAATCATATGCTTTTTTGAAGTCTACATATAGTTGATGTACAGTACCATTATGTTCCCATTTCTTTTCTAAAATCTCTCTAACCCACAAACTACAAATTATTGGGAAAACGAAAAAAGTATAATGTTCATTTTGAGGCTATCTATTTATTATATCATAAACTTTTTAATCTCTCATCCTACTGGAAACATACACAACCAATTTGAAATTCTTCACTGTGGCTTTCTTGGGAAGAGGAAAAGAACCGGGGGATTCGTGTCATAGATTTATGGCACGTAAAAGAACCCCAAACCTGAAATAAGACGTCTAAGAATAAATTTTCACCCCTTCAGAGGTCCCCATCTAGGGGATATGTGGATGGCGACCACAAGGTGCCCAAGCTGAGGAAAACATTGATTCCACATACTTGTGTTTTGCTCCTTACTTTTATCATTAACTGATCTGGTATTTCTTCCACTTACTTATACCAGACTCTTTTAACTTTACTATCTAACCTCTCTTGGTTAAAGCTTGTTTTTTTTTCGACCCCGACGCTATTAGGGCATCCGAGGGCTAGGGAGTCTTTCCTTTCTTCCATTTCTTCTTTCCTTTATTGTCTTTTCTTCTCCAGAAAAGCCTGACCAGAGGCTATAAGATGGCAGCCCCATCACTGATCTTGCCTTTCTTTGGCCAGCAATCAATCGAAGGGACTATTATTATGCTTTCAAGTCTTATACGAGAATTTCCCGGAAGGATCAAACTTATGACATTAACTTATTAACATGAAAGCAGAATAACGGCTTGTGAAATGAGATTCATGCGCAGAACAGCGGGTTACACCGGATGGGATCGGAAAAGGAACACCGATATCTTAAAAGAATTGAAGACTATGCCAATTTTGGAATATATTAAACAGTACCAATTAAATTGGAAACACCATCTTGAAAGAATGAGTTCAAATCGGATCCCCAAAATTGTTTATAATTATATACCAAGAGGACGAATATCTCTGGGCCGTCCTATGGAATGCTGGAGGGAAAAATTTTCTATAGGACCGTAACATGCCTTGGCCAAATACTTGGACGGAAGGAAGGAAGGAAGAAGAAGAAGAACAAGAAGAAGAAGAAGAAGAAGAAGAAAATTCACCAGCCCTATCACGAACATATTTTAATTTCGATGTTAATGGCGTAAGTTGTTGAAAAAGTTATCGCATAAAAATGGTAATATGCACTCTTTACTAGAATTACAGTATCTTAAGTCTATATTCTGTGATTCGGTACGACGCGACGTTGGGAGGGAAGCATATTTTCAGGATTACTGCGGTACAATAAACAATCTTAAACAATGTGTTTCCTTGTTACATGGCAGCAAGTTATTTTCTAAATGAATTCTTGTGCTTTGTGTTGGTGGGAATTCCACTTCTTGTTCATGTCACAAATTCAGCAGATGTGACGTCATATTTGTATTATTACGCCAGGGAAAATAGTTTTAACATAATACCGCAGCAGCCACATGTAATCAGAAGCGCTGAATCAGCGCGCTTTAATACATTGTGACATGTGTCACAAACGTGTCAATGATATCCAAAATGTCATTCATTGACGTTCCACCAATTTCACAATCCCTATTTCCTATTAATGTTTTATTCTTGGGAATTATTATTATTATTATCATTGTTGGTGCTAGCAAATACGGAAGGAAAGAATCTATTAAGGTTGTTCTGGTCAAAATTATTTGCAATTTTTTTAAATATCTCCATTGGTCTTACCTTATAGACACGGAAATGACATAACAAATATACGAGGTGCGTGTATGTATATATATATATATATATATATGTGTGTGTGGAATAAGAAAAATAAATGCCTGGATGGGATTCGAACCCGGATCTCTGAGTCTGTACCTCAGCGTGATATCCATTACACTTTAATTTGCTTACTTGTTATAGTCAGCTGCTAGATGGCGGTGAGGACCGAGTTCTCGCGACATCTAGTAATAATGGAGAGTATAATACATATATAAGAAAAATAAGTGTTTGAATTGGATTCGCCTGGTGGTGTAATGGATATCACGCTGAGGTACAGACTCGGAGATCCGGGTTCGAATCCCGTCCAGTCGTTTATTTTTCTTATCATTCCATATTAAGCTTGCATTGCTCAATGTTAAACATTTAATTATAACATATATATATATATATATATATATATATATTGAATGGATAGAATACGAAATAAAGAAATAAGGGAAATTATGGGTGTACAAGAGGAGCCGGACATCATAGACATTATAGAAATTAAAATATTACAGTGGTATGGCCATGTCAAAAGAATGCCAGAGCAAAGATTGCCTAAAATTGTTATGGAATGGATCCCAATGGAAAGGATGAAGAGAGGAAGACCGAAGAAAACTTGGACATAACGTGTGCAAGCAGCTATGAATATCAGAGGAATGGAGGAAGATCAATGGATGGACAGAGAGGAATGGCGTTTGGTTTCCGGAAGACGGCGGTAGCTGCCATGATACCGGATGATAATGATATATATATATATATATATATATATATATATATAGCTGGATCTGTGACGCAAGCGGTTAGACGCTCGCCTCTCACCGCGCTGGGGTCCCGACATCGAGTGTCCGCCACTCAATGTGGGTTTCGTTGTAGACGAAACAAGAGTTCATGCAGATTTTTTTCGGGGTTTCTCCCATTTTCCCCGGCCACATATTTCATTCCACCATTTCTCCATTCTCATCTCATCCATTTCGCTTCATTTCGTTCATCCGTCCCTGTGACTCTGCGTCAGGAGTGGTCGGTCGGCACCTTGTAGTTCACAGACCTCTATAAATATCGCGTATTCATCTCATCTTATCCCTCGACCCGATCCTCAGTTGGGCAAGGGTTGAAGATATTATACACACACACACACACACACACACACATATTATATATATATATATGTCCACCGCTGTGGTCTCGAGGTAGCGTGCTGCCTTGTCACGCAGCGGGCACGGGTTCGATCACCGGTCTGGACAATTTTTCTGGGTGAGGTTTTTATTGGGGTTTTTTCCTCACCTGTAAGACAAATGTCAGGAAAACTTTAAGACCCAAACGGTCCCCGAAATCATATCGCCATCATCATCATCATCCTTCACCGGTGTGGATAGCAACGGGAAGCTAGCACATATATAATTCCCTAGTAAATCTGCAATCATAGCATGCAAATGCTATGATTGCAGTGAAGGACCTGCCTTCGGGCAGAATTACTATGGATGGATATATATAGAAGTTCACCGCTGTGGTCTCGAGGTAGCTGCCTTGTCACTCAGCGGGCCCGGGTACGATTCCCGGTCGGGATAGGCTCCTGGGTGAAGTTTTTTTCGGGGTTTTTCCTCACCTATAAGACAAATGTCAGGAAGCTTAGGGCTCAACGGTCCGCGAAAATCATCCGGCCTTCATCATCCTTATCATCATCATCACCATCCTTCACCGGTGTGGAAAGCAACGGGATGCTACCACATGTATAATTCCCTAGTAGAGCTGCAAAGCATAACAAGAAAATGCTATGATTGCTGTGAAGGACCTGCCTCGGGCAGAATTATTATGGATGGATATATATATATATATATATATATATATATATATATATCACTATCGTGTATAACATTTATTAGTAAATAAATAAACAAATAAATAAAATTGTAATTAATATATATATATATTTACACTAACAGACCCGGCAGACGTTGTCCAGCCTGAACGTTCTCTCATGTCACGGCCGAGCGATTAAAATAAGTTACCTTTTTACCATAAAATACACTAATTAAGACATAATTAGATATTATTAAATAAGTTTGCAAGAAAAACTCTCACAGTTTATCTGTTGTAGCTCAAGAAACGTGCATGATGACGTCACATTGTTGTCGCGCGGAATATGTCCGTCTACTTATCCTAATGAGCTGAAAGACAAAAATGAATATTATGAATTAACCATAAATGAAACCGGCACATGCCCAAACATTTCCTAGCTGCTATTAGCGAATTCAGAAAACATTTGCTCGATATTTGAATTATCGATAAAGCACGCATTAAGTGGCATTTAAGAATGTGTTTTGACATTTCAATCTTTTCGTTCCGTAATTATGTGACAGACTACTTTTATGAATAAAATTCACTAATTAAGGCGTAATTAGATACTATTAAATAAGTTCGTAAGAAAACTCCTCACTGCTTTCTGTTGTGGCTCAAGAAGCGTGCATGACGTCAAATTGTTATCGCGCCGAATATGTCCATAATGTAGATGACTACACATCTGACATAAAAAAATACTATAACATGATCTCAGCGCCACCTACCGAGTCCAATTGTAAATCTAAACCATCCAGCGACCCAATCAAACACAAACAATTCCATCAAAATCGGTCCAGTCGTTTAGGCAGTTTTCAATATCGGATTTCAGTTAAACCTCCGCTTCTAATTGTCTGATTTCGCACATTTAAAAAAAAATTATACCTATCGCGGTTATTCTAATAAGATATACAGAGTTTCGTTGTGAAACCTCGAAATATGTGAATACTAGAGCAATTTTTCAATTTTGACTTCAGGTGAACTCCTACACCTAATGGTTTTAGAGGGTCCAAGTGTGAATTTAAACTATCGAGGGACCCAATCAGACACACACATAAAAAAATGAAAATCGGTACAGTCATTTAGGAGGAGTTCAGAGACAAACACACGTGCAGAAGAACTATGCTAGTGCGCTAGCGACTCTAATTTTATTTCGGAACCAAATTAGGCACATAGAAATCAGTTATAGAAGTAAGACTTAATTCGTTAACCAGTAAATCGGATCATTAGGTATGGGAGTTCGACCGGAAGAAAAATAAAAGCATTAGAGGAAGTACTAACAAAATATTATTGTTATTAATCTTGCTATTTCCGTTCTCGTTCTTTTAATAATAAATAATAATAATAATAATAATAATAATAATAATAATAATAATAATAATAAAAATAATAATAATAATAACAATAATAATAATAATAATAATAAAAATAATAATAATAACGACGACTGCAGGTTATAGCCTTCTATACCACCAAAGAAATTCAACAATAGCCAGAGAGTTAAACATCATACCTATATCTGAATACCTCCAAGAATATAGAAACAATTGGCTAGCCCATATTCAGCGCATGGACCGTCACAGAATACCAAATCAAATTCTTCACTACATTCCTCGAGGCAGAAGATCTGTGGGTCGACCTTTTCGGAGTTGGCGGGAGACCGTAACGGGCCACTGGCCCTAATACTTGAAAGGCAGATGAATAATAATAATAATAATAATAATAATAATAATAATAATAAATAATAATAATAATAATAGGGTACCCTTTTTTTATTTAGGGCTTTCTACAATGGGAAATTAAATGAAATGTCTGTTCCTTTTTAATCAACTTAATTTCATCTCTAAAAGGTTGTAAAATACCAATAACAGTATACTATGATGCGAGGTTGGGAAGTGGTTTTCACAGAATCGAGGAAAAATGTTTAAACACTGAGCGATAGCGAGGTTTTTAATTTGCGAGATTCTGTAAAACACTTCACAAACGTGCGATGTGCATTATTTTTAGCGCGATGGTGTTTTCAAAATAATAAATAATAGTAAAATAATAACATATTTGTTGGAAATATTTGCATTCATTATAAACAATTGACTAACGTTAACAGTGTGGACAATGTTTATTAGTTGAAACAACAGGAGGCCTTGAGAACAATTAATGAAAATATGGCCGCAAGTTCGTATTTATTGTTTTATATTGTTTCAAATAAAGTTCAGTTCATTTAAAATGCAGTGATTTGTTTCGTATAATGTATATTAACACTACCTTCTGGATATTTTCTGTATATACATTGTATGTAGTATACATAGAGAGCAGTGGTTTTACTTCCAGCACGTGGGCGTAAATGTAATATTACAGTATAGTTATTTAGGTTGGCAACCCCGAAGTGTAGGAAGTTGAACATTCAATAATGGTCGCCATTGCTGGTAAGAACGACAAAACGCACTATCGCGCAAAAATAGAGTTTTCCTCATCTATCAAATATATACTATTTAATCTTCTTTCTTCGGTAAATCACTGTTTTGTAGTGCTGTAATTTCCATAGATTTATGCATGATGATAACATTAATAATAATAATAATAATAATAATAATAATAATAATAATAATCATCCGGTTCAATGGCAGCTGCTGCCGATCGTCTTCCGGAAACAAAACGCCATTCTCTCTCTATCCATCCATTGATCTTCCTCCATTCCTCTGATATTCATAGCTGCTTGTACCCCTTCTATCCAAGTTTTCTTCGGTCTTCCTCTCCCTTCCTCCGTTCTATTGGGATCCATTCCATAACAATTTTTGGCAATCTTTGGTCTGGCATCCGTGTGGAGTTGCCAGTCTCCCATCGGACGCCTCCCCAGGTGGCGGATAGGGGAATGCTCACCAGATATTTTAAGATTTAAGATTTAAGATTTAAGATTTATTTAGCCTGGTGGAGTTAAGGCCATGTGGCCTTCTCTTCCACTCACCAGGACAAACATATATTACATAAGAATATAACAATCTTAATTAACTCTAATATTAAACACTAAGTAAAAATTTGATCAAAAGATAATATCTAATATACATATTACGATCTATAATACAACCAGTTAATGTTAGTTAAAATTAAGACTAAAACTAATAATAAAATGTATACAAGCAAGACATATTAAATTGTCCCTGTCTAGTGTATATAAAAAACAGGAAAATAATGAGATATAGAAAACTAATTTTACGATTATACAATATTTAAAACAAAACAAATAAAAATATTTGTTATTCTTAATATTATTTACATAAATAATTAAATATATTAATATTGCTAAAAGAATACTATCAGTGAGGTGTATAAGTTAGTTTGTTATTAAATAATTCTTTAGTTTGTTTTTGAAGGATGTTATAGTTTGACAGTCTCTGACATAGGGTGGAAGGGAATTCCATGTTTTGGTAAGTGACACCGTAAAAGATAATGAATAATATACAGTGTGATGAGGCGGGATATAAAGGACAATGTGCTGATGGGATCGAGTGTCAAGATTATGTGTGTCGGATAGTCTGATGAAGCGGCGTGATAAATAATTAGGCGATGATGTGTGAAGTATCTTATAGAGAAGGGATAGGGAATGGACAGTTCTACGATCTCTTAGACGAAACCACGATAATTGTTCCAGGGACGGTGTAACATGGTCAAATTTGCGAATACCACAAATAAAACGTGCGCAAGAATTATGAACACGTTGAAGTCTTTGAGTGGAAATAATATTTAAGTCTGTAAAAAGAGTGTCACAATAATCAAAATGGGGCATTGCAAGTGTTTCTACTAACATTTTCCTAAGGGCGAATGGCAAACAATTTCGTACACGATTTAATGAATGTATTATTGAGAAGACTGTTTTGCATGTATGGTTTATTTGTGTATTCCAATTTAAGTTTTTGTCAATAAATACTCCTAGAATTTTTACTGTCTCACTATAAGGGATTTGAACCCCGTTTAGTGACACATGCGAAACTGTGTTTAGGTTAATTGTAGATAATAGTCTCTGATGACCCATAATGATTGATTGTGACTTTTTAGGATTTAATTGCAGTCCATATTTAACTGTCCAAGTCATTAGTGAGTCAAGATCCTCGTTAATTTTGGCAACAGCGTCATTTAGTGAATATTTGTCTGTGTGGATGTAGATTTGCATGTCGTCTGCAAATAAATTATGTTTGCAATGCTTTAGGGAGTTAGATATGTCATTTATGTAGATTGAAAAAAGCAAAGGTCCAAGTACCGAACCCTGTGGAACCCCAGCTTTACGGAAGGACCAAGAAGAACATAATGTATGATTTCCTATAACAGATTGCTGGCGCTCATGAAGGTAGGAATTGAACCATTTCGTGGCACTATCAGAGAGTAAGAGGTTTTTAAGTTTATGCAACAATAAGTCCAAGTCTACCGTGTCGAATGCTTTACTAAAGTCCAGTAATGTAAGAATGGTAAGTTTTCGATTATCAGCAGCTTCGCGTATGTCTTCGCAAATATTTAGTAGAGCAGTATTTGTATTGTGTCCTGTCCTGAAGCCTGACTGAAATTGATCTAGAAGGTTGTAATCATTTAGGTATTCAGTCAGTTGTTTATGGACTAATCGTTCCAGAGCTTTTGAAAGAGTAGGTAAAATGCTAATGGGTCGAAAGTCGTTCGGGGTTGAGGGCGTTTTAACTTTAGGCAGTGGACGTACGAGGGCTTGTTTCCACAATGAGGGATATGTAGAAGTTTGTAGTGAGGAGTTAAAAATATGAGTTATAGTAGGTAGTATAGCTTCGATTATTTTATTCAGTAAAGTAATATTTATACGGTCAGTTCCTTCTGCTTTGGTTTTTATTCGCATTATGGCTTTCTTTACGTCGTAGTCTGTAACATATGAGAAGTGGAAATGTTCTCTGTCGGGTTGATTTGTCAGTGATAATTCATTTATTGTTTGTTCTTTATCCTTTGGAGTAGTAGTTATACCTGTGAAGTGATTATTGAGTGTGTCCAGGGAAACAGGTAATTTGTCTACCTGTGTGTCTTTTCTCCCAATTCCCATTCTATTCAAGTTTTTCCAGATTTCTGAAGTATTGGTATTTGTTAGGTTGTATAAATGTCTAAGTTTGGCGTTTCTTATAGCTTGATTTGTCTTGTTACGTAACTGTTTATATTGAGTGAGACTTGTGTCTGTTTTGTTGAGTCTATATTTCTTATGTGCTGCGTCTCTTTCAGTCATCAAGTTACGAATTGAAAGAGTCATCCAGGGTGCAGGGCGTCGTTTCACGAGTTTAGTTTTTAGTGGGGCATGTCTGTTGTATAATTGTAGTATAAAGTCATTTAGTGTCTCAACTTTTTCATCTACAGAAAGCAGCGTCCATATTGAATGCCACGGCATCTGCATAGCTTCTTCAATTAGGGTTGCATTGTCTATATGTTTTAAGTCTCTATACGTAATAGTCTTTCGAGTCGGTTTAGGGCACTGCAGTGAATATGCTAAGAATATATATCATGTGCTGATATTCCCGGGGCTGGCAGTTGCCCGTGAGTAAGTACTCTGTCTGGATTATTAGTTGCAATTAAGTCAAGTAACGTCTCAGAGTGATGAGTGTGATGTGTAGGTCGTAGGGGTAGGAGTGTCATATCACAAGCCTGGAACGTAGCCATCAGTTGTTGTGTATGTCTGTTATCAGTGTCTAGTATATTTATATTAAAGTCGCCCATAACGATAACATGTTCATATTGTATTCGCGCGTTTTGTAAAGTGGACTCAATTTCAGCGATGGTTTTTATTTTAGGAGGTTGGTATACTACACAGAGAAGACATTTTTTGAAACTGACAAATATTTCTATGAACATAATTTCGGCAGATGGTTCGTTATTAGATAGATACACAATTTTAGGAGTAAGGTCTGTTCTAACGAAGGCTCCAATACCGCCCCCGCGACTGTAAACACGATCGTGTCTAAGAAAAGTATAACCATCCATGTTAATTAAAGAAGAGGTAATGGTGGGATTTAGCCACGTTTCAGATATGAGAAGAGCATGAATATTTAAAGAGAAGAAAATTGTTCTGACTTCATCTATATGAGCAGTAATACTTTGAGCATTGAAATGGGCTACCTGCAAGGAAGTAGGGTATGTGGACAAAGCTATTTCTAAAGCATTCCTTGAAGTAGTGGGGTCGAGAATGGGAGTGGGAAGGTTATTGTCCTGTAGCCTGTCAAAGACTGTCAAAGGAAAATCATCATTTAAACGAAAAATGGTCGTAAAATATTTCAACAAACTTACAAACTAAACTTGGTATCACGTCACTAAGAATATCTTAATTTTATGTACTATTAATAAAATGTTTAAAGTGATAACTGTCGGTTATTCACTGGCCGTGTTTGCACTAATTATATTTCTGAGGCCCGGAGAATGATGCGTTTGTTATCTCCTTCTTTAACATGGATTGCTCCGTCAATTGTCCACACATTTGTTACACCATATTTGGTGATGCATTCTTTTAATAGCTTATACCTCATTTGAGTTAAGTCTTCCCTAATTGTAACACCACTCCCTTTCAGCTGTTTTTTGTTCTGGAAAACCTCTCTCCTTTTCCGATAGCTTACGAATTTGACGATAACCGGCCGTGGCCGGTCCGCCTTTCTCCCCACACGATGACTCCTATCTATATGCAGTAAGATACTGGACTATCAAAGGCTAGAGGAAGAAAACCTTGAACAAAAATTACCCGTCCCCCAGGTTGGGGGTTGATGCATCGGGCCAGCTCCTCGTTCATCATAAAAAGAAAAAAATGGTAAAAAACCAAACAACATGCCTCGGAAAAACACTCTAAGACGATTAAAGCTAAGAAAAAGGACTTTGAAAATTGGCACATGGAATATTCAAGGCTGCAGAAATAATATTAATAATAATAATAATAATATAATTACAATGTTATTATTATTATTATTATTATTATTATTATTGTTGTAGTAGGAGAATCCGCCACTTCGCCCCTCTAAGATTAATACACAATGTGACATAAATTACTGCTGTCAGCAACGCTAGGCGATATGAGTAAAATAGGAACATATATCTGTGTATTCTCTACTTGAAAAGTGGTAACTTGTTCTATTGTTTGGTAATTTAACCCGAACGCATTAATATATAAATAAATAAAATTAATAAATAAATAGCTTTATTTTACCTGGCAGAGTTAAGGCCTTAAGGCCTTGTCTGCCTCTGAACCAGGTTTTTTAAAAAAATGCAAAATACAAAAAATAGTCTTACAACTACATAAACAATTACATATTATAAAAACAATACAATACAATCAATATTTATAATCTATTTTGATTTACTCTAAATTTAACGAATTAAATATATAATATGTACGAGGTATAAAAAACGAGAAAAAATTATTAATGACATAGTATAAATTTAAATAAATAGAGAAACATTAATTATTAGACAACAGGTAACTGTATAAGCGTGACTTAAAGGTGCCAAGTGTGCGGCAACCCCTGATATCTTTCTGGAAGGAAATTCCAGGAGCGGGCAGAGGCTACTGTGAAGGAAGTAGAATAAGAGGAAGTGCTATGAAGAGGAATTGTTAGCAGCAGACTGCTACCTTGTGACCTAGTGTCAATATTGTGGTAAGAGGATAACTTCTCAAATCTGGACGCCAGGTAAGTAGGAATGTAGGAATTCAGAAGCTTGAAAAGTAGTGAAAGAGAGTTGAATTTACGTCTGTCAGTAAGACGGAGCTAAGAGAGGTTATTAAAGTGTTCGGAAATATGGTCATAACGGCGGATATTAAAAATGAATCGAACGCAAGCATTATGAACACGCTGCAGTCTCTGCGACAAGTCATGGTTTAGATCATTATATATAATGTCACAATAATCGAAGCGTGGCAACACAATATTCTGCAGAAGGATTTGTTTTAATGAAACTGGGAGAAAATTCTTTAAACGTCTAAGATAATGTAAGATGGAGAAAGTCTTTTTACATATGTGTTTCACTTGTGTTTGCCAGGTTAAATTTGCGTCTAGATGTAGTCCAAGATGTACAATACACAAATAAATATAAGAGCATATTCCTGTGTCAATATAAATGAAGTTGTAATTTTATTCCCAGTCTTCGGACGATAACTGAAATATGACGTTATATTACATATTTTAAAATACACAACAAAAATTTGTTTCTTTCAGAACAACATTTTTTGTTTCAGTTTTGATATTTAATATTAAATTATGAGTTCTCACTCAATGAGAAATTAAATTTGAAGAAGAAAAAATATGCCCAAATCGGGATTTGAACCAATATCTTTGGTTCTGTACACCAGTGCTTTAACGATGTAAGCTATTAGGCATCGCGATTTAAACATGAATTTTTCTCGAGAAAAGTCAAATCCCGATTAGGTCATATATTTTTCTCTTCACAGTTTTGATACAGAAATATTTAAAAACGATAAAGAGGTTTCACAACTTTTCTTAAAGGTCGAATTATTTAAAACGATTTCTTGTGATAAATGTGTTGAACAAACACAGAAATCACTATTATCACGTCAGGAACTGTTTCTGTTTCCAATGTGTTACTGCAATGGAATTTATTGACATTCAATAGTGAAAAAAAGTGTATACATTCCACGTGCATATTTGGGGGTTGTACCAATTCCTGATTCACGATTTGGAAGGATATATAGATTAGCTGTAATAAAAAATATAATCTTGGAGAGTTACTGCATTTTGTGCCACATATAAAATAAAATCCCCTCCTGATATTAAATATTGAAACATATATTTCATGATACCTCTAAACCGATCACAATATGTATTGCGAGTGTACACCCACACAATCTACACTCGTACATTAAAAAAGTGTATATATTCTCTCTCATCCATGCATCTATCTATCAATATATCTCTCATTTAGTGCCACATAATGTAGCCAGCAAACAAACTTAAAGTTTCGTGCCGTACCCGAGTGGTTAAAGCAAATTGCCGCCTTGGAGCAGATAGATAGATAGATACATAGATAGACAGACAGACAGGCAGCCAGACAGACAGACAGACTGACAGATATATATTTATATAGATAGATAATATATATAGATAGACAGATAAGCAAATAGATAGATCGATAGATATATAGATAGATAGACAGGCAGACATATAGATAGATGTATAAATATATACACATGTATATGTACATAGATAGATAGATGGATAGACAGACATACAGACAGATTAGATATATAGATAGATAGATAGATAGATAGACAGGCAGATATAATATATATATATATATATATTATTATATATATATAGATAGGCAGGTAGATATGTAGATAGATAGATAAATATATAGATAGGCAGACAGATAGGCAAATAGATAGATAGATAGATAGATAGATAGATAGATAGATAGATAGATAGATAGATAGATAGATAAATAAATAGAAATATAGATAGATATATAAATATATGTAGCTAAGTATATGGTTAGATAGATAGATATATAGATAGATAGATAGATAGATAGACAGATGGAAATATACATATATAGATAGATAGACAGACAGACAGGCAAATAGAAAGATATACAGATAAATAGATAGATATATAGATAGATAGATAGACATATAGATATACATAGATAAATAGATAGATACATAGGTAAATATATAGATATATATTTATATATAGGTAGATATATAGACAGATATATAGACAGACAGATATATAGATAGACAGAAATCTTTGCGGCCATCACTGAAGTTTTGGCGGTGAGAGATCCGTTTTGGTTCTCCTTAATAGATAGAACCACAGTTCCTGTAGAATACATTAGCCCCGGTTTAAATTTTGAATTTAAATTTGAAATTTATGAAAGATGGTAGCAGAGTGAAGACGGAAGAGGGTGTTTTGGGGTTCTATTCCAGCATTTGTGCTTGGATTGAGGGAAACCGCGTAAAATCTCAATCGGAATAGTCGATCACGCGGGATCCTGCCAAGTTTGGCTTTCGGATGATTCCATATTGGGAGGGCTAAAACCGGACATCTGCCTTGGCGCAGAGCTACGGGACTTGCGCTGGTTCGAGTCTCCATGGGGAAAGAAATTTTCTCATGCAATTTTGGGACAAATTCTCACCCAGCATCGTGAGGCATTTGGGTATCTATAATACGTAGCGGCTCCAGGTTAAGAAAATCAGCTATAACGGCTGGGGGATCCGATATGCTGACCACATGTGCACTCTTACACTATCTGGATGATCAATACATCTGTGTGATTAACATCTGTGGATGTGAAACCAGAAGCTTACTCGTACTCCAAGGGACTCCTTGGCCTGTCGCGCCATTGCGTTTTAAACAGAATACTGCATAGGGTTCTTAAAGTTAATGAGGAGAGGTCACGCTCTGTACATCATCGACTTGAAGTCCATCCATTTCAATTTATGAATGTCAGTTACCCATTAATTACATGAATGGAAGCAGGGGTGCATACTATTGTATATAAACGTAATAATTCTGTCACCAGCAGATATTTAAACTCCATGTTTGAACGCTTTTATCTGAAACACACAAAACCTAACTAACTCACTGGCACTATCGAGCCCATAGGTTCATGGCTGCGCGGACATAGGCTGTCCATACATCCCTATATTGAGCTAATATTTTCGAATCATTCCCTGTATAATCTACCTCCCTCAAATCATAGTTAATGTTATTCTCCCACCTCATTCTTGGTCTGCCAATTGGGCGTTTTCCCTCTGATTTTCCTACTAGAAGCTTCCATGCGCGTCTTTCATTCCCCATATGTGCCAGATGTCCTGCCCATCGCAGTCTACGAGACTTAACTGTTCTTATTATATCTGGCTTCCTCTCAGTTTCGTTTAAAACAAATCCTAGTGCAGAATCTTGTGTTACCACACTTCGATTATTGTGACATTATATATAATGATCTAAACTATGCCTTGTCGCAGAGACTGCAGCGTGTTCATAATGCTTGCGTTCGATTCATTTTCAATATCCGCCGTTATGACCATATTTCCGAACACTTTAATAACCTCTCTTGGCTCCGTCTTACTGAAAGACGTAAATTGCACTCTCTTTCACTACTTTTCAAGCTTCTGAATTCCTACATTCCTACTTACCTGGCGTCCAGATTTGAGAAGTTATCCTCTTACCACAATATTGACACTAGGTCACAAGATAACAGTCTGCTAACAATTCCTCTTCATAGCACTTCCTCCTATTCTACTTCCTTCACAGTAGCCTCTGTCCGCTCCTGGAATCTCCTTCCTCAAGATAACAGCGGTTGCCGCACACTTGGCACCTCTAAGTCACGCTTATACAGTTACCTGTTGTTTAATAATTAATTTTTCTCTATTTATTTAATTTTATACTATGCCAATCTTTTCCTCGTTTTTTGTAGGCCTATATCTTGTACATATATATTTAATTCGTTAAATTTAGAGTAAATCAAAATACATTATAAATATTAATTGTATTGTATTCATAAGTTGTAATCGTTTGTATATATATATATTATATATATATATATATATATATATATATATATATATTGTAATTTAGATTTAAGACTTTTCTTTTGTATTTTTTTAAACCTGGTTGAGTGGTAGACAAGGCCTTAAGGCCTTAACTCTGCCAGGTAAAATAAAGCTATTATTATTATTATTATTATTATTATTATTATTATTATTATTATTATTATTATTATTATTATTATTATTATAAAGACCATGTAGTTCACTGTTATGCAGTCTTCTCCTTTCACCTGTCTGATCATCTCTTTTTGGTCCAAAAATTTTCCTAAGAACTTTCTTCTCAAATACTCGTAATCTCCTTTCCTCCCTTAAAGTAAGAGTCCAATGTTTCGCCGCCATATAATGTAACTGGTAGAATAATAATATTACATATTTTCAGTTTAACATTTTCTGAAAGGAGTTGGGACAACAAAAGTCTCCGTAATGCATAATTAAATAAGATGATAAAATAAACAATTATAAGAACTACCGCTGTGGTCTTGGGATAGCGTTTCTGCCTCGTACACAGCGGGCACGGCTTCCATCTCCTGTCCGGAGACGTTTTCTGGGTGGCCCTTTTATCAGGGTTTTTCCTCACATATAAAAAAAAATATCACTAAACTGTAAGGCCCAAACTGTTATCAAATATTATCTGGCCATCATAATCATTATTATAAAACTCGCCATGCTTAGTATGAATGTGTGAGTGAATTGTATGTTTCGTCTTAAATGTTCGTGTTGTCTCATAGAAGGCATTGGATTGAAATGATAACTAATTCGAGAAGGCTCTCCATGTCCTTGAGAGGCCAAAAAGTGTGTGTTATATGTAATTTGAATTCCTTTTCCTGTAAGACTTGTGCGGGGTGTGGGACACGTCAGTACCTATAAGGCAAGAGGTAAACTACGATAGACAACAAAAATAGAAACAATTATAATTAAACAGATTAAAATAAAACAAGTCAATGTTATTAGAGGAACGAAATATCAGATACAATCAATTAATGTGGTATGATACCAATTACAAAAGAGAAGGATTTAAATTTCTTTTAAAAGAAAGTAATGTCCGGCTGTTCTTAATATCTTGTGTTTGGGAGTTCCAGAGTCTTGCAGTGGATATACATTTTACACGCTTTATATTAGTTTGACCTGTATCTATCTATCTATCTATCTATCTATCTATCTATCTATCTATGTAACGGAATTTTTTCAACGCGATTTTCACCCACTTAAAATCATTGGATAGACTTGAAACGTTGTATACTTGTAGAGGACCCGCGACAATACAATAATTTCATATTTATTTTCTAAAATCCTGGCCAGAATCATCAGAAAATAAAAAAAAAAGTGTTTTTGTATCAACGTAACGGAATTTTTCAACTCGATTTTCACCCACTTAGGAACATTGAATCGACTTGAAACTTTGTATACTTGTAGAGGACCCGTGACAATACAATAATTTCATATTTATTTTCTAAAATCCTGGCCAGAATCATCAGAAAATAAAAAAAAAGTGTTTTTGTATCAACGTAACGGAATTTTTCAACTCGATTTTCACCCACTTAGGAACATTGGATCGACTTGAAACTTTGTATACTTGTAGAGGACCCGTGACAATACAATAATTTCATATTTATTTTCTAAAATCCTGGCCAGAATCATCAGAAAATCAAAAAAAGTGTTTTTGTATCAATGTAACGGAATCTTTCAACTCGATTTTCACCCACTTAGGAACATTGGATCGACATGAAACTTTGTATACTTGTAGAAGACCCGTGACAATACAATAATTTCATATTTATTTTCTAAAATCCTGGCCAGAATCATCAGAAAATAAAAAACGTGTTTTTGTATCAATGTAACGGAATATTTCAACGCGATTTTCACCCACCTAGAAACATTGGATCGACTTGAAACATTGTATACCTTTAGAGGACCCGTGACAATACAATAATTTCATATTTTGTTTCTAAAATCCTGGCCAGAATCATCCGAAATTCGAAAAAATGAAAACTGGTATAATAGGTTGCGGACTTGTCGACTTTTTAGACAATCGTTGTAAGAGCTCAGTTGGTAGAGCAGTGAACTCTTAGTGGTATATAATTTCAGTAATCCATACGTCGCTGGTTCAAATCCCGCTGGGAGGGTTATTTTTTATAGAAGAGTATTACTTTTAGCTCATATTACAATAGTATCGAATTTAAAGATATTTACATTTTTATCTTATTCTGTAAAATATTAAAACTAAAAATAAAAAATAAATAATAGTTTTAAAAACTACAAGAACACGCTTTATTAGAAAACTAAAAAATGAAAAATAATTTTAATTTTCAATACGCTTGGGATAAAATTAAAGTGGTCAAGAAAAAAATCATCTCCAACACATATAGAATAAAACAAAAAGAAAATAATTGTACCATCAAAAGCGTGGGGTGCTTTTATGATGTTTACATTTTCTTCTTAGAGAGCTTACTTTTACCAATATATGTTTATTATCAAATATATTAATTTATATAGAGCACCCCACGCTTTTGATGGTAAAAATTATTTTCTTTTTGTTGATAACTCTAGTTTTATTCTATATGTGTTGGAGATGATTTTTTCTTGACCACTTTAATTTTATCCCAAGCGTGTTGGAAATTAAAATTATTTTTAATTTTTTAGTTTTCTAATAAAGCGTGTTCTTTTAGTTTTTAAAACTATTATTTATTTCTAAAGAAAATGATTGAATGTAGTACGCTTACATTTAATCCCAGAGATTGGTTCCTGGTATATTTATTACCTACACCTGTATTTAGCTGTGGTAAACGTTATCTAGTGTAGACCAATGGAGCCTCTGGGCATAATATAAATTAAGCAGCGGCGAAGTAAGTACGACATTGTTCAGGCGATATAAGCACCATAACAAGATGTTTCATTCATGCGCAGACGCCCGATAATTAGCACTAAGTACATCACACCGCGCTAACAGCACATTATCTAAGCTATCTTAAAGAGGTCCACTTTTCTTTCATTATCATTACCAAGGTGATGGGTTCTGAGTTTCCACTTTGCAACAGCAAAATTCCCTAACAAATTACAGAATTTTAATACAAATGTTTTAAATCTGTTTCAATTTTTATATTTGCCTTTTAATGTCAGGTTTTATTTATTTTATTTCTTTCTTTAGCAAGTTTTACAATGCCTTCCTGTGACCAAAACATATAATGCCATTCTCCTCCACACTTATCTGTCATTCCAATCTTCATCGTCCAAACCTTTTCCCTCATGCTTCTCAAAACATGTATAATAAAATAATATCTTGTACTGTGCGACCATGCGATGAGGTGCATTACAACATGGGCATTGTACGCATGTTCTGATGCTGGTATACACATAACATATAGTCTGAAGTGACGTAAGAACTCACAGTTCACCAACTAGGCACTGACTCATCGCTTGTTCACATAGTATTTACAAGTTGCTACAAAACTAGATAAAATATTGTCAATGGTTTAAACCAGCCTATGGGCACCCAATCTATTCTTCTTCGGAATCTGTCTTCTGTCATGTTTTTTATATGACCATATCATTTTCATTGTTCATTTTTTATTAAATACACACTCGAAGTTTCAGAATAATGGTCAATTTCCTCAGTTTATTTCGTCGTTCATTTAAATTTGTCCGGTATTTTATTCTTTGGCTTTTAAGCATTGCATATTTTCGCCATGAAAACGGGATAGCAACCCACTTCAAGGTGTATCTTATGCATTGCTCGCAGTCACAAGGATCAAGCCTCGGATCAAAGATGGAAACAAAACACATGCGAAATGATCTTAAGAACTATTCAGGGGAAAACATTATTTGATAAAATACACAACACAGAAATTAGGGACAACTGCCATATTCAAGACATAACCAAATTTATTATAGATAGACGAAAATATTGGAAGGGTCATATAGAAAGAATGGAAGAAAACCGGCTTGCAAAAAGAGCTAAAGAAGATAGACCAATGGACGGGAGAAGAACAAGAGGAAGACCTGCCAAGAGATGGATAGACAGTGAATGTACATTCAGTAAGTCTTCCTCCGAGGAGTGATTTTGGAAATAAACAGGATGAAAATCCTTCAAATTAAGTTTAAGAAGAAGATATTTTTTCAAAAGAACATGGAGTTAGCCTGATGCGTCAACCCCAAACCTGAAGGATCTGGAGATATTAAATCAAGGTTCTCTTCATTTAGCACCCGAGGAACCAACATCTAACTGCAAGGCAGCAGTACCTGTAACCCTAGATAAGGGGCCTTCACAGGGTACTATCAGCCGGGCGTACTGAACCCTGTTTTTTGAACGAGGTTGTTACTCCTCCCCATCACCCTTTTTCAATGGCTTGGGATATGCTTTGGCGGTTTATTTATAATTTTTTTTTATAATCGAAAGAATTAACTCAGAATGTAATGTTTTTTATTTGTATCCTAGAAATCCCGAGTTCAAACCCAGGCATTATCTGAGATGAATTAGATTGCAACGATTTGATTTTGTATAATAAAACTATCTCTTATACTGTGCGACCATGCGATGAGACGGATCACAACATGGACATTGTACGTATGTTCTGATGCTGGTATACACATAACATATAGTCTGAAGTGACGTAAGAACTCATACTTCACCAACTGACTCATCGCTTGTTCACACAGTATTTATACGTTGCTACAAAACTATATAAAACATTGTCTATGATTTAAACTATAAAATATTGTTACATGTCGTGTAAGCGGCGTTTGAATTGCGCGGGTGAGTCGCCCCTAGCGAGTTGGTGACCCGCAGAGCAGCTTGAATTGTCTGGAATGTGTTGCCAGACGTTTCTACCGGTCTCTCTCTCCCCCTTGGAGAAAGATCGGAAGCCAGAGGTTTCTGGGCTTCGAAGTTGCTCGAATCTGTTACTAGAGCTTTCCTCCCGCTTATATAAAAGAGCAGAGGAAATGGCCGGCCAGTCAGTTATGCGACAGTCAGTTTTGCGATGGCCCGTCTTGTGTTGGGTGGCGAGAGGTTAAATTGTAAGCTAAACTGTGAGGAAGTACTGTGTCTGTAAATGTGTGATAAGTGATTATCTGATAAAGAAGAATAGTTGAAGAAGAATAGTTGTAGGATAAAATAGTGATTGAAGATTTAGTGATAATTGTGAGAAGAAAATAAAGTGAAAAGAGAAATTTTACATAACATCAGTGTATTTATTTAAGTCCAAATACGTAAAAGGAAAAACCTGTGCCATCCAGTGACAATATACATTATAAAGGATAATGAATGTCCGTCGCCGTGGCGTAGTCGGTAGAGTCCCTACCTTCCACTCCGGCAACTCGGGTTCGATTCCCGGCGGGGTGGGAATTTTAAAAAAATCTCCACTTCGGATCTGGGTGTGTGTGCTGTCCCTAATGCTCAACTGAGTGCACATTTCCTATTAAAAAGGATAAAGAATAAATCATATTTGTCATCCGTAAATTTGCATGAAACGAACAAGCCTTATCTTGGCTATACAGGGCCTGTAGATACCGGTAGACCTACTTTCACAAGTATTTTTCTACTTAAACTGATCTACTTTTACAATAATCTGCAAGAATATATGAGAATTAGATAAATGCATATACGATTGTGAAGATAAAACTATCAATTCAAAATGTTTCTACTCGAAAAAATAGCATTTCAATGACTAACTCATCACTTCTATCAGAATATCTATAATCGTTTCCTTTATATTCATCTTGAAGATACTTCCACCACATGTAAGCAAGTCTTTCATGAAATCGAAAATTACCTTTCACTGATTTTGTACTTACGTACAGCATCCACAGAGATTCACTTGTTACTGGTAAAGCACCTACCTGCAACAAAAAATAATATCCCATTAATATATTTTAATAATCATAAACATTTTTACTACAAGAAATGTACACATACAACACGAAATTATCCATTAACTTATGAGGGAGCTCCTATTAGATTAATAATAATAATAATAATAATAATAATAATAACTATATGTAAACTTCAAAAAAGCATATGATTCAATTAAGAGGGAGAAGTTATATAGTATCCTGCTGGAGTTCGGAATTCCTAAAAAGTTAGTTAGACTTATACGAATGTGTCTAAATGGTACAAAGAGTAGGGTGCGTGTAGGCAAACAGTTTCAGACACTTTTGAAATCCAGAATGGGTTGAAGCAAGGAGATGCACTATCTCCTCTACTATTTAATTTTGTACTAGAGCATGCCATTAAATCTTTAGAGAATCAGGAAGGCCTACAACTCAATGGTATTAATAAGCTGTTAGTTTATGCTGATGATGTAGTACTATTGGCCGATAGTGAGGAGATAATAAAGGCCAACACGCACACACTATTGAGTAACACTAAGAAATTAGGACTGGAAGTAAATATCAGTAAAACTAAATATATGGTCACAAGTAGAAATACATTATATAATGGAAATGGACAGCTAATGACAAATGAGGGAAATTTTGAGGAAGTGGCTGAATTCAAATACCTAGGAACAATAATCACAAATAGGAATGAGATGCACAAAGAAATTAAACATAGGCTCAATTCTGGAAATGCATGCTATTATGCATTGCAGAGGCTTTTGATGTCCCAACTCCTTTCAAAAAACGTTAAGGTGAAAATATATAAAACTATTATTCTACCAGTTATATTATATGGGTGCGAAACATGGACTCTTACTTTAAGGGAGGAAAGGAGATTACGAGTATTTGAGAATAAAGTTCTTAGGAAAATTTTTGGACCAAAGAGAGATGAACAGACAGGTGAATGGAGAAGACTACATAACAATGAACTACTTGGTCTTTATAGGAAGCCAGATATAATAAGAACAGTAAAGTCCGTAAACTGCGATGGGCAGGACATGTTGCACGTATGAGGAATGAAAGACGTGCATGGAAGCTTCTTGTAGGAAAGCCAGAGGGAAAACGCCCAGTTGGTAGACCAAGAATGAGGTGGGAGAATAACATTAACTATGATTTGAGGCAAGTATATTATGCAGGGAATAATTGGAAAGCATTATCTCAGGATAGGGATGTTAGGAGAGCTTATCTCCCCATACGTGCCACATGTCCTGCCCATCGCAGTCTACGAGACTTAACTGTTCTTATTATATCTGGCTTCCTATAAATACCATGTAGTTCATTGTTACGTTGTCTTCTCCATTCACCTGTCTGTTCATCTCTCTTTGGTCCAAAAATTTTCCTAAGAACTTTATTCTCAAATACTTGTAATCTCGTTTCCTCCCTTAAGTAATAGTCCATGTTTCGCATCCATATAATATAACTGGTAGAATAATTGTTTTATATATTTTCATATTTACGTTTTTTGAAAGAAGTTGGGAAGTCAATAGTCTCTGTAATGCATAATAGCATTACATATTTCAAAATTTTACTCTAGAATCTACTAACTGTATTGAGAACGGGAATACCTCTGCAATTATTAATTTAATTTGTAATTTTTCTTTACATCCGAGGACTGATTACTTGGTTACATCCTATAACACATGTTTCCGCTGTATTTTAATGTTTTCTGAACACGTTCGCTGTTGATAACGATTCTATTATGAACAATTGGTGATTGTGATCAAATGATCCTGGTAACGAAATTAAAAAAAAAATTCTGTATGATTTGTCAGTACCGGTGTTCGTGGCCCAAATTTCACGAATAAATGGGTATCAAACGAAAGGCCTGACATATTTCGTCCAGTATATCTCAATATCCAAATACAGTTTATCTTTCAACAATATATACCACTTACAAGTATTTTAAGAAGAGAAAAAATTAGGAACTCAGTTACAAGGGAGAAAATTAAGATTGAAGACACTATTTTAGATTATATTAAAACTCAGCAATTAAGATGGTACGGACATGTCCAGCGAATGGAAGAGTATCGACTATAGTCCACAGACGAGAAGAATGAAAGCAAGGGACGAAGAGGGGCAGGGGGAATTGCAAGCTATACAATGGCTTACTACCTAAGAATATAGGAACGGTCATGATGTCACTCACTTCTGTAGTTTATTTCAGGCGCATTCAATTTTATGTTTTACATTTTGTGTTTTACGGTAATTAAATTGCTCTTCTTATTCAGTTTAGTTACTTAATATTTTAATATTTCGTAGTTCACTGTGAGGTCAGGGTGATGATTAAAATTTGAAGTGTGTCCGTCAGACTCGGAACTAACACGCCCGCTCAGCGTCTAAATGAAGGTAAGTTATAGTACAATCCTTCATGATATAATGTGCTGAGTATGAAACACCTACTGCTTTCATACACATCGTCTGTGCACTGTACCAAAATCTATTTTGGAGTGGAAATCTGAGGGAAGAAGAGGCAGAGGAAGACCTAAAACCTCCTGGAGTCAGGCAATATGTTTATACGAACATGAAGGAAAAACATCTACAACCAGGAGATTGGATGGACCGACAAAATTGGCTATTAGGAATCGGACGATGTCAAAGACATTAATCAACCGATGATCTATCTAAAAATATTTTAATGAAATAAAAAATTACTAAAATAAAATTCATTGTTTTCCCATTATTTTTTGTGTATGGAAGGATTAAAGCTAAATCCCTTCCTTTACTGAGGGCAGTTACGTACAATTATATAGACTTGTACATACTACAATGGATGGTTGCGTGAAGGCACTTCAACACGACAGCTGACAATCTGCGAAACCAATCAACCCGTGTAGAGCGAGCTTGTGTAACAACATGCAAAACAGTCGTCAAATCGTTTCAAAAAAGAGAATTACACAATCTTTACGTTTTCGTTCCTACCATTAAATCATCCATAGCCAAGACAGCGTTCATGTGTAGTTGGGTCAGGCTAAAGTCGGTTATGAAAATAATCTTCCAAGATGAGTGAGAACTAAGTTAATAATATGCTTACAGGCTATTACTATAATTTTATTATTCTTTTTCACTTTACGGGATAGGCAAAATTGCTTATTCCGCCTCACAGTTGTTCTGTCCATCTTTTTCACTGGCCTTCCTACATTCCTTGAACCACTTAGCTTGTAGTTAAATCCTGCTTTTGGCAATCTTGTTACATCCATAATTTATTAAATAATTCATTAAAATGCAGAGAAACAATAATTACATAGAGATGTGAGGTGAATATAGGATTTAACTTGGCTCAACTCTGGAAACGCATGATATTATGCATTATAGGGACACTTCTCATCCTAACTTCTGTCCAGAAATGTTAAGTAAAAATATATAAAACGACCATTCGTCCGGTTATATCTGGATATTTCAGTTATACTTAATGGTTGCAGAAACAGATATAAATAACAAACTAAATAAGTTTAATTATATAACAGGAACACTAAAAAGAACTTTGAAAAATAAAGCCAGGAAAGACTCTATAATGAAATGAAACAAGACAATGACAGTGCCTATTATATTACTTATGGATCCGAAACATGGACAGTGACAACACAACAATCTGCCAGAATACAAGCTGCTCAGACCAATAGCAGGATATCAAAGAACAGACAAAAAACATAACACAGAAATAAGACAACAACTAAAAGTAGAGGAATTAAACACAACAATAGTGAAATACAGAACAAACTGGAAAGAACGCTTGGCAAGGATAACAGAAAATAGAATACCAAAAGCAGCATACAGCTATTCACCACAAGGAAGAAGTTTGGGAAGACCAAAGAAAAGATGGAAAGATCAGCAATTTGGAGCCGGAACAGGCTAGTAAATAAGCCTAAACCGTGAAGAAGAAGAATACTTAATGGTTGAGAACTTGGATTCTTACTTTGAGAGAGGAGAAAATATTTCGAATATTTGAGAATAAAATTATTAGGAACATTTTTAGAGCAAAGAGAGAGAGAGAGAGAGAGAGAGGGAGAGGAAGAGAGAGAGAGAGAGAGGAAGAGAGAGAGAGAGAGAGAGAGAGAGAGGAAGAGAGAGAGAGAGGAGAGAGAGAGAGAGAGAGAGGAAGAGAGAGAGAGAGAGAGAGAGAGAGAGAGAGAGAGAGAGAGAGAGAGACGAAGCTGAATGGAGAACACTACTTAACAGTGAGCTACATGACCTTCAAGGGAAACCGGATGTAAAAGGATACAATTGTGCCTCGTAGATTGCGATGAGCATGTGGCACGAATGGGGAATGAAAAATGGAATCGAAAATCAAACAAGGAAAATCAGAGGGAAAACGGCCAGTAAGTAGGTAACCCGTTACAGAGTTCCAGACTAACGATATTATTACAAGTTAAACAAGTTTCCAAAATTTAGTTTTAACACAATCCGTAAATAAATGATGTTTGCAATGTTTTAGGAAGTCAGATACATTAAAATATGTCACCGAACCTTGTGGAACTCTAGCTTTATGGTGTCCAAGAAGAGCGTAATGTAGAATTTCCTACAACATATTGCTGGCGCTCACCATTGCGTGACACTGTCACAAAGTGAGTTTTTTTTTTTTTAGTTTAAACAACAGTAAGTCCAAGTATACCGTGTCAAATGCTTTACTAAAGTCAAGTACTGTAAGAATAGTATCTTTTGAATTATTAATAACAAATAAAAAAAACACACACACAGAATGTAACATATAAATACGGTATATATATTCACTGCTATAAAGTAAAAAGAAAGCTCTTTAATCTACTTACTTGTTATGATAGCCACGAGAGGGCAGTGAGACCGAGTTACCGCTGTATCTCACGATACAGAATATATATATATATATATAAATGTTTGTTCTAGGATTCCTGTACAGCATAACTGGTAGCGCACTAACGTATCAAGTTAGGGGTCCTGTGTTCAAACCCCGGTTCAGGCGTTTGATTTTCTTTTCAAGTCATCATGAACTAATATGAAACTCTTGTCTGCTGGATGATTGTTAATGTCTGCTGGATGATTGTTAATGTCTGCTGGATGATTGTTAATGTCTGCTGGATGATTGTTAATGTCTGCTGGATGATTGTTAATGTCTGCTGGATGATTGTTAATGTCTGCTGGATGATTGTTAATGTCTGCTGGATGATTGTTAATGTCTGCTGGATGATTGTTAATGTCTGCTGGATGATTTGTTAATGTCTGTTGGATGATTGTTAATGTCTGCTGGATGATTGTTAATGTCTGCTGGATGATTGTTAATGTCTGCTGGATGATTGTTATGTCTGCTGGATGATTGTTAATGTCTGCTGGATGATTGTTAATGTCTGCTGGATGATTGTTAATGTCTGCTGGATGATTGTTAATGTCTGCTGGATGATTGTTAATGTCTGCTGGATGATTGTTAATGTCTGCTGGATGATTGTTAATGTCTGCTGATGATTGTTAATGTCTGCTGGATGATTGTTAATGTCTGCTGGATGATTGTTAATGTCTGCTGGATGATTGTTAATGTCTGCTGGATGATTGTTAATGTCTGCTGGATGATTGTTAATGTCTGCTGGATGATTGTTAATGTCTGCTGGATGATTGTTAATGTCTGCTGGATGATTGTTAATGTCTGCTGGATGATTGTTAATGTCTGCTGGATGATTGTTAATGTCTGCTGGATGATTGTTAATGTCTGCTGGATGATTGTTAATGTCTGCTGGATGATTGTTAATGTCTGCTGGATGATTGTTAATGTCTGCTGGATGATTGTTTACTGTCTGCTGGATGATTGTTAATGTCTGCTGGATGATTGTTAATGTCTGCTGGATGATTGTTAATGTCTGCTGGTGATTGTTAATGTCTGCTGGATGATTGTCATGTCTGCTGGATGATTGTTAATGTCTGCTGGATGATTGTTAATGTCTGCTGGATGATTGTTATGTCTGCTGGATGATTGTTAATGTCTGCTGGATGATTGTTAATGTCTGCTGGATGATTGTTAATGTCTGCTGGATGATTGTTAATGTCTGCTGGATGATTGTTAATGTCTGCTGGATGATTGTTAATGTCTGCTGGATGATTGTTAATGTCTGCTGGATGATTGTTAATGTCTGCTGGATGATTGTTAATGTCTGCTGGATGATTGTTAATGTCTGCTGGATGATTGTTAATGTATGTATTTAATTTCGTTCTTTTCTTCTATAAGGCTATCGCGTTCTCCATTGAACTAACATAAATAATGCCATTCTACTATAATGTATTTGATCATCTGCGTTTGTCTTTATAGGCATGCATAGAATGTGTTCCGTCGATCTGAAAACTAATATGCACTCATACATTAACATAATGCACCTAATTTATTAATTTTATTTTGCTATTTATCGTTCTTTTTTAATTGTTCCTATAGATTTTTAAATATACTAAAACTTTACACTAATTACAGTGAGCAACAAGAAAATAAACTTTTTTTTTCTCAGAAAGAAAAATACGTGGTTCTGATAGTATTTTTTCTCCTGAATTCAAATATGATATCGGGTTTTCTCCATCACGCAAGGTTTCCGAGATACGGGCATTTATTATAATTTCAAACACTTTATTATTATTATTATTATTATTATTATTATTATTATTATTATTAATAATATTTTCTACATTCGTAACTACACAATAATCGAACATTTGGATTCACCTAGAAAGTAAGAAATGACGATTTTCTGCTATATTACGCCTGTGGAGCATCCCTCTTGTTGGTTCAATAATCGGCCAGCATATTATGATTCCATTTGCCTTGATATCTCTTTTCCATAGCTGAAATCTCCTGGTGAAAGTGTTTCCCGTGGTCATCGCTCACTGCGCCAAGATTTTCCGGGAAGAAATCTAGGTTAATTAAAAAATGATTATTTAAATTCATTAATTGAAATTGAAATAAAAAACTCCCCTCAGGGGTCCCCAACTAGGGGATATGTGGATGGCGACCACAAGGTGACCAAGCTGAGAAAAACATTGCTTCCACTTACTTGTGTTTTGCTCCTTACTTTTATCTTTAACCAATTTGATATTTCTTCCTTTCTTCCACTTACTTATACCAGACACTTTTAACTTTACTATCTAATCTCTCTTGGTTAAGTCTTGTTTTTTCGACCCCGACGCTAATGGGGCATCCAAGGGCTAGGGAGTCTTTCTTTCTTCCATGTCTTGTTTCCTTTATTTTCTTTTCTTCTCCAGAAAAGTCTGACCAGAGGCTATGAAATGGCAGCCCCATAACTGGTCTTGCCTTCCTTTGGCCAACAACCAATCAAAGGAACTATTATTATGCTTTCAAGTCTTATACAAGAGGACGAAGATCTCTGGGTCGTCCTATGAAACGCTGGAGGGAAAATTTTCTATAGGATCGTAACAGGCCTTGACCTAATACTTGGAAGGAAGAAGAAGAATGCAAAATTGTGGGTGATGGAGAAATTCCGAATTCATATTTGAAAACACGAAAAAAAACCTGCATTAAGTACAACTATTGGTACTCATGAGACAAAAATCATGTTGAATTTTTATAATTTTGTAAGGTGAGCGACTTTTTTTTATATTTCATGTAGAAAGCCACTATAACGTAATTGGAACTTTATTAAAGAGAAAAGAACAGTAAACCTGCGATGTAACATGAGGAAGAAGGAAATATACCTATCTATGAAGACATGAACGGTGCAAACTTAATGGAACACATCACTTTCCCACAGTTTGTAATCACTGATCACTGACTTTCCGCTCCATTAACAAAATATTCAGCGTTTTATGCAAATTTCTGGAATAAAAATCTTTGATATCTCTTCAAGAGATTCGCAGTAATTACGACGGATCAAATTAATGAAGAAGTAGAATAAAGAAGGGTAGACAATGTATTCGTGAAACGAGTTGGAGTTGGTATTTGAATTGCATGTTTCTTGGGCGTTAAAGTCAGACACGCGTAATCCGAAATAATGTATTTATTAATCATAGCTATCAGCGAAGCACAATCACTGAACCAACCCAGTTTCAACCCCTCCCTACCCTTACCCATTCCTGAGCAAACTGAAGGCATAGCTTGCTTTAGATACCACCAGGATAGCATTTACTTAATTCCATACCTTATGCTAACAACCATACATTATTTTTGTCCTTTCTCCATTTTAACAAATTTAAAATTCTCTCATTTCCATATGCAGCCACTTGCACGTTACATGAAATTTATAAATTAAACAAGATGTAGGAATGACTGTCACAGATGAATTATACGTACGTAATTATTTTTTAAATAAGTAGTTATGGATGGTTTCCTTCCGGAGGTGAGAGAGGAACACCGAAATATAAATAACGCTTCCCCACTCATTATTCTTTCAATGGAGAATAACCCCAAGTAGGACTTAAAAAAAAAAAGTGATCCCACAACAGACCCAGAGGCCCTTGGGTAGTAGGAGGTTAAGGCTCCCACTTTTTCTAGACAATCGGCACTTTTTATGTCAGCCGAGTTGTCAGCCTTGCGTGACGGCCGCCTTTACCCCCAGAACAAGTGCCAGGTACTCATTTTCGTTAGAGGCTGAGTCGACCCCAGGGCCATAGTCCCGCCAGAGGGTTTGGGTCAGTTTTTTTTATTCAATTTCAATTAATGGATTTAAATAATTGTTTTTTTTAAACTTAGATTTCTTCCCGGAAAATATTGGCGCAGTGAGCGAAGAGCACGGGGAACACTTTCATCAGGAGATTTCAGCTATGGAAAAGAGATATCAAGGCAAATGGAATCCTAATATGCTGGGCGATTATTCTTGCACCATCAAGAGGGATGCTCCACAGGCGAAATATAGCAGAAAATCGTTATTTCTTACTTTCTAGGTGAGTCCGAATGTTCGAATATTGTGTAGTTACGAATGTAGAAAATATTAAAGTGTTTAAAATTATAAATGGCTGTCTCTCGGAAACGTTGCGTAATGGAGAAAACCCGATATCATATTTGAATACACGAAAAAAAAACTATCAGGATCACAATTTTTTTCTTTTTGAGACCAAAAAGTTTCTTTTTTGTTGCTCAGTATTATTTATGTGATTTTTTAATGGCATTTTCGTGTTACCTGGCCTATCTGACCGCTCTAATAAAAAAATGCAGAGTGCAAAAATCTTCTCTTCTTCTTCGGCTTTCCCCCACTTATAGGTTTGCCGTCTTCAGTTTCCATTTATCTCTATCATCCAATCTCCCTCTTCCAAATTCCGATCATCCATTATTGTTCTGACGTAGGTTTTCCATTTCCATCTTGGTCTACCACGTTTATTTCTTCCAGGGGGTGACCATTAGTATATATTTTTTGGCCATCTTTCATTTTCCATTCTTTGTACATGGCCATACCATTTAAGCGTTTGATTTTCATTCCTCTTAACAACAGATGTGGTGACATTCATTTCTCTCCAAACGAATTCATTTCTTATTTTATCCTGTCTTGTTTTTTGGAGGCTTCTTCTAAAATAATCGAATTCAACTGTTCTAATTTTATTCTTTTGCAATTCCGTCAAAGACCAAGTTTCGCTTCCATATGACAAAATATTCCGTATTATGCTCTTATAAATTTTCATTTTAGTTTCCTTTGTAATATTTTTGTTCCAAATTACTCCATGTAATGTCTTAGTTGCATTTTTTGCCATTGCAATTTTAGTCTGTACATCTCTCTCACAGGTACCGAAACTTGTAATTATTGACCCAAGATTTTAAAAAAATCAATTTTTTTTATTTTCCCTGTTTCAAGTATGAGGTCATCCACATCCTTTCCCAAACACATATATTCTGTTTTCTGTAAATTTATATTCAGTCCATTTTTTTATATTCTTCCATTAATTTATTTATCATATAAAAATTAAAAATGTATATAACGGATGCAACTTATATTATAAAAATTAATCAAACTGAAGTGATGATACTTATACACCCCTCATCATACGTACATGGAAAGTTATTATTAATACTTTTAAACTGAAAATATAATCTTATATCAGGACATCCTCTATAAAGAATGTTTCAGGTTTGCATGTATGAAAATAGAGTATGCGGGGCTTAAAACTAGAACAAAGATCCTTGTTTATGTGCTGACATAATAAAAATATAAGAACGCAGAAACAGCGAGAGATCGCGATTGAAAGTCGTAAAACTTGGCAGTTGACCGCAGAGCAAGTATTTGTTATGGACCGGGGGTAAATAGGTTGTAATACGAAGAAGGCCCCGGGCAGTAATACAGGAAACCAATATCCTCAGAACTAGCGCAGCAAGCCAGCGCTAAATTAGTACTTTCTGCCTCGATTCTCTACTTACTTGTTGCAACAATAATATTACACATGGCACTACATTCTGCTTCAATGCCATTATGGAAACACCATTAACATTATTTTTCCAAGTTTTAACATCACTCTTGGATTTTGGAAGTCAATCGTTTCTAGAAATGTGCATGGTGCAGGTGAATAAAGCGAGCCAACTAATCTACTTCATGTAGTTAAGAAAACCTTAACAAAAATTGTATTAAAGTTCAGAATACAGGAATACATTCCTGAAATAAGGAAGTCCTGGAAGTAAGATGTTCAGAAACTTAAAGAAAAACTGTATAGTTTCATTTGTACTGAATTAACTGAAAGTTATTCTATATCAACTATTGGCTCACTAAGGATCTACACAGGATTGATGATCGGGGCAAGAGGTACTATACCATGATTCCTAGCCAAATTTTGGAATTCCTTAGATTTGGACAGGGTGTATCTTTCTAAAATTGCCATCGCTGCCATTAGAGGATCAATTTCAATTTTAAGAAACCATTTTTACAAAGTATCAACTTTGTAGTATGTATACCTAAATTAGGCCTACAATTTTAATTTTTTAATGTATTTACAAAATGTATTTCATAAATTCAAAACATTAATTGCCTGTATCACTTTGTCCTTGAGGCAATCCTTCTAATGAGGAAAGTTGTACATAATAACACTGGTCGACAAAAATGAACTTTTTTTCTTTCACAAGAATAAAAGTATGAGATTTTAGAAGTATTTTTCATCCTGAATTTAAATATCATTTCACTTTTTTCCTATCAGGCACGAGTTTTCTGCGATATTCATTTACATATTTTATAATTTTTAATAAAGTCCATCTAACTCTAACTCATTCTGACTTACCTAGAAAGTGGTAGATAGTGATTTTCGGGCATATTTTGCATCTGGAACATCTGTCTTCTTGGTCCAACAGTAGTCAGCCAGCATATTAGAACTCCACTTGCCTTGGTACCTCTTTTCCATTGTGGAAATTTGCTGATGAAAACGCTCACCTGCTCATCAGAGACAGCCCTTAAATACAGCTTGAATAAAATCGCTACATATAAGGTAAAGGTTCCTATGACAGGTCAAAGAGAATGCTAAAATCAATTTTAAAAAAAGTAGCTGTCGCAAGAAGACTATGCCTGATGGAAAACTTCTGACTCATATGTGAATTCAGTATGAAAAAATGCACTCGATTCACTAATCAGATTTATTTTGAAGAAAACCTTGTTGACCAGTGTAAAGGACCTTATGTAAATTGCAAATCTGCTTGATAAAACTCTGGGTTAACAGCTAACAGTATTTATCGGGAATCTACATCTTTATTTTGATGGACGTTTGCAGGAAAAAAATAAATAAATTATCGGTATCGCATTCATACAGATTTTTGGTACAATTTACGCAATTTGAGCCATGTTATATTTTCTAAACACTTTAAACGTGCTTTACAGGTAGATTAGAATGGAAATACAAGAATTCAAGTCTTTATGAGCATTTGGCTTCTCAAAAACCAACTATATATTTATTACATTAATGTTTCTTTTTATAATAAATTTAAAATTGCAGATTTTCTTATTCAGCATTGAGAGTTTAATGAGATATCCGTTCTATTTAATTTATTCAAATCATTATTATGTACTTAATGTAAAATATAATTAATTAATGGTGCAGATCACATAAAAAATTGGTAAAATCTTGTGTTATTTTTACATAAAAGTGTTCTTTAACATTTCTGGGCGTGAAAGGGCCGATGAAGTTCGTTCAGAGACGTATTGTTTAGACTACAAATAAGTAAAATCTTGTGTTATTTTTCATCATCATCATCATCATCATCCGGTATCATAGCAGCTACCGCCGTCTTCCGGAAACCAAACGCCATTCCTCTCTGTCCATTCATGTATCTTCCTCCAATCCTCTGATATTCATAGATGCTTGTACCCCTTCTATCCAAGTTTTTTTCGGTCTTCCCCTCTTCCTCCTTTCTATTGGGATCCATTCCATAACAATTTTAGGCAATCTTTGCTCTGGCATTCTTTTGACATGGCCATACAACTGTAATCTTTTTTTTTCTATAATGTCTATGATGTCCGGCTCCTCTTGTATACACATAATTTCCCTTATTTATATATTTCGTATTCTATCCATTCTAGATTTTCCAGCTGATCTTCTTAAAACATCCATTTCTGTACTTAATTTTTTCATTTCCCTTGCAGGAATTTTTCAGCCTTCAGCACCATATGTTTTTACATTTCTGGGTGTGAAAGGGCCGATGATGTTCGCTCAGATACTTATTGTTTAGGCTATAAATAGGTAAAATCTTGTGTTATTTTTACATAATTTTTTTTTACATTTATAGGTGTGAAACGGCCAATGAAGTTCGCTCAGAGAGTTATTTTTCAGGCTTGAGGTTATGTCCTTAAATATACGACAAGTGAATCAAGGCTTTGGTTCCCTTTCGTTGAAACTCATATTCAGGATTTTTAAGCCTCGCGGCTTGTACATCGACCCTGATTGGGTTTGAACTCACGATCATAGTATTTACTATTCCACCGATACCGAGAGTAATAAAGACTAGGATTTAAAAATATTAATACTACAAGCTATATATATATATATATATATATATATATATATATATATATATATACCCTTGTTCATACTGTCTTTATTTTACCAACATTTCAACGAGTATTTATAGAATAATTTAATTTAAAAACTAAAAATCAGAAGAAGAAATTAAGACACGCAGCCTGATTGTAAGGAAGGGTACATTGGAGAGTCCTAAATGAAGCTGAAACTTTTGTAATGAGTTCAGATAGCGGAGAAATGTTGGCTCGTAAGAAAAACCTGTGAATTAGGGAAGAGAAAGCTCTTAGAGTGCACAGTGCGAACAAAAGAACACAACAATGGGAAGAGTCAAGTGAAAAGACTTGAATTTATCAAAGGAGAGAATTGACGGTCAAACTATGAAGTTAGTGACAGAGTTGGCACAAATTTCTCAACTAGATATATGACATTGTCAATAAATGCGTTACCTCTATCTATCAAGTCAATACTTAAAGCTAAACTCTGATATATTTACAAGACACAGTAACTGTAAAAAAATCTGATATATTTACAAGACACAATAACTATAAAAAATTTCTGATATATTTACAAGACCCAGTAACTGTAAAAAAATCTGATATATTTACAAGACACAATAACTGTAAAAAAATTTCTGATATGTTTACAAGACCCAGTAACTGTAAAAATTATGATATATTTACAAGACACAATAACTGTAAAAAATTTCTGATATATTTACAAGACACAATAACTGTAAAAAATTTCTGATATATTTACAAGACCCAGTAACTGTAAAAAATTCTGATATATTTACAAGACACAATAACTGTAAAAATTCTGATATGTTTACAAGTCACAATAACTGTAAAACAATAATGTACTAAAAACATGGAATGATTCCAAGGTAAATAAATATTTAATGTTCGTGATTCCGGGATATGTGCCCGTGGTATTTCTACCAGACGTTTCTGGAAGAAACAGCAGTAATGGACCACGGCGCATAGTCTCTTAACATTAGGGTTACGGCCGTGGAAGCCTTCATTCAACTTAAATAAATCTCTGTTTTACCCATTCTATTGAAAGCATATAACTAACTCACTGGCACTATCGAGCCCGTAAGTTCATGGCCGAGTGGACATGATCTCTCCATACATCTCTATCCTGAGCTAGCGTTTCCAATCATCTTCTGTATAATGTACATCCTCAATTCATGTCTATTGTTATTTTCCTACCTCATTCTTTGTCTACCAACTGGGAGTTTTTCCTCTGTTTTTTCTACAAGAAGGTTCCATGCACCTCTTTCATTTCCCTTTCGTGCCACATGTCCTGCTCATCACAGTCTATGATACTTAAGTGTTCTTTTTAGATCTCCATTCTCCATTCTTCTGTCTTTTCATTTCTCTTTGGTCCAAACGTTTTTCTAAGAACTTTATTCTCAAATACTTGTCATCTCCTTTCCTCCCTTTAAGTAAGAGTCCATGTTTCGCATCCATATAATATAACTGGAAGAATAACTGTTTACATATTTTCAGTTTAACGTTTCTTGAAAGGAGTTGAGACATCAAGAGTCTCTGTGATGCATAATAGCACGCATTTCCAGAATTGAGCCTATGTTTAATTTATTTGTGCATCTCATTCCTGATTCTGATTATTGTTCCTAGGTATTTGAATTCAGCCACTTCCTCAAAATTTTTCTCATTTGTCCTTTGAGAGCATATATGATTTAAAATTACATGTAAGAAAATGTATGCTTTCTTGAATAATAATAATAATAATATAATAATAATAATAATAATAATAATAATAATAATAATAATAATAACAATAATAACAATAATGACAGTAATAATAACAATGATAATACTAGTAGTAATAATAATAATAATAATAATAATAATAATAATCCATCCATAGTAATTCTGCCCGAGGGCAGGTCTTTCACTGCAAACATAGCATTTTCATGCTATGCTTGCAGCTTTACTAGTGAATTATAGGTGTGGTAGCTTCCCGTTGTTTTTCACACCGGTGAAGGATGACGATGATGATGAAGATGATGATAATGGTAAAGATGATTATGATGATGGCCATATGATTTCGGGGACGGTTTGGGCCTTAAAGGTTTCCTGACATTTGTCTTACAGGTGAGGAAAAACCCGATGAAAATCTTACCCAGAAAAACTGCCCCGACCGGGGATCGAATCCGGGCCCGCTGCGTGAAAAGGCAGCACGCTACCTCGAGACCAGAGCGTGGACAATAATAATAATAATAATAATAATAATAATAATAATAATAATAATAATAATAATTCATGTGGGTAATATAAATTTAATCAAAATATTTTATAATTATTTTCAGAAGTCTATGGCTTTCTCAGAAATAATTATATAGACGTTTAATAATCGAATAATTTATTTGTTTTGGCCCGATTTTCTCAAAGTATACAGGATGTATATGAAATAATTGATTTTAACACGAATTCAATCAGAAGACAATAAAATAAACATTCATGATTAATACGAAATAAGATTTTTTATATCGTGTTACGTATTTCCTCAAAACATACACAAAGAAAATTCATCCCTCTTCTCATTTCTTATACAGTGTGAAAATCGGACCCATACTGTACCCTCTGTAGACGTTGTCGCAGAGAGCACGAAACCCTTGCACACGTCCTTGAGAACTGAGAAACATTCGCCACCGCACTATTCGAAATATGATGGCAGAAGCCTTGCGAGATTTTGGATACATAGTTTATGAGGAAGTTCATGGTGTGGCCACTAATGGGAGTAACAGACGATTAGATATTATTGCATTTAGACCATCTTCTAAAATTGGTATAATATTAGATCCTACAATCCGTTTTGAGACTCATAGTGGCCAACCTGAGGAAGTTGACTGTGAAAAGAAAACCATATATGAGCCAACAATTGACTATTACAAAGATAAATACCAACTAGATAGTATAACTGTCACAGGATTGATGATCGGGGCAAGAGGTACTATACCAGGATTCTTAGCCAAATTTTGGAATTCCTTAGATTCGGACAGGGTGTATCTTTCTAAAATTGCCATCGCTGCCATTAGAGGATCAATTTCAATTTTAAGAAACCATATTTACAAAATTTCTACTTTATAGTATGTATACTTCAATTAGGCCTACAATGTGAAAAAAAAATGTAATGTATTTACAAAATGTATTTCATCAATTCCAAAAATTAATTGTCTGTATCACTTTGTCCTTGAGGCAATCCTCTAATGAGGAAAGTTGTATATAATAATAAAATAATACACCACTTCTTAACGAAAATATTTTGTTGTAAAATTGTACATTCCATCCATCCACCCATAGTAATTCTGCCCAAAGGCAGCTCCTTCACTGCAATCATAGCATTTTCATACTACGCTTGCAGCTTTACTAGGGAATTGTGTAGGTGTGGTAGCTTCCCGTTGCTTTCCACACCGGTGAAGGATTATGATGATAATGATAATGGTAAGAATGATAATGATAAGGATGATGACCATATGATTTCGGGGACCGTTTGGGCCTTAAAGTTCTCCTGACATTTGTCTTACAGGTGAGAAAAACCCCGATAAAAACCTCACCCAGAAAAACTGCCCCGACCGGGGATCGAACCCGGGCCCGCTGCGTGACAAGGCAGCACGCTACCTGGAGACCACAGCGGTGGACAATTGTACATTAATGAACCAAATCTTAGAGACAACATCTGGTTGTACTTACCCCGTGGAATGCGTACATTTCTTAACCCTTAAATTGGCAAAACACAAATTTCTTCTGTTAGTTATTTGAATGTTGCGGACCGCAGTGAAAACGGAATATTATGTAACTGTTATTATTAGTTATATTGTATAATTAGACACACATTTAAGTGGTTTCTTTTTGTTCGTTTTCTTCTGATTTATTTAAAATATTAAATTAATTAAATCAACTGATGTATCCAAAAAGATACGTTACGAATTTAAGGGTTAAAATCTACCATCACCTATACTTTTGGACATGACGTAAGAAAGGCATTAGCAGATTGCAGTAGATTTCAATGGAAGAGAGAGAGCTCAATTGGTTTGTTTCTCCAGGAGTTAGAGAAGTCTAAACAAATTCACAAAACTTGCAAGTTTTGTTAAGCTGAGAGAGTGAGTCAGCTTCCAACTTGAGTATCAATACAATTCAGCGTTTCAAAGTTTTCTTGAGATGCATGAGACTTGTAAAACAACAGTTAGGCGGCAGCTGTACCAAATAGAATAGCAAGATACTCAGGGGACAACAAAATACATTATCTACCTAGAGTAGTCTAGGGGTTGTACAGGGAAACATGGCCCATCTAGTCATCACTATATTTCAGCGACATTCTTCGGCTTTCCCCCACTTATAGCATTCATTTCTAGAAGACGTGAGTTAAGAAACAGTGTAATTTAACAAAATATGAATGTTCTAACTTCAATTGTGGATTTAATAAAAAATGATTAAGCCTTAATTACTCGCGCGGGGTAATTGTTTCCGTTAGGTTGAAAAACGCTACTATTTATGACAATTACATTTATGAGATTCCCTGGAACTCACTTATTCTCAAATGGAATCGTCCAGCATGTGTTACAGTTGTATTTAGTTTCTTGGAATAGCTAATGACGCAATTACATTTATTTTATGCCATTGTTACTGCCTGCGGACATTTTGTACCCCGCGCGCGCCTAGCATCTGTAGAGAGTTACTTTCTATTCTCGTGCTTACAATTTGAAGTCTAAGAGTAAATATGAGTAGAAAGAGGAAAATATTGACGGAAGATGAAATTATAGAACTGTTGGAAGCATCAGATGATGTAATTGTTGGCAGATTTTCTTCTTCATCAGACGAAGACTGTGATCATGATTCTAATTCTATACAGAGCGCTGAAAGCGTCTGACCACTGACTATTGTTTACTTCTTGTTGAATGTAGGCAGCATCAATGGACATATAATTATACAAGATAATGTGGGAAGAAAGATTGCTCGCCGCGACTTCCTAAAAGACCTTGGTCGGAATCTTACTGTACAGCGCTCTGAAGAAAAAGGTCAACCATAAACACTTTGCCAAAACTTCTTCAGGCGAAAATAAGACATCTTACAGGACCTGTGGAGGAAGCTGAACCAGTGATCATGAGAAAACGAGGGAGGTGCCACTTCTGTCCCAGGGCCAAAGATCGGAAGACAACAAAGTGTTGCGCCAATTGCGGCAAGCCGATCTTTAAAAAAATACATGTGATGGAGTCGTGTCGAGACTACTTTTCTGTTGAGTGAGGTGTCTATATATGTTATTATTTTTTTAAAAAATCATTAAACTTTATAATAATGTGATACAGTGTTATTAACTGTGATAAAGACTTGAAGGCAAAAAAAATACCCCGCTTGAGTCCTCAAATAGGTTATGTATGCGCGAGTAATTAAAGGTTAATATTATATTTGAATCTAAAAGGAATCAGGAAGCTTTGCATTATACTGCATGGAAGCTTCTTGTAGGAAAGCCAGAGGGAAAACGTCCAGTTGGTAGACAAAGAATGAGGTGGGAGAACAACATTAACTATGATTTGAGGGAAGTAGATTATACAGGGAATGATTGGAAAGCATTAGCTCAGGATAGGGATGTATGGAGAGCTTATGTCCGCGCGGCTATGAACCTACGGGTTCGATAGTGCCAATGAGTAAGTAAGTAAAAGGAATAGCAGAATACAGATTCCCAAGGAGAAAACTAGAATGGGTGCCATTTGTTGGAAGAAGAAGAAGAAGAAGAAGAAGAAAAAAGCTGAGGACGGCCAAAAATAACACGGATGATAGTGTTTCGAACAGCATGAGGGAAAACAAGATTAGACGATGGAGATTGGAATGACAGAGAGATGTAGAGGAGCATGGCAGTAGCTTAATTGGACGCACGAAGATGTTGTGAAACATGTTATATATTATTTAATACACAAGTGATCTTCTTGGTGATAAAATATTAAAATATATATACAGTCAATATGCCCATTTCACCAATTAATGTTTAAAAAGGTCAACAAGTTTCCACAGCCAAGCTGTCATTCTCAAGACCAGATATTGACAATATCTGGTGAAATGGGCATATTGACTGTATATATATTTTAATGTTATATATTTATTTTGCATAACTTATTTTACTCACTAATCGAAGAAAAGACCTCCAAAATTTAAAAAAATTATTATGTAATCGAGAACCTCTGGCGACATATCACTTTGGGTTGAAGAAGAAACACAGTATTGTGGAATATACGTAAATTAAAAAAAATATTGAATCAATTGATTTAGTGTTTACGTGATGAAAATACGTTGTGTATTTAATAAATAAAATTGTCTTATGTATTCACGTAGACTTTCACGGCCGGAGTTGCTATGATGATCTTGATGAGGATTTTCGGGCTGTAGACCGTGGTCGTGAGGCTTGTAGTTGTAGGGGAACTACAAGCCTCACGACCCCGGCCTACAGCCCGAAAATCTTCATCAAGATCAAAATTGTCTTAGTTTCATATAATTACTTAAATATATATTCTATTTAACATTAATCAGTACACTGTATCGTCATTATACAAATAAATAGAAAATGTATTTGTATTTATGGCATTCCTCTCATGAAGTTATTACAGTGTATTGAAACAGCTGTTATGGATCTAATATATAAAATTCAATGTTTGTTTGTTGGTTGGTTGGTTTGTTTCTTTGTTCGTACTTTATGCGCGGCCATACCGTTGATGCGATTCTGAGGGGCGTTTTGTAAAATGTTCAGGAGATTCCCGGGATGAACACAGGCTATAAGAGAGTTGTAATACTCACTCGAACACCCTTAAAAATCGCCCTTCGTAGTGAAAAACGTGAAAAAAGTAGCTCTCTGGACGTTTAAACGGTTTACGCTGCCTAAACCATAACAAATACAAAAACTTAATGTACACAGAATTGAATATCTCAAAAAGCTCTACAAGAAAGTCCGCGACAGCATATGTTTATCTTTTACGGATAACTCACAATAACCATTTTTGTCTTTCATTGATGCCAAGAAGATGGAGACAAGTACGTAGATTCCTGTGTAAGTACAGCAGCACATGACGGGCATTCTTTTACGGATAACTCACAATAAAAAAATTTGCCTTTTATCTCATTTATGCCAAGGAGATCGAGATAAGTAGATTCCCGGGCAACACCGGATAATCAGTACGGGGAATTTAAAATAATTACGATATACATTTATAATTATTTTTAATTTCACTTATTCAACTAATCATAAGAAGTACATTAATTTTCGTATTTCAGCTCATTTATATCAAGAAGATGGGATAATTAGATTCCCGGGCAACGCCGGGTAATCAGAACGGAGTATCTAAAAATATAAATTAATAATTGTTTTTCCTTGAACTTTCCTTCAACTAAAAAAAAATCACATTAATTTTCATTTATTTAGGCGTAGCAGCGCACGCCGGGTATTAGCTAGTTTGTAATAAAATATTTATGAGAATCATAAAAAAAAACTTTGATAGTTTTATTTATTAGATAATATCCATCCACAGTATTTCTGCCCGAGGGCAGGTATTTCACTGCAATCATAACATTTTCATGCTATGCTTTTGCAGCTTTACTAGGGAATTGTGTAGGTGTGGTAGCTTCCCGTTGCTTTCCACACCGGTGAAGGATGATGATGATAATGATGAGGATGATGATGATGATGGCCATACGATTTCGGGGACCGTTTGGGCCTTAAAGTTTTCCTGACATTTGTCTTACAAGTAAGGATAAACCCCGATAAAAACCTCACCCAGAAATCTGTCCCGACCGGGGATCGAACCCGGGCCCGCTGCGTGACAAGGCAGCACGCTACCTCGAGACCACAGCGGTGGAATAATAGATATATAATAATTGCTATTATTATAAATATTATTAGCATATTCTTCATCCAACATGTTTCCAAACTGTGCTTCGCGCAGTAATTAACGCTGCGCGAATAATCACCTAATTAATAGAAACATGTTTCACATGTTAAACTTATAACTTCTGAATGTTTACGTTTTATCCTCAAATAGCGCGGTCAGATAAGCGTTAGGTGAACATTAGTGCACCATCATGAACTTTTCTACTAAAAAATGTTCCATGATCTTAACATCTGGGACCAGCTGTTGTGGAAAAATGCATATCGGGAATTATCATTGCAGAAAATTTTAGAAAAATGTCAAAACATTTTGGACGTTCCAGGTGATTGTAAATTTATAAAAGTCACTTCGATGTAAGTATACAGACTAAAGTAAGATCTTCTTCTTCGGCTTCTTCTTCTTCTTCTTCTTCGACTTTCCCCCACTTATAGGTTTGCCGTCTTCAGTTTCCATTATCTCTATCATTCCAATCTCCTTCTTCAAAATTCCTATCCTCCATTATTGTTCTGACGTAGGTTTTCATTTTCATCTAGGTCTGCCACGTTTATTTCTTCCAGGGGGGTGACCATTGGTATATATTTTTTGGTCATCTTTCATTTTCCATTCTTTATAGATGGCCCTACTATTTAAGCGTTTGATTTTCAATCCTCTTAACAACCAGATGTGGTGTCATTCATTTCTCTCCAAAGGAATTCATTTCTTGTTTTATCCTGTCTTGTTTTTTGGAGGCTTCTTCTAAAATAATCAAATTCAACTGTTCTAATTTTGTTCTTTTGTAATTCTGTCAAACCCTTCAACCGATGGAAAGTTCAGTTTTTGTAGCCGCAGAACGGGCTTCATCACCCAATACTGCATTCGGAAGAAAAAGAAGAAGAAGTAATTCTGTCAAAGACCAAGTTTCACTTCCATATGACGAAATATTCTGTATTATGCTCTAAAGTAAGATAAAATATTATAAAGATAGAAGATGCTAGGTACCAAGTTTGGAATAGAAGATACACTATTTGGGAATTGCTGAAAGGAGAATGACAATCAAATGCGAAACTACTTCACACTTTGTTTTGTTTTCGAAACTACACATGACGTCAGCAGCTTGGGGAATATGCCAAGCGAGAGAGTTGTTAATTCGGGTTGTGCCAAGTAAATACATGAACGCAGAGGTAAGACGAAGCAGGAAAGATGCATTTGATGGGTTATATGTGCTGAAATGTGCGTGATTCCGTTATTCTGACGTTCAGATTGAATTAAGCTAGAGTTTACAAACATAACTGTAACTTTCCTCACAATTAGTCAAATATCTAACGAAGTCAAACTCAAAGTTTTGTCTGCAAATTCATTTCTTACGTTTCTAAATAAACCAGATATACGCACTTTAAAAAGTATCACTCGTTTTGATCCTAAAAATTATCACTTGTTCTTCTTTAAGAAACATTCTCATTCTTCTTCTTCTTCCTTTCCAGGATTAGGTCAATGCGACCTGTTCCGGTCTCAAGTCCATCGTTTCCTTTACCGTCCCAAAGATCTTTCTCTATGTGGTTTGTAGGCGTTGATCTTTTGGGTAATATTGTATTGTCCATTCTGTCTAAATGTTCTTTCCATTGGTATTTGTGCTTGTCTAGTTTTATCGAGTATTGAAAATATCTCCAGTTCATTTGTACCGAAATGGACATTTCGATACAGGAATTACGTCTTACTGCGCAAAACTATACGCCATCGCGTCTCCATCTCGAGTGTCATCTTTATGAACAGTGCCAAATGCTTTCCTATCTATCCCTTCCTTTCTTCAGTGCGCAGCCTGTGCTATCGTGCATTCCCCTCTCTGTGAACTCTCATAAATAGCTGTGTTTTGTAACATCGAATCATCATCTACTTAGTCACCGTTGGAGTCTGGTCAGAACAGCTCAGGAGAGCTGGTTTTGTTTGTTTAGTCCAGTAAGCCAGGATGGGGACGCTAGGACAGTATTTCCCCCAACCCGAGGCTGGACTAGAGTGAGTGATAATGTATGTATGTATGTTGATTTATATCATATTTTCTTTTTATATAGATGATCTACTATGGTTTCTTTTTCTTTGTAAACTGAATATTTATTTATTTATCTTTATATTATGTCTGACTACATTTTGACTCGCATTAAAAGCTTTAGTTGTGTTTTTACTTACTCTATGCCTATTCATTCAGTAGTTAACATAAGTCAGATATCAAAGTCAAATTTCAAAAGCTTGCTCAAGCGTGTGTTAGTTCCTTTATCCCAAAGCCGCCACGATTGTATTTTATAACTCAGAAACATTACGTATTGGTAGAATTGAGTAAAGAAAGTTGAATTCCTCTTTGCCTCTATGGGCCCGGGCAAAGATGTCACAATTTTAACAATCTATGCTTTCCAATCAAAATAGTTATCAACAATAACGGTTTGATCCAGCACCTATACGGTGCACATTTCCTATTGATTCATTGTGTAATCTATCCATGCTGATGCCTACAAAGCCCATGCCTTGGAATGCGAAGCTGCTGCTGGCGTTTATTTATATACATATGCACGCGAGCGTGTGAGTTGATGTTCATGCAGACAGTATAGGAAAGATACATGGTCAGCATGCCGGGTCCTACAGCTGTTGTAGGTCGTTTTATAATCCTAACTACACTCTTTCGCGTATCTACTAACATTGCTCACGAAGCTGTGTGGACATCTGTCATATACAGGCCTACTGGCCAAAATGCATGAAACATTTAATTCAACTCTCACGTGAAACAGAATTATCGTGCGTTTTGCAAATCTGGGCTAAATTATGAAGCCTTAACAGTTTGGTCGTGATTCGGGACATTTTTCGTTTCTACACATATCTATAATCGTCAAATAATGTAACGAGAATGAAAACATCCAATAAACTTTGTATTATTTTTAATAAACAGATGACGAGTGATTAAAAATATGAGTTTCTTTCATTTCTTTCTTTTTCACTGCTTCTTCTTTCTTATTTTAGTTTTAATTTTACATTGTGCTATTTTATTCATGTAGATTCCTTTTATCCTACCAAATGCATGTACTAAGTAAACGGCGCTTCCTTTGTAGTGAGAACCTCACGTTCTTGTGCGCAGAAAGTTACTTCCCTCTAACATATGGGTTGCTTCTAACCTTTCATGCATGCATAGCATCTTTGTTACACTTGCTTTTTATGCAAGAGGAAGGAAATCACTTTGAACTCGGTTCCAAATAAACGCAAATCGTTTCAATGTCTAAACAATAAGAGAGATGCGTTACAGCTACCTCCAGTTTATCACACATTCCATGCCTTTCACCAGTAACGTGAAGAAATCCAACAAAGTGTAACGACAATATCTATAAAAAATAATAAATTTTCTGAACTTCCCCAAATAAAACAAATCAATATTACCTTCACAAACCAAGGACTTGAATCACTACAAAATATTACTCATTTTGAAACTAACATAACTTACTTACTTACTCACTGGCACTATCGAACTCGTAGGTTCATGGCCGCGCGGACATAAGCTCTCCATACATCTCTATCCTGAGCTAATGCTTTCCAATCATTCCCTGTATAATCTAATTCCCTCAAATCATAGTTAATGTTGTTCTCCTACCTCATTCTTGGTCTACCAACTGGCTTTCCTACAAGAAGTTTCCATGCACGTCTTTCATTCCCCATACGGAAACTAACGCAATTAAAGTTTTTTAATCATGGCAGTGATTTTTGGTCCAAGGCTGCAAATTTTCAGCTCATTTTATTTTTAAAAACATCATCCGAAAATGTTTTTATTAATGAATATCAAAATCCATACATTCATTTTAATAATATATTTTATAGCTCGGAATGTTTCTGATTTTTATTGTCAGGAATCATTTCATCGCCATTCATCCATTTTTTAAATATTTGGAATACATAATTCGTGATTTATAGGTAATGTGTATTGTATCTTGAGGGTCCATCCCCTTAAACGAATAAATAACACTGGTCAACATGATTTTTGTCTCATGAGTACCAATAGTTGTACTTAATGCAGTTTTTTATCTTGTTTTCAAATATGTATTCGGAATTTCTTCATCACCCACAGTTTTTTTCAATTTTAATTAATGGATTTAAATATTATTTTTAATAACTTTTTTCGTCCATTTGTCAATTGTGAAATAAAACGGGGAACACTTTCATCAGGAGATTTCAGCTATGGAAAAGAGATATCAAGGCAAATGGAATCCTAATATGCTGGCCGATTATTGTTGGACCATCAAGAGGGATGCTCCACAGGCGAAATACAGCAGAAAATCGTCATTTCTTAATTTCTAGGTGAGTCCGAATGTTCGAATATTGTGTAGTTACGAATGTAGAAAATATTAAAGTGTTTGAAATTATAAATGCCTGTCTCTCGGAACCTTGCATGAAGGAGAAAATCCGATATCATATTTGAATTCAGGAGAAATAATACTATCAGAATCACATACTTTTATTTCTGAGATACAAAAAGTTTCTATTTTGTTGCTCGGTGTAATTTTATAAAACTCTTTAATATGTTATAACTTCGTAATCCCTCACAAATATCAGGTAGCAGAGTTTCCAAAAATTCTATTGTCAACAAGCATTCAGTTGTTCTATTATATTAGTTTACGAAACGATGTTAGGAATCTAAAAACAAAGGAAAATATAAATTATTAATTGGACCGAATATATCATGTGCAAGTAGTGGCTTCATGAGTCTTGCATACAACAAAATGTATACAATACTTGTGTTGATAAATAGTTCAAAAATATAGACAAGTCGTCTTTAATATTAGTTCTATTATTTATAGTTAGTCCAGCGCTGTGGTCTTGAGGTAGCGTGCTGCCTTGTCACGCAGCGTGCCCGGGTTCGATCCCCGGTCCGAGCAGTTTTTCTGGGTGAAGTTTTTATCGGGGTTTTTCCTCACCTTTAAGGCCCAAACGGTCCCCGAATCATATGGCCATCATCATACTTATCATTATCATCATCATCATTATCATCCTTCACCGGTGTGGAAAGCAACGGAAAGCTACCACACCTGTAATTCCCTAGTAAAGCTGCAAGCATGGCATGAAAATGCTATGATTGCAGTGAAGTCCTGCCTTGGGGCAGAATTACTATGGATGGATGGATGGATTTATAGTTATACACTTAATAGAAACCACGTTTAAATAAAATTAAAACATTAGTATACGTGATAATTACTTGTGCCATCTTACCCCCAAGTATCGGGGAAAGATGCCTAATCTGCAAGAAAAAGTAAATCAATCGTTAACTCAACCATAGAAATTTATATTTTCAGTGCGATTCTAATATACAATTTCCTATACTACTTAGAATTATATGAAACGCGTGAAGACATGTATAATACCTAAAAGTTGCAATCAAACAAAATGTTAGGTATCTGGAGAAAGAGAGTAGCTAGGAATAGAATTGAATTTCTACGTACAAGTAAATTTCAAGGAAGAAATGTCCGCTTAGAAAATGGCTGGGAATTGAAATAGCGTAAGAGCTATAGACAAACCATATCTCATTCTGTAGAAATAAAATCTATTATCAGCATTCTGAGTTTGTTGGCTAGTTTTTATGAGTGACTTTATATTGATGTATCAGATATCTTTTAAGTAGCATAACATATTCACAGTGGACACTAGAGAATTCCCACAACAGTTGAAAGCTCGTCATTTCCTTCATAGTAGAAACCCTAATGAAGTGTCTTAATTCTGTGATGTCATTAACAAAACAACTATAGGAATTTAAACTCGATCAGATAAAGGAAAACATTCCCAGAAGAAAAATAATTGACTACATTTTATTTCTTGTAATATAACCAAAGATGACACTTCTTCCAATGATGCGAGGTTGACAAAGTCTTGAACAATATAGTAGAATTCATGTATTATATGTTTTCGGCTAAATGGCCGTGGTCTGGTTTTATTAAACTCAACATTTCGTCTACTACTATTTTGGTAGACATCCTCAGGAGATTCTGCGTGCTCTATGACCTCCTAACTCTTCAAACTTTGCAGTAACGGACCGTACAGAAAACATCACCACACAAAACTGAACTATATATAAGGACATGATTTTCAACGCTCCAGAGGAATTGCTCCTTGGATTTTCTCATTCTAAAAATCAACCGATCCAAGTCTGGTTTGAGCCCGTGCCTCTCGGTCTAGAGGCAAAGAACATGACCGCTAGATTACTGCCAGGCTATACGTAGGCCCTATTCTGTTTTGAGTCTCTTGCAAACACAATAATCTTATAAAAACACTTCTTCACACTTCATCACTCTATTTATCTGCAAATCACAACCAACTCATCGCTTTTGGAATATCGACTGGTCTAACAGCTGCCTCCGTCATGTCTTATAATACAGGCGAAGACGTCTTGAAATTTTCAGAGACAGGCGACCAGTATTACCATCGGCTCCCACTCGAAAAGTCTCGAAAGCGAACATTCTATAAAGTACGTCGGGAGAGCGACGTGGCTCATGAACCGAATCCGAATTCCTTATGCCTTAATAAGGGGAAATTTGAGACTTATCGTCGCTCATGAAATACAAAGGCGGTCATTTAAACAATGGATCAACAATACATCACAATATCAACAGATGACAACATTTATTTTAACCCTTAAATTCGTAATGTATCCTTTTGGATACATCAGTTGGTTCAGTTAATGTAATATTTTAAATAAATCAGAAGAAAACGAACAAAAAGAAACCAATTAAATTTGTGTCAAATTATACAATATACCTAATAATAACAGTTATACAAGATTCCGTTTTCACTGCGGTCCGCCACATTCAAATAACTAATAGAAGAAATTTGTGTTTTGCCAATTTAAGGGTTAAAAAAAGTGACATATTCAGAAGTCAGTATTTTAAAACCCTCTGTCAACTGAACTCCTGAAATTTTGTCGATAGATATTCTTTCCTTTCTGTATATTTAGTTGTTTATTCAGATGTGGAGGGCGGACTGCCCCGAGCACCGTGACTTGAAATCTATTGCGCTATCCCAGTATTATGGGGCTGAATGGAATGAAAGTTATATAAAGTTGAGGTCGTCTTCCAGGTTCGTCACATCATATTCTACTCCATGATCCATACCACCATTTTGGGTTGTGCTCTTCAACGCAACGGAGGACTAAAAACCTCCTGTTCACCTTTTCTCTCCTTTATTATGTTCGGATTCGTCGTGAAGAGGGTTAGCACTCTGATGTACACCACTAGACCCCTTCTAACTTCATCTTGCCAACCACCACCACTTGTCTTTTCTAATATGAAATGAGGAGAAGGGGCGAAAGAATGAAGAAAAGAAGAAAGACAATTACATGAAGGAGAGGCGAGGGGGAATAGAGTGTTGATGGAGATGGAATTCGGGAAACGTGCGACAACCTGAGAAAATCCTTAAGGTGGGGTGATGGGTGAAATTTCTATTTTCTACATGTTATGAGCTAGAGACTTGATGTTTTGTACAAACATTCACTGCATGATACATAATGATGTGTTCAAGTTTCATTCTTGTGAGACATTTATTTTATGAGTTATTAAATATTATATTTAAAAAATTGCATACATTATAATTAAATGGGTTCCACAATGTTTTAGTAAAATGTCTGATCTTTTTACAAGATCCCTAAAATATTCAGAAAAACATCATGCATTAGAATTCTTATAATGTGAATACAAAGGGAGAAAAAATGTTGTACCTCATGCGTGGAATTACAAAAAAAAATTATAATTGCATACATTTTATTTTTTATTTCTTAAAACACTACTTCGATCATGAAACCCATGCACTACTTTGTTACCCATTGTTTTTAGAACATGTAGTAAACATTTTAACCTTCTAGGACAAGATTTCTGAATTCCATTCAATTTTGAATGTACAAAAATGCAGTGGAAATAAAAGTGTGGAAAGACAAATTTAAAGATTTGCATGCAGGTGGTATTTAAACTGGCGCAGCCTTTTAACTCTGACGTAATTTAGGGCACTTAGAAGCGACATAGGCCTCTGAAACTTTGCCAACATATACATTAGAGTACAGGCTATTTTGTAGTAGAAAAAAAAATAAAAAATGTCAATTTTGATCTCAAATGGTCAACTACTTGGACATTACGACGAAATGAGGAAAAGCGACTGGAATCTTTTGAGATGTGGATATGGAGAAAAATGGAATGTATAAAGTGGACAGACAAAGTAAGAAATAAAGATGTGCTAGACAGAGTGGGTGAAACAAGAACAATGCTGGAACTCATAAAAAAGAGGAAAATAAATTGGATTGGCCACTGGCTAAGAAGAAACTGCCTGCTGAAAGATTATCTAGAAGGAATGGTCAACGGAAAGAACATTATAGGCAGAAAATGACGTCATATCATAGACAATATCAAAATAAATGGTTTGTATGCAGATACCAAAAGGAAAGCTGAGTTAAGGAAAGAGTGGAGAATGCTGAGTTTGCAGTGAAAGACCTGCTCTTGAGCAGAACACTATGACTGAATGAATTAATGGTCAACTTTACACCCATCACTTCCCGTAAGAATCCCGGTTTGGTCCATCAGCAATACACGTCTGGAACTGTCAGGATTCGAACCTGGGATCCTAGTCGGAGCAGCCACGCGTTTACCGAGACGGAATTTCTGTATATTTAGCTACTGATAAAGTTTCAATTCTCTCTGTATATGTTATCTAATGAACCGAAAACACAAACAGTTCATCACGGAAGTAGTTCACTAACTGAACTACAACATTACATTAGACTGTGAATGCGATAAAGAAAGTAAAAACATTGGAATCTTCACGCTCTGCCGCCGAGATTCTCATTCGATTGCCCTTGTGCTCGCATCCCATTAAATCCGATATCAAACCTCTCTCCCCCGGTCCCCTTCACAAGCGTGCATCAGCGCTGATGGAATCGATGCATTATGACGTCATAAAACACGATATAAAAAGGAGACTTGTGACGTAAAGTGACAGCGTGAATTAAGTCATGTTCAGTGAAGCTACGTAATCCTGTTAGCCGATGTGCAAGGCGCATTACTACACTCACGTACAAAAATTAAATAAACCCCATCAATTCATTAATATTTCATACACGACACTTTGCTGTTTTCTTTTACGAACATCATCTGCCAATCAGGAACAGTACTTTCCTGGCTGATGTGTCTATTAAACAGCTCTAACAGCCTAATATCCTCGCAGCTCGTTTCAACGTTTTCACATTATCATAAGTAATGCCACGAGTGATTTCCAAATTATCGATAAATTCACGACTTACGAAGTGAGTCATGAATTTATGTAGACTATGTAACTCATGCCCCAAATGGGAATCAATGACCAATCACGTTTCAATGATTTCTGTTTTACAACCAATCAGAGTCGTGTTTCACGAAATATTTATCAGTGTTATGATTATCATATTAAAGAAGGCTCCTCCTTTTTAATATTCTGAACAGATCTGACCATTATTTTGCGGTGACTGAGGGAACAGTAAAGCCGCCATATTTGAATGTTCAAAATGGCAGAAACAAGACTTGGCTGTGCTTCAAATGAAGATATAGATGAAATACAAATTTGACAATTGTGTTTTTAAATAATGATATTACCGAGTTCTTTTTGATAATTCTGTGTTCAATAATTGTGTTTTTAAATAATGATTTTACCGAGTTGTTTACTAAAAAATTAATTAACCTATAATTTTGGTTATAATATACAGTTTGATGTGTTTAATGTTTTCTCCACTAGGACGCATTCTTATAATATTGCGATGATATTTCAAGTTTCCCACGCCAGATGGCAATATATAACAAACATTATATGATCTTATGTTTAATTAATGTTGGGAAGTAAACATTATGAGGTATAATCATTAAAATTCATCGGAGAGCATATTGATTAAACAACTCACCTCATAGGATTCATGCCTCCATGATATCGCGATTTCAAACATAGTCATGGCTGACGATGAACATGACTATGTTTGAAATCGCGATATCATGGAAGCAAGAATCCTATGAGGTGAGTTCTTTAAACAATATGTTCTCCGATGAATTTTAATTATATGATCTTGTTGCAGTGGATGGAGAAACGAAGCATAACGTTTCTCACTTGTTTTCAAACATCGCCGTTTACATTAAATAAATAAATATGTTAAAATAACTATATTTAAATAATGATTTGTGAGTAAACAGCTTAATATTATTCGTTAAATAGTCCTAACAAATGCCACTCTTGATTTCCAAATTCTCTAGATAAATTCACTCCTCACTTCATGAGTCGTGGATTTATCGATAATTTGGAAATCACTCGTGGCATTACTTATGATAATTTGAAAATCAAGAGTGGCATTTGTTAGGACTACTTAACGAATAAAATTAACCTGTTTACTCACAAATCATTATTTAAATATAGTTATTTTAAAATATTTATATATTCAATGTAAACGGCGATGTTTGAAAACAAATGAGAAACGATTGGTACGCTTCATTTGCTTCTTTTGTTCGTCACTGCAACCAGATCATATTATTTATTGCCAAAGGATCGCAAGATTGTAAGAATGCACTCAAAATGAATTACATCAAACTGTATATTAATTCATTTTTTATGTATTATGATGTAAATATGACGATTATATTTTTCTGGGAAAAAAGTATATTTAAGAAAGTGCAAACAGTGGTTTCTTCTTTTTTTTTGGTGGTATAATCAATTGCTACAAATGTTTTTATATTAACTCCCGCATGCGCTATGTGTTGACATTCATGCACTATATATACAATCTGATAGCCGTATTTATTAGAGAGTCAGTCACTGCAAAATAATGCTATGACCTATTCAGAATGTTAAAAAGGAGGTGCTTTCTTTATTATGAATATTTAACTCATGCCCCAAATGGGAGTCAATGACCAATCACGTTACAATGATTTTTTATTTACAACCAATCACAGTCGTGTTTCACCTCGCTCTTTATCGATTTCTCTTTATCAGCTCCTGCTTTTGTGATAAAGAAAGCCCCTCCTTTTTAATGTTCTGAACAGGTCAAAGCATTTTTTTATCCAACAAATACACTGAATATAACAAATAATGAAAAGATTCCTTGATTTTTCTGAGTTGTTTACTAAGAAAATAAATGTTGATTATGATGTATAGTTTGATGTGTTTCATTATTTCTCCACTTGGGTGCACTCTTACAATATTGCGATCTTATTTGGCAATAAATAATATGATCAAGCAGCAGTGAATGAACATAACCTCACATTTCTGATTTGTTTTCAAACATCTCCGTTTACATTAAATATATAACTATTTTAAAATAACTATAGTTAAACAATGATTTGTGAGTAAACAACTTAATTTTATTCGTTAAATAGTCCTAACAAATGCCACACTTGATTTCCAAATTATCTAGACTATTTAACTCATGCCCCAAATTGGAGTCAATGACCAATCACGTTTCAATGATTTCTGTTTTACAACCAATCAGAGTCGTGTTTCTAGAAATATTTATCAGTGTTATAATTACCATATTAAAGAAAGCTCCTCCTTTTTAATATTCTGAACAAGTCTGGCCATTATTTTGTATTGACTGAGCCTGTGAGAAATACGGCTACCATATTGTATATATAGTGCATGAATGTCAGCAATTGATTATACCACCAAAAAAAGAAACCAGTGTTTGCACTTTCTTAAATGTATTTTTTTCCCCAGGTAATAATACAGAAAAATATAATTGTCATATTTACATCATACGACATCAGAAATGAATTAATATACAGTTTGATGTGTTAATTTTTTTCTCCACTAGAGAGCATTCTTACAATATTGCGTTCCTTTGGCAATAAATAATATGATCTGGTTGCAGTGATAAACAAAGGAAGCAGATGAAGCGCACCTATTGTTTCTAATTTGTTTTCAAACATCGCCGTTTACATTAAATATATATAAATATTTTAAAATAACTATAGTTAAATAATGATTTGTGAGTAAACAGCTTAATTTTATTCGTTAAATAGTCCTAACAAATGCCAGTCTTGATTTCCAAATTCTCTAGATAAATTCACTCATCACTTCGTGAGTCGTGATTATCATGATTTGTGCCCCAACCATCTTATATTTCAGTTGTTTTAATTACAACAAATTTAATGAGGTACTGAAAAGAGGCGAATTTTTTATAACCTTCAATAATAAAATTTACGATAAACTTGTGTTAGAACAATCGTAAATTTAAAAAAATTAAATGGAAAATGCAATTTGTTTTTGTTATCATTAAAGAGGACATTACTAACAGTGGCGACTGTAAGTAATTCGAACTGGAGCAACAATTCAATAATGAATAAAATATAATGAATGTTTTATGTTGTTTGTAAAATTTCGTTACACGGTCTAAATCCATGGATTTTAGCTACCTGTGTAAATGCATTTAAACAAATATAACCGAGCATGCAGACACGTTTTTGCACCGACATTAATAAAAAACCTGATTGTGTTGAAAAATTATTCATCTAGCTATAGTTTATCCTCATTTCACAGCGAGTTTTATGCTCTAGTTTTTTTCAATACAAACACATAAAATTGTATGAAGGTGTTTAACCGATTGACAAAATTAAAATATTTTATTATTTAGCTGTAAACTTCACATGGATGCGTGAATATACAGAGCGTAAACGAATTAAACAGAAGAAATTCAATTCGTTATAGAGGAGCATTAGACATGAAATTTGAGATAGAAAAATCAGCTCAGATAAAAAAAAATGACCGAGTTATGAATTGTTGGGATTTTTATAAACATACTGCAGTAATTAAAATAAACGAAGAGAATTAAATGTCATTGGGATGTTAAAATATATTCAATGACGAATTAATTAAGTCAAAGAATTAATTAGTAGATATATAAAACACATCTCTGATAAAAATAAAGTTGAGACGATAGAAATGATATTTCTTAGATCAGTTGCAGGTGCATCTCTAAGAGATCAAAAGAGAAGTCAAGATATCAGAGATGAACAACAAATCTATAATATAAACGAGACAATACACACAATTAAACGTAATTGGTTTGAACATATACAAAGAATGCCAAATAATCGTTTATCAAATCAGCTGCTTCATTATAGGCCTCTAGGTCGAAGAAATGTAGGAAGACCAAAACGTCATTGGAAAGACGACCTGGACCTGCAGCATATCGTGCACCGGGGAGCGGAACGGGCCAATAGGACCATACCTTGAAGAAAATGATGATGATAAAACACTAGCAAAACAGGTCTACAACAGATCAGATTTTCAGTATAAGACAGATTTTAGAAAAGAAATGGGAATATAATGGTACTGTACATCAACTATATGTAGACTTCAAAAAAGCATATGATTCAATTAAGAGGGAGAAGTTATATAGTATCCTGCTGGAGTTCGGAATTCCTAAAAAGTTAGTTAGACTTATACGAATGTGTCTAAATGGCACAAAGACAAGGGTGCGTCTAGGCAAACAGTTTTCGGATACTTTTGAAATCCAGAATGGGTTGAAGCAAGAAGATGCACTATCTCCTCTACTATTTAATTTTGTACTAGAGCATGCCATTAAATCTTTAGAGGATGAAGAAGGTGTCTACAACTCAATGGTATTAATAAGCTGTTAGTTTATGCTGATGGTGTAGTACTACTGGCCGATAGCGAGGAGATACTGAAGGCCAACACGCACACACTATTGAGTAACACTAAGAAATTAGGACTGGAAGTAAATATCAATAAAACTAAATATATGGCCACACATAAAAATACATTATATAATGGAAATGGTCAGCTAATGGCAAATGAGGGAAATTTTTAAGGAAGTGGCTGAATTCAAATTCCAAGGAGCAATAATCACAAACAGGAATGAGATGCACAAAGAAATTAAACATAGGCTCAACTCTGGAAATGCGTGTTATTATGCATTACAGAGACTCTTGACTTCCCAACTCCTTTCAAAAAAACGTTAAAAAACTGAAAATATATAAAACTATTATTCTACCAGTTATATTATATGGGTGCGAAACATGGACTCTTACTTTAAGGGAGGAAAGGAGATACGAGTATTTGAGAATAAAGTACTTCGAAAAATGTTTGGACCAAAGAGAGATGAACAGACAGGTGAATGGAGAAGACTACATAACAGTGAATTACATGGTCCATATAGGAAGCCAGAACAGTTAAGTCTCGTATACTCCAATAGCAGGACATGTGGCACGAATGGGGAATGAAAGACGTGCATGGAAGCTTCTTGTAGGAAAGCCAGAGGGAAAACGCCCCAGTTGGTAGACCAAGAATGAGGTGGGAGAACAACATTAACTATGACTTGAGGGAAGTAGATTATACAGGGAATGATTGGAAAGCATTAGCTCAGGATAGGGACATATGGAGAGCTTATGTCCGCGCGGCCATGAACCTACGGGTTCGATAGTGCCAGTGAGTTAGTTAGTTAGTCAATCTGAGGATGTTTGTTCCAATCATGTAAAATAACTGCAGGACGTAAGCTATAATATACATAGTTCATACTTTCTCAGTACAGAAATGAGGCCCTACTGAAGGAGTGGTAAACACTTTATTGAAGAATATTACATTTTTGATTAATTTAATTTCCTGCTGAGTTTTCTCAATTGCGTACTTATTTTTACACTTTCTGTTACACAGAGATGTACGTAGACACGCTCAAAGATGCCAGAAACAGATGGAATGTGGATAGTTCCCTTTATAAAAAAGTACCAATCTGGGGTATCTTTCTCTGTAGGCAAGAATGCTAACCACAAAACCTTAGAGCCTGCTCTTTCAACATATTGTACACGTGTGACTGGAAGCTAAAATCATGTCGTCTCTGCCCTGGACAGCTCTGTGTAAAAACCCTCCGTTCTCTTAACTTTCTCAACCTTTTACCCTTTTATTTGTAACTACAAAAATAGCTCTAGAAAATTTTCAATTTATCACATTTTTATATAATAATCATCGTCTCACTATCTCCTCTGCTATTTAATTTTGTACTAGAGCATGCCATTAAATCTTTAGAGAATGAGGAAGGCTTACAACTCAATGGTATTAATAAACTGTTAGTTTATGCTGATGATGTAGTATTGTTGGCCGATAGCGAGGAGATACTAAAGGACAACACGCACACACTATTTAGTAACACTAAGAAATTAGGACTGGAAGTAAATATCAATAAAACTAAATATATGGTCACACGTAGAAATTCATTATATAATGGAAATGGCCAGCTAATGACAAATGAGGGAAATTTTGAGGAAGTGGCTGAATTCAAATACCTAGGACCAATAATCACAAATAGGAATGAGATGCACAAAGAAATTAAACATAGGCTCAATTCTGGAAATGCATGCTATTATGCATTGCAGAGACTCTTGATGTCCCAACTACTTTCAAAAAACGTTAAACTGAAAATATATAAAACTATTATTCTACCGGTTATATTATATGGGTGCGAAACATGGACTCTTACTTTAAGAGAGGAAAGGAGATTACGAGTATTTGAGAATAAAGTACTTTGGAAAATGTTTGGACCAAAGAGAGATGAACAGACAGGTGAATGGAGAAAACTACATAACAATGAACTACATGGTCTTTATAGGAAGCCAGATATAATAAGAACAGTTAAGTCTCGTAGACTGCGATGGGCAGGACATGTTGTACGTATGGGGAATGAAAGACTTGCATGGAAGCTTCTTGTAGGAAAACCAGAAGGAAAACGCCCAGTTGGTAGACCAAGAATGAGGTGAGAGAATAACATTTACTATGACTTGAGGGAAGTAGATTATACAGAGAATGATTGGAAAACATTAGCTCAGGATAGGGATGTATGGGAGAGCTTATGTCTATGCGGCCATGAACCTACGGGTTCGATAGTGCCAGTGAGTAAGTAAGTAACATCGTTTCATTGTCTCATATATATTTTTTTCTTCTACTACTTCTTCTACTTCTTCTTCCTCTACGCATGAAAGCTGGCAGTTTGTTGCGTGTTCATTCACTACAGGTCCGGGGTATAGTGACGTCCTTCCATCGTAGTTGTGGTCTTCTAATGACCTTAAATTCGTAATGTATCCTATAGGATGCATCAAGCGTTTTAATTTATCTAATATTTTTAATAAAACAGAAGAAAGCTAACGATAAGAAATTACTGAAATGTGTGTGAAAATACACAATATACGCAATAATAACAGTTATGCACGATATCGTTTTCACTGCGGTCCGCCACATTTAAATAACTGGTAAGAGAAATTATTGTTTTGCCAATTTAAGGGTTAAAGTCATTTTCTGCTGAGGTGTCCAGTCACGTACTTTCTACTGTTCTCCATTCTATCCATGTGATCGTTCCAATCTGGTCTTCTATCATTTAACCAGAGGTTTATAGGTTCAATTTGACATCCTTCTCTAATAACGGAGCTGCGAATTTTCTCTCTCACCGATTTTCCTAGGATTTTCCTTAAAACTTTCATTTCGGTTGTTTCGTTGATTTGTTTTGTTTTTTGAGTTACTGTTCGGCATTCACAACCTAATGCTAGAACTGGTCTTATGAACAGATTTGTAAATTCTTACTTTTGTATCTATTCTTAAATTTTTATTTTTCCAAACAGTATTGTATATCTTCTTCTTCTTCTTCCTTCTAAGTATTAGGCCAAGACCTGTTACGATCCTACAGAAAATTTTCCCTCCAGCGTCGGGAAATTCTCGTATAAGACTTGAAAGCATAATAATAGTCCCTTCGATTGGTTGCTGGCCAAAGGAATTAAAAAACCAGTGGGGCTGCCATCTTATAGCCTTTGGTCAGGCTTTCTGGAGAAGGAAAGAAAATAAAGGAAATAAGAAATGGAAGAAAGGAAAGATTCCCTAGCCCCCGGATGCCCTAATAACGTCGGGATCGAAAAAAAAACAAGAGTTAACCAAGAGAGATTAGATAGTAAAGTTAAAAGAGTGCAAAACACAAGTAAGTGGAAGAAATGTTTTGCTCAGCTTGGGCACCTTGTGGTCGCCATCCACATATCCCCTAGATGGGGATCCCTGAGGGACAGTTTTGTATATATTATAATTAAATATATTATATTGAAATATATTTTCAACAAATGACGAGCACTGAATCAGAAAATACGGACATAGGGTAGAATATTGCGGAAGAGATAAAAAAATGGTTTTATTTTAGAATTCCAATATACGCTTTACAAAAATTCCAAACTTTCATACTATTAGCTCCTCGATAAATGCATTCCGTCAATTTTATGGGCGATCCGGTTTACCAAATTATGTAACGAGGTATTGTTTAAAATGTAAAAGCTTCTCGCGTTTGTAAATACGCTTATAACGGACTTACTAAAGGAGATGATGTTCTCTCTAAACTTGAAAGTGTTGATAACACTTGTTCAGGATCTTTTGACGTCAAATAACTCTCTCTCTCTCTCTCCCCTCTTTTTCCTTCCTTAATTGAGGGCAATTATTATTCGGCAGAGTAAAAATCCATTAAAGGTCTTACACCAAGCTAATACCCATCCATTCTCGGGTGACGTATTCAGGATTTTATGGACGGCCACGCTTTAAGTCCACTGCAGAACTCCTCTTGCGACACTGTGCCCAACTACTCGAACTTACAAAAGGAGAGATCAGGGCTTGCTTGGTTTAGGCTAGGGGCATGGAAATTTCTAAAAATTAGCGACGATCACGATATGCGAATATGTCCAATGTGCGGGAACTTTGAAGATGAGATACATATATTTGGAAAATGTAATGATTTAGAATATTGGAGACGTCAGTTATTACCGGAAAGATTTCTAAATTCAAATCGGGAAAGATTGGCATGCTACGAGTTATTGGTAAATCCAGAAAATTGGATAAACCTCGGTAAATTTCTGGACAAAACGCGAAAAATAAGGACAACACTCATTCATGAATAAATATATGTTATCGAAATGCAATACCATTAATTATTAACAATTATATATAAATTAATTAGTGTATAATGCTATTGTGTTATTATTTAATTGTAATATTATTATTGTGTTTTCTTTATGTAATTGTAATGTTATTGCTGTTTTTGTTGTTTATTTTTCTTTACACTAGTACCAATTATTACTTTATTGTAACGGACTGTCAACAGCACGTACGGCTTACTGCCCGTGCGACCCATATTTGTAAATAATATTGTAAATATTTTACTTTTTGTCTAATAAAGTCTGTGGCAATTCATTCATCCAGCCTCCTGTGTAAATCTAAATAAATCCCTATCGGCAATAATAATCAGATGATATTATAACATCATTAAATGAAGCAGTTACTGGACTTAGGTCATATTTATATTCAAATTGATCAGGGAAGAGAGTGGAACCTGATTATGTAAGAGCAAAGGCCGTATAAAATGATCCAAAGAAGTCAGCATCAATGTAATCAAATTATTAGTTATTAAAGAATACTGACAACTCAGGTAATGTAAACCTTTCTTTTGTGAAGACGGAAGTGGCTGACACATGATAATAACTTACTAATGACAATGATCCTTTGCTCGACAGATTGAGTAGAGATATCTTCTAAGCCTCCAGTTAACTGATTTAGCGTGATAACCATAACCCATTAGCTAATGTACAAGCGGGGGTTTTACCCTGACACAAACATCGTTAGCAAAAAGTGTGGGAACATGGCAAGTTTCTAGCGTCGGAAGCCTAGGAAAAAACCCAAGCCTAAGAAGAAAAAAACCCAAGCCTAGCTAATGTTTGTGACTAGACTGTACGTGAAGCCAGCACGGGGAAAAAAGGTCCAACCTCTGAAGGCGTAAATCGCCTTCAGAGGTTGGACCTTTTTTCCCCGTGCTGGCTTCACGTACAGTCTAGTCACAAACATTAGCTAGGCTTGGGTTTTTTCTTCTTAGGCTTGGGTTTTTTCCTAGGCTTCCGACGCTAGAAACTTGCCATGTTCCCACACTTTTTGCTAACGATGTTTGTGTCAGGGTAAAACCCCCGCTTGTACATTAGCTAATGGGTTATGGTTATCACGCTAAATCAGTTAACTGGAGGCTTAGAAGATATCTCTACTCAATCTGTCGAGCAAAGGATCATTGTCATTAGTAAGTTATTATCATGTGTCAGCCACTTCCGTCTTCACAAAAGAAAGGTTTACATTACCTGAGTTGTCAGTATTCTTTAATAACTAATAATTTGATTACATTGATGCTGACTTCTTTGGATCATTTTATACGGCCTTTGCTCTTACATAATCAGGTTCCACTCTCTTCCCTGATCAATTTGAATATAAATATGACCTAAGTCCAGTAACTGCTTCATTTAATGATGTTATAATATCATCTGATTATTATTGCCGATAGGGATTTATTTAGATTTACACAGGAGGCTGGATGAATGAATTGCCACAAATGCCCTATAAACAAATGGAAAAATCAAGGGATTTTTTATTTGTTTATAATCCTCTCGCGTAATATAATGCTAGTATCATAGCTATAGTGGCCTTTAAAGAAAAAATGGCTATAATATTTGGTTAGAGCACGTTAACCCTGAGAGTGTTGCCAGCACGTCAATTATGTTCAGATTGTAAACACTGATATGTATCCCTTTTACCTGGGATCGTTCTTTGAGGTTAAATAGACTCACTTTCTGCAATAGACATACATAAATATTCATTAAGAAAAAAAAAAGATACACCCTTAATATATTTGGTGGTCTACTCAAACCATTCATGCTTATACAATTACCATTCAAAACTATTTAGTTGAATACCAGTATAGCATAGATTGTTTGTTCATGTGTAACTGTTTATTTACAATTTCGTCTACACCTTAATATCTACCTACATTATAATGTGCGTCTACAGCTTGGGAATTCATTTGCGATGAACCAGTTTTGTCTACTTCAAACCATATGTCGAATACACTTCAGTCTTGCTAAATTTAATTTAAATTGAGTCAATAAGACTTATTTACATGGATCTATATCTTTGCGACCAAAATACTAAATATCGCGTTTAAGCAGCTGTGCTATCGTTATAAACAATTATTATTGATAGTATTACACCCTTATCATATTTTCCCCATAGGTATTGCATACGTACGAATTCATCATGATTATTAATCCATGAAATATTCATGATTCTTAATATTTTATTCTCAACATATTTCGGCCCATTTACTTTGCCAAAGCATAGCTGGCTATATCATTGCTCAGCCAAACGACGTTATTTTCTTAAGCGTGCAAAATCATTTCCTTCGAATGCAGAATCGTATAGTATGTCACATTCGCTTCCACCAGCGACCATGACTTCATCTCATCTCATTATAGATAATACGGGATCCCTTGCCCTCAAATATTTTCAACAAAATAGCACGTGTTATACAAACACAGTGACGTGCCGCTTCGGCCCACGTCTACAAATTAAATTCTGTAAATATTAATCAACAATAAATTCCTCACGCTTTATAGGTTCACACCGTCACTCGGCCTTTCAATTAAGGTGCATTGAGCTTCACCCTGTCTCATTAGCTCCTATGTTTACGCTGTCTGATTGTTATTTTAGACAAAAGAATCATAATCATCATGATATTATTCGTATTCAGATTGTTGTACAAGTTTCTTCAATTACCTATATGTATTAAACAATGACAATGGCCTATCTGGGCTCATTTTAACATTTACTGGATTAAGTAGATACTGCAGCTTCCTGCTCGAGCGATTGGGTTAAAACATTTAAAAATATAGATCCATTCTCTATCGATAAGTTCAAATCAACAATTTATTAATCACCCTCAATCTTAGCTGAAAGTGGACATGCATGTGTTATGTATTCACCCTAATTCAATTAATTATATCATATTCATCAATATGGGGGTATTATCATGATTAATATCTAAATTGACATTTCACTTTATTTTTTTTTCGCAGTCATTGTGCCCTTTCCTCTCGCGATTAGCGTTTTCATCTAGGCCTATTTAATCACTTTATTAGTGTTATTTATTTTAATTACTGATTATATTTGGTACTTTACCATACAACACTTATTTATTTTTTTTTTCACTAATACTTTTCATTTATGTCCTAATCTCAGCTAGTATTGAGTTCGAATCCCGTGAAAACTGGTTCATGCATTTAAGTATAATTTATCAGGTCTTGTTTTTTTTTTTTTTTTCGTTTGGGGATTATGTAGAGCTTATATGTTTGTACCTTTGTATGTTATATCAAAATTTTGTCGGTATATAACCACTTCCTTACCTGGGTACTGCATAATTTCAGCGTTACATTGACCTTTATCTCATACCTAAATCACAGTAGTGTCTACCTGTGCACACAATACAATATAGTACAATGCAAGACATACACACATACGTAATATATCCATTCCGTTGTCATTCTTACGTGTAAAAATCTCTCCCTCCTATTTTTCGAGTGTCATTTTCACTGTCCGTCTATCTACCCTTAATACTATTAGTGTCTAATTTCACAGTCTGTTAACTCGCAAAGGCCTCCTGTACTATTATTATATACATGTTTTGCGATACTACGCCCACACGCAAACAAACTCTGAACACTCGCATGGTAATTTATCGGGTCTTTACAGCCTCAATCTATCCTTAGATTCACATATGATGACTAGACTTTTGTCAAAATTTTTCAAATGATTCTTACTTCTATCATCTATGTTAGTATGCGCCACAGAATTACTAGCGATCTCTGGGTTCCCTAGTATCTCTATACGTGCATATGTTTTGTGATTAGCCGTCGTCCAAGAAACACTCTCCGACGCGTATGATTCATTTCGGGGCTCCTATCCTTTTGACCTCTACTATTTATGTTCTTTGTGATGACACTTATTTCATCATTTAGTTTGCTGGTTTCGTTAGTCACTTTCTGTTCTATATTAGTGCCTAACTCATTAAATCTAGGCTCTACTATCATTTCGATCAATTCAGAGCGTTTATCCTGCTCTGCAATTTCTGAGCTACTTGGGGCTTTAGTGTTTCTTGTTCGTGGGCTGGCTTTTGTACAAATAGACACATATAATTTACCCTTTGTCCGAGTTCTCTACACTACAGAGCACATTCTTGTCGACTCGTTTTATTTCCCGTTGTAATTCCTCCTGTTTCTCCCCTAAGTTAGTTTGTAACGTTATTATACTATTGTTCATCTCTGTTCTCATTTGACTTATTACCCTGTTTTCTGTTTTCTCTGAGTCTTTTAATAAGTTTTTGTTCCATTTATTTATCTTTAGTTAAACACGCTGACGATTCATTTATTTTCGCTTCTAGCATCCTCTATCTTTTCTCATCTCATCCCTTAATGTTTCTTTCAACGTAAATACATCCTTTTCCCTGCTTATCTCCATCTGTCCTCTCCAAGTTTCAAATTCCTGTTTCATATTCCTCTGCATTGCCTCTAAATCATTTTCTATTTCTATCTATCGTCTCTAAATCCATTTTCCTACTTCTATCTATCGTCTCTAAATCCATTTTCCTACTTCTATCCATCTCCTCTATTCTCGACATTAGCATTTCCATGTATTTCATGGTGTCGGTGCTTGGATTTCCCTTGTCCTCTACTTCCCCTCTAGCTTCTACTCTTGCGTTGTTTTCATTACTTTCCCTGTGCTCTGCTCTAAGTTCTCTCTGCCATCTTCGTTGTCCTCTCCCATCCTTACGATTTCGTTCTCTCCTTCAATCAGTTGCCCACAAGCCTTCTCCCTAATCTCTTCGTGTTTCCTATCCATTTTTTTTATCTTTATTTGCCTGCCTCTTTCTATTCCTACTTCTTAACAACATAAATACACACAGATATATTCTCCGTTAAATCACTGTAATATTTTGATTTCTTATATAGGTAAAAAGTAAAAAAAATGCTTATTCTGTTGTTGTGTCACTTACTGCGTCCTTCCGGTTTCATTTGCTGTCTGTCTGCTTGTTTGCCATCATCTTCTCTGTCCTGGTTGCCCCTCGTGGTACGTGAAGCTAGTCGTTCTGTGTTTCTGGTTTGGCCGTTGATTTCCTATTCGTGTGTTACTACTACTTACAGACCTATTCTGAACCCCACGTTAGGGAGCCACTATGGAGAGGGTTTTATTGTTGGGCCAAAGAGGTAAAGATTGGATTTAGTGACACTAGGAATACTGAAGGAGTTCTCCATGTGTGAGAACTTAGGTTGCTCGGTTGGTATTCGGTAGAGTTGAGGTTCTTATCTCGGGATTCCACGAGGACTTCGTCGGGCAGAATTAATGTACAAAGAATATCTGGTAAAAGTAGTTTATTCTTGACTTTTATAAACTGCAAGTCATTGTATATATATGAAGTGAATTTATCCAACTTTTTAGAACGTAGTGTTTTGAAGTGACTTGATGAAATTATACACGAGAAGTAAGTGACGAGGAGAAGCCTCTCTCGCCTATAGGTAAATTAGTTACTCCCACTACCTCGATCACGTGGACCTAAGGTCTGTGCTTAGGCACATATAACGAAACATATAATTGGTTAATGCGCCCTCCTATTTTGATCCCGGGGGTGTTACAAATTTATTATTGGCGATTTACGCCTTCAGAGGTTGGACCTTTTTTCCCCGTGCTGGCTTCACGTACAGTCTAGTCACAAACATTAGCTAGGCTTGGGTTTTTTCTTCTTAGGCTTGGGTTTTTTCCTAGGCTTCCGACGCTAGAAACTTGCCATGTTCCCACACTTTTTGCTAACGATGTTTGTGTCAGGGTAAAACCCCCGCTTGTACATTAGCTAATGGGTTATGGTTATCACGCTAAATCAGTTAACTGGAGGCTTAGAAGATATCTCTACTCAATCTGTCGAGCAAAGGATCATTGTCATTAGTAAGTTATTATCATGTGTCAGCCACTTCCGTCTTCACAAAAGAAAGGTTTACATTACCTGAGTTGTCAGTATTCTTTAATAACTAATAATTTGATTACATTGATGCTGACTTCTTTGGATCATTTTATACGGCCTTTGCTCTTACATAATCAGGTTCCACTCTCTTCCCTGATCAATTTGAATATAAATATGACCTAAGTCCAGTAACTGCTTCATTTAATGATGTTATAATATCATCTGATTATTATTGCCGATAGGGATTTATTTAGATTTACACAGGAGGCTGGATGAATGAATTGCCACAAGTCCTACTACTACTACTATATATTGTAAAAATAAGTCTACTTGGAGATTCTTCTCAAATCTAATCGTTTCATATAAGATGTACTGAACATGACTCAAACTTCGGTTTTTAATACTAATTTACTTGTTGTTCATCAATTCGGTGTTGAGTCAAATTTTAATATATCATCATCATCATCCGGTATCATGGCAGCTGCCTCCGTCTTCCGGAAACCAAACGCCATTCCTCTCTGTCCATCCATTGATCTTCCTCCATTCCTCTGATATTCATAGCTGCTTGTACCCCTTCTATCCAAGTTTTATTCGGTCTTCTTCTCTTCCTCCGTTCCATAGGGATCCATTCCATAAACATTTTTGGCAATATTTGCTCTGGCATTCTTTTGACATGGCCATACCACTGCAATGTTTATTATATATATATATATATATATATATATGCATCCATAGCAATTCTGTCCGAGGGCAGGTCCTTGACTGCAATCATAGCATTTTTATGCTATGCTTGCAGCTTTACTAGGGAATTGTAGGTGTGGTAGCTTGCTGTTGCTTTCCACACCAGTGAAGGATGATGATGATGGCCATATGATTTCGGAGACCGTTTGGGCCTTAACGTTTTCCTGACATTTGTATTACAGGCGAGGAAAAACCCCGATAAAAAACCTCATCCAGAAAAACTGTCCCGACCCGGGATCGAACCCGAGCCCGCTGCGTGACAAGGCAGCACGCTACCTCGAGACCACAGCGGTAGATACTCGTATATATATATATGTTATAATGAAATTTTTAACATTCAGCAATGCAAGCTTAATATGACATAAGAAAAATTAATGCTCGGACGGGACTTGAACCAATCCAGAGATCCGGGTTCAAGCCCCGTCCGAGCATTTATATTTCTTATCATGTCATATATATATATATATATATAGTAGGAATTTCCACCACTGTGGTCTTGAGGTAGCGTGCTGCCTTGTCACGAGTGGGCCCAGGTTCGATTCCCGGTCGGGACAGGCTCCTGGGTGAGTTTTTTTCGGGGTTTTTCCTCACCTGTAAAACAAATGTCAGCAAGCTTAGGGCCCAACGGTCCCCGAAAATCATCCGACCATGATCATCATTCTTATCATTATCATCACCATCCTTCACCGGTGTGGAAAGCAACTGGAAGCTACCACATCTATAATTCCCTAATAAAGCTGCAAAGCATAGCATGATAATGAAAGACCTGCCCTTGAGCAGAATTACTATTGATGGATATATATATATATATATATATATATATATATATATATATATATATGTGTGTGTGTGTGTGTGTGTGTGTGTGTGTGTGTGTGTGTGTATGATATGAAAAGAAAAATAAATGCCTGAATCGGGATCTGAATCCGAGTCTCTAAACTCTGTATATTTAGCGCTCTAATCATCTGAGCCACTCAAGTATCCTAACACAAACATTCATATTTCTTATATATGTAGTATTCTCAATTTACACGAGAGGTAGCGGGAAGTCGTTTCAACAGCTATCTAGTGGCCACCATAACAAATAAGCAATATATATATATATATATATATATATATATATAAAGATCTAAATAAATAAATACCTCTTGTGTGAATTGAGAATACTACATATGTAAGAAAAATGTATGTTTGTGTTCGAATACTTGGGTAGTTCAGGTTGTTAGAACGCTAAACGTACAGCGTTTAGAGACTCGGGTTCAAATCACGACTCAAGCATTCATTTTTCTTTATATATATACAGGGCTTCCAATATAAAACCAGAATAGGGATTTTAATGCGAGACATCTATCTTCATCCGTTGGTGATATAACCACTGCATGACTCAGGCTCCTAACACAAACATTTATTTTTCCTTCCTTATGTATGATTCTCAATCACTGGAGTCAACGGGACGTCGGTCTCACTGTCATCTCGCGAATGTTATTTTAACAAGTAAGCGTCATTTTCAACATGAAAATAACGTACGTTCCAGAAAATATAATTTACATCATAGAATATCAGAAATTAATTAATAACCTATAACGTTGGTTATAAACGGTTTGTGTTTCATGTTTTCGCCACCAGGGTGCATTTTTACAATATTGCGATCCATTGGCAATAAATAATATGATCTGGTTGCAGTGATGAACAAATGGAGCATACATAAACGATATTCAATTGTTTTCAAACATCGCCGTTTACATTAAATATATAAATATTTTAAATACTTATATTTAAATAATGATTTGTGAGAAAACAGTTTAATTTTATTCGTTAAATAGTCCTAACAAATGCCTCTCTTGATTTCAAAATTCTCTATATAAATTGGAAATCACTCGTGGCATTACTAAGCCTATGAATGATAGTCTCTCGTAAATATGCAGTTGTATGAAATTATGAAATACAATAAATTCCTATCTACCCTTCAGTTCTAAATGTATATATATATATATATATATATATATATATATATATATATTATATAGCACCTTCACATTCAACATGTTCCAATTTTATAATAATAATAATAATAATAATAATAATAATAATAATAATAATAATAATAATAATAATAATAATAATAATGTTTTAATTATTCTGGCAGAGTTAAGGCCATAAGGCCTTCTCTTCCACTCAACCAGCACAAATACAAGTAAATATTCGACAAATATAAATATACACTATACTAATTATAAACAGTTAAAGATACATTAAATGTAGCAATGTAAATTTCATGTACAAACAACATTTCATACGACAATAATAATAATAATAACAATCATAATAATAATAATAATAATAATAATAATAATAATAATAATAATAATAATAATAATAATAATAATCAAGTATTAGGCCCAATGGCCTGTTCTGATCTCATTATAGGTCGAATTGGTCCTTCCATCTCTTCAATGGTTTTCCCAACGTTCTTCTCCCTTTTGGTTTATAATTATACATTCTTCTTGGTATGCGCTGTGCATTCATTCGTAATACGTGCTGAAGGTAAGCATTTTGATAATATTTTATTCTTTCACAGAGATTAAATATATTAAGTTATGTTCTTATATTCTCCGTTTTTCTTTTTATCGGTCCTTTGGTATCCTGCTATTGCTCTCAACATCTTCATTTCAGCAGCCTCTATTTGTTTACTATCTACCTTTGTTAATGTCCAGGTTTCACATCCATAGATAAGAGATGGAACTGCCAATACTTTGTAAAACTTCAAAATAGTTTATTTTCTAGTTTTATTCAATAAAGTGCGTTTAATTGTGCCACATAGATAATTGAATCGTTGTATTTCAGTGCGTTTATCTAAATTTCTGTCATTGCCTAAATGACATCCCAAATAATTAAAATTCTGAACTTGGTCTATAATTACATTGTTTATCACTATTTTTGTACTTATTGCACATTTTCCTTTCAGAGCTAATATTTTTAATAATAATAATACTTACTTACTCACTGGCACTATCGAACCCGTAGGTTCATGACCGCGCGGACATACGCTCTCCATACATCCCTATCCTGAGCTAATACTTTCCAATCATTCCCTCTATATTCTACTTCCCTCAAATCATAGTTAATGTTATTCTCCCACCTCATTCTTGGTCTACCAACTGGGCGTTTTCCCTCTGGCTTTCCTACAAGAAGCTTCCATGCAAGTCTTTCACTCCCCATACGTGCAACATGTCCTGCCCATCGCAGTCTACAAGACATAGCTGTTCTTATTATATTTGGCTTCCTATAAAGATCATGTAATTCATTGTTATGTAGTCTTCTCCATTCACCTGTCTGTTCATCTCTCTTTGGTCCAAAAATTTTCCTAAGTACTTTATTCTCAAATACTTGTAATATCAATAATAATAATAATAATAATAATAATAATAATAATAATAATAATAATAATAATAATAATAATAATAATATAATAATAATAATAATATGATGATAATTATACGAGAAACACCAATTATATATATATACCTTACACTGGGTAATGATTGAAGTCGAGGTTAGAGCAAATATAAATTTAGATTTCTCTTAAAAGATGCCAATTTTATACACATATGAGAGCATATTTGTATAGCTAGGTAGGCCTACATTATTTTACAGAAAATAAGTTATGTAAAGAAGGGGAGGGGAAAGGTTAGTGTAAAAACTTTTTTTTTTTCACTTTACGGGGAGCGTAGGTAATAGAAGCGGAAGTGAGGGTAATTTCATCAATCAAACCACTCCTTAAGGCAGATGTTTCATTTCACTCCGGAGAACCGGCTCTGTAAATGAGTTTATGCTTTTTTGGAAGGAAACTGGAAGAGGTGAGCAGAAGCACTTTGCAGCTGAAAAATCGTGACTTGACATATCAAATAGCTACTCTCCTTTACACTCATTTCAACTCTTCATTTAGTTAATGTTTCGTTCCACTGTTCTTCAATTTATTCTGTCATATTCATTCTATAACCCGTTCAGAATTCATTTTTATATTCACGTTTTCCTCAACATTTGTTTCTCCAAGTTCGATTTCAATCAATTTTTATTTGTTTTCCCAGAATCGAAGTTAAAAACATTCCGATGTCGGAATTAGCTCAGTCTCTGTGCCCTCAAGCATAAAACAATACTCTCCGATTTTAATAGAACTGTTTAAACACGAGTATTTGAGTAAATAAACTAGAGAAATAAAATTAACAGTTTTTCATTCATTATACATTTAATCTACATTCCTAATATATACTATTTTTAATGCGCATTATATTTCAGACCCTCCATGGTATCTTTAGCTTGTCGTGGTGGAGTGGCTTGTGTGCTTAAATCATCCTGAGAGCTATGCCGGCGGTAGCATTGCTGCCGATAGGGTTACCCATGCCGGACTGGTCGAAGGTGATAAGCCAGACGAAAAAAGTACCTTGGGCGAAAGAGTGACGATCTTTCACCGTAAAAATACAACCGTCAAGAAATGCGGACATGGGTTCATCTGGGGTAAAATTTTCCGGTGGTCAAATAGTCCCCCATTCGGTTCTCCGGGCGGGGACTACTTCAGGGAACCCATGCCAAAGGCTCAAACACCTATTAAATCTTTAGAGAATGAGGAAGGCTTACAACTGAATGGTATTAATAAGCTGTTAGTTTATGCTGATGATGTAGTACTACTGGCCGATAGCGAGGAGATACTGAAGGCCAACACGCACCACACTATTGAGTAACACTAAGAAATTAGGACTGGAAGTAAATATCAGTAAAACTAAATATATGGCCACACGTAGAAATTCAGTATATACTGGAAATGGACAGCTAATGACAAATGAGGGAAATTTTGAAGAAGTGGCAGAATTCAAATACCTAGGAACAATAATCACAAATAGGAATGAGATGCACAAAGAAATTAAACATAGGCTCAATTCTGGAAATGCGTGCTATTATGCATTGCAGAGACTTTTGATGTCCCAACTCCTTTCAAAAAACGTTAAACTGAAAATATATAAAACTATTATTCTACCAGTTATATTATATGGGTGCGAAACATGGACTCTTACTTTAAGGGAGGAAAGGAGATTACGAGTATTTGAGAATAAAGTTCTTAGAAAAATTTTTGGACCAAAGAGAGATGAACAGACAGGTGAATGGAGAATACTACATAACAATGAACTACATGGTCTTTATAGGAAGCCAGATATAATAAGAACAGTTAAGTCTCATAGACTGCGATGGGCAGGACATGTTGCACGTATGGGGAATGAAAGACGTGCCGGGAAACTTCTTGTAGGAAAGCCAGAGGGAAAACGCCCAGTTGGTAGACCAAGAATGAGGTGGGAACAACATTAACTATGATTTGAGTGAAGTAGATTATACAGGGAATGATTGGAAAGCATTGGCTCAGGATATGGATGTATGGAGAGCTTATGTCCGCGCGGCTATGAACCTACGGGTTCGATAGTACCAGTGAGTAAGTAAGTATTATATTTCAGAGGAACGCAGGTGGAAAATCGTATTTTGTTTTCGTCTTTGATTCGAACTTGATCCTTGAGACTGCGAGCAATGTATATGATACACCTTGTTACTGTAGCTACCCAAATTCCTCATGATGCAATTAGGCAGCGGTCCCATGCTAGTTGAATCAAAGAATAAACTTCTTCCCTCACGAAGCCTCGAACCAGTGCATATCCCGTAGCTCTTTCTACAAGGCTTGGTGTCTTGGTCCGTTAGGTTACCGGATAACAGCAACTTAAGAATAATTGTCACAATGCAAACAGGGTTTTAGTCCTAGTGATTCGTTCGGGTCTCAAACCGTATAGGAGTAACTTCAGGGGGCGGCGAACAACTAAAATAATAAACTAAACACAACAAATAGCATGTTTCTTAATGGAACTGGTTAACGGGGGCACAAAGCAATGCCAAAAGAGGCAGTTGATCTAGGAATTTCCTTTGTTAGAAAATCTTTCAGAAACAGAATTAGCCTTAGGGTTTATGAAAAGAGGGCAAACACCCTTTTAAATTATACTCCTTCAAGTACATCTTAAGCTCCCTTCCGTTTCTAGAAGCACACATACAATTCTTTTGAGGCGAAATAAGGCTTCCTTTGTCGGATCCTAGGAAATTAAAACGTTCGTAAAATGTACACAGGACTTCTATTTTCATTTTTGCCGTTTCCTTTATTCACTATCATGATGTAAAGAGTCATGTCAGTGGCGGATTTACCATATTCTTGTATTTTTAATTTTAATAAAATAATGTTAATAAATTATGCTAATGTTGAAATGGACTTGTTTCGCAATGTTTGTGTCACCGTAGTTAACAAGAAAAATATCCCATGTATTATGTTATTTTCAACCACATACCTACACTGACATCCTACTTATCAAATTGTATCTATTTTGTTATTATTTTTTTATTTATATACAGAATTTTAATGTTTACACATCTTTCTGTGCCTTAAGTTTTATTTTTCTTCTCCACTCGTCTCTCACCATCCAATCCATGTTCTCCAGTCCTCTTGCTCTCATTCCAGTTCTTATTTCCTGCATCCACGAGTTTCGAGGTCTTCCTCTCCTCTTTCTTCCAGGTGGACACCATTCCAATGTTTTCCTGGGTAATCTTTCTTCTTGCATTCGTCGTACGTGCCCATACCAATTTAATTGCTTATACTGTATATAATCTACTATTGAATAACCAATATTAATTTTTACTCTTATGACAGTATTTCTTATTTGTCTAATTTTGAACATTATTATTATTATTATTATTATTATTATTATTATTATTATTATTATTATTATATTTATTATTATTATTATTATTATTATTTCAAGAAACGTTAAAACTGAAAATATATAAAACTATTATTCTAACCAGTTATATTATATGGATGCGAAACATGGACTTTTACTTTAAGAGAGGAAAGGAGATTACAAGTGTTTGAGAATAAAATACTTAGGAAAATTTTTGGACCAAAGAGAGATGAACAGACAGGTGAATGGAGAAGACTACATAACTATGAACTACATGGTCTTTATGGGAAGCCAGATATAATAAGAACAGTTAAGTGTCGTAGACTGCGATGGGCAGGACATGTTGCACGTATGGGGAATGAAAGACTTCCATGGAAGCTTCTTGTAGGAAATCCAGAGGGAAAACACCCTGTTGGTAGACCAAGAATGAGGTGGGAAAATAACATTTACTATGATTTGAGGGAAGCAGATTATGCAGGGAATGATGGAAAGCATTAGCTCAGGATAGGGATGTATGGAGAGCTTATGTCCGCGCGGCCATGAACCTACGGGTTTGATTGAAAGTGCCTGAGAGTAAGAGTATTATTATTATTATTATTATTATTATTATTATTATTATTATTATTATTATTATTAACTTATTAGTTATTATTATTGTGATTCTTATTATTGTTGTGATTATTATTTATTAATAATACTATTTTATTGTTATTATCATCATCATCATCATAGTACATTCACGAATTTAGGCCATTCGTTGGCCTGTTTCGGCCTCAAGAGAAATACCATCCACAAGTCTTTTGAGTGGACGTCCTGGTCTTCTTCTTCCTGCAGGTTGATATCTTAACATTTGTTTGGGTATCCTGTGATCTTCCATTCGATGCACATGTTGCATCCATCTTGACTTATAATCAGAAATGTTGTTTTCTAAAGGTTCCATGTGTATTTTCTTCTAAGATGTCTTCATTTTTGTTGTGATCTAGTAGTGTGTATCCTGCACTCCTCCGAAGGTATCTCATTTCAGCAGATCTAAGTCTCTGCATATCCTTCTGTTTCAACGTCCATACTTCGCTACCATACAAAAGAGTTGGAAGAGCCAGTGTTTTATACACTTTTAATCTTGAATGGTTTTGGACTAACTGTGGCTTGAAGATAGAATTTATTAACTCTAAAATTCTTAAAAAGTTAGATATTTTTGCATTACATCCTTTTCGTCTTCATATGAGATATTGCATCCTAGATATGTAAAATTATTCACCTGCTCCAAAATTTGATTTTACTTCTGACAGGATCTACACCTTTAAATGCCATAATTGTTATTATTATTATTATTATTATTATTATTATTGTGATTATATTACTATATTATGATACAGGGTTAACTTCAATAAAGTTGTTACAATTCTGTACACACTTTTTTTGACCTAAAATATCTTCTAATCAACGGCTTTTCTGTTATCTCAGTAAATTTAAATGAGATGTAATATTCCGTACGTAGTTGACAATATTCAATGTGTTCTCAACATTCATTTGGCTACTTATTCCCTTTTACATAATAATTTCCCTGATATCAAGTCATTATTGCTCACTATTATTATTATTATTATTATTATTATTATTATTATTATTATTATTATTACTATCATTATAACTCCACCATTGCCGGTCCCAAGTCCGGATGAGAAAGGAGGAGGGGAGGAGTAAAACCTCGTTTAAAAACCTAGGTTCAGCTGACCCGGCTGATAGTACCTTGTGAGGGTGCCTAGCCAGTGTTATGGCGAAGACCCTAACGGCGGATGCAGCAGACTAGGGGACCTACGGTATGGTGCAGACGGCGGATGAGGAAATAAAGGGTGGATCAGACTCTTAGCTGCAGTGAAAGCAACTGATCTATGGGGGACTTCAGAAAAAGTCTCTGGTCCTCCAGGTTGGGGTTGATGCTATGGGCCAGCTCCTCATACACTGTAAAAAAATTTCAGGCTAAAAACCAAAATATATAGATTTAGATTTATTTAGAATGATTTATTTAGCCTGGTGGAGTTAAGGCCATGTAGCCTTCTCTTCCACTCACCAGGACAAACATATGTTACATCAGAATATAACAATCTTAATTAACTCTAATATTAAATACTAGGTAAAAATTAGATCAAAAAGATAATATCTATTATATTACGATCTATAATGCAACCAGTTAATGTTAGTTAAAATTAAGACTAAAACTAATAATAAAATGTATACAAGCAAGACATTAAATTGTCCCTGTCTAATGTATAATATATAAGACAAAGAAAAATAATGACATATAGAAAACTAATTTTACGTTTGTACAATATTTAAAACAAAAGAAAATATTTTTTAATCTTAATATTATTTTCATAGATAATTAAATGTATTAATTGTTAAAAGAATACTATCAGTGAGGTGTATAAGTTAGTTTGTTATTAAATAATTCTTTAATTTGTTTTTGAAGGATGTTATAGTTTGACAGTCTCTGACATAGGTCGGAAGGGAATTCCATGTTTCGGTAAGTGAGACCGTAAAAGATAATGAATAATATACAGTGTGATGAGGAGGGATATAAAGGACAATGTGCTGATGGGATCGAGTGTCAATATTATGTGTGTCGGATAGTCTGATGAAGCGGCGTGATAAATAATTAGGCGATGATGTGTGAAGTATTTTATAGAGAAGGGATAGGGAATGGACAGTTCTACGATCTCTTAGACGAAGCCACGATAATTGCTCCAGGGACGGTGTAACATGGTCAAATTTGCGAATACCACAAATAAAACGTGCGCAAGAATTATGAACACGTTGAATTTCTTTGAGTGTAAATAATATTTAAGTCTGTAAAAAGAGTGTCATAACAATCAACATGGGGCATTGCAAGTGTTTCTACTAACATTTTCCTTAGAGCGAATGACAGACAATTTCTTACGCGATTTAATGAATGTATTAGTATATATACTAACGTGGATAAAGGGAATTCAAGACAACATGAAGAAGAGAAATATCACAGAAGCATACACGCAAGACAGGGAAGTGTGGAATAAAAAAAATGTATATTTTGGTTGAGAATACCTGTGTATATAACATAAACAATACTGAAAATAAAAAAAATATTATTTTTATTATCATCATCATTATCAATGCACTGCAAATGATAATAAATTGTTTAGATGATTTATATATAGATCTATCCTGGAACTAGCAGTTTTAGTTCAATTAAATACTTTTTTTTTACAAATTAATAGGATAATTTGAAGAAAATCCGCCACTGCAATCTCAGAGAGTATCTTCCCTTCTAACATTCCCCACATTTGCGATTAATCTCGATACCGTCATTAATCTTCTTTTCGGTGAAGTTCAAACTATCCTTAAAGAGTTCAAGACAGAACAGAGAGAAAAGATGGAAAAATGAAAGTAAATGGAGGATAGAAACGAGAGAGAGATGATCGTGTCTTCTTTAGTGTAGCATTCTCTGTTTTATAGGACATGGGCTATATAAGGCATAGCGGACGCCCTAGGGAAGACTCGGCAGATTACCAATGTTGAGATGGAGCAACTTACTCTCCATTATACTACAGAATACACTTCTGAAGAACTTTTTACTCCTTTCCTTCTATTTCTCCTTTCATTTATCTGAATATAGGAGAAGAAATGGAAAATATAAATTTCAACAATGGAGAAGAACTAAAACCTAGTATTGAATGCACTTATTTAGGAACAAAATTAGACCATTCAGGCGATAACACAGTGGAAATTAAAAATAGAATAGCACAAACAAAACAAGCAATAAATGCTTTAAACTCTGTTTGGTGGAGCAAAAATATTACAAAAAATAGAAAGTTACAGATATATCAAACCATAATTCAGAGCATTTTAACATATGGTGCTGAAGTCTGGCAAATTCCTACCAGGGAAATGAAAAGAATTTTAAGTACAGAAATGGATGTTTTAAGAATATCAGCTGGAAAGTTTAGAATGGATAGAATACGAAATAAAGAAATAAGGGAAATTATTTGCGTACAAGAGGAGCCGGACATCATAGACGTTACAGAAAAGAAAAGATTACAGTGGTATGGTCATGTCAAAAGAATGCCAGAGTAAAGATTGACAAAAATAGTTATGGAATGGATCCCAATGAAAAGGAGGAAGACCGAAGAAAACTTGGATGGAAGGGGTACAAGCAGCTATGAATATCAGATGAAGGAGGGGAAGATCGATGGATGGAGAGAGAGGAATGGCGTTTGGTTTCCGAAGGCGGCAGGTGCCATGATACCGGATGATGATGATGATAATGATTTATCTGAATGCACAGTAACGTGTCATAGGTCACAACCCACTGAATAAATGAACGAAAGTTAACGGTAAGTATGAAAAGTGGAGCAAATGCTTTTACTTCAGTATTTTGATGCATATCCTTCAGGAATAAAGTAAGAAGCATAAGCTTTTACTCGCGGTGACGCATCGAGAAAAAAGCATCTGCTTCCATGGAAGAAGCACGAGCTCAACCTTGAACCATATGCTTCAAGATTAGAAAATCTGTATGAAGAAAGTGAACCTTTTGCTTCTTTTAAGAAGCACATGCTTTAAAAAGTGAAGTCTGTTCGATAACAGACTCCTCATCACAAAATACAGACATCATAGGTTATTATACTGCAGCCATTGATTCTGTGGCCTTGACTTTTTCACGACAGTGTTGCCGATATGGTCATTCAGTGGGAGTGGCCGCTTTATGTGTGCGGTTTGCAGACGTACAGCTGACAACATCTCAGCAATTTCAAACCTTACTAGCGTCAAGAGCAGTGATTGGTCGTGGCAAATATCCACTCTCACTACAACCATATCCTTACTGGCAGTAGAGGGCGAATTCTCCCTTTACCCCTCGCATAACCTAAATTTCAAAGCCGGAGATATGACGGCTCTGGTATAATTTATTTTTCTACAAAATAACTCTGTAAAATCATTATTTAAAAACTCAATTGAGGGGTCTAGTGAGAGGGGCAGCTATGCCATTTTGAGAAGAAATGTAAATAAATTAGGTTTTATAAATCATTATATTACAAAATAATTTGTACAATAATGGAGTAACTTTATTCTTCTTTTACTTACTGTTATGTAAACAATGCAAAAAGAAAAATATAAATTTTAATATAAATATCACAGATTATTACCATTTCAGTGGCGTAGCTCCCTCCTTCTTCTTCTTCTTCTTCTTCTTCTTCTTCCGAATGCAGTATTGGGTGATGATGCCCGTTCTGCGACTACAAAAACTGATCTTTACATCGGTTCAAGGGTCTTCCGAGGTCTCTTTTGCCGTTAGGGTTGAGGTGGTAAATCATCTTTGGTAAACGGGAATTTGACATTCTCTGGACGTGTTGGAACCATTTAATCTGATAATTTTGTATATGTTCAACCATTCCACTGCATCCTTATCTCATCACTTTTCATTCTATCCCTTAATGTTACTCCAGTTAGTGATCGGAGGAATCTCATTTGTGAACTATTAATGCGGGATTTATCTTTTGCTCGAAGTGTCCAGCATTCACTTCCGTATAGTAGAGCAGGTTTGGCTATGGCATTATGAAATCTCAATTGGATTTCTTTCCTCATTTGTTTTCCAAAATTTCTCCTAATTATACCATTTAATCTGTTATATTTTTCTAAATTTGTTTCCACATATTTTTGATTATGAAACTGTAATATATTATTACCTAAATAATTAAAGTGTGTTACTTGTTCTTCCCTCTCACACTAAACCCCTCAATTATTAAACACGCAATTATCAAACGAGTAGTTCGAATGAATGTCTTCATTATTTGCTATATTCAACGTAGAAAACTTCCGATTTTAGAAAATCACATATACAGCAGACGTGCGATGTGTTAAGATAACTACCAACCTGAAGATGTATGTGGTGAACTATATTTGAATGGAGAATCCCAGGGATTCAGAATAGGTTTATTAATTTATTATTGTACAGATGTTTTTTTATATATATTGTATACTGTATTGCATAAAATGTGTGAGAGAAGTGTAGAGTAAGCCAAATGTATGTTTGTGGAAGAGCTCATAATGCATTTTCTTAATTTGAAATGAATAAATATAATTTAACACATTTCTTTACATTTCATTCTCCATCATTTCCCATTCCATTTTCCCTGTAATATAAATGCATATGTATAATATATATATATAATATATATACATAATAAAAATGTAAAATATATATATATATAAATATGTATATATATATATATATAATAAAAATAATAAAAAAAGTGGCTGGTTACATGTAATTTCATAATTCGACGTTTGGGGGCGCTGTTGTACAATGTAATTTCAAATTTGGCTAACAGATGGCGCTGTTTTTCATCTACCTGCTTCATAGTTTCTGACACCAGATGGCGCTGTTTTTCATCTACTTGTTTCGTAATTTTTGACACCAGAGGTGCTGTAGTAGTATAGTTCTTCTTCTTCTTTTTCCGTTTAGTACCAGTACATGATATTAGATGTCACTAGGCTACTTCTACACTAGCGCCGCTTGTGGCACATACGCAAAACTCACTCACCGTGGCATCCCGTTATAATAATAATCCCTGGGAGAATCCTATTCAGTGTAAACTGATGTCTAATGACAGAACATGTAAAACGAAATTAGTAACCGCGTAATATTTTTTTCTTCCTTCAAGAAATTTTCGATTGGATATAAAATAAAAGTGTATGTGATTATGTTTTAAGTTGTCTTATATTTAGCAGTGGTTAGACACGTACATAACCTGCGCTGTAAGAGTTAATGATTGCTTAAACATTAAGTTTGTATTCTGTTGAAATTATATTTGGAAACGTAATTTTTTCGAATGCATTTTATACCAAGGTTCCATATTTTCCCTATTTCTTATTCATAATAGCTTTCTTTGGAATTTTTTAAAATATTAATTTTGATTCTTTGTTTACAGAAGATAATTATTTAGCTAAAAATGTACAAAAGGGTAAATTTATCGAACAACACTATAAAGTTGGCTAAAATTTGGTGTGGAAACAAGACAGCAAATGAAGAACTCTTGATATTTGTGACCATAACAGTAAATCACGCTGCTTGCTTTGTCGAGTAAATGGATGTGAGTGACTGATTCTCGAGGGGGGTACAATATCGGACTCATCGAGTGTTACTGGAGCATTTCAATTTCATTAATTTTATTAACACTTTCTATCAAATGTACAAATTAATAACGAAAAAAAATCAAGTTTTCCAAACACATACTAGAAACGGATCATCATCGACAAAACCGATAATACTATGTCAGCACTACACGAAGAGTGTACCAACAGGATCAGCTTCCTTGAAGATATCCATTGATCCATAGTAATTCTCCCGAGGGCAGGTCCTTCACTGCAATCGTAGCATTTGCATGCAAATGCTTTCAGCTTTACTAGGGAATTGTAGGTGTGGTAGCATCCCGTTGCTTTCCACACCGGTGAAGGAAGATGATGATAACGATATGGATGATGATGATGATGATGGCCATAAGATTTCGGGGACCGTTTGGGACTTAAATTTTTCCTGACATTTGTCTTAAAGGTGAGGAAAAGCCCTGATAAAAACCTCACCCAGAAAAACTTCCCCGACCGGGAATCGATCCCGGGCCCGCTGCGTGACAAGGCAACACGCTACTTCGAGACCACAGCGGTGGATCCTTGAAGATATAGGAATTCTAAAAGAAGCAAGGAATACAGATCTACTCAATGAGAACACATCCGCAGACCTAAACCCGTTGTACAACATATACAACAACATCTGACCCAGTTAAAATGCAGAAGATGATACATTGCTTTTGAAAGGCATCCATATAAAAACTACTTGATTTTTTCTTTTTTTTTTTTTCCTTCCAAGTATTAGGCCAAGGCCTGTTACGATCCTATAGAACATTTTCCCTCCACCGTTTCACAGGACGGCCCAGAGATCTTCGTCCTTTGGAAATTCTCGTATAAGACTTGAAAGCATAATAATAGTCCCTTCGATTGGTTGCTGGCCAAAGGAAGGCAAGACCAGTGATGGGGCTGTTATCTTATAGCCTCTGGTCAGACTTTCTGGAGAAAAAAGAAAATAAAGGAAAGAAGAAATGGAAGAAAGGAAAGACTCCCTAGCCCTCGGATGTCCTAATAATGTCGGGGTCTAAAAAAAGAACAGTTAACCAAGAGAGGTTAGGTAGTAAAGTTAAAAGAATCTGGTATAAGTAAGTGGAAGAAAGGAAGTTTAACAATTTAGTTGAGGACGACTGACCTACCAGGTACCAATTTAATATTTAATATCTTATTACATAACCTCAACTGTGCTATACAATTAATTAAAAAAGTGTTGCTCCTTTAAGGAATGCATTTATTTTATGTTGACATTGCACTTATGATAGGGTAGTTATGTACAGATTTTGGCTGTTGAGGTGAACCCCGACAGCAAAGTTGTGAAATCTTCTGAATTATAATATAATAATATTTTACTCTGTTGCATTTATGGGCTATTTTTTTTTTAATTTTTCAGGCGACAGGAAGAATTGGTTCCTGCCTTATATGGTAAAGAAAGAATCATGAGAATTGAAAACTGCAGAGGAATTTCCACCTTCATTCTCGAGTCTTCTACTAAAGAATTGTCACGGTAGATTCCATATTATTTCTACCCTCGGATACATGAGAAGGTGAAAGAGTCACACGAGTGGAGTCGAGTCCAAATTGCAGACCAGTTAATGTAATGTAATGTAGGTGTGAAGACAAGATGATTTTCTAAGTGAAACTGTTGGACTGTGTAAAGAACTGAGTAATAAAATTGATTGTGAAGAGAGACTTTATTGAAAGCAAATTATTTCCAGAGTATTTCTTCGAAACAAAACTCGGTATATGCAACACTAATAAAGTGAAGAATGTATTATTCGAGAAACATCTCAAAATTGAGAATGGGGATGATATTGAAATCTGATATTTGAAAATCGTTCTAACGAGTGGCGAGTTCTTCTAGGTGACGTTCCCTGTGCTGACCCAGCTTCCGACCAGGGAACATCTCCTAGAAGTCGCCGCCATTGATCATGCACACCGTAGCAGAGGGAAAAGCATCTGGGAAAAAAACAGTTAGGCACCACGATGTGTTAACTCGAAATCTTCTAATACCATATATTTGTGAAGCATCCCTCATGATGGTCCAACAATAAATCACTGAGCAACAAAAAAATAACTTTTTTTTTTGTTTCAGAAAGAAAAATATGTGATTCTGATAGTATTTTTTCTCCTGAATTCAAATATGATATCGGGTTTTTTCCATCACCAATGGTTTGCGAGAGATATTATTTAAATCCAAGAATTGAAATTGAAATTAAGAAAAACTGTGAAAAAGAAACTGTGAGTGATGGTGGAAATCTGAATGCATATTTGAAAACACAAAAATGGTAACTACAAATCGTGGTGTCAGACAAGGGTGTCCTTTATCACCTTCTCGTTTTTAATTTATGTATAGATGAAGTTATGTTAAAGTGGCAGATTAATTTAAATAAATGTTTTAAAATAAATAATAAACTGTTGGATACAATATTGTTTGCCGATGATCAAGTAGTGATTTCCAGGTCAGAAGATGATCTACAAAGAGCTATTATTATTTTGGAAAAAAAAAGTGCCAATTACAATTTAAAAATGCCAAAGAATAAAACTAAAATTTTATCATTTAAAGGACGTGATACCTTAAGAGCAAAAACAGTAATCTATAATAAAATTTTAGAGCAGGTGAACAGTTTTAAATATCTAGGTTTCAATTTATCATATGTTAAAATTGAAGATATTAATGACAAAATAAATAAATTTAATCTAATGTATAGCACTATTAAAAGAACCCTTAAAACACAAGAAAAGGAACAAAAACTAAATTTTATAAAGTATTGGCTGTTCCTGTATTGATGTATGGATGAGAATGTTGGACGATCACTAAAAGACAAGAACAAAGATTGGAAGCAGCTGAGATGAGATTTTTAAGAAATATAGCAGGATATACTCTGCTGGATAAGAAATGGAATGGATATATAAGAAAGGAACTAAATATTTTCAAATTTACAGACCGAATAATTAAATATAGGAACGACTGGAAAGAACATATTGATAGAATGCGAGAAGGAAGATTTACAAAATTATTGCTAAATTATAAACCGCACGGAAGGAGAAATGCTGGACGCCCAAACAGAAGATGGTCTGAACAATTTTAACAATTCTAGCTTTCATGAAACCGGAACGAGCCAACAGGCTTAATCCCTGGAAGATGATGATGATATTTGAATACACGACAAAAAAACTGCATTAAATACAACTATTGGTACTCATGAGACAAAAATCATGTTGACCAGCGTAATCAAATGGCTTCATGATAAGCAATCAAACTTAATTAAAAATGTTAACCTGATTTAGTACTACTTACTTAAATAACTACTTAGGTGTGTGTGATATCCGCTGAAGACTTAGGTGTGGTCATTAGCTGTGATATCCGCTGAAGACTCTCTACGCAAAGAAACATTTATATCACATGATACTGTAAAGCCATATTCATTAAGTTGTAACAGAGATAATAACAGTTGCAGCACAAAGGTAATTATGATGTGTAAATAGCCTATAGGTATTGAATGTAATTACTGAATAACTCAGATGCTTCTGACATTTAATTGATATACTATATAATTATTTGTTTCTGAAATGATTAATGTGGCATTCTGCTGTAATTTGCGTCATTTATGATTATTTATATTATAATAATAATATGATTATATTTTCTCTATTAAGCTCCTATCATAGTCCAAAGCTGTGGTCTAGGGTAACGATGTTGCCTCAATCGCAGGAAAGCTGGGTTCAATCGTAATAATAATTGCAGATTTTACAAAATTAATTCGATATCCACATGTAATTTATAACCCTGTTTCATTTTATATTACTGTCTTTAATATATAGGAACTTCGGGTAATTTGGACCCCAGTTTTGAATTCGTTTTTCTTTTTTCAATTAAGGGATTTGAAATTTGCTTAATTACAGTGATTATCATTAGCGTTAGTCCACCGCTGTGGTCTCGAGGTAGCGTGCTGCCGTGTCACGCAGCAGGCCCGGGTTCGATTTCCGATCGGGATAAGCTCCTGGGTGATGTTTGTTCGGGGTTTTTCCTCACCTGTAAGACATATGCCAGGAAGCGTACGGCCCAAAGGTCCCCGAAAATTTTCCGGCCATCATCATCGTCCATATCATTAATCTCATCAGCTTTCACCGGTGTGGAAATCAACGGTAAGTTACCACACCTACAATTCCACAGTAAAGCTGCAAAGCATTGCATGAAATGAATACTATGGATGGATGGATATCATTGGGATGACGTAACTTCTTACGTGGTGCCCCATTCTCTGAAGAGGTTAAAATTCCTCCAGAGAATGCCAAATATTTTGAAACAAAGTAATGGCATTGGATACAAAATAATTCATTTTTCGGCATTTTCATAAGACAGTAAAGCTATGAAATGATATATGACCATTATCGTACATTCTCTTGCTAGAACAAGGAATTCCCTTCCACCCTATGTCAGAGACTGACAAACTTTACCATCTTTTAGAAATAAAGTTGAAAATACAATTATTAACAGAAACAAATCACTAATATTACGTTTTAAAAATAATTTGTTTTTTCATTATTTAATAAAAATAGTTTTAAGATTTGTTAATATATTTACCTAATGTCTTGTATAATAAGCGATAGATTAATTCATCATAGTTTATTACTTTCTTTGTATTTTCTCTTTCTTTTCTTTTTATGTATAGTAGATGTGAGCCGTTATTCCTTTCTGTATACATTCTATCATTAATTTAATTTTAATTCTATTTAATTTTATTGTATTATTAGACAATTCCATTATTATTCAATTTGACAGATAATTAATTGTTTAGTATCTATCCTCAAACCATAACTTAAACACAAGATCACAACATAGTCTCTTACTTAATATACCGCAACATAGGACAACACATCACTCCATGTCATATACCATCTCCACTTCTCGCAACTGGAATTCCCTACCAATAAGGGGCTGCCGGACATTGGCATCCTTTAAAATGAATTTAAATTTATATTTGCTCTAACCTCGACTTCATTATTACCCAGTGTAAAGTGTATATATTAATTGGTGTTTCTCGTATAATGTATCATATTTATATTATTATTATTATTATTATTATTATTATTATTATTATTATTATTATTATATTATTATTATTATTATTATCATTAACGTAAGTATTATTATTATTATTATCGTATAAAATGTTGTTTGTACATGAAATTTACATTGCTACATTTAATGTATCTTTAACTGTTTATAATTAGTATAGTGTATATCTATTTATTTGTATTTGTGCTGGTTGAGTGGAAGAGAAGGCCTTATGGCGTTAACTCTGCCAGAATAAATAAAGTATTATTATTATTACTATTATTATTATTATTGTTATTATCATTATTATTATTATTATTATTATTATATGGCCTTCGCAATCATCATCATGCATATTCGTCTTATCATCATCATCCTTCACCGGTGTGGAAAGCAACGGGATGCTACCACACCTAAAATTCCCTAGTAAAGCTGCAAATTATATCATGAAAATGCTATGATTGCAGTGAAAGACCTGCCTTCGGGCAGAATTACTATGGATGGATTATTATTATTATTATTATTATTATTATTTAATACTCTGGCACTTGACATATTGTGTGATCATTCTGTACTTACTCACTCACTGGCACTATCGAACCCGTAGGTTCATGGCAGCGCGGACATAAGCTCTCCATACATCCCTATCCTGAGCTAATGCTTTCCAAATCATTCCCTGTATAATCTGCTTCCCTCAAATTATAGTTAATGTTATTCTCCCACCTCATTCTTGGTCTACCAACTGGGCGTTCTCCTTCTGGCTTTCCTACAAGAAGCCTCCATGCAAGTCTTTCATTCCCCATACGTGCAACATGTCCTGCCCATCGCAGTCTACGAGACTTAACTGTTCTTATTATATCTGACTTCCTATAAAGACCATGTAGTTCATTGTTAATTAGTCTTCTCCATTCACCTGTCTGTTCATCTCTCTTTGGTCCAAAAATTTTCCTAAGTACTTTATTCTCAAATACTTGTAATCTCCTTTCCTCCCTTAAAGTAAGAGTCCATATTTCACACCCATATAATATAACTGGTAGAATAATAGTTTTATATATTTTCAGTTTAATGTTTTTTGAAAGGAGTTGGGACATCAAGAGTCTCTGCAATGCATAATAGCACGTATTTCTAGAATTGAGCCTATGTTTAATTTCTTTGTGCATCTCATTCCTATTTGTGATTATTGTTCCTAGGTATTTGAATTCACCCACTTCCTCAAAATTTCCCTCACTTGTCATTAGCTGTCCATTTCCATTATATAATGAATTTCTACGTGTGACCATATATTTAGTTTTATTGATATTTACTTCCAGTCCTAATTTCTTAGTGTTACTCAATAGTGTGTGCGTGTTGTCCTTTAATATCTCCTCGCTATCGGCCAACAATACATCATCAGCTTATTAATACCATTGAGTTGTAAGCCTTCCTCATTCTCTAAAGATTTAATGGCATGCTCTAGTACAAAATTAAATAGTAGAGGAGATAGTGCATCTCCTTGCTTCAACCCATTCTGGATTTCAAAAGTGTCTGAAAACTGTTTGCCTACACGTACCCATTATTATGTACTGTTATTGCAATTTTTTTATATGCAACATATGTTAGTCCTGGTGAATGGAAGATAAGACCACATGGCCTTAACTCCAACAGGCTAAATAAATATATTCTAATCTATTTTAAATCTATTCTATTCGAAAAGACTAAAACAATGTTACATTAAGTAGAACTCTATTTTCGGCAGTATAAATTTTAGCCCATCTATAAGATGGCGATGAATTCTGGCTTCGAAGTTATATTGCTTAGCACGCCTCTCATGTAAAGCACATCAAATAAATCATTCCTCCTCCCATGCATATAGATATCTAAATAAAAGTCATAAATTGTAACGCTAACATATTCCAGGGTTCTGCCAGATGATGACTTGAAAGGAAGAAAGAATAGTCAAGAGACTGCTCCTTATGCAAAATACACGTATATAAAACTTACTCATAAATTTCCCAACAAAGAAAACTCACAAAGTGATGTTTAGAACTATAGAGTTCCGGAGAATAAAATATAACTCCTTGTACATTCCAATATCGTGCCAGGAGTTTCCATTCAATACCTCGCATCAATCTGCATGTTGTACGTACAATATATAACACAACCTGTCATAATAGTTGATTGGTAGTGCTTCTCACTATTATCCGGAAGCCGTCAAACCTATTTTCTTTCGATTTCTGTTTTTCATAAGTAATGCCACGAGGAATTTCCAATTTATCTAGAGAATTTGGAAACCACGAGTGGCATTTGTTAGGACTATTTAACGAATAAAATTAAGCTGTTTACTCATAAATCATTATTTAAATATAGTTTTTTTTTTATGCAAGAAGATTCACTCTCTCCTCTACTATTTAATTTTGCACTAGAGCATGCCATCAAATCTTTAGAGGATTAAGAAGGTCTACAACTCAATGGTATTAATAAGATGTTAGTTTCTGCTGATAATGTAGCACTATTGGGCGATAGCGAAGAAATACTAAAGGACAACACGCACACACTATTGAATAACACTAAGAAATTAGGACTGGAAGTAAATATCAGTAAAACTAAATATGTGGTCACACGTATAAATACATTATATAATGGAAATGGACAGCTAATGACAAATGACGGAAATTTTGGGGAAGTGGCTGAATTCAAATACCTAGGAACAATAATCACAAATAGGAATGAGATGCACAAAGATATTAAACATAGGCTCAATTCTGGAAATGCGTGCTATTATGCATTGCAGAGACTCTTGATGTCCCAACTCCTTTCAAAAAACGTTATACTGAAAATATATAAAACTATTATTCTACCAGTTATATTAGATGGGTGCGAAACATGGACTTTATTTGAGAATAAAGTAGGCCTACTTAGGAAAATTTTTGGACCAAAGAGAGATGAACAGACAGGTGAATGGAGAAGACTCCATAACAATGAACTACATGGTCTTTATAGGAAGGCAGATATAGTAAGAACAGTTAAGTCTTGTAGACTGCTATGGGCAGGACATGTTGTACGTACGGAGAATGAAAGACTTCCATGGACGCTTCTTGTAGGAAAGCCAGAGGGAAAATGCCCAGTTGGTAGAACAAGAATGAGGTGGGACAATAACATTAACTATGATTTGAGGGAAGTAGATTATACAGGTAATGATTGGAAAGCATTAGCTCAGGATAGGGATATATGGAGAGCTTATATAAATAACACAGGATTAGGTCTAGTGACCTGGGAGGAAATGAAGTTGATCTTGTGCTCCTCCTCTTCTAATCAAACGTCCTGTGAGACGCCATTTTAATACAAAGAATCAATATGACAAGCAACAGCGTCAATGAGACCGTGATCAGAACTTCAATTTTTTCTCTTTCCAGGAGCGTTCAAATTGTGTTTCTATTTTTTGCAGTTTGGAAGAAATAAATGTTTGAAGTCTGTTCCTTATTTCTGAACAGCCCTGTATAAATCAGGCAATGTTAGGAACTTATTAGCGTACTTGTATAAAATAATACAAAATTTTTATTCAATTTAATGGTACGTTTTTATATAAATTTCAATGCTTAATTAAAATGCACAATTATGTTTATCAAGTTATATATAATTAGTATTATGTGTATATATTCAGAATGTAGGCGAATATTTTATCTCGTTATAAAACAATTAAATTTATGACATAGTTATTTTAATGAAAACCTTTAATTAGTAGCCTAAATTATTAAAAATATTAACTCTGATAAATTGTAATTTTCTCTAAAATAATTAAGCTTTCACAAGTATATGTTTCAATTCTATTTCCCATCTTCTAATTAAACAATTATTAATTGATATGCAGGTAAACTATTTAATATTTTTTAAATGCACAAAAGTAATAATAAAGGTTTAATTAATTCCAGAACTTTCTAATATATACAATTATTTCAAAAACAATTTTAAAGAAGTTAAGAGATCGTTTACAATTTCTCAATACATGCAATGAGACATGGAAATGAACAGCTATTGACAAATGAGGGGAATTTTGGGGAAGAGCTTGAATTCAAATACCTAGGAACAATAATCAGAAATAGGAATGAGATGCACAAATAAATTAAACATAGGCTCAGTTCTGAAAATGCGTGCTATTATGCGTTTCAGAGACTGTTGACGTCCCAACTTCTTTAAAAAAAAACGTTAAGTTGAAAATATATAGAACTATTATTCTACCAGTTATATTATATGGATGCGAAATTTGGACTCTTACTTTAAGAAAGGAAAGGAGATTACGAGTATTCGAGAATAAAGTTCTTAGGAATACTTTTGGGTCCCGCGCCGTAGCCGAGCGGTTAAGGTAGGAAGCCTTGGCGTAGAGCTACGGGACTTGCGCTGGTTCGAGTCTCCATGGGGGAAGAAATTTTCTCATGGCAATTCGGCCAGTATGGGACCGGTGCCCACCAAGCATCGTGAGGCAATTGGGTAGCTACAATAAGTAGCGGTTCCAGGTTGAGGAACCAGCTATAATGGCTGGGGGACTCGACATGCTAACCACATGTCACCCCTACACTGGCTGTTGATCATCTACCTCTGTGATTGACACATGTGGATGTGAAGGGTCAGCAGCCGGCTGGTAAAAGGGCAACCGCTGAAAAGTGGAAAGACCCTCAATCGGAGGAATACTTTTGGACGAAAGAGAGATGAACAAACAGGTGAATGGAGAAGACTACTTAACAGTGAACGGGGGCACGCCGTAGCGTATTGGTTAAGGCGCTGCGCTACAAGCCGAAAGGTCGAGGGTTCGAGTCCCGGTGGGGTCAGGATTTTTAAACTGACCCAAACCTTCTGGCGGCACTATGGCCCTGGGGTCGACTCAGCCTCTAACTGAAATGAGTACCAGACGCTTGTTCTGGGGTAAAGGCGGCCGTCACGCAGGGCTGACATCAAGTGCCGACTGTCAAGAAAAAGTGGGAGCCTTAACCTCCTACTACCCCAAGGGCCTCCTGAGGCCTGTAGTGAGATCACTTTATCTTTACTTAACAATGAACTACATGGTCTTTATAGGAAGCCAGATATAATAAGAACAGTTAAGCCCCGTAGACTGCGATGGGCAGGACATGTGACACGAATGGGGAAAGAAAGACGTGTATGGAAGTTTCTTGTAGAAAAACCAGATGGAAAACGCCCAGTTAGTGGACCTAGAATGAGGTAGAAGAATAACATTAACTATGATTTGAGTGAAGTAGATTATATAGGGAATGATTGGAAAGCATTAGCTCAGGATACGGATATATGGAGAGCTTATGTCCGCACGGCCATGAACCTTCGGGTATTGATAGTGCCAGTGAGTATGTAAGTATGCAATACAGACAATGATGATATATGCCTAGTTGATGTATAGGCTATAAGATGTACACGTGGATGGTCTTGTTGCGTCGCTAGTACTCCGTAGTAACTTGTATGCAAATCTAGTACATGGGACCCACCACTTCACATGCCTTCCAATGGAAGCCAGATTTAATACTTTCACACCCTTAAAAATCCGTCACCCGGCGAAAATTTGAATTGAGACGAGAATGGTAACCACGATCGAAAATTTATATTTTTGTTACTCCTAAAGCGTAACGGTCGTAGAATCTTCTACTGCTCCGATTTTATGGAACTCTCTTCCTCTATTGGATTACTTACTTACTCACTGGCACTATCGAACCCGTAGGTTCATAGCCTCACGGACATAAGCTCTCCATACATCTCTATTCTGAGCTAATGTTTTCCAATCATTCTCCGTATAATCTACTTTTCTCTAATCATAGTTAATGTTATTCTCACACCTCATTCTTGGTCTACCAACTGGGCGTTTTCTCTCTGGCTTTCCTACAAGAAGCTCCCATGCAAGTCTTTCACTCCCCATACGTGCAACATGTTCTGCCCATCGCAGTCTACGAGACTTAACTGTTCTTATTATATCTGGCTTCCTATAAAGACCTAGTAGTTCATTCTTGTGTAGTCTTCTCCATTCACCTGTCTGTTCATCTCTCTTTGGTCCAAAAATTTTCCTAAGTCCTTTATTCTCAAATACTTGTAATCTTCTTTCCTCCCTTAAAGTAAGAGTCCATGTTTCTCATCCATACAATATAACTGGTAGAATAATAGTTTTATATATTTTCAGTTTAACATATTTTTGAAAGGAGTTCGGATGTCAAGAGTCCCTGTAATACATAATAGCACGCATTTCCAGAATTGAGCCTATGTTTAATTTCTTTGTGCATCTCATTCCTATTTGTGATTATTGTTCCTAGGTATTTGAATTCAGCCACTTCCTCAAAATTTCCCTCATTTGTTTTTAGCTGTCCATTTCCATTATATAATGTATTTCTATGCGTGACTATATATTTAGTTTGATTGATATTTACTCTATTCGATTAGTAATGATAATGAACTGAATAAATTTGCTCAGGCGGTAGCGTTTCAGGCTCGTAATTGGGAGGTTCCGAGTTCAAATCGTGATGTAACTAAGCTTATATTTTTCCTGTCGTCAAAGCAAATGCAGAGTTGGAATTGGATTACTGTAACTCAGTTCATCGTGTTTGCTTTTCATAATGACATTAAATCAGTGATCGACAGCGAAAGAAGTGGCGTAATAGAAACATACAGTATACACCTAATATCCTAGATTTTATATGAACTAAAAAGTAGAAGCGTCTATAAATATGAATCAGATTTGAAATGCATGTTCGCCTCATCAAAGTACCGACTTCGAGTTTGAATTTCTGCTCGTAAATTTTGTCGTGCCTCATCACCATTTTCTAACCTAACGCTATTCAAAAGGATTTTCTGTGTGTAATCAAAAATGGATTCTTGCAAGCATCATAATATTTTAATGGAGAATGCGTCACAAGTACCAATTTATTTCTTATCTAGCTGTGATTCAGTAATAACCTATAGATTTACTGCTACCTATAGCAACCAATCTTACATAATTTCACAAAAAATATATATATAATTTGTCCGCCGCTGTTGTCTCGAGGTAACGTGCAGCGTGGTCGGGACAAACTCCTGGGTAAGGTTATTTCGGAGTTTTTCCTCACCTGTGATACAAATGTCAGGAAACGTAGGGCCCAACGGTTCTCCAAAATCATCCGGGCATCATCCTCATCCATATCATTATCATAAGTAATGCCACGAGTGATTTCCAATTTATCTAGAGAATTTGGAAATCAAGAGTGGCATTTGTTAGGACTATTTAACGAATAAAATTAAGCTGTTTACTCACAAATCATTATTTAACTATAGTTATTTTAAAATATGTATATATTTAATGTAAACGGCGATGTTTGAAAACAAATGAGAAGCGTTAGGTACGCTTCATCTGCTTCTTTTGTTTATCACTGCAACCAGATCATACTATTTATTGCCAAAGGAACGCAATATTATAAGAATGCTCTCTAGTGGAGAAAAAATGAAACACATCAAACTGTATATTAATTCATTTCTGATGTCGTATGATGTAAAATTATATTTTTCTGGATTGTTACCTGGGAAAAAATATATTTAAGAAAGTGCAAACAGTGGTTTCTTTTTTTTCGGTGGTATAATCAATTGCTACAAATGTTTTTATATTAACTCCCGCATGCGCTACGTGTTGACATCAATGCACTATATATATAATCTGGTAGCCGTATTTCTCACAGGCTCAGTCACTGCAAAATAATGGTCAGACCTGTTCAGAATATTAAAAAGGAGGAGCTTTCTTTAATATGGTAATTATAACACTGATAAATATTTCGTGCAACACGATTCTGATTGGTTGTAAAACAGAAATCATTGAAATGTGATTGGCCATTGAGTCCCATTTGGGGCACCAGTTAAATAGTCATCATCATCTTTCGCCAGTGTGGAAAGCAACGGCAAGCTACCACACCCATAATTCGCAAGTAAAGCTGCAAAGCATACCATGAAAACGCTATGATTGCAGTGAAAGACCTGCCCTCGGGCACAATTACTATGGATGGCTAGATACTTTAAAGAAATTGAATGAAATAAATTAGAAATAAATGCATTTAAAATCTCTCAGTATTTCGAATCCTACAATGTCACATAGTATCAATTATCTTCTAGGTATACAATATATATTCCATTATATAGAGTGTTCCAAAACTATTCGTTCAAATTAATACAGAAGTTAAAGAACATCTAACAAATATATTTGGATAAGGAACATAATGGTCTTAGAAGTCAACTTGTAATTTTGTGAAGATTTTGTGGGAAGTAAAATCGTTGCCTCTACGAATACTACATACAATGTACGTATGTACAAAGTATACAATGTACATATTACTTACAGCAATGATGTTTTCTTTGTCTTGTCATTTATTAATTAACTTCTCAACTTCCTGCATTTCACGGTTGCCAAACTACGCTAGTAATAAATAGTAAATTATGATGCGAGGTTAGGAAGTGTTTTTTACAGAATCGAGGAAAATTTAAAAAAAAACTCGCTATCGCTCGGTTTTTTTTTTATTTTCCGAGATTCTGTAAAACACTTCACAAATGTGCGTTGTACATTATTTTTTGCGCGATGTTGTTTTCAAAATAATAAATGATAGTAAAATAATAAGATATTTGTTGGAAATATTTGCGTTCATTATAAACAATTGACTAACGTTAACAGTGTGGGCAATGTTTATTAGTTGAAACAACAGGAGGCCTTGAGAACAATTATTGATAACATGGCCGCAAGTACGTATTTATTGTTTTATATTGTTTCAAATAAAGTTCAGTTCATTTAAAATGCAGTGATTTGTTTCGTATAATGTACCGTATATTAACACTACCTTTTGGATATTTTCTGTATATACGTTGCACGTAGTATACATAAAGGGCAGTGGTTTTACTTCCCGCACGTGGGTCTATATGTAATATTACAGTATAGTTATTTAGGTTGACAATCCCGAAATGCTTTTTTTTTTCAAATGCCCCAGATTGTCTTTCGACATTCCTTGTGTTCTCTTCTGGCATGGCGTACTTGTAACCCATTTCTGAGATTGGGGCGCCTAGAAGGCGGGGTTATGTTGCCCCGATGATATGATGGGTGATGATGATGATAGTGGTGCGCCAGAAGAGTCCCTAATCCTAAGCTTAACCTAAGATGAATATGAATGATGATGACTGCGATGGCCATATGATTTCGGGGACCGTTTGGGCCTTAAAAGTTTTCCTGATATTCATCTTACAGGTGAGGAAAAACCCCGATAAAAACCTCACCCAGAAAAACTGTCCCGACAGGGGATCGAACCCAGGCCCGCCAATCCCGAAATGTAGGACGTTGAATTTTCTATTACGGCCGCCATTGCTGTAAGTACGACAAAACGCACTATAGCGCAAAAATAACTTTACTGTAATAAATACATATTATAACATCTCCTCTACGTATAGCCTACTATATACAGTGTACACCAAAAGTTACATTATTCGAAATAAATCACTGCATTTTAAATGAACTGAACTTTATTTGAAACAATATAAAACAATAAATACATAGTTGCGGCCATGTTATCAATAATTGTTCTCAAGGCCTCCTGTTGTTTCAACTAATAAACATTGTCCACACTGCTAACGTTAGTCAATTGTTTATAATGAACGCAAATATTTCCAACAAAGATGTTATTATTTTACTATTATTTATTATTTTGAAAACACCATCACGCAAAAAAATAATGTACAACGCACGTGTGTGAAGTGTTTTAACTCGCTGCTATCGTTCGGTTTTAAACATTTTCCTCCGTTCTGAAAAAACCACTTCCCAGCCTCCGATCGTAATATGCTATTGTATGAAGTAACAAAGTGGGTTCGTTTTGTCGTACTACCAACAATGGTGACCATGATTGAAAGTTCAACTTCCTACATTTCGGGGTTGCCAACCTAAATAGCTATACTGTAATATTACATTTACACCCATGTGCGGGAAGTAAAACCACTGCCCTCTATAATAATAATAATAATAATATATTATTATTATTATTATTATTATTATTATTATTATTATTATTATTATTATTATTATTATTATTATTATTTATTTTAGCTGGCAGAGTTAAGGCCATAAGGCCTTCTCTTTCACTCAACCAGCGAATAGTAAAATTATACAAAAATTACATACTTATTACAATTTTCAGATATTATTAAGATGCAGACTAAACAAAATACAAAGATGATGTGATCTAATACTAGCTAATACTAACAAAAACATAGAATATAATAAAATTAAAATGATATAAAATAAAGTAAGTAGCTTCCTAGATGATTATTAATGGAATGCTCTATATAGTTGTTATGCAGTTAATGTTTTCATTGTGTCGAACTTAAGATGTCAGTTAATTTGTATTTAAATAATGATAGCGATTGACAGTCCCTGACATGTATACTACGTACAATGTATATACAGAAAATATTCAAAAGGTAGTGTTAATATACATTATACGAAACAAATCACTGCATTTTAAATGAACTGAACTTTATTTTTTTTGTCCCCTTTTCGTTTACACTGTTCTTCCTTTTGGTTTTACCTTATTGTTAACTTTATTTCTTTCTCACATATAGACATAAGGACAGGACACACAGCCAGACCAAAGGTAGAGATTTGAAATCCCCTACCCCGCCGGGAATCGAACCCGGGTGGCCGAAGTGGAAGGTAGGGACACTACAAACTACGCCATGGCGACGGATATTTTTATTATAGTGTTCCATCCATCGATAGTAATTCTGCCCGAAGGCAGATCTTTCACTGCAATCATAGCATTTTCATGCTATGCTTTTCAGCTTTACTAGGGAATTGTAGGTGTGGTAACTTCCCGTTGCTTTCCAGACCGGTGAAGGATGATGATGATGGCCATATGATTTCGGGGACCGTTTGGTCCTTAACGTTTTCCTGACATTTATCTTACAGGTGAGGAAAAACCCCGATAAAAACCTCACCCACAAAAACTGTCGCGACCGGGGATTGAACCCGGGCCCGCTGCGTGACAAGGCAGCACGCTACCTCGAGACCACAGCGGTGGACGTTATTTGAAACAATATAAAAAATAAATACGTACTTGTGGCCATTTTATCAATAACAATGATCTCAAGGCCTCCTGTTGTTTCAACTAATAAACACTGCCCACACTGTTAACGTTAGTCAATTGTTTGTGATGAACGCAAATATTTCCAACAAAGATGTTATTGACGATTTTATTATTAATTTAACACTTCTCATTGAAGGATAAATTATATTTGAAGAGAAAAATTTTCGCCTAGACCGGGACTCGAACCCGGGACCCTTGGCTTTCCGGGCCAAGTGCTCTGAGCTACCTAGGCGAGTTACGATCTAGACGCAAATTTTTCTCTTATGTACGTTGTAATTCCCTCGCGCCAAATGCTTGAAACCATAGCTTCTATCTTTGCAAATGGCGGCTTCTTAGTTAAGAAGACATTCATTGGGAATTTAACACTACTTTATAGCCAGTAGGGCTTCTATTGACGATTTTATTATTAATTTAACACTTCTCATTGAAGGATAAATTATATTTGAAGAGAAAAATTCCCAATAAATGTCTTCTTAACTAAGAAGCCGCCATTTGCAAAGATAGAAGCTATGGTTTCAAGCATTTGGCGCGAGGGAATTACAACGTACATAAGAGAAAAATTTGCGTCTAGATCGTAACTCGCCTAGGTAGCTCAGTTGGTAGAGCACTTGGCCCGGAAAGCCAAGGGTCCCGGGTTCGAGTCCCGGTCTAGGCGAAAATTTTTCTCTTCAAATATAATTTATCCTTCAATGAGAAGTGTTAAATTAATAATAAAACCGTCAATAGAAGCCCTACAGGCTATAAAGTAGTGTTAAATTCCCAATAAATGTCTTCTTAACTAAGAAGCCGCCATTTGCAAAGATAGAAGCTATGGTTTCAAGCATTTGGCGCGAGGGAATTACAACGTATATAAGAGAAAAATTTGCGTCTAGATCGTAATTCGCCTAGGTAGCTCAGTTGGTAGAGCACTTGGCCCGGAAAGCCAAGGGTCCCTGGTTCGAGTCCCGGTCTAGGCGAAAATCTTTCTCTTCAAATATAAAGATGTTATTAGTTTACTACTATTTATTATTTTGAAAACACCATCGCGCAAAGAATAATGTACAACGCACGTTTGTGAAGTGTTTTACAGAATATTGGAAATTATAAATCTCGCTATCGCTTGGTTTTTAAACATTTTCCTCGATTCTGTAAATACAACTTCCTAACCTTACATCGTAATATATTATTACGTATATGGCTTGTAAGTTTGATGAAAGAATAAATACTCTTCTATTGGGTGGGAGAGTGAACAAAATTAAAACAAATACTTGGAAGAAAATACACTTTACAAACTAAGACAAACTTATGATAAACATGATCTGGTTTCAAGCTGTGATAAGGATATACGTAGAAATAGGATGTGCGTAAAGGGAACGACGCCATGTTTGGCGTGGTCAGAAGGGATTAGAAATCTGGGTTACGTACACAACCCCACACGTTGTGGGATCTGTTTTAAGTGTATGAAATTCGTCCTTTTTAACTGGGTTAGTTGATACAGATGACATGGTAGGGATCTCACATGGCAGCCGCATCAATCTCAATAAGACTGACACTAGAAGAAACTTTATTCTTCCTCTAACCAAGTTAACCTTATCCGAGCTCTCTGAATATTGATGTCTCCTGCAAACGATACTAACTTACAATTCCCAAATGCAAACACCATACTCCAGTCCTAACCAATACCGGCATAAAAAACTTTTAAACAACTCAAAATTTACTTAATATATTGCGTTTATAAATAAATGAGAAAATGTACATTCAATAAGATTTGACATTTTTCCGACTTTTCGAGCCTTACCTGGGATACGAAATGCGGCTACTAACTGAAATAAGTGACAGATTGTCGGACAAACTGCTGCGTGTCCGTGTATCAGATTCATATTTAATGTTCGAAAATACGATCACATTTCTCCATTATTCCACGAATTGTCATGGCTACATCTAAAAGAGAGAAGAAAATCGCACTGTCTAAATTCTCTTATTTAAGATCGTACATACCTCGATTCCCAATTATTTATCATCCCGTTTCCAGTATCTGTCCTCAAACCATAACTTAAACACAAGATCACAACATAGTCTCTTGCTTAATATACCGCAACATAGGACATCACATCACTCCATGTCATATACCATCTCCACTTCTCGCAACTGCAATTTCCTGCCACAAGAAATAAGGGGCTGCCGGACATTGGCATCTTTTGAAATAAATGTAAATTTATATTTGCTCTAACCTCGACTTCATTATTACCCAGTGTAAGGTATATACACTGCTCAAAACAATTAGAGGAACACTATGAAATATGGAAATATTTTTTCATTGAATAAAGGTACAAACATGAAATTAATAAAGTACATTATTTGTGGTTATTTATTTATTTATTGCTCATGTCAGTAAAAACAAATGAATAACGCTGACAATTAACTTTTCAAATAATTCCGCTATGTAAGCAATTGAATGTCGTGCTTATTTTTCAAAGTTAAACACTCGTTATATAGAGTTAGTATCGTGTATGGCCTCCACGACATTCGATGACACTTTGGCACCTTCGTGGCATGCTCCCAATAAGATTCTGGATTTCCTCTTGTGGGATATTCTCCCATTCCTCCTTCAGAGCATCTCCAAGTTGCTACAGAGTTTGTGGAGCTTGATGTCGGTTCCTGACCTTCCTGTCTAGAAGATCCCACAAGTGTTCAATAAGGTTGATGTCTGGGCTGACGCTGGCCACTCCATTACCTCAATTTCATTCCTCCTCAGGAAATCCCTGGTGACAGCCGCAGAATGTGCCCTGGCATTATCCTGCATAAACAGAAATCCAGGGCCTACTCCAATGGCAGCAGGTACTACATGCTCTTCCAGAACGTGCTCGATATATCGGACAGCATTCAGTCGCTGGGGAACAAGTACAAGGTCCGTACGATTGTTGTACATAACTCCGGCCCACACCATTATTGAACCTCCTCCGAATCTATCAATTTCCTGTACAGCCTCTGCAGAAAATCTTTCTCCTGGCCGTCCCCACACTCTCAATTGACCATTACAACGTATAAGACGATACCTGGATTCGTCCGAGAAGAGCACAGACTCCCACTGGTTCAGGTTCCAATCACCATGGTTTTCAGCATATGTACGTCTCGCTGCCTTATGACCATTTGTTAAGCGTGGTTTTTAACGGGCCTTTTTGGACGAATATTCTCTTTCCTCAATCTGTTCCTTATGGTTTGGTCTGAAACCCGGATTCCAGAAGCCATATGAAGATCATTCTGCAGGTCTTTTGCAGTTTTTGTACGCTGTCGAAGAGCAGAAAGAACAACGTATCTGTCATCCTGGGGGCTTGTTTTAAATTTACGGCCCTGGCCACGTCTTCTACAATACTGACATGTCTCTCTGTGCCTGTTGCGTAACCTGGACACCACGGAAGGAGAAACCCCAAGCTCTCCAGCCACTTGTCGCAGAGATTGACCTTGTCGTAAAAGATGTAGAGCATGATACACTTCAAACTCATGTAAATGTCTCATTTTGTTAGAGACTTCAATAAACAAGGCAATAATTAACATTCGTCACTATAGCAACATCAGGAAGCTTACCAATTAAAAGTGGCCGGTACCTTCCAAAATAAGTAAATTTCTCTATATTTGTTATTTGAAGTAATTTCTCTGTATTTAGGTCTGGATATTTAAAATTTGTATCCAGTGATAAAATTAATAATTCAATGTACATATTGTCCAACTCTCAGCATCACAGCTTTAAAAACCAATTATTTATTCAATTTATTACAAGTGTTCCTCTAATTGTTTTGAGCAGTGTATATTAATTGGCGTTTCTCGTATAATTTATCATATGTATATTTTTATATTATTATTATTATTATTATTATTATTATTACTATTATTATTATTATTATTATATTATTATTATTAACATATAAACTAAACAAACTAAAACGTAGTTTTATTTGATGTTCATATTTATTATATTATATTTCATATTTATTAAATATGAAAATCAAATAAAACTACGTTTTATTTTTATTTAATTAATAGATATGGATTTTCATCAAGTAAACACCAACTCAATTGAATATAAACAAAGTAAGTTCGTTAGAAGAGCTAAAGAGTCATGCAATTTTTGAAGTAAACTACTTAAAACGTACGATATTATACTGGCTTAGACACCGAAATAAAATTCCAATGAAGTGTTGTTAGAAATCAACTTATTTACTTTTTTTTACAAATTCTAAGTATATTTGTAAATAATACACCTTTCGTTTTATGTCGGCAGCGTAGTATTACTTACTGAGAGATTTTTCGGCTTATATATCATTTAAATTGTAGATCTTAATTCTTGATTATTTAACTCACGCCCCAAATGGGAGTAAATGACCAATCACATTTCAATGATTTTTTATTTACAACCAATCACAGTCGTGTTTCGCCTAGAACTTATCAACTAAAGTTTATCATAAGTAATGCTACCAGTGATTTATCTAGAGAATTTGGAAATCAAGAGTGGCATTTCTTAGGACTATTTAACGAATAAAATTAAGCTGTTTACTCACAAATCATTGTTTAACTATAGTTATTTTAAAATATTTATTTATTTAATGTAAACGGCGATGTTTAAAAACAAATCAGAAATGTGAGGTTATGTTCATTCACTGCTGCTTGATCATATTATTTATAGCCAAAATAAGATCGCAATATTGTAAGAGTGCACCCAAGTGGAGAAATAATGAAACACATCAAACTATATATCATAATCAACATGACGGGTTATTCATTTATTTTTTAGTAAACAACTCAGTAAAATCAAGGAATATTTTCATTATTTGCTATATTCAATGTATTTGTTGGAGAATAATAATGCTTTGACTGTTCAAAACATTAAAAAAGAGGAGCTTTCTTTATCACAAAAGCAGGAGCTGATAAAGAGACATCGATAAAGAGCGAGGTGAAACATGAATGTCATTGGTTGTAAAACAACATTCATTGAAACGTGATTGGTCACTGACTAGCATTTCTGGCATGAGTTAAATAGTCATAATAAAGAAAGCTCCTCCTTTTTAACATTCTGAATAGATCATAGCATTATTTTTTTAGTGACTGACTCTGTAAGAAATGCGGTTACCAGTATGATATTTAACAAATGACGCTCAATTCCAAACATTTTATCGCCATCTAAACACCATTATACTTTAGTTGTTACGAGGTTATCACAGATTGTGACACTTGAACTTCAGTGAGAGCTGGAAAGTTTTAATTTGCAATTACTTAATGGCCACGACGCACGTATTTTGTGTTTAAACGGGCTGATAAAAGAAAAGAGTTAATTTGTTAATGGCCTTGTTTATCTGCCAACACGTTCGCACGCTATACACTGTCACATTGAACAATATAGCCTGTAGCTTCATTACTCGTTCTTATTTGCTATCTTCTTGTAAAACAAATAACTACAATATCATTGTCTTTTTACAAAAATAAAGGTTTTAGAATATAAAACCTTGTGCTGTATTTCAATTAAATGAATCTGTTTAATTACAGTAGCTATGATAATGATTATCATCATCATCCATGCAAGCACTAGGCCGTGTGGCCTGTTACGGACTCAAAGAGGAATTTTCCATCCAGCGCTTTTTTGGACGTTCCAGCGATCTTTTGCCTTGGGGGCAGTAGCGAAGTATGGCTTTTGGAATTCTATGAGACGGCATTCGTTGAAGATGGGCTTTCCAGTTGTTCTGGTAGTTTTGTATTTGGTGAAGAATGGGTTCTACATCCAACTCTTCCATAATTTCCTCATTTCTTTTATGGTCCCACTTTGTATATACGGTCTCAAAGAGGAATTTTCCATCCAGCGCTTTTTTGGACGTTCCAGCGATCTTTTGCCCTGGGGGCAGTAGCGAAGTATGGCTTTTGGAATTCTATGAGACGGCATTCGTTGAAGATGGGCTTTCCAGTTGTTCTGGTAGTTTTGTATTTGGTGAAGAATGGGTTCTACATCCAACTCTTCCATAATTTCCTCATTTCTTTTAAGGTCCCACTTTGTATAGCCTGCTATACGGCGCTTAAATCGCAACTCACTTGCTGTTATTCGGATTTCATCTCTTCTTCGTATTGTCCATGCTTCACTACCATATGTTAATACTGGTCTTGCGAGAACTTTATAAAGCCGTAATCTTGTGTTCTTCTGTACTAAAGATGGTTTCAATATATGTTAATTATCCTCGTTGTTTTTGTAAAATTTGTGATTTTCTTTGATATATCAGCTTCATCTTGAAATGTTAAAATTTAGATTTGCTTTCAAGTCGCAAACCAAGGGATGATGATAATGATAATATCTGTATTATCGTCTCACTCTGATGGATGTCCAGCGGCTCGCATTTTTTCTCCGCAGCTCTAACATATACTGTGAAACCTGTCTTAACCGGAACCTTTATAAGAATGAAACCTGTAGAGACGGGAAAAAAATCTCCAGAATGGTATGATTTTACATGTAAAATCGTCCTGTATAAGCCGGAAACCTTGATAACGCGGAAACGGAATGGTTTTTAAAGTACCAACAGTTAATTTTTACCTCAGTAAGACGGAAAAATATTTTTAAGCACGTTCTAATTACAGTATTAATGACCACACGTGAAAATTCTGCATATGACGCTTTCTGCATTATATCGTTTTACCTTCTTGTGTTGCCATTGTATTGCGGGGATACCCTTGCTTATGTTTGACAGCGGGGAATCCCTTGATTTTTCTTGCCTGCTTACGTAATCTGCGAGGGAGTTGGGAAACTCTTCAGTCTTCCTGTAGTTGAGTTCCTTCTCGCTTTTGTGTAATAAAATTGTTTTGTATTGCTGTGCAAACTGAACTGTGTTACATACACTATTTTGTCTGTATTTCAGTCAATACGTTATGTTTTTAAAGCGTGCATGTAAAACCCTTACACTGCATGAAAAAATTCAAGCTTGTAATTTGTGAACCCTTTATAAGAAGAAAAACTGGCAAGACGGAAATATATTTAAGGGACCGTCATGTTCCTTCGTCCCGCGCCGTAGCCTGGTGGTTAAGGCAGGAAGCCTTGGCGCAGAGCTACGGGACTGCGCTGGTTCGAGTCTCCATGGGGGAAGAAATTTTCTCATGGTATTTCGGCCAATATGGGACCGGTGCCCACCCAGCATCGTGATGCATTTGGGTAGCTACAATAAGTAGCGGCTCCAGGTTGAGAAAACCAGCTATAACGGCTGGGGGACTCGACATGCTGACCACATGTCACCCCTACACTGGCTGATTATCATCTACCTCTGTGATTGACACATGTGGATGTGATGCCAGCAGCCGGATGGTAGGCTAAGGGCCTTGTAGGCCTGTCGCGCCAGGAGTGTGTGTGTCATGTTCCTTCATAGACAGGTTTCACTGTAATTACATATAAAGATGCCGACTACCGCCACTATAATCCCGCATGTTAATCATTGTCGAGCATTGTCGCGCGGCACCCGCTTTTATATAAACGGACAACCGTCAATAGTGGGGCGATAATAACAACAATGCTGTTTTATTTATTCCGACAGAATTAGGGTTACTTCCCAGTCCAGATTTCGTGTCTTGGTTTCTTACAAAATTTAAATAAACTTTTAAAATAAATTAATTATTATCCTATAGAGTGGAAACAACTAAAATGTGGGTTCGTAGTCGACAAATTTGAGCCAGGAAAATAATTTCTCGGGGAATCTTCCGTTTTCCCCTGACGAAAAATTCCATTCACCACGTGTCCATACTCATCTGCATTTCATTGCAGCTGCTGATGTGATGGGACATGCAAGATCAGTCGGTTTCGGTAGGTCTATGTGTCATAGACCTTAAATAAAATAGAGGTTTCATCTGATCTTATTCCACGACTTCCACGGAGAGAGGGTTGGCTATATTAAAAAAAAATAAAATCACTGTTTTACAGTGCAACACTTCAAAATATAAGCTGAATAAGTCAGGAAATCTTCTACAAGATCATCATAAAAATCATCATCATCATCATCTTCAAGGTATGGGCCTGTTTAATAATGTTAATATAATTCTCTCCTCTTCATTTCTTCATGGCACGTATTTTGATGAAGCGGGATATCTTATTCGTACTCCTAATCTAGAAATTTGTATTTTTTTGTGCATAAATTTAACTTGCCAACATGACAAATCACTGCAGACGGCCCACCATCTGATGACTGAATGCAACATGTTCCCACCACCACCACCACTTTGTAATGGAAATTGTGTCACTTCTCAAACATTCATATCCCCTCTATGTCCGCCAGGGAAACATCCATTTTTATGGAAGCGTCCCCGGCGACTATGGTGAACAGCAACTAGCGGCTATCTCTAGGGATTTCCAACCCTCTTTAGCCCTTGTGAATTAAGTATTTCGTCGTTGTTATCTAATGATGTATCTCCTTCTTTAGTTATCTCGTCGTTGATATTTGATAATATATCCTCTGCCAACGATGACTAGCCGAAGTCCGGTATCAAAGGTCCAGTGGTTGGACACACCAATCCTGCAATCAGTTTCTAGGTGAATGTATTTTCTCTGGTATTCTTGATCATTGATGTTCTAGTTGATTCACTGAGCTGCCAACAGGAAGACTGCCACCACTACAGAAGCCGCCAACCCTCAAAAGGGCAAGAGCGGTAAGTCAAGTCGGCATTCCAATCAGAAACGGCTCTTTTCGGATTTAGCTGTTCTAATTTAATAATTTTGAATTTAGAATGATATCTTCGGAGGACTGCAGGATACACACTACTAGATCACAAAAAAAATGAAGACATCTTAGAAGAATTACACATGGAATCTTTAGAAAACAAAATTTCTGATTATAAGTCAAGATGGATACAACATGTTCATCGAATGGAAGATCACAGAATACCCAAACTAATGTTAAGATATCAACCTGCAGGAAGAAGAAGACCAGGACGTCCACTCAAAAGACTTCTGGATGGTGTTTCTCTTCAGACCGAAACAGGTCAACAAATGGCCTAAATTCGTGAATGTACTATGATGATGATGATGAATATTTATTGGACTTTGATGACTTTACTAGTGGATGCTAGGGGACCACTCCGGCATTTGCCTTAACATCAAGGGAAACCACTAAAAACCTTAATAGAGTGGCTTGAATTTAATAAAATTATGTTCTCCAGAGAACGACCAGCTATACTACAAATTGCTACTCCTCCAAATATTCTGAAGTTCCACTTTAACACAGTCAACGTTGCACAATTTCTTACGAGGATCTTTCGTCAACTACAAGAACAACCAGAACAATAATTGAACAATTGTAAAACTGTAAATATACCGTGATATACCATTGGTGAAACACGGGTTGTAGCATTTAATAATAATGATGATAATAATGATAACAATAATAATAATAATGGTAATAATAATAATAATAATAATAATAATAATAATAATAATAATAACTTTATTTTATCTGGCAGAGTTAAGGCCTTGAGGCATTGTCTGGCACTCAACCAGCTTTAAAAAATACAAAAAATAGTCTTTGATCTAAATTACAATATACATAAACGATTACATGTTATAAATACAATGCAATTAAAATTTATAATGTATTTTGATTTACTCTAAATTTAACGAATTAAATATATAATACGTACAAAATATATAAAAAACGAGAAAAAGATTATTAATGACATAGTATAAAATTAAATAAATACAGAAAAATTAATTATTAGACAACAGGTAACTGTATAAGCGTGACTTAAAGGTGCCAAATGCCGGCAACCCCTGATATCTTTCTGGAAGGAAATTCCAGGAGCGGGCGGAGGCTACTGTGAAGGAAGTAGAATAAGAGGAAGTGCTATGAAGAGGAATTGTTAGCAGACTGTTATCTTGTGACCTGGTGTCAATATTGTGGTAAGAGGACAACTTCTCAAATCTGGAAGCCAGGTAAGTAGGAATGTAGGAATTCAGAAGCTTGAAAAGTAGTGAAAGAGAGTGCAATTTACGTCTGTCAGTAAGACGGAGCCAAGAGAGGTTATTAAAGTGTTCGGAAATATGGTCATAACGGCGGATAATGAAAATGAATCGTAAATAAATAAACCAAAATAAATAAATAAAAGAAGACACATAAAAGTGAAAAGTGTACGAAAATGACTTCTTGCTTAATCTTGAATGCCATCGAAGAGAACTGAAGTTCTTTAGATAAAAAATATCGAAAGCGCAGTGAATACAAAAGCTTCCAGTTGGACGACTGTAGGAAAATTCTACACTATGAAGGGTCAGAGTGTTGGAATCAAGTTTTTGAAATTCCTATCAAACTGTTTCCGTTGAAATTGAAAGAGGCGACCGGGTCGCATGTATGTGACAAGTGTTGACAAAAAGACGCTCGGAGCCGTGACGGGTTGAAAGGAGTAGGAGAGGTGACATGTCTTAACCAGTGATGGGAACACAAAATGACAGCTACGTGCATACACATCAACGTGCAAAGCGAGAAGGTGCAGAGGTACAAATGTCACATGTCAAACCTATTTATTTCCAAACTGTTAAAAAAATATGCTTTTCTGCAGTACCATTTCTCCAAAGAGCATTTTTTATTCCTATAGGTAACACCAGTTTTAGTAGAGACTCTACAATTTAAAAAAAAACATAAGAGAGTTAAATGATAGTCTATTTCTGTGTGAGGCCAGACACCGGCTGGTAGGCCAAAGGCCTTCTAGGCCTGTCGCGCTTAGACTATAAGTAAATTTTATTGTAGCATTATTTCATATATAAATCTTAATAAACTATTATTTATTTTATGAACACTTAATAACAAAGGCAGATAGTAAACAATTAGAGGCTGCTGAAATGAAGATGTTGAGAGCAATAGCAGGATACCAAAGGACCGATAAAAAGAAAAACGAAGATATAAGAACAGAACTTAATATATTTAATCTCTGTGAAAGAATAAAATATTATCAAAATGCTTATCTTCAGCACGTATTACGAATGAATGAACAGAGCATACCAAGAAGAATGTATAATTATAAACCAAAAGGGAGAAGAATGTCGTAAAGACCATTGAAGAGACGGAAGAACCAATTCGACCTATAATGAGATCGGAACACGCCATTGGGCTTAATCATTGTTGATGATGATGATGATCAACACGTAATGCATTAAGATTTAGGGTTGATTTCACCAACAGAGGTAACTTTATTACGCCAGTTTAAGCTATGTATTATATATGGGGAAAACTGGCGTAATACAGGTAACTCTGTTGGCAAAACTGACCCTTAGAGAGAATATTTAGCTCATGCCCCAAATGGGAGTTGATGACCAATCACATTTCAATGATTTTTTATTTACAAACAATCACAGTCGTGTTTCGCCTCAAATTTATCAACGGAAGTCTATCATATTAAAGAAAGCTCCTCCTTTTTAACATTCTGAATAGGTCATGGCATTATTTTACAGTGACTGACTCTCTAAGAAATACGGCTATCAGATTGTATATATAGTGCATGAATGTCAGCAAATAGCGCATGCGGGAAATAATATAAAACTACTTGTACCAATTGATTATACCATAAAAAAGAAACCACTCTTTTGCACTTTCTTGAACGAATTATTTTCCAATAAATGACGTTACAGAAAAATATAATTGACATATTTACATCATAGGGCATCAGAAATTAATTATTGCCTATAATGGTGGTTATAAATTTCTCCACTAGGGTGCATTCTTACAATATTGCGATCCTTTGGCAATAAATAATGTGATCTGGTTGCAGCGATAAACAAGCGTAACAATCGTTTCTCATTTGTTTTCAAACATCACTTCTCATTTGTTTTCAAACATTGCCGTTTACATTAAATAAATAAATATTTTAAAATAACTATATTTAAATAATGATTTGTGAGTAAACAGCTTAATTTTATTCGTTAAATAGTGCTAACAAATGCCACTCTTGAGTTCCAAATTCTCTAGATAAATTCACTCTTCACTTCGTGAGTCGTGAATTTATCGATAATTTGGAAACAGGCTACTTGTGGCATTACTTCTCATAACTTTCCTTGACAATACAATTAATAAGAAAATAATTTATGACTATCCATCAATGAAGACCTGGAGAAAAGGTATCAACTATACTTCCCATGATAATATGGATTCAATCCATCCTGACCACACGGCACTGTCTACCCTCTCAGTTCTCGATATCCGAACTGTTAACATTATTTCAGGCATGCAATATTCACGTTTTGTCTCTACAACCCAGCCATCACACTGCGCTACCAGGATATAGACATCATAGCCACGGCAAATTCACGGAAATTATAAACTATGGACAAATTCAAGCCCCAGGCATATCACCCCATGACGTCAGATTTATCGAATGCTCTCTCCAATGTCCTCTGCAGTGTCCCAAATTATTAATTTGGAAAATATCAACCAGCCAGTTCGAATTGAAGACGCACTCGAATTGCCGTGGCATGGTGTTTGGATTCTACGCACCACTGACGAAAAATTGCTGAAATTAAAAAATATATATATTAGAACTATATGATAATCATGTATCTTTGAAGATTAAACGAATTAGTGATTCCCAGTTCCCTGGATTTCACACAAAAGTGGATTACTGATGGTAGAGAGGTACACCGCATTTTGAAAGTACAAATAAGACAAAATGACGCGAATTTAAGACAATACAAGAACTAAGAAAGAAACTAATCAAAACATTAGAATCGCTAAGTTGCGATATGTTTAGAGTCTTATTGATTCAAACACAGTTGCAAGTGCTATATAGAAAGGTTTAAATCAATGATTCTACTGCAATCGACAACCAAAGGAGAGACTATTAACACATCACTGGACGATTTAAAGCAGCATTTAAATCACAAGGTTCATTCGACATAAACGCTATGACCAAACAACTCCGAGCCGAAGAAAATTCTAATTTTCCTTTATAACGCCAATAGACGTCAACATATAATTGGTTTTTATTATAACTAAGACATAAGAAATATACAAGAAGTTAGACACAAAGCAGAGACTACAACTAAGACACAAATCAGATACAAGAACTAAGACACAAAGCAGAGACAATAACTAAGGCACAAGGCATAGACAAGAACTAAGTCACAAAGAAGAGACAAAAACTGAGACATAAGACATATACAAGAACTAAGACACAAAGCAGAGACAAGAACTGAGACACAATGTATATACAAGAACTAAATAACAAAACAAAGACAAGAACTGAGACACAAGGTATAGACAAGACTAAGGCATAAAGAAGATACAAGAACTGAGACACAATGTATATACAAGAACTATGCACAAAGCAGAGACAAGAACTGAGACACAAGGTATAGACAAGACTAAGGCATAAAGAAGAGACAAGAACTGAGACACAATGTATATACAAGAACTATGCACAAAGCAGAGACAAGAACTGAGACACAATGTATATACAAGAACTAAAGAACAAAACAAAGACAAGAACTGAGACACAAGGTATAGACAAGACTAAGGCATAAAGAAGAGACAAGAACTGAGACACAATGTATATACAAGAACTATGCACAAAGCAGAGACAAGAACTGAGACACAATGTATATACAAGAACTAAAGAACAAAACAAAGACAAGAACTGAGACACAAGGTATAGACAAGACTAAGGCATAAAGAAGAGACAAGAACTGAGACACAATGTATATACAAGAACTATGCACAAAGCAGAGACAAGAACTGTGACACAAGGTATAGACAAGACTAAGGCATAAAGAAGAGACAAGAACTGAGACACAATGTATATACAAGAACTATGCACAAAGCAGAGACAAGAACTGAGACACAATGTATAGACAAGAACTAAGACACAAATCAGAGACAAGAATTGAGACACAAGTCATAGACAAGAACTAAGGCACAAAGCAGAGACAAGAACTGAGACACACGGCATAGACAAGAACTAGAACCCAAAGCAGAGATACAAGGAATAGACTATAACTAAGACACAAATCAGAGACAAGAACTGAGACACAAGGCCATAGACAAGAACTAAGACATAAGGCACAGACAATATAAGAGACAAGAACTGAAACAAGACATAGACAATAACTAACACACAAACCAGAGACAAGAACTGAGACACAAGACATATACAAGAGCTAAGACACAGAGCAGAGACAAGAACTGAGACAAGGCATAGACAAAAACTAACACACAAAGCAGAGGCAAGAACTGAGATACAAGGCATAGACAAGAACTAAGACTTAAGGCACAGACAATGTAAGTATCAACTTTTTAAAGAAAATACTCCATGTCATATTGCCAAGTGCATCTCATGTTCAATGCGTCAATCGTGACTTCGACTTACCCTAAAATTAGGCAAAAAGCTTTCGGTTACACCTTTTACTAAAATTAAATTGCTTACAACCCCAAACGTCTGTAGACCCACCAGCATCCGCCGAATCCTTTCTACCTTAATACATGTGACATATTCGACCCATACAAGTAACTGAAGATGTGCGGGAAGCAAAGAACAATAATCGCATGACAATATTAACACTCTTCGACATCAGTAAAGCTTTCGGCACTGTTGACACTGACATACTAGTACAAAAACTTCGCACTTTAAATCTTTCAAACAATGTTGTGAACTAGTTGGGATCGCCAACAATGTGCATTTACTGCAGATTACTCCTCGTCTTTACTACCTCTGAAGGCTGGTATCCAACAAGTAACAGTTTTATGACGCTAATGTTTTCTCTCTATCTTATTAACGACACATCCACTAGTATTGAAGAATGCAGGCTTTCAGGGCCGGAAATCATGACATTAGAAGATTTCGGGATATAAGGCAGTGGTCCGTAACTGGTGATTCTCCCAAGTGTGGACCACGGTCTTATAGCCCCAAATCTTCTAATATCATCATCCACTACACTTATGTCTTTCCACACCACCTATACTACGACGATTTCCAAATTTAATTCACTCTTATCCCGACGATGTACGTGACGCACTAGATAAACTTATTCTCAATGTTATTATTATTGATTTCGTACATCTCAATGATGGATAAATCATATTTGAAGAGAAAAATTATACGCTCAGACCGGGACTTGAACCCGGGACCCTTGGTTCTCTAGACCAAGTGCTCTACCAACTGAGCTACCTGAGCAAGTACCGATCTAAACGCAAATCTTTCTCTATATACATTGTAATTCCCATCCACCAAATGCTATGAAGCCATGCTTCTATTTTGCAAAGGGCGGCTCCTTTATTAAGAAGACATATTTGGGAATTATACATTACAGCCAGTACGGCTTTTTCCATGTTATTATTATTGATTTCGTACATCTCAATGATGGATAAATCATATTTGAAGAGAAAAATTATACGCTCAGACCGGGACTTGAACCCGGGACCCTTGGTTCTCTAGACCAAGTGCTCTACCAACTGAGCTACCTGAGCAAGTACCGATCTAAACGCAAATCTTTCTCTATATACATTGTAATTCCCATCCACCAAATGCTATGAAGCCATGCTTCTATCTTGCAAAGGGCGGCTCCTTTATTAAGAAGACATATTTGGGAATTATACATTACAGCCAGTACGGCACTTGGTCTAGAGAACCAAGGGTCCCGGGTTCAAGTCCCGGTCTGAGCGTATAATTTTTCTCTTCAAATATTATTCTCAATGGTTTGATGAAGCGTCGAATTAATGTTAATGTTAACAAGACGCAGTGGATAATTACAGTGGCGATCTGAAGGTAGGTCCGAAAGATTCAGAGCGCAATTTTGGCATTAATATGTCAGTGTCAACAGTGCCAAACGCTTTATTGACGTCCAAGAGTGTAAATATTGTCATGTGGCCACTGTCCATTGCATCCCACGCATCTTCGGTAACTTTAAGAAGTGCGGTTGCCGTACTATGGCCTATTCTAAAACCTGATTGGTGTGGATCGAGTATGTTATGTGTGTTAAGTAATCAGTTAATTGTCCGTGAACAATGCACTCCAAGGCCTTAGATATACTACCTAACCTCCATCGTCGGTGTTTTTGCAACACTCTGTATATATATATATGCAACACCCTGTATATATATGTATATATATCTTTAATGACAATTTGTTTATTTCATTTATTTAACCACATATAGGAAATGAAAATGTTAAGTAAAGGAAATTGATAATTCAATTTGATTTACAGGTTGTAAAAGATTACATTATACAAAAGTAAAAGTCAAATAATTTCCGGCTTCTAATATGACATGTTTTTAATATGAAATATACGATATTTCAATACTTTTGTCCGTTTTAGGCGATGTGACCTTTGACGGTAAACCTAACGAAGATGGTCTTCATCTTTCCACCGATGTTTTTGGTCTTCCATAGTCCCTATGTCCAGTTGGAGTATATTGGAACGCCAATTTTGGAAGTTTATTTCATTCTATGCTTCTCAGAAAAAGCAAATCTGCTTAGTTAAACTTAATTAACACGTTTTGTCATAACTGACGGGTCACAATAAAAACCAAAATTACCATAAGTTCAGTTAACCTCAGAATAGAAGCTAAAGTCGATTTCAAATAATGACACTGAAAAAACTATTTTACTGCTTCCATCTGCATTAATATATAATACTAAAAGTGCTCCCTAAAAAGTTTTCACTAATTTGTTTTAAATGTTAAATGTAGGAATTATAAATCCTGTCACATCCAAACCAGCATTTTCCATCTTTAAAATAGAAATGCCAATTACGAACACTGTTAAATTATTTACTTGTGTTACTTTTTTATCTCATTGTATCGGTTATACATCGCAGGTTAAGGTTAGAAATTTAATTACAAGCACAAACACTTTTATGTTATGAAAAATTAACACCTTTCAACATTTGATGGTGAGATACAATGAATAGCAAAGCTGTGATGAGTTTGACGGTTTTTATAAATGAGTACGTTGGGTGGAAGCACACATTTAATTTGAGTTCACATAATTTAAAAATTATATTAAATATCTACTGCAGAAAATGTTTTCATAAGAAATGCCACGAGTGATTTCCAAATTATCGATAAATTCACGACTCGCGAAGTGAGGAGTGAATTTATCTGGAGAATTTGGAAATCAAGAGTGACATTTGTTAGAACTATTTAACGAATAAAATTAAGCTGTTTACTCACAAATCATTATTTAAATATAGTTATTTTAAAATATTTATATATTTAATGTAAACGGCGATGTTTGAAAACAAATGAGAAAAGAAAGGTACGCTTTATCTGCTTCTTTTGTTTATCACTGCAACCAGATCATACTATTTATTGCCAAAGGAACGGAATATTATAAGAATGCTCTCTAGTGGAGACAAAATGAAACACATCAAACTGTATATTAATTCATTTCTGATGTCGTATGATGTAAATATGACAATTATATTTTTCTGGATTATTACCTGGGAAAAAATACCTTTAAGAAAGTGCAAACAGTGGTTTCTATTTTTCGTGGTATAATCAATTGCTACAAATGTTTTTATATTAACTCCCGCGTGCGGCATGTGTTGACATTCATGCACTATATATACAATCTGGTGCCGTATTTCTCACAGGCTCAGTCACTGCAAAATAATGGTCAGACCTGTTCAGAATATTAAAAAGGAGGTGATTTCTTTAATATGGTAATTATAACACTGATAAATATTTCGTGAAACACGACTCTGATTGGTTGTAAAACAGAAATCATTGAAACGTGATTGGCCATTGAGTCCCATTTGGGGCATGAGTTAAATAGTCATTTTAAATTGATGTATACTTATTTTTGTTAAACATTTGCACTACAATGTAGTATATTTTGTTCATCCCTGTAAACTACATATACATGCAAAATTTCATTTCAGTATATTTAAAACTTTGGGAGTTATCAGGGAAATCCTATTGAAAAAATTAAGTTTCGGAAAACAAGCGACACACTTACCTTCTAGAAGTAAAGAGCTTACTTGGGTGACAGCATTGCACATTTTTTAAACATAGCTCGAAAAGCAATAAATATATCAATGAACATCTTTCACTAATTTAAAGATGAAGTTGAAATCTACATGAAAAAAAGTCAAAACTGACTTTTTTTATTCTCAAAGGTGTAGGCCTCCCCTTAAATATAAGAGCAAATGACAGGGGATCTTATATTATAAATAAGCATTATTTTCTCTTCAAACACCCTGTAAACATAGAGAAATCTTGTAATATAGAAGAATCATCATCCATGCTAGTATTAGGCAATGTGGCCTGTTACGGTCTCAGAGAGGAATTTTCCATCCAGCGCTTTTTTGGGCGTCCCAGCGATCTTTTGTCTTGGGGGGCAGTAGCGAAGTATGGCTTTTGAAATTCTATGAGACGGCAATCGTTGAAGATGGGCTTTCCAGTTGTTCTGGTAGTTGTATATGGTGAAGAATGGGTTCTACATCCAACTCTTTTCATAATCTCCTCATTTCTTTTATGGTCCCACTTTGTGTAGCCTGCTGTACGGCGCATACATTGCATCTCATTTGCTGTTATTCGCCTTTCATCTCTTCTTCGTATTGTCCATGCTTCACTACCATATCTTAGTACTGGTCTCGCGAGAACCTTATAAAGCCGTAATCTTGTGTTCTGTATTAAAGATGGTTTCATTATACTGTTAATTATCCCCGTTGTTTTTGTAAAATTTGTGATTTTCTTTGATATATCACCTTAATCTTGAAATGTTCAATTATATATTAATTAAATAAAAATAAAACGTAGTTTCATTTGATTTTCATATTTATTATATAATTCAGTGACAGCTGATTCGGTACGCTGTACCTTCTTCAGACATGTTAACAAATTATCTATTTATATATTATGTTAAATTATAAGACAAATAATTAAATTCATTTACTCGTTCTAAAATTTCATCATCCAAAACAATTTTGCTAGGTACAGGGTATTTCCCACAAAAGGCCATCACTTTAGTTTTCTTTGTATTGATTTCCATATTGTACCTTTCTGCAATTATATTAAAATTGTGTATAGGATACTGTAAATCTGTTTCTGTTGGAGCTATTAATACCAAATCATCTGCAAAATAATATGGAAGAATATCACGCCATTAAAAAAAAAACGACATTAGAGAATGAATAAAATGCAGTGTATCGTAAGAGAGAATTCAAATGGAAGCGTGATTAGAAGCTATGTTGGGGTGATATGAGAACATTGGGGACACATTGAAACAGCTTGTACATTTCCTTCTGGCTAGTTTCGGCACTAGATGGGACGTCACTCAACTCGAAAGGTAGAGGGGTGAAGATTGGATGTCAGGGTGGGGGCATAGCAAGAGGTGTCACATCATGCGCTTTTTGGAGTAAATGTCACTAGCAGCCGTTCAACCAATTTCCCGCCTCCTTCTCATGTCACCTCACTCTCATTCGCTTGTTTGTTATCTCCCTTTTATTTATCTTTTTCCCGCGCTTTCTTTTTCTTCCCGTTCACGATCACATTTCTATAGCTCGACTATCAAAACTACGAAAGGGAATACACACTCAAGCCATGCCAACTACCAATCAATGTTAACAACCTATGAAAACTTGTTTTACTTGTTCTCTTTCAGCCATTCTTTTTCTTTCCTTCTTTCTTTCTTTCAAAGTGCACACAAGTATAAACAATAAAATAATGATAATAATAATAATAATAATAATAATAATAATAATAATAATAATAATAATAATAATGGACTGGAAGTAAATATCAATAAAACTAAATATATGGTCACACGTAGAAATGCATTACATAATGGAAATGGACAGCTAATGACAAATGAGGGAAATTTTGAGGAAGTGGCTGAATTAAAATACCTAGGAACAATAATCATAAATAGGAATGAGATACACAAAGAAATTAAACACAGGTTCAATTCTGCAAATGCGTGCTATTTTGCAATGCAGAGACTTTTGATACCCCAACTCCTTTCAAAAAACGTTAAACTGAAAATATATAAATCCATTATTCTACCAGTTATATTATATGGGTGCAAAACATGGACTCTTACTTTAAGGGAAGAAAGGAGATTACGAGTATTTGAAAATAAAGTAATTAGGAAAATTTTTGGACTAAAGAGAGATGAACAGACAGGTGAATGGAGAAGACTACATAACAATGAACTACATGGTTTTTATAGGAAGCCAGATATAATAAGAACAGTTAAGTCTCGTAGACTGCGATGGGCAGGACATGTTGCACGTATGGGGAATGAAAGACGTGCATGGAAGCTTCTTGTAGGAAAGCCAGAGGGAAAACACCCAGTTGGTAAACCATGAATGAGCTGGGAGAATAACATTAACTATTACTTGAGGGATGTAGAATATACAAGGAATGATTGGAAATCATTAGCTCAGGATAGGGATGTATGGAGAGCTTATGTCCGCGCGGCCATGAACCTACGGGTTCGACAGGGCCAGTGAGTAAGTATAATAAAAATAATAATAATAATAATATTATTATTATTATTATTATTCAATCATTCATAGTTTTGTGCTCAAGAGCAGGTCTTTCACTGCAAATTCAGCATTCTCCACTCTTTGCTTAACTTAGCTTCCCTTTTTGTATCTGCATACAAACCATTTATTTTAATATTGTCTCTCAACTGATGTATTTTTTCTGCCTCTAACTTTCTTTCCATTGACCATTCCTTCTAGGGCATCCTTCAGCAGGCAGTTTCTTCTTAGCCAGTGGCCAATCCAATTTCTTTTCCTCTTCTTTATGAGTTCCAGCATTGTTCTTCTTTCACCTACTCTGTCTAGCACATCTTACTCTTTCTGTCCACTTTATACGTTCCATTCTTCTGCATATCCACATCTCAAAACCTTCCAGTCGCTTTTCCTCATTCCGTCGGAATGTCCAAGTTTCTGCACCATACAATGCTACACTCCACACAAAGCACTTTACTACCCTCTTCCGTAATTCTTTTGCCAAAGGTCGGCAGAAAATGCTTGTCTTCTTGTTGAAAGCTTCTTTTGCCATTGCTATCCTCTGCTTTACTTCTTGACCGCAGTTCATGTTACTACTGATAGTACAACCCAAGTATTTGAAGCTCTCCACTTGCTCAATGGCCTCATCTTTAATCCTCATGTTTATCTTCCTTTGTTTCTTTCCTATAATCATGGCCTTCGTCTTATTTATGTTTATCTTCATCACATAATCCACGCACTTATCATTTAGCTCCATCAGCATGTTCCTCGGTGTCATTGCATCTTCTGCTAGCAAAGCCATATCATCAACAAATCTTATGCACTTTATTCTTCTTCTTCCTCCCATGTTTACGCCTCCCGTATTGCTGAAGCAGTAATAAATTTACTATTTATCAGGTTTCACAATGTATCAGAACATTTTAATGCGACCAACTAATCTACTGTCTTTCACCTCCATATCTCTCTGCCATATCTCTCTGCCATATCTCTCTGCCATATCTCTCTGCCATATCTCTCTGCCATATCAATCACTATCGTCCAATATTTTCCCCTCATTCTGCTCAAAATATCATCAATCCACGTTACTCTTGGCTTTCCTCTTCTTCTTCTACCAAGTGACACCCATTCTAGTATTCTTCTTTGGATGTCTCTCTGTGAGATTATGAAATTTATATCTATTTGTTATTTAAGATTTATTTTTTTAAGTTTATCAAGAATTAGATTAATTTTTTTAAGTGTTTATTTTATTATGAATGAAATTCATTTTACATGACCATACAATATTGAAGTTTGAACATTGATATTTTGTTCAATTACGCTGATTCTTATTTTGTCTCTTCTAGAAATTGCTGTCGAACGCCTCCAAAAATCCATTTCTGCAGAATATATATTGTTCTAGAGTTTAATTTCCACGTTTCTTTTTCGTATGCCATTTTGACTTATTATTGCATTAAACGTTTTAGAAGTTATTTCCTGATCCCATAAAACATCAAATTAATTGTGATGTTGACAGATTTATCCTTATTCATTCTCATATTAATGTCACCATCTTGACGTCCACCTGTACTAATTTTTGTCCCCAAATATCTGGTGCGTGGTTTAGAAGTTTTAAAATCATAAATGTACGCACATTACCTTTCATATAATAGATAAGTCCACCGCTGTGGTGTCGAGATAGCGTGCTGCCTTGTCACGCAGAGGGCCCGGGTTCGATTCCCGGTCGGGATAGTCTCCTGGGTGAGTTTTGTTTCGGTTTTTTCCTCACCTGTAAGACAAATATCAGGAAACGTAGGGCCCAACGGTCCCCGAAAATCATCCAGCCATCATCATCATCCTTATCATTATCATCATCATCATCATTCACCGGTGTGGAAAGCAACGGGAAGCTACCACACCTATAATTCCCTAGTAAAGCTGCAAAGTATATCATCAAAATGCTATGATTGTAGTGAAAGACCTGCCCTCGGGCAGAATTGCTATGGATGGATTATTTACTGGAAGCAATACAAGGTACATACAAAAAATCATCATCATCATCATCATCACTCGAGGGATTAGGCAATTGCCCGTTCCGACTTCATAATGCATCAGCCCAACGTCTTCTAGGTCTTCCAACATCACGTCTTCCTCTTGCTTGATAATTTCTTGCTAACAATGGATATCTCTCCTTACTCATTCCATCCATGTGATCAATCCATTTCTGTCTGTAATTCGTGACTTTATCCAATAAAGGCTGTACTTTCAATTCTTCTCTTATATCCTCATTTCTTATTCTATCAAGTCTTGTACATCCTTTTACTTGTCTTAGGAACCTCATCTCCGCCGTCTGTATTCTATCCTTCTGTCTTTTCACTGGAGCCCAAGTTTCACATCCATACAATATTGTGGAACCGCCATAACATTATACATTTTTATCTTGGTTTCTTTTCTAATTTTATTTTTTAATGTTCTCTGTATTGTTCCACACACCGTCTAAAATTTATTTATTTTGGAGTCAATATCTCTTTCCACATTGTAGCCAACATCACAGCCCAAATATTTGAAACTAGACACCTGTTCTATACTTTGATTTTCTAAAATAATTTTGTATCTCACTGGATCACTTCCTCTAAAAGCCATGGTCTTCGTTTTCCTTACAGAAATCTTTAGATCGTATAATTTACATATTTCATTTAATGCATGCTTGATTTCTGTAAGTCGTCTTCATTTTTCTGTATTATGATTATATCGTCAGCAAATTGAAGATTATTTATAAAAAAAAATCAATGGTATAATATTTGTATCATGAGGTATAATTATTGAAAACGTGGGGCAAGAGATAACAATATGTGACGTAACTGTGACAAACAAGCAAATATTTACACTGTGCTGATAAACTTGACTGATACCCCAGAACATCAAATCTGGTTGCTGGAGTCTCTCTCGAATCCAATTGCACTGGCACACCCGTAAATACTCGAAACAATCACGTCCGACACAAGCATAATTTGTGAAACCATTCCCACAGTATTGTGCCGAACAAATGGATTTTATCCAAACCGCCCCATATAATCAGGTATTCAAATTAGCGAACGGTTAAAAAAGTAGGTTATTTAAAGTGTAAATTATCTCCCACCCTATTTTTTATTGCAGAGGTTTATTTTGCACAGTATTATGTCGGGCAGTAATCTGCTGTAATTTGTTTGTCTCTTTAGCGTTGAAATACACGTTGTGTTGGAAATCTCTTCCATCAAAAACTCGACGAGGACAGCCATGTTCCAAACAGTTGAATTAGATCAACACAAAATTTGCCAGTTAATAACACTAAAATATACATCGTGCTGTGTTTTAAAATCACCCCATTTCACATTAAATATATTTATTTATTTCCATTTTAATTGCCAACTAAGTAGTTTGTACCATCTCGCTCTGTCAGAACAAAAAATGCATTTAATTTTAAATGTGGCAGACAAATAAATTGCCTAAATGTACAATAATTAAAATTGATAATAGCTAATATAAATAATATGTAGATTATCATAATATATTATGTATTATACAGGGTGGTTCTAAATTAGACCGGCATAATTTGGGACCTTCGTTGAAGCATATTCTGTTAAGGAATTTATGGACTGCGACGCTTCGTTCCAGTGCTAGAAGAATCTTACAGGAAGGGATTGAAGGAAACTGATAAACACTCCTTTCTGTCCAAAAAAAATTGTTCTAATAATAAATCAAGAGAAAACAAAATATTTATAATGTAGTAATCACAATAGCAAATCCGAAAAATTACAAATTGATGAAATGGAAATTAACATAGTAGAATAATTTAAATACCTAGGTACCAAAGTAAATGGACATAATACATTAGAAGAGGAAATTAAAGAAAGGTTGGTAAATGGGAATAAAGCTTATCTTGCAAATATAACCTTATTTAAAAGCAAATTAATATAAAAAACTGCAAAAATAAGGTTATACAAAACACTCATTAGACCAGTAGTTACATATGCTTGTGAAACTTGGGTCCTAAAAGAAACAATAAAACAGAAATTACAAATTTTTGAAAGAAAAAAATTTAAGAAGAATATTTGGACCAAATAGAGGAACTGATAACTGTTGGAAAATCAAAACAAATAACGAACTAAACAAATTGATCAAAAATCAGAACATAGTAAACCATATAAGATCTCTCAGAATTGGTTGGCTTGGACATTTGATAAGAATAGATGATCAGAGACTGGTCAAAAAACTCTACAAATGGAAACCTATAGGAGGGCAGAGCTGTTGGAAGCCCGACGATCAGATAGCATGATGATACAATGAACGATCTAAAGAAAATGAAAGTGGCTAACTTGAATATGGCAAGAGACAGATTGGCATGGAAGAGGATTGTTGAGAAGGCCAAGACATTCACTTTTGAAGTTGTCGTGCCTTAAGATGATGATGATGAGGAAGTCATTACTATTATCGCTTGGTTTGTTTACTTCCGGAGCTCAGTAGCATTCGGTATCAATTACAGCAAGTTTGTTTAAATCCATTGGCAGGATCTGTTGTTTTCCGTAGTCTGAACAAGGGAGGGTGGGCGATCCTCATTCGGTATTGCTGTACATACTGTACTGTACTGTTAAATGAATCTTAGCTTGTAGCTCTGAATATCAGACGCAGCATGTGGTTTCAACATAACGGGGCACCACCTCACTTTGGGAATGAAGTCGTAGCCATCTGACAGCTACATTTGGATACTAATATATTTGTTAGAATTTTGTACGAAATTGAAAGTAATGAAATGTCCCTATAGTTGTTGCAATCAGCTTTGGTTAACAGACAAACTAAATCTTGTACATTCACTGTTTAATTAATTCAATTACAATGCCAATCAGGAAAACTTAAATTTAGTTAATTACCTTGGGCACAAGCACACGCACGCACACACACAAACACACACACAAAACCTCACACTCACACATAATCACACACACACACACACACACACACACACACATATATATGAATATGAAAGTTTTCTTGGGTTTTCCGCGTCTTGGATTCACGTTCGGCCACTAGCCACTGATTCAGACGTTTTGGCATGATCCCACATGTCATTATCAAGGCCGAAACGTTGGAATCAGTGGCCAGAGGCCGAACTTCAATCCAAGACGCGGAAAACCCAAGAAAACTTTCATATACATATATATATATATATATATATGGTATGATAAGAAAAATAAATGCCTGGACGGGATTCGAACCCGGATCTTATTTTTCTTATCATACCATACTAAGCTTGCATTGCTCAATGTTAAACATTTAATTATAACATCTATAAAGCGTCACTGCTATAAGGTAAAAATATTCTCTTTAATTTGCTTACTTGTTATAGTCAGCTACTAGATGGCAGTGAACACCGAGTTCTCGCGACATCTAGTAATAATGGAGAATATAATACATATATAAGAAAAATAAGTGTTTGATTTGGATTCGCCTGGTAGTGTAATGGATATCACGCTGAGGTACAGACCCAGAGATCCGGGTTCGAATGCCGTCCAGGCATTTATTTTTCTTATCATACCATATTAAGCTTGCATTGCTCAATGTTAAACATTTAATTATATATATATATATATATTAAACCCGTCTACATGGCAAAAAAAATGTTTGAGCATTACAAGGGTGTGATGTATTTGATTGAAATAGCGCACTAAATTTAATATAGATATTTAGCAATATTCCATCCATAGTAATTCTGCGCGAGGGCAGGTCCTTCACTGCAATCATAGCATTTCCATGCTATGCTTGCAGCTTTACTAGGGAATTGTAGGTGTGGTAGCTTCCCGTTCCTTTCCACACCGGTGAAGGATGATGAGGATGGCCATATGATTTCGGGGACCGTTTGGGCCTTAAAGTTTTCCTGACATTTGTCTTACAGGTGAGGAAAAACCCCGATAAAAAACCTCATCCAGAAAACTGCCCCGACCGGGGATCGAACCCGGGACCTCTGAATGAAAAGGCAGCACGCTACCTCGAGACCACAGCAATATTAATGGATAAATATTAGCCATTGAGTTGATTTATTTATCCAAACACTAACATTTTTCTTTGTTACCTTCTGTTTACATTATCGAACAAATTTAATGTTACATATTTTCATATCCAATAAAATTTAAAAAGTTTTATAGCAAAGCATGAAGTAAAATTTTAGCAGCTGGGTTTGAACTTAAAGATGACAAGTAATTCTAGGACCAAGAAAGGTTTGAACGTTAGAATTCTAGTTTAATTGAACTGATGCTATTTGCCATAAATACACAAATAAATCCAACTACTATAGGTTTTATTGCATTCCTGAAATTATCTTAAGTTCTAAGCTATATAATGGGTGCAGTAAAATAGAAATGGCGCCTTTTCTAATTTATTTGCAACATCAAGTTTTTTTTATTTTAAACGTCTTTCTCACTGCAACAAACATCAAACAACAGAAATAAAATGTTAAAGAACAGAATAAGGTTTTTTTCTGTTCACGGCTGGTCCAAAACCTACCCTAATTCGTAGAATTTTAGTTGAAAATCATAATTCACCTAAAATGTGTATCTATAGAAGAAATAATCAGTTTAAAATTTCCGATATGATCATTTGCAATTAATAGTATATTACGATGCAAAGTTGGAAAGTGTTTTTTACAGAATCGAAGAATTCTGTAAAACCCTTCACAAACGTGCGTTGAACATTATTTTTTGCGCGATGGTGTTTTCAAAATAATAATTGGGCACGCCGTAGCGTAGTGGTTAAGGCACTGAGCTACAAGCCGGAGGGTCGAGGGTTCAAGTCCCGTTGGGGTCAGGATTTTTAAACTGACCAACCCTCTGGCGGCACTATGGCCCTGGGGTCGACTCAGCCTCTAACGGAAATGAGTACCAGACGCTTGTTCTGGGGGTAAAGGAGGCCGTCACGCAGGGCTGACAACCCGGCTGACATAAAGTGCCGATTGTCTAGAAAAAGTGGGAGCCTTAACCCTTACTACCCCAAGGGCCTCCGGGCCTGTTGTGGGATCACTTTACTTTATAAAATAAGTCAATTATTTTTTTTTGGAGGTAATATTTAAATTGGAATTTATCAGAGAACTGTGCTGAATCTTGTATTCCCACATTTCGATTATTTCAAGTTTATATATAATGACCTCAGTCCACCGCTGTGGTCTCAAGGTAGGGTGCTGCCTTGTCACGCAGTGGGCTCCGGTTCAATTCCCGGACGGGACAGGCTCCTGGGCGAGCGGTTTTCGGGGTTTTTCCTCACCTGTAAAACATATGTCAGGATCCTTAGAGCCCAATGGTCCCTGAAAATCATCCGACCATCATCATCCTTCGCCGGTGTCGAAAGCAACGGGAAGCTACCACACCTATAAATCCCTGCTAATGCTGCAAAACATAGCATTGAAATGCTATGATTGCAGTGAAAGACCTGCTCTCGGGCAGAGTTACTATGGATGGATAGATAATGACCTAAACTATGACTTGTCACAGAGACTGCAGCATGATTATAATGCTTGCGTTCGATTAATCTTTAATATCCGCCGTTATGATCATATTTCCGAACACTTTAATAACCGTTTTAGTGACAAAACGTAAATTGCACTCTCTTTCACTTTTTTCAAGCTTGTGAATTCCGACACTCCAAGTTACCTGTCGTCCAGATTTGAGAATGTATCCTCTTACCACAATATTGACACCAGGTCACAAGATAACGTATGCTAACAGGCCCTCTTCATAGCACTTCCTCTTTTTCTACTTATTTCACAGTAGCCTCTGCCCGCTCCTCGAATTCCCTCCCTCAAGATATCAGGAGTTGCCGCACACTTGACATTTTTAAGTCGCGTTAAATAATTAATTTTCTCGATGATTAAATTTATTCTATGCCATTAACGATATTTATCTTTTTTTTTGTACGTTATATATTTAATTCGTTAAACCTGTAACAAACCAAAATATATTGTAAATAAAAATTATACTGTAGATATATCATCTAATATTTTTTCTTATTGTAATTTATATGTTATATTTTTTTCTCTAACCTGTTTGAGTGGTTGACAAGACCTTACAGCTTAACTCTGCCAAGTAAATAAAGCTATCATCGTCGTCATCGTCATCATCCTCGTCATCATCATCGTCATCATCGTCACCATCGTTATCATCGTCGTCATCGTCATCATCGTCGTCATCATCGTCGTCATCGTCGTCATCATCGTCACCATCGTCATCGTCATAATCATCGTCGTCATTATCGTCACCATCGTCGTCATCGTCATCATCGTCACCATCGTCATCATAATCGACATCATCGTCACCATCGTTATCATCGTCGTCATCATCGTCATCGTCGTCGTCATCATAGTCACCATCGTCGTCATCATCGTCACCATCGTTATCATCATCATCGTTGTCATCGTCATCATCATCATCATCATCGTCGTCATTATCGTCATCGTCGTCATCATCGTCGTCACCGTCGTCATCATCGTCACCATCGTCATCAACGTCGTCATCATCGTCGTCATCATCGTCGTCATAATCGTCATTGTCATCATCGTCTATGTCGTGATCATCGTCACCATCGTCGTCATCATCGTCATCATCATCGTCACCATCGTCGTCATCGTCATCATCGTCGTCATCATCGTAGTCATCATCGTCATTATCATCGTCATCGTCATCATCGTCACCATCGTCATCATCATCGTCCCCATCGTCGTCATCATCGTCACCATCGTCATCATCGTCGTCATCGTCATTTTCGTCGTCGTCGTTACCATCGTCACCATCGTCGTCATAATCGTCACCATCGTCGTCATCGTCACCATCGTCATCGTCACCATCGTCATCGTCGTCGCCGTTACCATCGTCACCATCATGATCATTATTATCATTGTTATTATTGTTATAATTCTTATTCTTATTCTTATTATTATTATTATTATTTTTATTATTATTATTATCACTGAAATGGACTACTGGAGACGTGCTGAAAGAATATCCAGGAAGGATAAAACCAGAAATTCATATATAAAAGAAAAAATGCAGGTACAATATTCAATAATAGATTTTTTAAAGAAGAAACAATTAAATTGGTACGGACACATTAGAAGGATGGAAGAAGGAAGACTACCTAAGATAATCATGGATTGGGAACCACAGGGAAAAAAAAGAAGGGTAGACAAATATTACGTGGATTCAGGGAATCAATGAAACTAAGAGGGAATGGGAAATAGAAGAAGATATATGGATGAACAGACAAGAATGGAAAAATGTGTTGAAACAAATGTGTAGTTAACTGTGAACATGGGTACCGGAAAAATGTATATTCATTGTAAAAGCCGGAATAATAATAAAAATATTATTATGAAACAGAAGGATACACAGAGACTTAGATCAGGTGAAATGAGATACATTCGGAGGACTGCAGGATACACACTACTAGATCAGAAAAAAAAAAAAAGACTTTTAGAAGAATTACACATGGAACCTTTAGAAAAGAAAATGTCTGATTATAAGTCAAGATGGATGCAACATGTTCATCGAATGGAAGATCCCATGATACCCAAACAAGTATTAAGATATCAACCTGCAGGAAGAAGAAGACCAGGACGTCCACTCAAAAGACTTCTGGATGGTGTTTCTCTTGAGGCCGAAACAGGTCAACAAATGGCCTAAATTCGTGAATGTACTATGATGATGATAATTATTATTATTATTATTATTATTATTATTATTATTATTATTATTATTATTATTATTATGTCCAACGGTGTGGTGTCGAGGTAGCGTGCTGCCTTGTCACGCAGCGGGCCCGGATTCGATCCCCGGTCGGGGCAGTTTTTCTGGGTGAGGTTTTTATCGGGGTTTTTCCTCACCTGTAAGACAAATATCAGGAAAACTTTAAGGCCCAAACGGTCCCCGAAATCATATGGCCATCGCAATCATCAACATTCATATTCATCTTAGATTAAGCTTAGGATTAGGGACTCTCCTGACGCACCATTATCATCATCATCACCGATCATATCATCGGGGCAACGTAACCCCGCCTTCCAGGCGCCCCAACCTCAGATGTGGGTTACAAGAACGCCATGCCAGGAGAGAACACCAGGAATGTGAAAAGACAAGCTGGGGCATTTTCAAAAATAATAATAATAATAATAATAATAATTATTATTATTATTATTATTATTATATTAAGCTGAAAATATATAAAACTATTATTCTACCAGTTATATTATATGGGTGCGAAACATGGACTCTTACTTTAAGGGAGGAAAGGAGATTACGAATATTTCAGAATAAAGTTCTTAGGAAAATTTTTGGACCAAAGAGAGATGAACAGACAGGTGAATGGAGAAGACTACATAACAATGAACTACATGGTCTTTATAGGAAGCCAGATATAATAAGAACAGTTAAGTCTCGTAGACTGCGATGGGCAGGACATGTTGCGCGTATGGGGAATGAAAGATGTGCATGGAAACTTCTTGTAGGAAAGCCAGAAGGAAAACTCCCAGTTGGTAGACAAAGAATGAGGTGGGAGAACAACATTAACTATGATTTGAGGGAAGTAGATTATACAGGGAATGATTGGAAAGCATTAGCTCAGGATAGGGATGTATGGAGAGCTTATGTCCGCGCGGCCATGAGCCTACGGGTTCGATAGTGCCAGTGAGTAAGTAAGTATTATGGTTATTATTATTATTATTATTATTATTATTATTATTATTATTATTAATAGCAAGAAATAGACTTTCAAAATTGGCATTCCAATATACCCCAACTGGACATAGGGACCAAGGAAGACCAAAACATCGGTGGAAAGATCAAGACGATCTTCGCTAGGTTTACCGTACAGGCCACATGGCCTAAAACGAATTTGTTCATGATGATGATGATGATAATTATTATTATTATTATTATTATTATTATTAATTTTCATTAGAATGCGAAAAATTGAAAATAAAATTAATTTTAAACATTGTTACTTTTGATATTTTACGTAGAATGTTAAATACCCAATACTTTACAGTGTAAAAAAAATTGAGGTTCCCTTAGAAGTTTAGCTTGTTCATCTGAGTAGCACGTGCTACGAGATCAAGCGAGAGAGGGGGTGTAAAAAGTTGAGTTCTAGTAAATCCAGAAATTTTAGAAAAAAGGGAAGGTGGGTTGAGAAATGAGAAATAGCTGGCTGAAGTCACAAAAAAAAAAAAACTAGAAGAGTAAGGCCTCGACTCGGAAGCTTACTGAGGATAATATATATCCCAGCGCCATCTGTGTGGCGCAGGGGCCATAATAGCTTCTTGAAAATTGAATGTCGTCTGAATACCGAAGTTGTATCATCGTTTTATACGCGATACACGCCATATTGAAACATACTAAGCTACAATTTGTGCTTTTAGATAAATGATCCCATTTTCTCAAATTTATATTTTCATTTTATTAAAATTTATAAAAGATTAACAGTCATACATATAACGTCTACTGGAATCCTTATACTTCCCCCACCTGATTCTTTAACAATGCAGTAGAATCAATATACCCTTAAAACAAAAGCAAATAGACCATACATATATATATATATATATATATATGTATATATGTAACGTCGGAATCAGTGGCCAGAGGCCGAACTTGAATCCAAGACGCGGAAAACCCAAGAAAACTTTTATATTCATATGTATATATTCATATTCGTATGTATATATGAAAGTTTTCTTGGGTTTTCCGCGTCTTGGATTCACGTTCGGCCTCTGGCCACTGATTGCGACGTTTCGGCATGATCCCACATGTCATTATCAACGAATGATAAGTTCGAGTCACAGATTTAGGTCTTATATAATAAAACACTTAGAGTTTTCGCTGTGGTCCGTTTCCGAAGACTTACACGTAACATATATATATATATATATATATATATATATATATATATATACACATATGTGATGGCAGAAGCCTTGCGAGATTATGGATACACAGTTCATGAGGAAGTTCACGGTGTGGCCACTAATGGGAGTAACAGACGAATAGATATTATTGCATTTAGACCATCTTCTAAAATTGGTATGATATTAGATCCAAGAATCCGTTTTGAGACTAATAGTGGCCAACTTGAGGAGGTTGACTCTGAAAAGAAAGTCATATATGAGCCAACAGTTGACTATTACAAAGATAAATACCAACTAGATAGTATAACTGTCACAGGATTGATGATCGGGGCAAGAGGTACTATACCAGGATTCTTAGCTAAATTTTGGAATTATTTAGATTTGGACAGGGTGTACCTTTCTAAAATTGCCATTGCTACCATTAGAGAATCAATTTCAATTTTAAGAAACCATCTGTACAAAATTTCTACTTTATAGTATGTATACTTCAATTAAAATTTGATTTTTTTAAATGTATTTACAAAATGTATTCCATCAGTTTCAAAAATTAATTGTCTGTATCACTTTGTCCTTGAGGCAATCCTCTAATGAAGAAAGTTGTATATAATAATAATAATAATAATAATAATAATAATAATAATAATAATAATAATAATAATAATAATAACAATAATAATAATAATTATTATTATTATTATTATTATTATATTTATAATCTGATATTGCAATTGATATTACCGGATAATAAGATCTAACATCCATCCATAGTAATTTTGCCCGATTACAGGTCTTTCACTGCAATGCTAGCATTGTCATGCTTTGCTTTGCAGCTTTACTAGGGGATTATAGGTGTGGTAGCTTCCCATTGCTTTCCTCACTGGTGAAGGATGGGGATGATAATGATAAGGGTGATGATGATGATGATGGCCGGATGATTTTCGGGGACCGTTGGGCCCTAATCTACCTGACATTTCTCTTAAAGGTGAGGAAAAACCCGAAAAAAAAACTCATCCAGGAGCCTGTCCCAACTGGGAATGGAATCCGGGCCCGCTGCGTGACAAGGCAGCATAGCGGTGGACTAGATCTAATATAATAGTTTTTTTTGTTGTGATTTTTCTGAATTGTATTCCATTCAATTAAAATTGCATGTAAACTTTTTTGTATTCAATACCACCAAGTTGTCATTAAGACATTTCTGATATGTTCTCCTGCGATTGACGTTATTGCAACCCACTTCTGAGGTTGAAGCGCCTGGAAGGCGAACTTACGCTGCCCCGTTGTGTGTTATAGGTGATGACGAACGTAATTATTTGCCAGCAGAGATGCCTTAATTTTAAACGTAAATCTAATGAGTTGATAATGAGGCTCAGGTGATGATCAGGGACCGTTTGGGCCTTAAAATTTCCTCACATTTGTGTGACAGGTGAGAAAATACCCCGAAAACGAACTCATCCAGGAAAAGTTTTCCCAACCGAGGATCGAACTCGGGCCTGTAGCATGCTACCTCAAGACCACAGTAGTGGACATATGTAATTAGTATTTTAAACATATATTTTATTTTCATATTTCAAGAGAAAAATTATACGCTCAGACCGGGACTTGAACCCGGGACCCTTGGTTCTCTAGACCAAGTGCTCTACCAACTGAGCTACCTGAGCAAGTACCGATCTAAACGCAAATCTTTCTCTATATACATTGCAATTCCCATCCACCAAATGAGAAAGATTTGCGTTTAGATCGGTACTTGCTCAGGTAGCTCAGTTGGTAGAGCACTTGGTCTAGAGAACCAAGGGTCCCGGGTTCAAGTCCCGGTCTGAGCCTATAATTTTTCTCTTCAAATATGATTTATCCATCATTGAGATGTACGAAATCAATAATAAAAACTTGGAAAAAGCCGTACTGGCTGTAATGTATAATTCCCAAATATGTCTTCTTAATAAAGGAGCCGCCATTTGCAAGATAGAAGCATGGCTTCACAGCATTTGGTGGATGGGAATTACAATGTATATAGAGAAAGATTTGCGTTTAGATCGGTACTTGCTCAGGTAGCTCAGTTGGTAGAGCACTTGGTCTAGAGAACCAAGGGTCCCGGGTTCAAGTCCCGGTCTGAGCGTATAATTTTTCTCTTCAAATATGATTTATCCATCATTGAGATGTACGAAATCAATAATAAAAAATATATATATATTTTATTATTTCAGAATTTTTTTAGTTAATTTTAAACAGTGGATCATCAAAGGGACCTACATAATTTTTAATTGAATGTGTAAAGTTTAAGATCACCTGACTGCAATCTGTAATGGATTGCAGTTGCCAAATTCTATTTACCAATATACACATATGTACACATTACTTTTTTATATATTACGAAATTATAATAATGTATAGATACGAGTATCTATCAGTCTATATCCGTACATCCCCATATGCGGCAAAGGTACTCCCTTGAGGGAGTTACTTAATCCATGTAATTTAGTTACTCTTTTTTCCTCACAGATGTCAGCGAGTAAAAAGTACTTAGCTCGCCGCTCCATGGAGACAGTAGATAACTAAAATATTACCTGGGGTGAGACATTTTAATGGATTACATTTTGTTGAGAGGTTCTAATTTAGTCGTGAGTTCCTTTTACGACCTGGTAAATTTCGAACTCGGCACCATAACGTAAAGTCCCTTCCGGAGGAATTTCCCCTTCGAGTTTTTCATGAAAATATCTACAAAGAAAACGAAAATTATGGCATTTCAAGGTGTATATCCTGTCAGAAATGAAATTGTACTTGACAATACAATTTTGGAGCAGATATATAATTGTACATATCTAGGATGCAATGTCCACCGCTGTGGTATCTGGGTAGCGTGCTGCCTCCTCACCCAGCGGGCCCGGGTTCGATCCCCGGTCGGGACAGTTTTTCTGGGTGAGGTTTTTATCCGGGTTTTTCCTCATCTGTAAGACAAATGTCAGGAAAACATTAAGGCCCAAACGGTCCCCGAAATCATATGGCCATCGCAATCATCATCATTTATATTCGTCTTAGGTTAAGCTTAGGATTGGGCACTCTCCTGGCGCACCATTATCATCACCCATCATATCATCGGGGCAACGTAACCCCGCTTTCCAGGCGCCCCAATCTCAGAAGTGGGTTACAAGTACGCCATGCCAGGAGAGAAACCAGGAATGTCGAAAGACAAACCTGGGGCATTTGAAAAAAAAATCTCATATGAAGAAGAAAAGGGTGTAATAGCAAAAGTATCTACATTTTTAAGAATTTTAGGGTTAATAAATTCTATCTTCAAGCCACAGTTAGTCCAAAAGCATTCTAGACTGAAAGTGTATAAAACACTGGCTCTTCCAACTCTTTTGTATGGTAGTGAAGTATGGACGTTGAAACAGAAGGATATACAGAGACTTAGATCTGCTGAAATGAGATACCTTCGGAGGACTGCAGGATACACACTACTAGATCACAAAAAAAAGAAGACATCTTAGAAGAATTACACATGGAATCTTTAGAAAACAAAATTTCTGATTAAAAGTCAAGATGGATGCAACATGTTCATCGAATGGAAGATCACAGAATACCCAAACAAATGTTAAGATATCAACCTGCAGGAAGAAGAAGACCAGGACGTCCACTCAAAATACTTCTGGATGGTGTTTCTCTTGAGGCCGAAACAGGTCAACAAATGGCCTAAATTCGTGAATGTACTATGATGATGATGATGATGATTTTTTCATTCTAAAAATATTTGTCGATCCCTATCGTGTTTGAACCCGGGATCTTCATGACCAGAGAGTATCTAGACAGATTAGGTAAATGGATTACGGCTATGAATAGGGGAAGGATTTTGATGCATGTGCATCCTTTTTTCTATGCTCAGTTAGATATTAATTCGTTTTAGCGGAAAAGGATCTATAAAGGCACCTAGGCCTATGTGATTGCATTTATTCACATTTTTTTTTAATTTCTTTGGAATATTGCACCTTTTGTGGATTTCTAGCATATTACAGCTTATTTCAGCCTATCACACATACGTTTTTGGCAGTTGTATGCGTTTTCGCGAGGAAATGTGCATTTTTTAACCCTTAAATTCGTAATGTATCCTTTTGGATACATCAGTTGGTTCAATTAATTCAATATTCTAGTTAAATCAGAAGAAAACGAACAAAAAGGAACCACTTAAATGTGTGTCTAATTATACAATATACCAAATAATAACAGTTATACATGATTCCGTTTTCACTGAGGTCCGCCACATTCAAATAACTAATAGAATAAATTTGATTTTCGCGAAAAAATGCACACTTGAACAACATGACAAAAATCGATTTAGTTAACACAATAATGTCTTCCCTTACATACGCTGCACCCCTTTTATTAAATTTAAGAAAAACGAATTAAAAAAAAATTAAATACAGTCTATAGAAAAGCACTAAGAATTTGTATGAATCTAAAAAAAGTCTTTTCCCATAATTCCACTTCATAACTTAACAAAAACAGAATCCATTACCAAAAACCTGAAGAAACTCACCTAAAATATAAATTCAGAGCAATGAATAGACCACAAGTAAATAACATGATTCAAAATGCACCCATTAATACTACAGCATTTACACTCAATGAATTATAATAAAAAAAATCTTCAATTAACTTATAAACAAACATAATAATTTATATTACTTCAAAATGAAATTATCATCAGTAAAAGATAAAAAATTTCATTAACATATTCAAGCAGAAGAAACCATCCATTTATTGATAAAAATTGCAATAACAATAGAAATCACAATAGCACGGATACATTTATATGAGTAGTAGTAGTAGTAGTAGGACTTTATTAGACAAAAAGTAAGATATTTACAATATTATTTACAAATATGGGTCGCACGGGCAGTAAGCCGTACGTGCTGTTGACAGTCCGTTACAATAAAGTAATAATTGGTACTAGTGTAAAGAAAAATAAACAACAAAAACAGCAATAACATTACAATTACATAAAGAAAACACAATAATATTACAATTAAATAATAACACAATAGCATTATACACTAAAAACATTAACATTACAATTACATAAAGAAAACACAATAATATTACAATTAAATAATAACACAATAGCATTATACACTAAAAACATTAACATTACAATTACATAAAGAAAACACAATAATATTACAATTAAATAATAACACAATAGCATTATACACTAAAAACATTAACATTACAATTACATAAAGAAAACACAATAATATTACAATTAAATAATAACACAATAGCATTATACACTAAAAAAACATTAACAGAGTAAATATACCTCTGATGTACATTAAATCAAACCATTTAATTTTCTGCTTTCAAAGCTAGAGAGGGTGTGTCATGTCTTGTAGCACGTCTCAGTGTGCTGAAGAATAACACAGAAAATTAAATACATCTAGAAACTGAAAACAGGATTGGTGTGTCCAACCACTGGACCTTTGATACCGGACTAGGGCTAGTTATCGTGGGCAGAGGATATATTATTAAATATCAACGACGAAATAATTAAATCACAAGGGCTAAAGAGGGTTGGAAATCCCTAGGAAGTTGTTGTTCACCATCGAACAATTCCCATATAGTCGGCCAGGGACGCTTCCATAAAAATGGATGTTTCCCTGACGGACATAGAGGGAAGATGAATGTTTGAGAAGTGGCACAATTTCCAATACATAGTGGTGGTGGTGGTGGTGGTGGTTTTGCCAATTTAAGGGTAACATAATTATCTTTTTCCGTCTGTACCAGTATACAAATTGACTTGAACTTACATTTTATGAAGAGGAGTACATTACAACTAACAGTGAATAAGACTCGTTTATACAAATCAGGAGTTCAATTAGTGAAGCAAAGGAACCTAGTGAAAACTATAGTAAGTGATCTAGAAGAAGTGAGTGAGGAAATGGGAATGGATGTATTGAATAAAATGATAATTATTTTGAGTAAAAATATCCTTAATTTGAAAGCTAATGGAAGAAGTGGAAGCGGCAGGCCTAGAGAACGATGGATGGATGGAGTGAAGAGAAGTATGGAAGCTAAAGCCTTGAGAGGAGAAGATGCTTTAGACAGGAACATCTGGCGGCAAATCACTTTGGGTTGATGGAGAAACACTGTATTGTTGAATATTCCTAAATAAAAAAATGACAAGAAAAAATAAAAGATTTGATTTGCTGTTATCAATAGCCGACGTTCTGTCAGGTGAAAATTATTATCTAGGATTTCTACCAGGGGCTTAAAATCCAGTGATTAGTTTATTTTGAATATTCACCTTTAGTGGAAATGAATTTCTCGATGTACAAGTCATTAAAATCGCTCACGTAAATTCACAAAGCATTCTGTCCCACTTTGATGAGTTTGAAACCATATTTTCATCTCTTGGACTGAGCGCCATTTTAATTTCGGAAACTTGGCTGACCCCTTCCATACCTTCGTCCCTTGTTCATCTAGACGGATATACATTGCTCAGAAATGACAGAATAGATAAAAGAGGTGGAGGAGTTTGTGCCTTTATATCAAATGAGCTTAATCCAAGAATTGTCCACAAGTCCCCTTCTGTATATTCCGCTCGCCCCGAGTTCTTATTCGTAGAAATTCAAGCCAGTCTAAAAAAATGTCTCTTATGCATTGTATACAAACCTCCAAAAATAAGGCACCTTTCGGATCTAGAAAACGCTCTGAACGATTCATTACCTCATTATGAACACGTTATTGTCGCAGGCGATTTTAATACAAATCTTCTTCAGACTGACTCACCAGCCATACAACTTAAAAATATGTTCCAAAGCTTAAATATGACAATTGTTCCTTTCTCTGCCACACATCATACTGCTAATACCGACACTCTACTGGACTTAATAGTGACTACACATCCACAGAAAGTACTGTCATATGGACAAATTCCTTGCTCCCGGCATATCTGCTCATGACATTGTATTCGTAGAATACTCACTCCAATGTCCTAAAAGACGCTCTAAATTGATTACGTACAGAAATTTACAAAACATAGACGATACTAAACTAAAATCAGACGCTTTAGAACTACCTTGGTACACAAATGGAATCTTAGATCAGTTGATGAAAAGGTAGACACATTTAATACACTGATATTACAACTATAATGATAGACATGCACCAGTAAAAACCCGACGATTTTCCCGCCCCCCTGCACCCTGGATGAATGACTCAATACGTGAACTTATGTCAAAACGAGACAAAGCATACCGAACATACAGACAGACATAAAAAATGACGAGAACTGGCAACTGTACAAACAACTTAGAAACACAACTACCACAAACTATACGCAATGCCAAACTACGACCACGCCCACAGTATAATCGGACCTGAAAAAAGTGCACGGGACACTTGGCGAAATCTCCGTGCAATGGGACTTAGACAGTTGAATCCCTCAACTGACTCTATAGACATTTCTGTAGATGACTTAAATGAACATTTTACCTCAATACCCATGACACCTCCAGACAACAAGACTAAAATAGACATTCTTAAAGACTTATCCCCATCCCCCCATATAGGAAGAGATAAATTTCACTTTAACGACATTTCGCCTATAGACGTTAAAAAAGCACTCAAGCGGATTAAATCCAATGCACAAGGAACAGATAACATCAGCATTTTAATGCTAAATAAAATCATTGACATTATACTACCCACAGTGACTCATATTTTTAATGCTTCCCTTATAACTTCTATCTTCCCTACTGTATGGAAACAGTCTAGAGTTCGGCCTATACCAAAAATAAGTACACCTGCTAACTGTAATGACTACCGACCGATTAGCATCCTTCCGACATTATCTAAAGCCCTGGAACATATTGTACATAAGCAAATGACTGAATATCTCCAAGAAAATCACCTCCTTGATCCTTATCAATCCGGCTTTAGATATGGTCATAGCACAACTACAACTTTGCTAAAAATTACTGAAGATATTCGTGAAGCCGTGGACAGACGTCAATTGACTCCTTTAACCTTACTTGACTTCAGCAAAGCTTTTGACAC